>CM051456.1:99669215-99776421 GCA_028274465.1 Plantago ovata | reverse complement strand
AATTCTTTCGTGAGATCAAGAACAAAGGATTACTTCAGAAAAGGATATGGGGTTGAAACGGTCAACTCGATTGCCGGCATTGCACCATAAAGAAAAAAACAAACACCTGCCACTAAGGCTTCATCATCGAACATAGCCTTAGGGAATGGACGAACTACGCAGGCAATGCTTGACTTAGGAGCTAGCATTAACGTAGGCCGTTTCGGGTGTAACAAGGCCCTGGAACTCGGAGAATTGACACCAACTGATATGGTGGTCCAAATGGAAGGCCAAGCGTGAAGGGCCAGTCGGGAATAATAGAGACATCCTTGTGAAAGGTGACAAATGATATCATCCCAGCTGTTTTGTAGTAATGATCCGCGGACGAGGGAACATCCCATATCCCTGAGCACGTAGTACTACTTTGGGACCCCATTCATGGCATACGCACACATGCTTGAACTTAAGGGCAAGAATACTATGAGTGTAAATGGGCGAAAACTTGAGTTTTTAGGATGTCGCGTCATAGATATAAGTTTGCGGAGAGTTAACATTTGGTCGATTGGTACGAATCCGCAATTCCCGATATCATCGTAGCCATGGCGACCGCGAACCACGTTGAGGAAGCACTAACAATGCAAGCTGAGACGTGCTACATGACCAAAGAAGCAAGGGAACTACTCGAAAGAATGGACAGCACCCCAGAAATTCCCGCAGGAGAAGAGGTACTTGAGATGAGAAGAAGAAAGAATAAAGAGGGTTTCCTGAAGAAACCTAGCTTAGAATTGAAACCGATTCTGCGCACCTCCAGTTACTTGTCGTAGTTAGAAAATCAGAAGCCTGTTTTTTCCTCCATCTCTCCGACAATGAGAAAGTAAGCTGATTGAAGTATTGAAGGAACATTCCGCAGCCATAGATGGGGGATCATCGATATCAAGGATTAGCCCTACAGATGCGGTGCACAACATCACTCTAGAACAAGATGCCAAACCCGTTAGGCAACCTCAGCGAGGAGAAATCCAGCAATGCAGAGGTGGTAAAACGGAGTTTATCAAGTTGCTAGATGCTGATATGATTTTACCCCATTCAGATAGTCATGGGTGAGCCCGTACATGTAGTTCCTAAGAAATCGGGAGTCACGGTGGAAGAGAATGAGAAGGGAGAATTGGTACCGGTTAGAAGACCACTGGATGTCGGATGTGCATTGACTATAGAAGATTAAATGCCGCCACTAGAAAGACCTTCCCTTTACCATTTATAGATGACATGCTAACCGCCTTGCGGGCGGAAGTTTTATTGATTTCTTGATGGTTTATCAGGTTTCTACCAATTCCCGATTGCACCGGAGGATCAGGAGAAGACGACGTTCACTTTCCCATTCGGAACATTTGCCTATAGGAGGATGCCATTGGGACTATGCAATGCCCCCGCCACTTTTCAAAGGTGCATGCTTTCTGTTTTCTCTGACATGGTAACAAATTTGTTGAAGTTTTCATGGATGATTTTTCCCTTTTTGGTGATTCATTTGATGAATGCTTGCAAAGACTAGATCTAGTTTTGAAAAGGTGCATTGAATGCAACTTGACCTTAAGCTGGGAGAAGAGTCATTATATGGTTAGAGAAGGCATTGTTCTAGGACATGTAGTTTCTGAAAGAGGTATTGAGGTAGACAAGGCTAAGATAGAAATCATTGAAAAACTTCCCCCACCTACTTGCGTGAAAGAATTGCAATCTTTTCTTGGCCATGTAGGTTTTCATAGGAGGTTTATTAAAGATTTTTCGAAAATTGCTAAACCTCTAAGTAGCTTGCTCTCTAAAGATGTGGTTTTCCATTTCTCCAATGAATGCTTAGTTGCTTTTAATACCCTTAAGGAAAAGCTTGTTTCTGCTCCCATTGTTGTGCCGCCTGACTGGAATCTTCCTTTCGAAATTATGTGTGATGCATCAAATTTTGCTATGGTGCTGTTTTATGCCAAAAAGTTGATAAACAGTATCGTGTGATTTACTATGTTAGTAAGACTCTAGACTCCGCACAGGTTAATTATACAACTACTGAGAAGGAATTTTTAGCTGTTGTCTTTGCTTCACAAAAGTTTAGGTCTTATCTAATTGGACACCCTGTGAATGTCCATACTGATCATGCTGCTTTGAGACATTTGATAGCTCAGCAAGATTCTAAGCCTAGATTAATCCGTTGGGTCCTTTTGCTGCAAGACTTTGATTTGACCATAGTAGATAGAGCTGGTAGGGAGAATTTAGTAGCAGATCATTTGTCTAGAATACCTAATATCCCTGTTGATCCGATACCCATTAATGAAGACCTCCCCGATGAGCACCTAATGAAGGCTAATGAGGAGCCATGGTATGCGGATATTATAAACTATTTGGCTATGGATATTTGCCCCACTAACTTTTCAGCCTCGGACAAGAGAGCTCTTGCTAAGCAATGCAGAACTTACATATGGGATGATCCGCATCTATTCAAGGAAGGAGCTGATGGGATTCTAAGGAGATGCGTGCCACAAGAAGAGCAACAAAGTGTACTGAGCCATTGCCACGAGCTTAACTGTGGAGGGCACTACAGTGGATTGAAGACAGCGCGCAAGGTACTGCAAGCAGGATTTTTCTGGCCAACAATATACAAAGATGCTCGAAGTTTTGTGAAGAATTGTGACCCATGTCAACGAGGTGGTGGTATCGGCAAGAAGGATGAAATGCCCCTTCAAGGGAATCTAGTGGTAGAACCTTTCGATGTATGGGGCATTGATTTTATGGGACCATTTCCAACAGTGGAGGCTATGAATACATTCTTGTTGCAGTGGATTATGTGACTAAATGGGTAGAGGCAATTCCTACAAAGACAAATGACGGCGCAGTGGTTATGAAGTTCTTGAAGGAAGTAATATTCTCGAGATTTGGGTGCCCTAGGACAATCATCAGCGATGGAGGGTCACACTTTGTCAATAGAACGTTTGCCTCGCTTCTTAAGAGATACAATTTCCACCATAGTGTCGCTACACCTTATCACCCACAGACATCGGGGCAAGTCGAAGTCAGCAACCGTCAAATCAAGAAGATCCTGGAGCGAGTAGTGAAGCCTAGTAGGAAGGATTGGGCAGGAAAATTGAATGATGCACTTTGGGCATACAGGACTAGCTACAAGACGGTGATCGGGACCACTCCGTACAGACTTGTGTATGGGAAAGCATGTCATCTTCCCGTAGAACTAGAACACAAGGCATATTGGGCCATTAAATCACTCAACCTTGATATGGGAAAAGCTGGCGAGGAACGATTGTTGCAACTAGATGAGCTTGATGAATTACGATTAGGTGCTTATGAAAATGCCAAGATTTACAAGGAACGTACTAAGAAGTATCATGATCGTGGTATAGTACGTAAGGAATTGATCCCTGGACAAAAAGCTTTGGTATTTAATTCCCGCCTTCGACTATTTCCTGGAAAGCTCCGTACTCGTTGGGATGGACCGTACGAAATTATCGAAGTTGCTCCCCTTGGGGCTGTTAAACTCTTCGATCCAAAGACGGGCAATACTTTCAAGGTGAATGGCCAGCGAGTGAAGCCGTACTTCGAGATATCTAGTGATGAAAGGGAGGTTGATCACCTTGAGCTTACACTTACCGCCTCCACTGAAGGTTAGTGTGTTTTGTTTTGTTTTCTCACGAGTTTGATTGAGTATTATAGGTAACTTATACAAGCATTAGCTCTCACCTTGGATCCACTTTCGGCGTTCGGGACGAGCGACGACGTTCAGGTTTGGGGAGGAGGTTATCGCTGGTTATTTCTATACTTATCTTGCTTATGAAAAACTCGTGAAATTTTTTGCATTTGCACGTTTACTGCTTTCCTAGGATATTTTTGCATGTTTTATATGGAGTTTATTGCCGAATTTTTTGAACTTTTTTATTGGGTAGATTAACCAACTATGCCATTAATCGTATGCTTCATCTCTATGAATTTGTTTGAGGTTTATCCCGCTTGGCTTGTCACATTTATGTATTGCACTTAGTTGAGCTTGGTAGTCTCGACATCACTTAGTGGTGTTTTCTCTACTGCGGTTCACGAAGGCCTTTATAATAGGATGATGCATGTTAGGGTCTTATGGTTGTTTTCCCGAGTAATTATGATCCTAAGAGGCAACAAGTCTTCACCATGCTTTGAGATTGTTAAATGCCTAGGAAGGAGGTAGTGTGAGGTTGTGTGATCCTTCGTTTATAACCTATTCTTCCGAATAGGTTTGGGGAGGGGGTTACACCATCATTAGACTTGTTTCTGTTTTTCATTTTCGTATCGTGAGTTTATTTTTCATTTTCCGTAAATTTTGTACTCCAACCTATTCTTTCGAATAGGTTTCGGGAAGGTCGTGTGAGTCATTTGTTTCTCTTTTTGTTATGCTACTGCTGGCTAGAAAAAAAAAATCGAAAAAAAGAGAAAGAAAAATTTCCAGAAAAAAGAAAAAGAAAAAGAAAAAAAGAATCTGGAAAGAAAAAAAGAAAAAGAAAAGACCCCAAAAAAGCAAAGAAGGGTCCAAAAAAGAAAGCCAAATAGCAGTTTAGCAAAGTGTTGAGTCTTTTCCATTTTTGTAATGTTCATAATCGTGTTTTTCTATTTTTTGTCTTGAGTGTCATCTGTTCTAGACCACCCTCGTCCTGCCATTCAGGAAGTGGTGAATAGCTTAAGACTTTACTTGAGAGATGGGTAGAATAGGGGAGTGTTATCCTTTATAGGGAACCCTCCTTCGTTTGATGAGAGCCAGTACTAGTTCGACCTCTTTTGAGGAAAAGGTCTTAACATGGTGGAACAGCAGTAAGTCCTCAGTTTCATAGGCACGGGGCAACCATTCGTATCTTAGCATGCTTCATTACGTCGTCACTGACTAGGTCCAGGTAGAGAATGTTACGAGAGACTATCTTGTCTTGACATAAGTGCTTATGTGGATGTGTAAAAGTCAATCGAGGTATTCTTCAACCTATATTCATGCTTTGATTTATATGGTTTTTGTTCATATGTTATTTGATAGATTCAGTAGATTAGTTCATTTTATTTGGCATGAAACTCCATTATGTGTCTTGCATGTTTTTTGTATTAGAGTCTAGCTTAGTTGCTTGAGGACAAGCAAAGGTTCGGTTTGGGGAGTTTGATGAATGTGTATTTTACACTTTCATTCGAGTCTTTTTCACCTATTTTAGCTATCCTCTATGTTAATTTAGCTATATTTTAGTACATTTTATTAGAATAGTGTCACGTTTCCCTTTAGATTTTATTTTACAGGTTTTGGTTGAAATTTGAGGATTTCCGGGCAATTATATTGAAGTTGACAAGGAATTGGTGTTCCAGAAGCCTATTTGGAGTATCTGAAGGTTTCCGGATAGGATTTGAAGTCTAGGGCCGAATCTGGAGGTTAGAAGGCTACTAGAAGTCAGAAACCGAGTCCGAAAAGGGGAAGAAATCCAAAAACGCGTCGAAAACGCGGAATTCCGCGAGAAAAAGTCTGGGGCGAACCGCCGCACCCTGGGGCGAACCGCCCCGTAGTTTTTCGGGGCCTATATATAGTGCTCAGTTTTTCTCCGAAAATCATATCTTTCCAGACCTACTTTCTCACCTCTCTCTATAGTTTTAGGTAGAAACTTCCCGGGGCCTGTCCTGGGAGTTCTGTAGCTTAGGGGATACTTTTTCATAGCGGATTGGAGCTCGTAGGATCGCAATCATCCGGAGATTGACAACCTTCGGTAACTTTGTATCTTACAGTTTTATTCTACTTATTTTATTATATTCTTTCAACATGTTTTCTTCTATGATTTCTGTTGATTGCATGCCTATTATGAGTAGCTAAACTTATCATTGGTGGTAGTATGTGAATTCTTAGCGAAGGGAAGATAATCATGCTAATGGCTATATCGCGCATTATACTCCGTGTCATTGCTTTATTTCGTTGATCAATTGCAACCAAAATTCTCGTATGTTGTATTAATTATTATGCACAATTGGACACTTGTCGACCATCAGACCAATTATCTTCGTAGTGTTGAATAATTACGGAACACATTAGGACAAACGTGATTGACTTGTCAGACCAATTATCTTCGTAGTGCTTAGTATTTGCAACAGGACACTAGATTGATTCAAAGATCTCTATGCAAGACCGAGGAATTTATGCATGATTATCGACCCGTTATGTTAAGAAGGAAGGACCATACTATCACCAATCTCCATTATCTGCTAGAAACCCCCTATTGCTATCTGTCTGCTGTTTATATTCTCTTGTTAAATAGATAAAGCTAGTTATAGTCCTGAGAGAACGACACTCGAGTCATTCTACTGCTACACTACGGTTTTCGTTGTAGTTGTGGATTGCCTTTGGCTAAATACAAGTTTATTTGCGTGAACTCGGAGCACGACATCCGCGTTCATCATACTGCTGGAGAGAAACTTGAAAAATCTAAGAAGAAAAAGAGGAAAGTTGATGATGACACTCATACTGCAGCGTCATCAGCTAACCCCGTCCCCAAGAGAAAAAGGACAACTAACCCAAGAAAGAAAACACTGGCTCGCAAGTCAGTACCAGTTGTCCAGGATCTTTCGGATGACTCTCAAGCAGTTGCTGAAAAACAAGCTCCAGTAGATGTTGACAAAGTGGTTATTGAGACCTATGTCAGCAATGTTGAAGTGTTTGCGGAAGCCTTCAACAATCAACTTAATGTTGATGCATCTACTGAGAAGAGACCATAAGGCAGTGGAAATGAAATTCCTGCCTCAATCCCAGATATCTACATCGTAGATAATGTTGATGATCAGACTCTGGAACCAGTGATTGATATCGCTGCTGACATAAGAACCGCGGCACTTGCTGATGCTGCCAATACTGAAAAGATGGTTGCTGAACAAGCAACTCATCAAGTTGCTGAAGAACCAGTTGCTGAGACTGCAATGGTTCAAGTCCCAGAGATTGCTGAAACAACACAAGAGACACTATTCGACGACGCATCTCGTGATGCTGAGAATACTGGACCCAGTTCACCGAAAACATCCATTGACAAAGTTCAGCTGGTGCTGAAAGAACTAAGTCATCAAATGGAGTTGGATATTGAAGACACTTCCAACAAATCAATCGATGTTTTCATGACAAGTAGTTGATGAACGTGTCAGATTCAGTCAAATAAATTTGTAATTAGCCAAAGGCAATCCACAACTACAACGAAAACCGTAGTGTAGCAGTAGAATGACTTGAGTGTCGTTCTCTCAGGACTATACTAGCTTTATCAAATCTAATTAAGAATATAAAAACAGCAAACAGAAAGCAATAGGGGGTTTCTAGCAGATAATGGAGATTGGTGATAGTATGGTCCTTCTTAACATAATGGGTCAATAATCATGCATAAATTCCTCGGTCTTGCATAGAGATCTTTGAATCAATCTAGTGTCCTGTTGCAAGAATTAAGCACTACGAAGATAATTTGGTCTGACTAGTCAACAACGATTGTCCTAATGTGTTCCGTAATTATTCAACACTACGAAGATAATTGGTCTGATGGTCGACTAGTGTCCAATTGTGCATAATGATCAATACAACATACGAGAATTTTGGTTACAACTGATCAACGAAATAAAGCAATGACACGGAGTATAATGCGCGATATAGCCATTAGCATGATTATCTTCCCTCGCTAAGAATTCACATACTACCACCAACGATAAGTTTAGCTACTCATAATAGGCATGCAATCAATAGAAATCATAGAAGAAAACATATTGAAAGAAGATAAAATAAGTAGATAAAAACTGTAAGATACAAAGTTACCGAAGGTTGTCAATCTCCGGATGATTGCGATCCTACACGCTCCAATCTGCTATGAAAAAGTATCCCCTAAGCTATGGAACTCCCAGGACAGGCCCCGGGAAGTTCCTACCTAAAACTATAGAGAGAGGTGAGAAAGTAGGCTTGGAAAGATATGATTGTCGGAGAGAAAACTGAGCACTATATATAGGCCCCGAAATATTCCCGGGCGGTTCGCCCCATGCTCCGGCGGTTCGCCCCACAGTAAATTCGCGGAATTTCCGCGTTTTCGACGCGGTTTTGGATTTCTTCACCTTTTCGGACTCGGTTTATGACTTCTAGTAGCCTTCTAACCTCCAGATTCGGCCCCTAGACTCCAAATCCTATCCGGAAACCTTCAGATATTCCAAATAGGCTTCTGGAACACCAATTCCTTGTAGACTTCAATATAATTGCCCGGAAATCTCCGAATTTTAACCAAAACCTGTAAAATAAATTCTAAAGGGAAACGTGACACTATTATAATAAAATGTACTAAAATATAGCTAAATTAGCATAGAGGATAGCTAAATTAGGTGAAAAAGACTCGAATGAAAGTGTAAAATACACATTCATCAAACTCCCCAATCCGAACATTTGCTTGTCCTCAAGCAACTAAGCTAGACTCTAATACAAAAAACATGCAAGACACAAAATGGAGTTTTATGCCAAATAAAATGAACTAATCTACTGAATCTACCAAATAACATATGAACAAAAACCATATAAATCAAAGCATGAATATAGGTTGAAGAATAGCTCGATTGACTTTTACACATCCACATAAGCACTTATGTCAAGACAAGATAGTCTCTCGTAACATTCTCTACCTGGACCTAGTCAGTGACGACGTAATGAAGCATGCTAAGATACGAATGGTTGCCCCGTGCCTATGAAACTGAGGGCTTACTGCTGTTCCACCATGTTAAGACTTTTCCTCAAAAGAGGTCGAACCAGTACTGGCTCTCATCAAACGAAGGAGGGTTCCCTATAAAAGATAACTCTCCCCTATTCTACCCATCTCTTAAGTAAAGTCTTAAGCTATTCACCACTTCCTGAATGGCAGGAAGAAGGTGGTCTAGAACAGATGAAACTTAAGACAAAAAAGATAAAAATAAAAATAGAAAATTACAACACGAACAATACGAGAAATGAAAAAGACTCAAACTTTGCTAAACTGCTATTCGGATTTTCTTTTTTGGACCCTTCTTTGCTTTTTTGGGGTCCTCTCTTTTTTTCTTTTTTTTTCTTTCCAGATTCTTTTTTTTCTTTTTCTCTTTTTTTTCGGGAATTTTCCTTTTTTTTTTTCGATTTTTTAGCCAGCAGTAGCATAACAAAGAGAGAAACAAAAATGACTCACACGACTTCCCCAAACCTATTCGAAAGAATAGGTTGGAGTACAAAATTTACGAAAAAGAAAAATAAACTCACGATACGAAAATGAAAAACAGAAACAAGTCTAATGATGGTATAACCCCCTCCCCAAACCTATTCGGAAGAATAGGTTATAAACAAAGGATCACACAACCTCACACTACCTCCTTCCTAGGCATTTAGCAATCTCAAAGCATGGTGAAGACTTGTTGCCTCTTAGGTACATAATTACTCGGGAAACAACCATAAGACCCTAACATGCATCATCCTATTATAAAGGCCTTCGTGAACCGTAGTAGAGAAAACACCACTAAGTGATGTCGAGACTACCATGCTTAACTAAGTGCAATACATAAATGTGACAAGCCAAGCGAGACGGACCTCAAACTAATTCATAGAGATGATGCATACGATTAATGGCATAGCTAGTTGATTTACCCAATATATAAGTTCAAAAAATTCGGCAATAAACTCCATATAAAACATGCAAGACTATCCTAGGATGAATGTAGTGAATGCAACCTAAAAAACTAAGAAAGCAGTAAACGTGCAAATGCAAATGCAAACAAAGGACGAGATACTAATCGACACAAAGCCAAACAATACTTAACATCATGGTTCACATCCCATCCCCCTTACGATTCTTAAGCTAGCCCCCTAGCAAAAGAGAATGAGTAATAAGAAGTGATACTAGATGTTACCGAAGGGTTTGGCCTTGGTCGGCTGAGAGTAGACAAGTGGAAGGACTAATCATCGGGATGGTAGTCCCCATAAAAGTCACTCCACATGTCATTCATGAGTTCATTGGATTGTCTTAGAGCTTCCTGCTGTTGCTGGATCAGCTGTTGCTACTCCCACATGTGCTGCCTATCCTCTCGGCGATGCTCCTCGAATATCTCCCAATCGCGGTTGTGCTGGACAATGTGCCTGTCAATGTCCTGTCGCATGGCCGCGTTGTTGGCATCAATTCTGTCGAAACGGCTGTCGAGGTAGGTACAGAATTCAGAGAAGTCAAATCCTCCAGACCCCTGTGGTGCTCCAGCTGGTGCATGATGGACAAACGGAATATCTGGGATAGGGGCTTCGCCAACATCGGCCTCCATAGCATCCTCATGATCAGAATCATTTGCCTGGAATGGCCCTCCTACATCAGCAGCGGCTGCTGTGGGGTTCCTCAACTGATACCTGTTGAGCTGTACCTCAATGGTCGAGGGTGAAAGGGCAGCGACCTCGCAATCCCCCTCCTCAATATCGTCAACCCCATGATATTTGCAGTATGCTGTGATGAAGCTCGGGAAGATGAAAGGCTTCCTCTTCTTTTCCCAGTGGCGCTCGTACTCCTCATACATAATTTGCCCTATGTCGATCTGATGTCCGTCTATGAGGCAGTAGAGAAGCTCGGCGTAGTAGGGCTGAATCCATGTGTCATTCTTCCTCGGGATCAAGTCGGAGATGCAAAATTTCATCATCACCTTGGCTTCGATGCTAAGGTCGCTATAACTGATCCGTCCAGGTGCTGCCCCAACTTCCGGATACCTGTACTCCCTGTTGCAGATCACGTCGGTGATGTGTCTCCCTATCCCCCTAGCGGTCCTCGAATACAAGTAGGCGTGGTCGCTCTCTGTGAATTCCAAGTTCCCGAAATGGATGAAGGAAGAGATGTACTCTGGGTTCCATGGTATAATCAGGCCTCGGACTAACACCCCATTCTTCTCGTCGAGATCCGTGTACCCAGTGTAGAAATCTCGGAGGAGGCTCTCATCGTACCCTTTGAACCTGTCGGAACTGTACCATGCCCAATTCCTTTGTGACCCCAAACTTGACAGCGTCCTATATCCCGCTCTATTCGCTGCGGACACAGGAATGTCAATTCTCCTATCGGGGATGATCGACCTTCTTCCGTCGGCCATCTCCGCCTCTAGCCGTTGTTGCACCTCTATCGCAGCGGCAAACAACTCGTACAAATCGTGAGATGGTTGGGAGCTTGATGCCACTCCCTTCCCCTTTTTGCTAGAGCCGGCTCTCCTTGTCCTCGGTGCCATGATTCCTACAAACAGCAATTAGTATCTTGTACGATGCAAAACAGACCTATGCATATGTCAATAACGAGTGAATCAAACGAGTAAAATTCTCAAAAAATCCAACTCCTCAAAATCCCAAAGCCTAGTCTAGCTAATTCATTACGTAACATATCAATGTACCTACTACAATAACATATCACATTATGCTCTTGCTAACAACAAATGCCTTGAATCACAAGGTTCAATCCATATCATAAAAATCAATTTCTAGCATAAATCCTCAATCTCAACTATCATGCATTCTCCCAATACATCCATCAATTTCATATCAATAAACACATGTTTAAACAAGGAATGAAAGTAAGAGAGACAATCTCCTAACAAGACATATATCATCCAATTAGCAAAAATCTCAAATCATCAAACCAAGCCTAATTGAACATGTAATTGACAATGAATAACGAATCTAATCACATAAATCATCAACCCATACATCATACAAGCCTAATTGAAGCATAAATCAAAAAATCCCCAAATTGTAAAAATTAGGGTTCATGTGATAATACCTCAAATCCGGAAATTGAATGAGCTAGGAAGAAATTTGTTCGGTTAGAATGAAAGAGCATGCAACGGGCTTCGAATGAAGCTAAATAACACACAAAATGATGGAGAGATGAAGAAGTTATGAAGATTTGAAGTTATTTTGAATATGGAGGAAATTTTTGAGTTTGGAGGATTTGGGGAAGAAACCCCCAATTTTAGTGTTCTGGAGGTGTGGGGCGGTTCGCCCCACACCTGGGGCGGACCGCCCCGCACGCCTAGAGCGCGCGCGCGCGCTCTGGTCGTGGGGCGATTCGCCCCCGACTTTTAGGTGGGAGACGAACGTTTTTTGAAAAATAAAAATGCGATTTTAAGTCCCCGCAAAAGTTTTTATTCCCCGAAAAATCATTTTCCTCAAAAAATCACTCGAAAAGTCGCACTCGAACACAACATAAGCACATACGACACAGAACCGTACAATTCACATATGAAAAGCAAATTGTTCAAGTATGAATGCATGCAATAAAGCGGTAAAGAAAGCGATAAAAACCCCGGGTTGCCTCCCGGATAGCGCCATGGTTTAAAGTCTCTGACTCGACTCCTGTCTTCGCCTATCTTTTCCTTCTGAGGGTACTAGACTTCCCCTTCATGATTCTCCTTCCCGTGCTTTGATCCTATGAATAAGAGTGAACATAGACGTTAAGACCACTGTAATCAATAGTGTTAGACGTATCGGGTGGATCAGGTGGATCAGATATGGCTTGCAACATATGTTGCTTGCAATCCACTTCGATAGTGCAAGTCCTTCGGTAGATGTCCATTACGGAGCGTAGCTTAGTCAAGAATGTTTGTCCTAAGAGTATGACATCCCCCGTTCCTGGTGCTGATGCTGGCATAATTACAAAATCGGTGTAGACAGAGGCTCCACCAATTTTGACTAATACATTCTTCACAACGCCTTCGGGTTTCACAAGGGATCCATCCGCCAGTTGCACAATAGCCTTATGCACAGTTAGTTCTCCAAGGTTACTCTTCTCGAAAACATTCAAAGGGTGCACATTAGAGTAGGATCCAGTGTCTAGTGTGGCTCGGACATCTTCAAGCTCCCCAATCCCGACCTTAACATCGAAACTTTGAGGGAGTGGCTCGGGATCCTCTTGCTCCTCTTCACTCTTGTTAGTACCAAGGTCCTTTTCTTCTTCTTCGGCCTATGGTGGTAGTTCCCTCTTGCAACTCTCGCACTTAGCAACCTTCTTGATGGTGATTTCAACAGGTAGATCACCCACTAAGTTAATGGACAACGACTTCTCAGTGTTGCTAGGCAGTTTGCCTTGCTCCCTACTTGCTCCTCGGTCGATCAACTCTTGCAACTTTTGATGGGCAAGCCTAGTGCTCTCTTCCAACTTATCGAGCCTTGCCCTAGTCTTCTCAGAATCTTCTTCATAACGTTTGAGAAAACTTTCTGTGTGATCAACCATCTTCTGCAAGTTCTCCATCAGTAGAGCCGACTTCGACTTCGGTGGCTCTTTCGGAGCGGGGTTTTCGCAGTGATCATTACCATAGTTCAGCCTACTACGGTCTTGGTTAGGTCCATAAGTTTGGTTAGCCGGTGCATATCCTTGATTGTTACGGTATCCTCTTCTCCAAAATCCACCTCGAGGATTCCTACCGTCTTGTCCGTAGCTAACTTCTTGAGTGCCAAACTCCGTAGCAAAGGCTTCTTCTTCGCCTCCTCGAGCCCAGTTGCCATCATCGTATGCCAGCTCCGATCTACACATATGAGCCCCATGCCCATAGTTCTTGCATATTCGGCATACTTCGTTCGAAACAGTTGTTTCGGTGGCGCTCTTGAGGACTTGCTTCAATTCGTTGGTAAAGCACTCGAATTGATCCCCATTCCCCCTGTACATAGGGGCTTCTTGAGTCGGTGGAGCTTCAGGTCCACGTCTCCTAACCATTGCTCTTGGGTCTTTGAACTGCGAACCCTTAGCAAGCCTTTCGAAAACTGCCCATACGGCTTCTGCGGTTTCCTCCCAAATATTGCCTCGGCATTGGAAATCCACCACTTGTTGGTTCTCGAAGGTTAGTCCATTGTAGAAGTGTTGGACTAGGTCGGAGAGTTCAAAACCATGGTGAGGGCACTTGTTCGTGAGATCTTGGAACCTCTCGAACGCGGTGTAGATGGTCTCATCATAGTCCTGCTTGAATCCAGTGATTTGCGCCTTAAGCGCGGTAATCAGAGTGTGTGGGAAGTATTTCTCCATGAAAGCTGAAAAAACCTTTTCCCAAGTGTCCAGCGAGCCTGCTGGAAGAGAGCTCAGCCATGACTTGGCTCTGTCGCCAAGTCCCATAGCAAAAACCTTCATCCTCAACTCATCCGTTGTTATGTCAGCTCCGGGTCGTGGGAGTTGGTTGACGAAATCATCGATATCGTGCAAGTACCCCATCACATCTTCCCTTGATAAGCCATAGAACCTCGGAAATTGTTGGAATGCGTGGTTCTTGATCTCCAGATCTCGGGTTGCAGACGAAAGAACTATCGCCGGTCCCCTCATACGATCCTTGGTGGGTTGTACCCATGCCTTCAGTGGTCTAGCTTCTGCCATTCCGTCGATTTCCTGGAATAGACTAATTAGAGATTCAGAGAAATCGGTTTCCTCTATTGCGCGCCTTTCAAGTAGTCGCCTTCTTTGGTGGTAGACTCTATCGATCTCAGCAATTGAATTAGCAAGCGGTGTTCCTGCAGAGCGTGTATGCGGCATACACTATCTGTGACAGACTAGGAAAAGTGATTAGAGACAAACTAGGAAAGCAGTATCAGAGAGAGATTAAAAAGGAAAACTAAAACTAAAAGAATTAGGAATCTAAAGCTGTAATTATAAACAAATTAAACAGAAAAAAGGAGTATAGTCCCCGGCAGCGGCGCCAATTTGATGAACGTGTCAGATTCAGTCAAATAAATTTGTAATTAGCCAAAGGCAATCCACAACTACAACGAAAACCGTAGTGTAGCAGTAGAATGACTCGAGTGTCGTTCTCTCAGGACTATACTAGCTTTATCAAATCTAATTAAGAATATAAAAACAGCAAACAAAAAGCAATAGGGGGTTTCTAGCAGATAATGGAGATTGGTGATAGTATGGTCCTTCTTAACATAATGGGTCGATAATAATGCATAAATTCCTCGGTCTTGCATAGAGATCTTTGAATCAATCTAGTGTCCTGTTGCAAGTATTAAGCCCTACGAAGATAATTTGGTCTGACTAGTCAACAACGATTGTCCTAATGTGTTCCGTAATTATTCAACACTACGAAGATAATTGGTCTGATGGTCGACTAGTGTCCAATTGTGCATAATGATCAATAAAAAATACGAGAATTTTGGTTACAACTGATCAACGAAATAAAGCAATGACACGGAGTATAATGCGCGATATAGCCATTAGCATGATTATCTTCCCTCGCTAAGAATTCACATACTACCACCAACGATAAGTTTAGCTACTCATAATAGGCATGCAATCAATACAAATCATATAAGAAAACATATTGAAAGAAGATAATATAAGTAGATAAAAACTGTAAGATACAAAGTTACCGAAGGTTGTCAATCTCCGGATGATTGCGATCCTACACGCTCCAATCTGCTATGAAAAAGTATCCCCTAAGCTATGGAACTCCCAGGACAGGCCCCGGGAAGTTCCTACCTAAAACTATAGAGAGAGGTGAGAAAGTAGGCTTGGAAAGATATGATTGTCGGAGAGAAAACTGAGCACTATATATAGGCCCCAAAATATTCCAGGGCGGTTCGCCCCGTGCTCCGGCGGTTCGCCCCACAGTAAATTCGCGGAATTTCTGCGTTTTCGACGCGGTTTTGGATTTCTTCACCTTTTCGGACTCGGTTTATGACTTCTAGTAGCCTTCTAACCTCCAGATTCGGCCCCTAGACTCCAAATCCTATCCGGAAACCTTCAGATACTCCAAATAGGCTTCTGGAACACCAATTCCTTGTAGACTTCAATATAATTTCCCGGAAATCTCCGAATTTCAACCAAAACCTGTAAAATAAATTCTAAAGGGAAACGTGACACTATTCTAATAAAATGTACTAAAATATAGCTAAATTAGCATAGAGGATAGCTAAATTAGGTGAAAAAGACTCGAATGAAAGTGTAAAATACACATTCATCAACAGTGAACTCAAAGGTCAAGATGCCTCTGCTCAACTTGTCATTTCAGAGACAAGGGAGATTGCTGAACCCGCACAGCTTTCTCAAAC
Source organism: Plantago ovata (assembly GCA_028274465.1). Classification (NCBI taxonomy): domain Eukaryota; kingdom Viridiplantae; phylum Streptophyta; class Magnoliopsida; order Lamiales; family Plantaginaceae; genus Plantago; species Plantago ovata. The sequence continues at coordinate 99,760,394 of CM051456.1, read as the reverse complement.
AGAGCAAGAAAAGAAGTCTGCTGAAGAAACAGTCCCAGATATTGAAGAAGCTGTCGTTGCTGAAAGGACTGAGTCACCACCTGTCCTTCTTCATCAGGTAGTTAACTCAACCATAAGCAAATCTTCACTATCTGAAACTCAATCTTTTGCTAATATAATGATTTCTCTACAGACTTCTCAAGATACAAGTCAGAAGGTTGCTGAAGCCTCTGCACCAGAATCAACACCTCCTGCTCAGCAGGTAGATAAAGTTTTTGGTAATGCAACTAAGTTTGAAAACTTAGTGCTTGTATCTAACTTACAATTATTTCAGGATGAACAAGTCAAGGATGCTTCTCAAGCTCCTCAAATAGTACCAGCACAAACAAGTGTGCAACATGAGCTTGTTGAAACTCAGCAGGTAAATCATGTTCCAGCTTTGGACTCTAAAACTATTATCCAAACCTTTCCTGAACATAATTCTATTCTTTTTCAGGCTCAAAAGGAGACCATTGAAGTGGTTCACATCACTGAAGATCCAAAAGTGAGTTCTGAAGAACTTTACTTAGACTTCAAAAGAACTACCTTGTCAAGAGTTGCTAAGTCTGTCAGCAACTGGCAAAGGTACAGAAGAATGGACTTTTCTGACCTCCATCTCAATCTATCCAACGAGAAAAACAGAGTCTCTCTGCTAAAACTCGAGACCTTTGTCCAATCTATACTTCCAGAAGAAATGTCATATTCTCAGCTAATGAGCTCGAATCTGATTGCTTTAATCAGAGAGAATATGAAGGCAAAATTTAAGAGTGCCTCTCCAGCTGAACAAGCTGTGATGCTCAAGGGTTCTTTTGTACCCGTGGTGGCTGATCCCCATAAAATCAATGAAGAAGAGGAAGTTACGAGTGTTGCTTTATACAAGCATCTCGAGTTGGTTATACTGACGGATGATGATGAGGAAGAAGAAGATGAGAACATTCCTACTGATCCCAATGATGATGAAGGAAAATATTCTAAGGACAAAAAGGACGATGATGATGATAATCAAGGTCCTAGTCCTGATGCTGGTGGACTTAAACTGACAGTTGCTGAGACTGAGAATCAAGACAATCAGCAAGCTGATCAAACACCAAATCAGCAAGAATCCCAACCTGCTCCTGCTGAAACAAGTACTCAAGAACCTGTACAAGGCGCTGATACTGAAGAAGAGTACGCCAGAAAGCGCGCCGCATTGAAACATGGCAAAAGCAAGCTTTCTGATGCCGAGTTATCTTTACTCGATGCCAAGGTCACTGATCCAAACCTTGATGATGATGAAGAAATGGATGAAGATTACCAAAGAGCACTTCAAAACAGTCTCCAAATTCATGCAAGGCATACGCAGAATTTGGATATTGCTCAATCTTCAGGAGTAAAACCTCAGGAAGTCCCCTCCCTTCCATCTACTACTGGTGAACCTCCAATCATTGAGTCTCAAACATTGCCCTCAGCAACTACTCATTAAAGCTTACTACTGGTGAAACTCCAGTCGTTGAGTCTGAAGTGTTGCCATCAGCAACCACTCAACCAGAAAGGAATGAAGCTGCAGATTTAGGAACCAAGGTTGCTGGCCTTGATGAATCTGACGATGAAGATGATCTTTCAGCAAATGAGGATGATCACTCAAAGAAAAGTGAACCCAAAGTGGTCGAAATTCCTCCTCCTGATTATGAACATGATGTAGGAGATGACTTGAGAAGCCATTTGCTGACAAGAGATGATCAATTCACTTCTGAGCTCAAAGTTCATTCCTTGACCCCGAACTTAGTGCCATTCCCAAATGTGGAGGATTTCACTCCAAGAATTAAAGCACTAATGGAAGTCCACAAAGCTCGCAAAGCAGAAGATGATGCACTGCTTGCTGAGAGTCCGCTTGACATCGGAAAAATACTGGCTACTGTGCTGAAACGCACCACCACTCTTACAATAGCTCAAAAAGACATAAGTCTTTACCACAAAAGTTATGAAGAAGATGTCAGTCAAGCACTCTGGTTAGCAAAGTCTGCATTAGTCAAGGCTCAGACTTTCATTGAAGATAAGGTCGCAACAGAGCGCAGACATGAGGAGAATCTGGTGAGTATTAAACAAGAATTGTCAAAGCTGACATCTGATCAGCAAGCAATTATTGTGAAGTACAACAGCCTAAGTACTCTTGCTGAAAATTGCAATGAGTTCTTTTCTCTGCACATTACTCCAATGATGTAATCCATGTCTAAGGGGGAAGATAAGCAAAAGAGATCTTCAAGGAAGAAAACCCCTACTGAAGTGCCACTGACAATAGAACCTCTTGCTGAAAGAGAGCAAAGTTTTAAAAGACATGCTGAAGCAGATTCTGAGTTGAATTCAGCAAGTTCGAAAAAGAGAAAAACTTCTGCTGAAACTCATGAATACTGTCACACTGAAAGTCATCAAGATCTGAATGAAGATGATGATGATGATGACAATCAGACTATAGCTCAAGCCATTAGAGCTAGACCAATAACAGCCTTAACTCCGTCTGGCAATTCAAAGCATTTCTCTTCTGACTCAAGATCTTCAGCAAGAGATCAAGAAAATTCAAAGTCAGGAATAAGAACGCAAAGACAGGAAGAAAAGAGGCTTGCCAGCATTGCCATTGGTTCCGGCATTGAATACACAAAGACCAGCAATGAGGAAACCACTCAGAATGTGATCAGAAATGTTCATGGTTGCTGGATCTTAAAGCTGGAAGACTTGCTGGTGAATGATTATTTTCCAACAGCTGTACTAAATCAAATGTACACTTGGATTGATCTCAAGGTGAAAAGAAAAGAAACGGATCCTCCTTCCCTACCAAGAAACATAGCTGGGAGATGGCTGAATCTGGAAGTCTTGGTAAGAAGAACTTCAATTGGTAAGACATTGAAACAAGAACCTGATTTGATAAAACCAATTGGTGTTGCCTATTACTCTGACCCTTTAACCAAGAAATCAAAGAAGAAACTTGGATTGATTCCTTATGAGTATTTCTATCTCACTGCTAATGATCAAGAAGAAGATCTTCTCTGGTTAAGGAAGATTCATGCTAAAAGCATTTCAGATACACAACTTCTCCATGCCAGCAATTGGGGCATGCACTTGTGGGTGGTTCACTACAAGGAAATGAATGTTGAAAAACATCATCATACCGCCTGCAAGAATGCAAGGATTCTTCAACTCCAAGTCCGTAAGCTACTTGAAGATTACGCAAAGGACTGTGTTGAATTTACTGCACTTGCTAAGAAGAGTGTAAGGGAGATTCTGAGAAAATCTTCTACTGAAAGAGCTTAAATCTCTGTAATAGTTTTGTTTAGTTTTGGTTTGCTGATTTTGTGTAGTTATCTCTGAACTTTCTTGTAAACTTATTGAAAGATAACTATCAACAATGAAGCTTTTGACTCTTATTGGTTTTTGATTATGCAATCTACTTATGCTTACTGTTTAATTATTCAAGTATGCTTGCATTAATCAACTGATTTATTCAACATCAGAAACCTCTAAAAGGGTAACAATTAATTTAGCCATGGATTGCTAACATCAAAAAGGGGGAAATTTGTTAGGAAACTTGTAATTTTGATGAGCAATTAACCATGCTAAATTAAGGAAAGTCCAGTAACTAGTACTCTTAAGGTCCATAGGAATTTAGAAATTTTAAGGACATTGTAAAAGAGGAACGTTTGCTGAAGACTTAGAGTAGGTGCTAGATAGGTTAGTTTTACCGCTTATGATGTATCTTGTTTTCTGAAAAGAAATACAACCTATTGAAGCATTTGCTGATGATGTACTTTGTTTACACAAACAAACTATTGAAGCATTTAGAAACGTTCAGAAACTTGAAGATTTCGAAGAACTGAAGACTAGAAGATTTCTGAAGACTGGTATCTACAAAGGCACATGTTGCTTAGAAAGTGGAAACTTCAGCAACAGCTTGCATAAGTGAAAATCTAAACGACAGAGTAGGTTGTGCTTGCTGAAACTGAGACTGACCACTTGCTGATGAACATTTGTGACCTCCTTGCTGAAAGTACTTGCATTTGCGCTCCAACGTTCATGTTTGAGTCTCATTCAAATGAACATTAAATGCAAAGCATGCACGCGAAGGACACGAAGACTAGAAGACAAATAAAGGACGTTGTTGAAAGTATAAAAGCAAGATAGTGACATCTTAAGGAACAAAAGCCTTGGAATTTGAAATTCAAACGGCTCCCTTGATTCACTATAAATAGAGGTCATCCGGCAAAGAGTTGAAGTGTGTCAACAACGTGATCAAACTCTCACTTGTTCTTACAACTCACATACCCTTCAAACACTCTTTACTGCCATTGATCCGTTCCAAGTCTTAAAGCTTGAAAAAGCTACTTGTGAAGAAGTAGAAAATACACGGCTAAGAAATTAGTTAAGTGTTCTTTCTTTCGAACAAGAACAAGTCTTGACACCAGAAACAATCAAACTTGTTTACTGCAAAGTATTCAAAGTTTTGTTTCTTAAATTACTTGTTATAGCTGAATAAGTTATAATCAAGTTATCTCATCCCAAACCTCTCAAACTGAAAATACACCCTTTCAGGCGTGATATTCAGGGGGAACTTAATTGAAGCATAGTGTTGGTGATTAAAAGTCCCAAGTTTGGTGGAGAACAAGGTTTCGTTCTCTAGTTAGGTTGGAAACGAAGCAAGTGTGCTTTGGTTTCTGTTTGAATCGCTCTAGATAGGTGTTGTAAGGAACCTCAAACTTGTCTTAGTGGATTCAGTCCTAGAAAGGACAAAGTGGATTAGTTGAGAGATTACGCCACTCTCAGATACCACTATAAAAGTGTTTGTGTGATTTACTTACTGCATTTAGTTTTCAGCAAAGCATATCTATCTGTACACAATCACTCACTTCACTTGCTGAAACTATCACTTACTGACAAAGCACTTATTGTATCAAAGACTTCCGCTCTCTGATTTTAAGTATCAGCAAAACTCGTTACTGAAAAGTAACTTGCTCTTGCTGAGAAAGTTAAGTATCAGCAAACTCATTACTGAAAAGTAATAAGTCCTTGCTGAGAAAGTTTTTAAACGACGAAAGTTTGAAAAGACTATTCACCACCCCCCTCTAGTCTTTTCTTGTTGTTTAAAGGGACCAACAGATCCTTTAGCAAGCCTTTCGAAACACGCCCACACATCCTCGGCGGTCTCCTCCCAGATAGTACCACGGCATTGGAAATCCACCAACTGTTGACTCTCATATGTGAGTCCATTGTAGAAGTGCTGGACAAGATCAGGAAGCTCAAAACCATGGTGTGGACACTTGTGCATGAGGTCCTTGAACCTCTCGAAAGCGGTGTAGATGGTCTCATCATAGTCTTGTTTGAATCCAGTGATTTGTGCCTTAAGCGCGGTAGTCAATGTGTGAGGAAAGTATTTCTCCGTAAAAGCAGAATACACCTTGGCCCAGGTGTCTAGTGATCTGGCTTCCAGAGAGCCTAACCATGCCTTGGCTTTATCACCAAGCACCATAGCAAAAACCTTCATCCTCAGCTCATCATCCGTTATCCCTGCTCCGGGCCTTGGAAGATTGTTGACGAAATTATCAATATCATTCAAGTATCCCATAACATCCTCCCTAGCCAACCCAAGAACCCCGGGAGTTGCTGGAACATGCAAATTTTGATTTCCAAATCTCGAGTTGCAGCAGAAAGAACAATAGTTGGACCTGTCATCAGTGCTTTGTTGGGTTGAACCCATGATTTCAAAAGTGGGCGAGCCATCACAAGACCTGAATATCTGTGACAGAAGTAACTCACAACCGAAAATCAGTCCTATTAGAAATCGCCAAATCTGAAATTCAACGATAAATCGAGATAAATTTGAAAATAGTATCAAGAAAAAAAAACAAAATAAACTAAACTACTAATTCTAGGAATTGAATGCTGAAAATATAAATAAGCTAAATAGAAAAAAAGAGTATAGTCCCCGGCAACGGCGTCAATTTGATGAACCGGAAGTTTGTCAGACTCAATTAATCAAATAAATTTATTTTTATCCAAAGGCAATTCACAACTACAACGAAAACCGTAGTGTAGCAGTAAAATAACCTCGAGTGTCGATCTCTAAGGACTATAACTAGCTTTATCTAATTTAACTTAAACTATAAACTCAACAAACGACTTAGCACAGATTTTTCTTGTCAAAGATAATGGAAGTTAGTGATTGTATGATCATTCAAAGCATCAGGTTAATAATCATGCATGAAGTACCCGATCGTTTTGCATAGAAATCTAAGATCATGAATTGTCCAATGTGTTCCGTTCAATTCAACACTACGAAGATAGAGGGCTTAGATAGATCAAAGAAATAAAACAATAACTCAAAGTCTGACTCGTGTTACAGCCATCATGCATAATTAAGAACCCTAGCTAAGAACTCACATACTATCACCAACGATAGATTTAGCTACTCATAGATGTCATGCAATCAACAAAAATCAAAGCAAGATTGAATGAAAACATGTTGAAAGATATAAATAAAAGTAGAAAAATCGTGAGATACAATGTTACCGACGAAGTTGGTCAATCTCCGAAGAATTGCGAACTCACAAGCAAGATAATCCTCCAAATTGATAAGAAAAATAGTCTCCAATGCTAAGAATTCCCAGAACAGGCTCTGGAGAATTCCTATCTAAAACTAATGTGAAAAATATGAAAAAAGGTCTCAGAAAGTATGAAAAACGTAGAAACAGAAGCAACTATATATAGGAGTTCGGAACGCGTGGGGCGAGTCGCCCCAGACACCGGGCGAACCGCCCCACATCCCGGGCGAACCGCCTGGGAGCTCCAGTCGGCGGAAACGCGTTTTTGGTCTTCTTTTCCTTTTCGGACTCGGATTTTGCCTTCTAGTGACCTTTAAGCCTTGAAACTCGACCCCTAGACCTCAAATCTCGTCTGGAACCTTTTAGATACACCACAGATGACCACGAAACACCAAATCTTCGTTCTCTTCAATATAATTGCCCGGAAAATCACGTTTTTCACCTAAAACCTGAAAAATGCAAACTAAAGGGAAACGTGACACTATTCTAATAAAATGCACTATAATATAGCTAAATTAACATAGAGGATAGCTAAATAGGTGAAAAAAGACTCGAATGAAGGTGTAAAATACACGTTCATCAAGTGTTCCTAGCAGAGAAAACCGAGGAGCCCAAGGGTATGGAGACCGTCTCTTCAAAACCCAAGGAACTAGTCAACCATGGAGACGTCTGGATTCTTCATGTTGATGGATCCTCCTCAGGAAAAAATGGCGGGATAGGAATATACTTCAAGAGTCCCGGAGGAGCTAAACTCGAGTACGCCGTTACTCTTAGTTTTCCAGTCTCCAACAACGAAGCTGAGTACGAAGCCATCCTCATCGCTCTACGTATGGCAAAAGAACTTGAAGTGAAGAAGCTACATCTCTTCACTGATTCTCAATTGGCCGAGAAGAAAATCTCGGGAAAGTTCAAAACCAAGAAGGACTCACTGGCCGAGTACAAGAGCGCCATCACAGAGGAAATCCAAAAGTTTGAAAGTTGTGAGATTGAGAACTTCTCAAGGGATCTCAATCAGAGAGCAGATGCCCTATCAAAATATGTTTCGGCTTCCGGAGGAGTGGATACCCGGAATGTGATACTTATGAGAATCAATGCATCATCCCTATGGTCATCAAAGCCAAACGTCTTTGCCATTGACACTCAACCAAGTTGGATGTAAGAGATCGCTACCTATCTCACGAATGGTAGCCTTCCTCGTGATAAAGCTGAAGCAAGGAAAATCAAAGGAAAGGTAGGTCGCTACATCATGCAAGGAGACTACTTGTACAAAAGATCCTTCGAGGGAGTCTACCTGAGATGCGTCATCGAATAAGAAGTGCAAAAACTTTTGGGAGAAATGCATAGAGGAAGTTGCGGGGACCATGCCGGAGGAAGAACCCTCGCGCAAAAAATCATTCGCCAAGGATACTACTGGCACACTGTTCGTGAAGATTCTGCTCGATTTGTAAGAAGGTGCGAGGAGTGTCAAATGCACGCCAATTTGATCAATGTCCCGGAGAAACCTCTCATGCCCATTACAATCACTTGCCCTTTCGACATATGGGGCATCGACATAGTCGATCCTTTCCCGAGAGGCACGGGTCAAAAGAAATTCATCATTGTTGCGGTTGAGTACTTTAGCAAGTGGGTGGAAGTTGAAGCAGTGTCTACTATCACCGAACAAAGGTTGATGAACTTTGTATGGAGAAACATCGTGTGTCGATTTGGCTTGCCGAGAGTCCTCATCTCGGACAATGGTGCTCAATTCTGTGGCCAAAGGTTCAATGAATGGTGCAAGGAAATGAATATTGAGAGGAGGTATACCTCGGTAGGACATCCTCAATCCAACGGGCAAACAGAGGCCGTCAACAAAATCCTTGTCAACAACTTGCAAAAGAGGTTTGCCACCAACAAGGATTGGGTTGATGAGCTTGATGGAGTGGTATGGGCATACCGCACAACTTCAAAAATAGCTACAAGAGAGACTCCCTTCTCGCTAATTTATGGTTCTGAATCAGGCATACCAGAGGAAGTGGCGGTAGAAACCCTCAGAATCCAAGGGTATCAACCCGAGGACAATCATACTGAGAGGCTCTTCAATCTGGAGACGGTAAGCGAAGCGAGAACCAATGCCTTGGCCAACATCCTCAGATATCAAGCACTGATCGCGAAGACCTACAACAAGGGCGTAAAGGATAGAGATTTCCAAGTAGGAGACTTAGTACTCCGAAGAGCGGACATCCTGGGCAAAGTTGGGAAAATGCAACCCAACTGGGAAGGCCCCTACAAGATAGTTGAAGCAAGGTCCAATGGAAGCTATCGTCTCCAAGACATGGAGGGAAAAGTATTGAAGAACCCGTGGAATACTTCCAACCTCCAGAGGTTCTACGCTTGAGTTGTTTGATGAACAAGCTTTTTCAAGAGCTCCTGTGAAAGGCCCGAAGATCGAGAAGGATTCCTCACAAGCTTGTGTGAGAGGTACCCTCATGTTTTATGGTTCAGAAAATGTTGTAAGAAAGCTGACCGAGAAGCCCCCCATTGTAATTGAATTTCCGACAAATCAATACAATGTCCATCTTTCAACAAATAAAATGTTCAAGTATAGAACTACTATACTCAAAACAGAATAAAATGCTACTCCACCAAGAGAGCTTGCTCGATCTACGTAAAAGCTCCCCGATTTTCACGTCGGGATCAAAGCTCCCCGCTCTCTCATCCTTTTGAGAAAATTAATCGAGACACTTTTTAAAGAAGTGAAAACGAAGAATGCAGAGAAATCGAGCAGGACGAGCTCAATACTTGTTCTTTCTGGCTCAACACTTAGGATTTTTTCCAAGTTACCAAGAAAATCGATAAGCACGGAGATTACTTTGATAGCTCGAGGAGCTTAACTCGAAGTATTATTAATGAAGAACACTCTTTCGATCAAAGGCGCGAGGAAATTCCCTCCTCGATTCTAACTTATACATGTTTAACTACTCTAACAAGTTATACGTCATAACAGAAAAAGAGTTAGTAAAAAACATAAGTATGAGTAAGAAAACGAAGAGCAAAAACTTTTATTGAAGGAAAAGAGCGAAGAGACAACAGTTGATAACTTATATTAGAACAAGGGAATATGTTTCAACAAGTGCCACCAAGGGCCGAATAGAAACGAGAATTTGTTCAGAAAAAAGGAAAAGTTACAACATCCCCGAGCATACTCGGTCTTCAAGCTCTTCGATGTAACGGGTCCGACTACCAGAAAGGTCTGTAACCGGGCCGCTCGCGCTAGTAGCTCCTCACACCGGGCTCAACAGTTCTTGGATCTCGGCGGCGTCTCGCTCTTGAGCCTGAGATTCCTTGATGGCCTTCTCGTAAAGGACAAGCTCTGGCTCGACGAAGTCTGCTGCTCGCCCAATGACCGGATCGCTCACTTTACCCCAAGCAGCATTGCGGAGAGCTGCCTTCTCGAACGGGTAAAGGATCCCAGTCCTTAGGCCTTCCGGGACCCAAGCAAGGAGATAAGCTGGTTTGCTCGGATATGGCACTTCTGGGTCGGTCACCAACTCCCCGAACTCACACGCCTCGTGCATCTCCTCGGTTATCTCTTCATCAGGGTAGTGAGACAGGTCTTCGCGCCTCCCGGGGTGCAGGTCCTCGCTAGTGTCCGTATCAAACTCGACCGGAAGCAAGTTGACTCGTTTTAGCTGGCCGATATAGGAGAAGAAGCCCTCCTCGCGCGAAGAGACTCGGACATCCTACTGGGCCATCTTGTAAGTATCGGAGGCCATAAAATCGCGAGCAGTGGCAAGGCGGCTTCCCTTGAGGAAGGAGAGGACACTGGCCTTGAACTTTTCCATACAAATAGACAAGGTGGCATAGGCCCCCTTGTAGCCCTTAGTCCTCGCTTTCTCCTTAGAAAGATCCTTCTCGAGCAGGTCAACCTTGGCATAGATCTTGCCGGTCTCTGCCTCAGCAACCTTGTTCTTGTCTTCAGAGGTTGCGAGTCTTTTCTCGAGGTCCTCGATCACTATCCCGATATCGGCGCGATCAGCAGCTATTTGACCATAGGCCTCCTTCAATTGCTCGAGCTACAAAAAAGAAGTACACAGTTAGCGAGGAGAATAATTTCATACTTAAGAAAATTTATTAGGAAAAGGTAAGTAAGAATACCTGAAGCGAGCAGATGCTCAACTCGTGCGCGCGATCCAAGTCGCTCATTTGGATGAGCCTCTTCACCTCATCTTGACCGTTAGCGGTGATGAACGTTTTTTTGACGCGTTCATCTTGACTTTTTTGCCTTCTTTTGCTATCTTTTAGCTTAGTTTTTTGGATAGTTTTGTAGAATAGTGTCACGTTTTGTGTTTTTGTGCATTTTCAGGCACTTAGGTACGAAACGGTATTTTTGGAGCTAAAAACGAAGCATTTTGGATGAAAAATGACCCCATTGAAGTTCCTTGATCTCCGTGGATATTTGTGAGTGCCCTTAGTTCGAGTTAATCCAAGAATCACACTTTGGAGAGCCTAGCCTTACCTTGGAAGCAAATTCAAATGTTCGGGTGGAAGTTTTGGAGTCGTTCGAGTGTGCAAGATTGATGCAGCCTAACCATTTCGTCCATAACTTTCTCATACAGAACTGTATTGACCTCAAACCAACTTCCACGCGTAGCTAACTCAAAGATCTATCCAACGATATATCACACGCCCTGATCCGACATCGTATGAGCCCTGGAGAGCGAGTTGAAGACGAAGTGGGGCAGCCAAGCGGGCAGCTTGCCAAGCGGGCCGCTTGACTGTTCCAAGCGGGCCGCTTGGGTCCTGGGACTGATTCTGCAATTTCAAGCGGACCGCTTGGCCTCTTCAAGCGGGGCGCTTGGACTCAGATCCAGATCGCGATTTTGGCATTAAAACTCGATTTTCAGTTATTTTTTCTCATTCCTTTCACTTTGTAAAAGTTTTGGAGAGCTCTTGGAGGCTCCATAGCTCAGACCCATTAGCTAGAAGGTTGATTATCATCAAAGGATTGAAGATTTAGCGATAGGATTGCATGATATTTTCATCTACGGAGAGGTTTTGCATCAATTCCACCGAATAGTGACAGCTTTGGTGGTAACTTGTATCTATCTCTTGTCTGGTAGTTTGATCCAATGTCTTCCTGTAACAATTCATATTTTGTGATGTGTTCCATTATGATTATGAATAGCTAAATCCTTTATGTTGGTGGTAGAATGTGAGATTGATATTGTTATGAATTATGTTTATGCTTACATGAGATTGTGATTCAATCTTGTTGCAAATTGCTTCTTATAATCCATAGTTGCCTATAAAATATATTCGAATTGAGTATTGTGACAAACTCTTGGTCAATCAATGCTATTGGATTGCATGTTTGTGATTTGCAGCATGCTAGATAAATGGTGTTAGTGACAAACACCTCTAAAGTATTGATAGTGATCTTTTAAGATGTGTGTCTTGAAAGTTACCTATACGGGTTGCTTAGCAGACTTAGTCGAAGGTTTTACGCACTGAACTTGTAAGCGTATTCGTGATTCGTTGCTTATCATTACCACTAAGCTACCACCAGCATCTTTCTCTTCTTGATTATCTTCTTCTAGCAAGTGTTGGTTGCATGAGTGTTTGGTTAAATCTTACAAAACTTGCTTCTTGGTTAATTACAATTGTTTGCACTAAACAAAGCTACGTTAGGTCCCAAGAGAACGACACTCGGGAACATCTTACCGCTGCACTAAATCTTTTGTGTAGTGAATAAGTGTTCTTTGGTTACAAACAAATTTAATTGGTGAAAAAACGACTCATCAATTTGGCGCCGTTGCCGGGGACTTAACTCCTTTGGTTTAGTGTTAAACTTTTGTTTCTTAGCAACTTCACTTTCTTACCTCATTTCTTTCCCCCTATCTTTTCAGCAAACTTCTCTATTCAGAACTTGGTACTTTTTGTGCTTGTGCTCTTGGTTGAGTTTTGTATATATGATAGTTTAGTTTTTGTTTTTGTTGCGGAACTACTCTTCTTTGCTTGTCTTTGTGTGTGTAGGTATACATGAATGACTTGTATTGCGAAGTTTGTGGGGAGGATGGGCATGTTGCTGATGCTTGTATGGATAGAAGTGTTATCACCTCATTCCGTCAGTTCCCGAATGAAGGTTTTCATCTTGCTTGGCGTAGATTTGAATACCTTTACTCGAGGAGGAACTCCAAACACCAGATGGAGCTCGGGGAATTATTGTGGTATTTCCACTGCGGTTTGAGATCCGGGCATCAAATGGCTTTGGAAAAAAGAACTGGGAGAGATATCCTTGACATGACACCGAGTGTTATCAAGCTTGCTTGCGATGAGTTTGCTGATCAAATTTTCAGCGCCCTTCGAGATATTGGTGAAGATCCCGTGGATGTTTTGACCATGAATGAGGTTAAGCTTCACTATCCTTTCTTATGGGGTGAAGAAGAAGTACAAAGGCAATTGAATGAGATCTCAGTGAATGTTGTGAGTGAGCATGTTGAGACACCTATCGTCGAGGATATTCCTATCGTTGGTGAGGAAGACGTCATGGAGGAGGTGACGATCGAATCTATTACTTCCCCCGACTCAGAAATCCTTGTTCCGAGTTGTCTTGAGGTTGAGGAGCTAGTCTTTGAGGATATTGGCACCTCTGAACCGGCGTGCTTAGACTCTATTGTTCTAGACATTCCTGATCTTGACTCTTATGTTATGGTCCATGCCCCCACCGACGAGTTTCAAGGGAGTTTTGATCCTTTTTTCTCTTTTTATTTTCCATCCGATTCCCTTAGTTATATTTTAGATTTTGATTTTACTGATTTTGTTAATTTTAGTTTTCAGGGGATCATGGATTTGCTCGAGCAGCAAAGGAGAGGAGCCAAGGATGGTTCCCAAGATGCAAGGAGTAATGGAACGGATGCACGAGATTCGTTTCCATTCGATAATGGATAACCTTGTGGTATTTCTTTGCATGTAGTTTAGTTTTTATTTTTCTTTTTTCTATTGCTTTCGTAGTTGTGGCATGTGTGCCTTTTGTCGTGATTAGTTTAGTTTATTTTGTCTCGGTGCCTTAGGTGTTTAAGAGAGGAAAAACATCGAAAATCTGGAAACAGGGCCAAGCGAAGCGCCTGGAAGGGCCAAGCGGTCCGCTTCAAATTCCAGGAAGTTTTGCAACTTCCTGGAAATTCAAGCGGAGCGCCTGGAGCCTCCCAAGCGCTCCGCTTGGACCCTGTACCCAGATTTTCCTCGTTTTTCCATTCTTCTCACCTTTGCGCACCCGTTTTCACTTGTTTCTTGAGTCATTTCAGGTACTACTCATATATAGGAGATTGGACACGAACCTTCATCTCAGGGAAGTGTACTTTCAATCCAATTTTTCCTTTTCTTTCAACTTTTCTTTGCTCGAGGACAAGCAAAAGTTTAGGTTTGGGGAGGGGGTATTGGATTTTCAGTACTATATGCTTGTGTGGTTCGAACATGCCTGATTTTACTCAAGTTCATGTGATTTGTCGTGTTTTTTCAAATTTTTGCATGCATATCATCCCTAGATTAGTTGTTGCACGTTGTTGTGTGTGGAGTTTATTGCCAAGTCTTTTGAACTTTTTTATTGAGTAGACTAAGTGTTTATGGCCATTGATCATATGTTGCATCACTTTGCAAGTAGTTTGAGGCTTGTCTCGCTTGGTTTGTCACATTTGCATGTGCACTGGTTAAGCTTAGTAGTCTCGACATCACCTTGAGTGGTGTTTCTTCTGCTGCGGTTCACGATGGCCTTATGAAATGATGCATGTTAGAGTCTATGGTTGTAACCCGTGTAATTATGTACGTAACAGGCGACAAGTTCTTCACCTCGATTAGAGATTGCCAAATGCCTAGGAAGGAGGTAGTGTGAGGTGTGCGATTCCTTGTATTAAACCTATTCTATCGAATAGGTTTGGGGAGGGGGTTGCTTCGTTGATCTTGTCTTTCGTCTTTGAGTCGTTGTAAAGTTTCCTCTTTCTTTTTCTTTTTATTTTGTGTCCCAACCTATTCTTTCGAATAGGTTTGGGGAGGTGTCTTTGTAAAAGAGTCTTTCCTTTTTTTTTTCGTCTTTATGCTCAAACCTATTCTATCGAATAGGTTTGGAGAGGTGTTTTTGACACTTAGTACTGCTGCTTGCCCCTATATAAAAGGAAACAAAAAAAAAGACAAAGAAAAAGAAGAAAAAGAGAAAAGAAAATATAAAAAAAAAAGAGAAGAAAGAAAATAAAGAATAAGACCCTAAAGCAAAAGAAGGGTTGTTGCAAGCCAAAAGCAGTCTAGTAAAGTGTCAAGTGTCATGTAAATATTTTGTTCTTGTGAAGTTATCGAGTTGTAAATTCTATCTTTTGTTTCGTGTCGCCTTTGTCCAAGGCCTGTTCTTGACCACCCTCGTCTTGCTATTCAAGAAGTGGTTGAAAGAGACTCATTCTTTGAGAGTCTGGGTAGAATAGGGGAGTGTTATCTTTTTCTAGGGAACCCTTCTTCGTTTGATGAGAGCCAGTATTGGTTCGCCCTCTCTTGAGGAAAAGTCTCGCTTGGTGAACAGTAGTAAGCCCTCGGTTTCATAGGCACGAACCAATTGTAGTATCATAATATGCATCATTGTGTCGTCACTGACCAGGTCCAGGTAGAAGATGTTACAAGAGACTCCTTTATTTAACCACGTGCACATGAGAATGTGTATATTCGCAATCGAGTCATTCTTGAACCTACTTGCATGTCATGCTCATATGGTCTTGTTCATAAGCATTTGGTAGATTCAATAGATTAGTTCACTTTACTTGGCATGAGACTTCTTTTGTGTTGCATTTAAGATAGTTTGTTGCTTGAGGACAAGCAAAGGTTTGGTTTGGGGAATTTGATGAACGTTTTTTTGACACGTTCATCTTGACTTTTTTGCCTTCTTTTGCTATCTTTTAGCTTAGTTTTTTGGTTAGGTTTGTAGAATAGTGTCACGTTTTGTATTTTTTGCATTTTCAGGCACTTAGGTACGAAACGGTGTTTTTGGAGCTAAAAACGAAGCATTTTTGATGAAAAATGACCCCGTTGAAGTTCCTTGATCTCCATGGATATTTGTGAGTGCCCTTAGTTCGAGTTAAGCCAAGAATCACACTTTGGAGAGCCTAGCCTTACCTTGGAAGCAAATTCAAATGTTCAGGTGGAAGTTTTGGATTCGTTCGAGTGTGCAAGATTGATGCAGCCTAACCATTTCGTCCATAACTTTCTCATACAGAAATGTATTGACCTCAAACCAACTTCCACGCGTAGCTAAATCAAAGAGCTATCCAACAATATATTACACACCCCGATCCGACATCGTATGAGCCCTGGAGAGCGAGTTGAAGACGAAGTGGGGCAGCCAAGCGGGCCGCTTGCCAAGCGGGCTGCTTGACTGTTCCAAGCGGGCCGCTTGGGTCCTGGGACAGATTCTGCAATTTCAAGCGGACCGCTTGGCCTCTTCAAGCGGGGCGCTTGGACTCAGATCCAGATCGCGATTTTGGCATTAAAACTCGATTTTCAGTTATTTTTTCTCATTCCTTTCACTTTGTAAAAGTTTTGGAGAGCTCTTGGAGGCTCCATAGCTCAGACCCATTAGCTAGAAGGTTGATTATCATCAAAGGATTGAAGATTTAGCGATAGGATTGCATGATATTTTCATCTACGGAGAGGTTTTGCATCAATTCCACCGAATAGTGACAGCTTTGGTGGTAACTTGTATCTATCTCTTGTCTGGTAGTTTGATCCAATGTCTTCCTGTAACAATTCATATTTTGTGATGTTTTCCATTATGATCATGAACAGCTAAATCCTTTATGTTGGTGGTAGAATGTGAGATTGATATGCTTACATGAGATTGTGATTCAATCTTGCTGCAAATTGCTTCTTATAATCCATAGTTGCCTATAAAATATATTCGAATTGAGTATTGTGACAAACTCTTGGTCAATCAAGGCTATTGTATTGCATGTTTGTGATTTGCAGCATGCTAGATAAATGGTGTTAATGACAAACACCTCTAAAGTATTGATAGTGATCTTTTAAGATGTGTGTCTTGAAAGTTACCTAGACGGGTTGCTTAGCAGACTTAGTCGAAGGTTTTACGCACTGAACTTGTAAGCGTATTCGTGATTCGTTGCTTATCATTACCACTAAGCTACCACCAGCATCTTTCTCTTCTTGATTATCTTCTTCTAGCAAGTGTTGGTTGCATGAGTTTTTGGTTAAATCTTACAAAACTTGGTTCTTGGTTAATTACAATTGTTTGCACTAAACAAAGCTACGTTAGGTCCCAAGAGAACGACACTCGGGAACATCTTACCGCTGCACTAAATCTTTTGTGTAGTGAATAAGTGTTCTTTGGCTACAAACAAATTTAATTGGTGAAAAAACGGCATCATCAATTTGACTGTTCCAAGCGGGCCGCTTGGGTCCTAGGACAGATTCTGCAATTTCAAGCGGACCGCTTGGCCTCTTCAAGCGGGGCGCTTGGACTCAGATCCAAATCGCGATTTTGGCATTTAAACTCGATTTTCAGTTACTTTTTGTCATTCCTTTCACTTTGAAAAAGTTTTGGAGAGCTCTTGGAGGCTCCATAGCTCAGACCCATTAGCTGGAAGGTTGATTATCATCAAAGGATTGAAGATTTAGCCATAGGATTGCATGATATTTTCATCTACGGAGAGGTTTTGCATCAATTCCACCGAATAGTGACAGCTTTGGTGGTAACTTGTATCTATCTCTTGTCTGGTAGTTTGATCCAATGTCTTTCTGTAACAATTCATATTTTGTGATGTTTTCCATTATGATTATGAACAGCTAAATCCTTTATGTTGGTGGTAGAATGTGAGATTGATATTGTTATGAATTATGTTTATGCTTACATGAGATTGTGATTCAATCTTGCTGCAAATTGCTTCTTATAATCCATAGTTGCCTATAAAATATATTCGAATTGAGTATTGTGACAAACTCTTGGTCAATCAAGGCTATTGGATTGCATGTTTGTGATTTGCAGCATGCTAGATAAATGGTGTTAGTGACAAACACCTCTAAAGTATTGATAGTGATCTTTTAAGATGTGTGTCTTGAAAGTTACCTATACGGGTTGCTTAGCAGACTTAGTCGAAGGTTTTACGCACTGAACTTGTAAGCGTATTCGTGATTCGTTGCTTATCATTACCACTAAGCTACCACCAGCATCTTTCTCTTCTTGATTATCTTCTTCTAGCAAGTGTTGGTTGCATGAGTGTTTGGTTAAATCTTACAAAACTTGCTTCTTGGTTAATTACAATTGTTTGCACTAAACAAAGCTACGTTAGGTCCCAAGAGAACGACACTCGGGAACATCTTAACGCTGCACTAAATCTTTTGTGTAGTGAATAAGTGTTCTTTGGTTACAAACAAATTTAATTGGTGAAAAAACGACTCATCAATTT
This sequence comes from Plantago ovata, assembly GCA_028274465.1. Taxonomy (NCBI): domain Eukaryota; kingdom Viridiplantae; phylum Streptophyta; class Magnoliopsida; order Lamiales; family Plantaginaceae; genus Plantago; species Plantago ovata. The sequence goes on along the minus strand of CM051456.1, from coordinate 99,742,378 downwards.
GGCGCCGTTGCCGGGGACTTAACTCCTTTGGTTTAGTGTTAAACTTTTATTTCTTAGCAACTTCACTTTCTTACCTCATTTCTTTCCCCCTATCTTTTCAGCAAACTTCTCTATTCAGAACTTGGTACTTTGTGTGCTTGTGCTCTTGGTTGAGTTTTGTATATATGATAGTTTAGTTTTTGTTTTTGTTGCTTTCAGGTACTGCTTTCAGGAATTAAATTTGTTTGTAGCCAAAGAACATTTATTCACTACACAAAAGATTTAGTGCAGCGGTAAGATGTTCCCGAGTGTCGTTCTCTTGGGACCTAACGTAGCTTTGTTTAGTGTGTAACAATTGTAACCAACCAACAAGCAAGTTTGTGTGATTAAACCAAGCACTCATGCGAATCAGAAACTATCAAGAGGAAGATAAAATCAAATAGAGAAAGATGTTGGTGGTAGCTTAGTGGACATGAAAAACCATGGGTTATAACTTGCTATCATGCTATGAACATTTAAACATACAATAGAGAAGTATTAATTGACCAAAAAGTTGTCACATGCTTTGCATTCGAAAATACGGAATTGGCTACTCCCAATTGTATGGATGATCTAGAAGTATTAAGCGACCATAAGGGTTGTCACTACCTTGTATTCGAAGATTTGTAATTGGCTACTTTAGATCTTACACAATGGTTCAAAGCACAACAAGCATAATCATAACCCTAGCTATCATGTCCACATTCTACCACCAACAATCGTGAATTAGCTACTCATAACGGATCTTGAAACAAACAACATCATATATGAATAACAATAACAAATATTCATAATCAGAATCAAAATAAGGAGAATTGATACAAGTTACCACCGATTGTCACGAGACGGTGGAATGCCCAAATCTCACGGATCAAGATACAATGAAGATGAAATTGGATGTAATCACGTCTTTCTTGATGATAATCAAGCCTCTAGATAATGGGTCTGAGCTATGGAGCTTCAAAGAGCTCTCCTAAGCAATTCCAAAGTGAAAGGAATGAGAAAAAATAACTGAAAATCGAGTTTTAATGCCAAAATTGCGATCTGGATCTGATTCCAAGCGAAGGGCTTGGCTTCTGTCAAGCGCTTTGCTTGTCAAGCGAAGGGCTTGACAGGGGCCAAGCGCTTCGCCTGGAATTCCAATGAATCTGCCCAGAATTTCCGCCTGACTTTAACTCGCTCTACAGGGCTCATACGATGTCGGATCGGAGCGTGTAATATACCGTTGGATATCTCTTTGAGTTATCCACGCGTGGAAGTTGTTTTGAGGTCAATACAATGCTTTATGAAAACGTTATGGCCGAAATGGCTAGGCTGTGTCAATCATAAACACTTGAACGACTCCAAAACTTCCACCCGAACTTTTGAATTTGCTTCCAAGATAAGACTAAGTTCTCAAAAATGTGATTATTGGCTTAACTCGAACTAAGGACACTCACGAAAATGTCCACGGAGATCAAGGAACTTCAACGGGGTCATTTTTCATTCAAAATGCTTCGTTTTTAGCTCCAAAAATACCGTTTCGTACCTAAGTACCTGAAAATGCAAAAAACACAAAACGTGACACTATTCTACAAAACTAACCAAAAAAAAGGCTAAAAGGTAGCAAAAGAAGGTAAAAAAGATAAGATGAACGCGTCAAAAATACGTTCATCAAACTCCCCAAACCAAACCTTTGCTTGTCCTCAAGCAACAAACTATCCTAAATGCAACACAAAAGAAGTCTCATGCCAAGTAAAGTGAACTAATCTATTGAATCTACCAAATGCTTATGAACAAAACCATATGAACATGACATGCAAGTAGGTTGAAGAATGCCTCGATTGCGAATATACACATTCTCATGTGCACCTTGTTAAGCAAAGGAGTCTCTCATAACATCTTCTACCTGGACCTGGTCAGTGACGACACAATGATGCATATTATCATACTACAATTGGCCCGTGCCTATGAAACCGAGGGCTTACTACTGTTCACCAAGCGAGACTTTTCCTCAAGAGAGGGCGAACCAATACTGGCTCTCATCAAACGAAGGAGGGTTCCCTAGAAAGATAACACTCCCCTATTCTACCCAGACTCTCAACGAATGAGTCTCCTTCAACCACTTCTTGAATAGCAAGACGAGGGTGGTCAAGAACAGGCCTTGGACAAAGACGACACGAAACGAAAGATAGAATTTACAACTCGATAACTTCACAATAAAAAATATTTACATGACACTTGACACTTTACTAGACTGCTTTTTGGCTTGCAACGACCCTTCTTTTGCTTTTGGGTCTTATTCTTTATTTCCCTTTTTTTTTTTTTCTTTTCTCTTTTTTTTTAATATATTTCTTTTTCTTTTCTTCTTCTTTTCTTTTTATATTTTCTTTTCTCTTTTTTTTTCTCTTTTTCTTCTTTATCTTTTTCTCTTTTTTTGTTTCTTTTTATATAGGGGCAAGCAGCAGTACTAAGTGTCAAAAACACCTCCCCAAACCTATTCGATAGAATAGGTTTGAGCACAAAGACGAAAAAGAAAAAGGAAAGACTCTTTTACAAAGACACCTCCCCAAACCTATTCGAAAGAATAGGTTGGGACACAAAACAAAAAGAAAAAGAAAGAGGAAACTTTACAACGACTCAAAGACGAAAGACAAGATCAACGAAGCAACCCCCTCCCCAAACCTATTCGATAGAATAGGTTTAATACAAGGAATCGCACACCTCACACTACCTCCTTCCTAGGCATTTGGCAATCTCTAATCGAGGTGAAGAACTTGTCGCCTCTTACGTACATAATTACACGGGTTACAACCATAGACTCTAACATGCATCATTTCATAAGGCCATCGTGAACCGCAGCAGAAGAAACATCACTCAAGGTGATGTCGAGACTACTAAGCTTAACCAGTGCACATGCGAATGTGACAAACCAAGCGAGACAAGCCTCAAACTACTTGCAAAGTGATGCAACATATGATCAATGGCCATAAACACTTAGTCTACTCAATAAAAAAGTTCAAAAGACTTGGCAATAAACTTCACACACAACAACGTGCAACAACTAATCTAGGGATGATATGCATGCAAAAATTTGAAAAAACACGACAAATCACATGAACTTGAGTAAAATCAGGCATGTACGAACCACACAAGCATATTGTACTGAAAATCCAATACCCCCTCCCCAAACCTAAACTTTTGCTCGTCCTCGAGCAAAGAAAAGTTGAAAGAAAAGGAAAAATTGGATTGAAAGTACACTTCCCTGAGATGAAGGTTCGTGTCCAATCTCCTATATATGAGTAGTACCTGAAAAGACTCAAGAAACAAGTGAAAACGGGTGCGCAAAGGTGAGAAGAATGGAAAAACGAGGAAAATCTGGGTACAGGGTCCAAGCGGAGCGCTTGGGAGGCTCCAGGCGCTCCGCTTGAATTTCCAGGAAGTTGCAAATTGTTTGCACTAAACAAAGCTACGTTAGGTCCCAAGAGAACGACACTCGGGAACATCTTACCGCTGCACTAGATCTTTTGTGTAGTGAATAAGTGTTCTTTGGCTACAAACAAATTTAATTGGTGAAAAAATGACTCATCAAGCGGCCACCTTCCCTTTCTTACGAGGAGGCTCATTATTGCCTCCAAGTGTAAGCTTCCTCAATCCTTTCTTAGCCGCCGGCCTCTAAGGCCTCTTCTCCGGCTCTGCTACAGCAGCCTCCTTGGCCTGCTTTGCTTGTTTAGCCGCCGCCTCCTCCTCGGCCTTCTTCAGAGCATCAACTGGGTTCTCGCGAGTCTCGAGATCCTCTTGAACCAAGGCATCTCGGTGATGCGAAGCACCGCGAGGAGGAGAGAGGTTCAAAGACCTGAGGATCTTAGTCTCCTTGTTTGCCAGCCTTTGCTTCCTCCGTTGCTCTTCCTTAGCTGCAAGGGTCTTCGACATTATCCAATTGAACCAGTAAGTTGTGGAGGAAAAAACACAAGTTAGTAAAAAAAACGAGAAGCAGAAAAAGCGAGAAGGAAAGAAAAATCGCGCACATTGCAAGCAAGCATAAAAAAAAGTATGAAGTTATTCTAAGCATACCGAAGAGCACATCATTTGAGAACCGGTTCCCGGTGTATCCAGTGTAAGCATAGGGCGAAAGCCCCGCTAAGTATGGAGAGGCTGGAGAACGAGGCCCCAATAGAAGTACTTCTCGGGATGGGGTCCTCGATTCTTCTCCTCGAGCTCCAAGACCCAGGGATCTATCTCAGCGGGCAGAGGATGTGTCTCAGCTATTTTTCCTCGATACATCAGTTTTGGAACGCCCCACTCCGCATCCTCCTCGCTCATGTTCGGTAACCTCTTCTTCTTTATGTAGAAGTACCGATGAAACCACTTGTAACCCGAGGAGCTGGGAGCGTCCATGATGAAGCCCAAGCCTGGTCGCGCGTTTAAGTAGTAAAAATACTTGTTCCCGGAGCTCATCGAGACTAGGAACAGCTGATTAAAATTATGGAAATTCAGCTCGAGCTCCTTCTTCTTGCAGAAAACGCCGAAACAGACCAAGGTACCAAAAGCTCTTGGCACTAGTTGCCAAGGAGCGATCCCCAGTGTATTGAAGATGTCTCGGAAAGCGTCGCAGAATGGCAAGATCCATCCTCGGTCAAGGCTCAAGCAGTGAACGACCATGTATCCTCGAGGAGCATTATAAAAGGTTTGGTCATCCTTTGGAACGAGGATGTCGAACTTACTCTCAGGAAGGGAGTACTTCCATCGGAGAGTAGCGATCTCATCCGCCTTCACAGTAGAAGCAGTAGTTGGGATGATGCCATCCTCGTTCTTCTCACCCTCAGGATCGGGGAGGTCCACATTGCGAGCACTTTTTATAAATTTGTTCTGAGCAGCCTTGCTGGACTTAGGCTCAAGCTCCTCGACGGCCTTAGTTTTCTTACTCTTAGCGTCATCATCATCATCGCTCTCGTCGCTATCAATCGAGATGTGCTCCTTGCCGTGCTGGACGGAGTGATCACCCTCCTCGTATAAGGACAGAGCCAAGTCGGATCGCTCTGTGTCATCCATGTACTCGATCCTTATATCTGTTGGAGGCACTACATTGACCGCCTCGTAATTTCTGCCGTGTACTTGAGCGGCTAAAGTGATCAACTCCACAGACACCCCATGACTAGAAGGGCCGCCTTCCTCCTCGGTCCTTTCATCAATGAAGTCGTCGTGTTCGCTACGACGCCTCTTACGAGTCACAAGTTGGTATGCATCATCCTCCTCCTCGCTTTCATCATCTTCTCCATCCTCATTATTGGCGTTTTCGCCTTCTTCACCCTCCTCGAGATTCTCCTCCTCGGATCCTTCCTCCTCTCCGGACTCGAAAACGGGCTCCTCACCCACATCAGCATGCTCCAAGGTGTCTGATGAACGAGATTGTCAGACTCAATTAATCAAATAAATTTGTTTTTAGCCAAAGGCAATTCACAACTACAACGAAAACCAAGGCACGTAGTGTAGAAGTAAAATAACCTCGAGTGTCGATCTCTAAGGACTATAACTAGCTTTATCAAATTTAACTTAAACTATAAATCAGAAATCAAGCGAAGCACAGATTTTTCTTATCAATATGATGGAAGTTAGTGATAGTATGATCAATCAAAGCAACGGGTAATAATCATGCATGAAGTACTTGAAGTTTGTATAGAAATCTATGATCATGAATTGTCCTATGTGTTCCTTTCAATTCAACACTACGAAGATAGATGGCTTAGATAGATCAAAGAAATAAAACAATAAATCAAGTCTTAAATGCGCGAAGCCACTCATGCATAATTAAGAACCCTAACTAAGAAATCACATACTATCACCAACGATAGATTTAGCTACTCATATTGCAATCAACAAGAATCAAAGCAAGATTGAATGAAAACATGTTGAATGAAATAAATAAAAGCAGAAAAATCGTGAGATACAAGTTACCAACGAAGGTTGTCAATCTCCAATGAATTGCTAACTCACAAGCAAGAATCGAAAATCAAAGATGTCCAATCTGTATGCTAAAGCTTCCAAATCAATAAGAAAAAGAGTCTTCTACGCTAATAATTCCCAGAATAGGCTCTGGAGAATTTGTCTCTCAGAATAAGGTGAAAAGGTATGAAAAATGTAAAAATAGGCGAAACTATATATAGGAGTCGGAATCATGCCAGGCTAACCGCCCCACGTGCCATGCGGTTCGCCTGGCACGGGGCGGTTCGCTCCCGGTCCCGGGCGGTTCGCCCGGGACGGTCAGAGTCGGTGGAGCGAGTTTTTTGCTGGAGGTTTCCTTTTTTGACTCGAATTTGCCTTCTAGTGACCTTTAAGCCTTGACACTCGACCGCTAGACCTCAAATCTCGTCCGGAACCTTCTAGATACACCACGGACGACCACGAAGCACCAAATCTTCATTCTCTTCATCATATTTGCCCACCAAAAGTACGTTTTTTTACCTAAAACCTGAAAAATGCAAAGAAAAGGGAAACGTGACACTATTCTAATAAAATGCACTAAAATATAAGCTAAATTAACCTAGAGGATAGCTAAATTGGTGAAAAAGACTCGAATGAAAGTGTAAAATACACGTTCATCAGTGTCATCCAAGAACGTCGCCGATATATCTGACGTATCGGCTGACGTAGTATGGTCGCTCCCATACTCTCTGACTTCATGGCGATTCTGGCTGTCGTCGCTCCTCTCGGACATCCTAAAGGGGTAGGCAAAGGAGGAGTTAGGATGGTTGGTGATAGTCCGAGAGGTCCTTTTAGGTATATTCATTATGTTCGACCTCCTGAACGGAGAAAAATCTCAAAAAAGAGGAGCAAGAGCAAGACAAGTTTAAAAAAGAAGTTACCCTACAGAGCGACCAACCGCTCGAAACAAGCAAAGAACGAGCATGCATATAAGGAATCGTGGAGCAATAAAGAGCGATGAGTTACAGTTATGATTACTTCTATAGTTACGGCCATACGCTAAGGAGGAGAAGGGGAATTACAGAAAAATAAAAAGGGAGGCATGCGAATCTACGGTTCGATTAAGGCATGCAATTCACGGTCAGTTTAAGTCTTTTAAGTCCGTCCAAGTATTGGGCCGTTTTCAAAGACCGCCGTACGCCGGCAAAACCTCAGGCGATGGAAAAAGGAAAAGGGCATTCGCCCGTAATAGCAAAATCAAGAGGAATGCAAGCGATTAAAGCATGTAATTGAAGCCTAGGTATGGAAACTTACTTGGAAGAGTGTGTGTGAAGGCTGGAAATCGGAAAGAATGCCGGAAAACTCGAAGTCCGCTTGAGAAAACTTGAAATTGATCGTCGGAATAGGTCCTCGATCTCCTTTTGCATCGATGACTTGCTCGTCGGTCACTTAAAAATGCTCCTCACTCTCTCTATTTGCTCTGAGAAGTTATGTTGTGAAAAGTGTGGAATGATGCGGTATCGACCTATTTATAGAAGGGTATCTCGGGAATACGAACCGTCGCATACCCTCGCTCCATCCGGACCGAACACGTGGCCACTATCAACGGCTCAGATCACAGCCGCCTGGCGAATTTACGAATTTACCCTCCACACTCCCACTTTGACACTCCTTCCCAGGTGAACGCGGATTACCTAGTTGATGGACGAGCGGATGTCGTGTTCCAACGCGAATATTAAATAAATTTGTTATTTAGCCAAAGGCAATTCACAACTACAACGAAAACCGTAGTGTAGCAGTAGAATAACCTCGAGTGTCGATCTCTAAGGACTATAACTAGCTTTATCAAATCTAATTTAGAATATAAAAACAGCAGACAATATAGCAAAGGCTTTTCTTAGCAGATAATGGAGATTGGTGATAGTATGGTCCTTCAAAGCATAACGGGTTAATAATCATGCATAAATTTCTCGGTTTTTCATGGAGATCTTTGATCAATTAATTGTCCTGTTGTAATTATCAAACACTACGAAGATATAGATTTGGATAGGTCAAAGACTATTAAATTGTCCAATTGTGTTCCGTAATTATTCAACACTACGAAGATATAGATTTAGATAGGTCAAAGACTATTAAATTGTCCAATTGTGTGCAATAATTAATCAACAATACGAAGATAGAGATTTAGATCGATCAAAGAAATAAAGCAATAACACGGAGTATAATGCGCGATATAGCCATTAGCATAATTATCAACCCTTCGCTAAGAATTCACATACTATCACCAACGAGAAGTTTAGCTACTCATAGTTGTCATGCAATCAACAGAAATCATAGAAGAAAACATATTGAAAGATATATAAAAATAAGTAGAAAAACTGTAAGATACAATGTTACTGAAGGTTGTCAGTCTCCGAAGAATCGCGATCTTACAAGCTCCAAACTGCTATGAAAAAGTATCTCCTAAGCTATGAACCCCCAGAACAGGCTCTGGGAAGTTCCTACCTAAAACTACAGAGAAAAGTGAGAGAATAGGTTTGGAAAAGTATGAAAATCGGAGAAAAAGTGAGCAACTATATATAGGCTTCGAAATAGTGTGGGGCGAAGGGCCCCAGACACCAGGCGAGTCGCCTAATGTGGGGCGATTCGCGGGATTTTTTTCGGGAATTTACGCGTTTTCGACGCGTTTTTGGATTTCTTCCCCTTTTCGGACTCGGTTTCTGACTTCTAATGGCCTTCTAACCTCCAGATCCGACCCCTAGACTTCAAATCCTATCCGGAAACCTTCAGATACTCCAAATAGGCTTCTGGAACACCAATTCCTTGTCAACTTCAATATAATTGCCCGGAAATCCTCGTTTTTCAACCAAAACCTGTAAAATAAAAACTAAAGGGAAACGTGACACTATTCTAATAAAATGCACTAAAATATAGCTAAATTAACATAGAGAATAGCTAAAATACGTGAAAAAGACTCAAATGAAAGTGTAAAATACACATTCATCAAACTCCCCAAACCGAACCTTTGCTTGTCGTCAAGCAACTAAGCTAGACTCTAATGCAAAAAACAATGCAACACATAAAATGGAGTCTCATGCCAAATAAAATGAACTAATCTACTGAATCTATCAAATAAAATATGAACAAAAACCATATAAACCACAACATGAATATAGGTTGAAGAATGTCTCGATCGACTCATACACATCCACATAAGCACTTATGTTAAGACAAGATAGTCTCTCGTAACATTCTCTACCTGGACCTAGTCAGTGACGACGTAATAAAACATGTTAAGATACGAATGGTTGTCCCGTGCCTATGAAACTGAGGACTTACTGCTGTTCACCAAGTTTAAGACTTTCCCTCAAAGAGGTCGAACCAGTACTGGCTCTCATCAACCGAAGGAGGGTTCCCTATAAAAGATAACACTCCCCTATTCTACCCATCTCTCAAGCAAAGTCTTAAGCTATTCACCACTTCCTGAATGGCAGGACGAGGGTGGTCTAGAACAGATGACACTCAAAAACAAAAGACAAAAAATAGAAAATTACAACACGATTACGAACATTACAAGAATTGGAAAATGAGACAACACTTTGCTAAACTGCTATTTGGCTTTCTTTTTCGGACCCTTCTTTGCTTTTTTGGGGTCTTTTTTCTTTTTTTCTTCTTTTTTTCTTTCCAGTTTCTTTTTTTCTATTTTTTTCTTTTTTCCTGGAATTTTTTCTTTCACTTTTTTTGATTTTTTTTTAGCCAGCAGTAGCATAACGAAAAAGAAACAAAATGACTCACACGACTTCCCCAAACCTATTCGAAAGAATAGGTTGGAGTACAAAATTTACGAAAAAGGAAAAATAAACTCACAATACGGAGATGAAAAATGAAAAACAAGTCTAATGATATTGTAACCCCCTCCCCGAACCTATTCGGAAGAATAGGTTATAAACAAAGGATCACACAACCTCACACTACCTCCTTCCTAGGCATTAAGCAATCTCAAAGCATGGTGAAGACTTGTTGCCTCTTAGGTACATAATTACTCGGGAAAACAACCATAAGACCCTAACATGCATCATCCTATTATAAAGGCCTTCGTGAACCGCAGTAGAGAAAACACCACTAAGTGATGTCGAGACTACCAAGCTTAACTAAGTGAAATACATAAATGTGACAAGCCAAGCGAGAAAAACCTCAAACAAATTCATAGAGATGAAGCATATGATTAAAGGCATAATTAGTTGATCTACCCAATAAAAAAGTTCAAAAAATTTGGCAATAAACTCCATATAAAACATGCAAGACTATCCTAGGATGAATGTAGTGAATGCAACCTAAAAAACTAATAAAGCAGTAAATGTGCAAATGCAAATGCAGACGGATAAAATATGCAAGGTACTATACTCAACCTACCAATGTCAAGCTCCAAACTAACAATACTATATCACTTAAATCCCATCCCCCCTCATGAAACTAATGCTAGTCCCTAGCAGTAAGAAAATGAGGAAATAAGATGTGATACTAGATGTTACCGTATGGTTTGGCCTCGGTCGGCTGAGTATGCTGCTTGTGAGTTATTGGGACTGCTTTGGGAGCCTTAAAGGGTGTCATCAGGTCTTCTGGTAGGTGCGGTAGTTCCAATTATAGGCCGGATAGGAACAACTCCTCTATCTATATCATCATTGTCTGTATGGCCTTCATTGTCACTACTGTCACCATCATCATCGCCAGTAGAGTTGCATTGTCGAATAGAATCCTCAAGATTAGCCGCCGCTGTTATGGAATCCTCCATCCTGTAGCCCTCCAATAGGCTGTGAACTGTTGAAGGGGAAAGAGCAGTGGTATCAGAGCCTCCCTCTCCAACGTTTTACACCCCGAGGAGGTTACAGTAAGCTGCTCAGATACTCAGAAGTCTTCTACCATTTTTTCCAATGTCGACCACATTCTCTACGGTTGATGCGACCGATGTCTATATGATGCTCCCTTTAGAGTCATTCAAGGGGCACCCCAACGAGGGGCTGGGCACCCATGTCATTGTGTTTTGGAACCAAGCTAGCGCTTCGGAACCTTCTAGCAACTGTGAACTCAAGATTGAATCCGTCGCGGCAAGATCGTCCCGGTGCCTTCCAATTCACTCGATCTTTGCAGTCCTTGTGATGGATTGCTGACGTAATAATTGTTTCTGTCCCTTCGGTGGTGCATGAATAGGCATAGGAGTCCTTACTTCAGGTGTACTCTAGCTCCTCCTCTTGGATAATCCGCGACGTTGCTGCAAGAGCCCGTGGCTCGAACGCACCTCTAACGAGATCACTCTCCTTGACATGGTTGTAATCGATCACCCTCCAATACTTCATAATAATCATACGGGAATGCTCCTCTCCCTTGGCATGGTTCCTACAAATAGCAGTTAGTACCTTGTATGACACAAAACTGACTCATGCATATGCTAGTGTAAGAACGAAACACAAAAGTGATAAAATCAACAATCGAGCTCCCCAAATCCTTTATGTCTAGCCTAGCTTCTTCAACATGCAACATACCAATGTAACTACTACATGCAATACATCACATTATGCTCTTGCTAGACAACCAATAACCTAGATAACAAGGCTCAATTCATACCATAGAAGCGAAAAATTCTATCAACATAAATCCTCATACTCAACAATTATGCATTCTACCACCAAATCCATCATCATTACATCAATAAACATAATCATATGCAAGGAATCAAAGAAAAAGACATATTGCATAACAAGATATATCATCTAGTAGCAAAATTCCCAAATCAACAATCCAAGCATAATTGAGCATGCAATTGATAGTAAATAATGCTTCTAATCACACAAATAACCTACCCATGCATCATATAAGCATAATTGAAGCTCAAATTAGAAAACCCCCAAATTTGAAAAATTAGGGTTCATAAGAAGATACCTCAGATCTGGAAAACTAATGCACTAGGGTGAAATCTGTTTGGATGAAAAGATAGATCATGTAATTGGCTTCGATTGAAGCTAAAGAACACTAAATTTGGTGAAGAAATGAAGAAGTTATGAAGATTTGAAGCTAAAATCGCGAATTCCGGATTTTGGGGAGGAATAATGGCGAAAATATGAAGAAATGAAGAGAAAAAGGAGAGATCCGCGCATTATAATCTGCAGAGTCCGTGGGGCGAGTCGCCCCACGCCTGGGGCGAGTCGCCCCGTATGTGGGGTGCATCGCCCCGCGCGTCCGGAGCGCGCACGCGCTCTGGACTCGTGGGGCGATTCGCCCCCCATGGGGGGCGAATCGCCCCCCACCTCCTGATGAATGCGGATTTGTCGGTTCCGAATTCAGCAAATAATATTTGTAATTTAGCCAAAGGCAATCCACAACTACAACGAAAACCGTAGTGTAGCAGTAGAATGACTCGAGTGTCGTTCTCTCATGACTATAACTAGCTTTATCAAATCTAATTTAGAATATAAAAACAGCAAACAGATAGCAAAGGGGTTTCTAGCAGATAATGGAGATTGGTGATAGTATGATCTTTCTTAACATAACGGGTCGATAATCATGCATAAATTCCTCGGTCTTGCATAGAGATCTTTGAATCAATCTAGTGTCCTGTTGCAATTATTAAGCACTACGAAGATAACTGGTATGACAAGTCAATCGCTATTGTCCTAATGTGTTCCGTAATTATTCGACACTACGAAGATAAACTCGCGAATAGGTCGACGAGGGTCTAATTGTGCATAATAATTAAAACAACATACGAGAATTTAGGCTGTGCCTGATCAACGAAATAAAGCAATGACACGGAGTATAATGCACGATATAGCCATTAGCATAATTATCTTCCCTTCGCTAAGAATTCACATACTACCACCAACGATAAGTTTAGCTACTCATAATAGGCATGCAATCAACAGAAATCATAGAAGAAAATATGTTGAAAGAAAATAATAAAATAAGTAGAATAAAACTGTAAGATACAAAGTTACCGAAGGTTGTCAATCTCCGGATGATTGCGACCCTACGAGCTCCAAACTGCTATGAAAAAGTATCCCCTAAGCTACGGACCCCCAGAACAGGCTCTGGGAAGTCCCTACCTAAAACTACAGAGAGAGGTGAGAAAGTAGGTCTGGAAAGATATGATTTTCGGAGAAAACTGAGCAACTATATATAGGCTTCGAATTATTGTGGGGCGGTTCGCCCCACACACCCGGCGGTTCTCCCGGTGTGGGGCGGTTCGCCCCACCTCTGCGGCGGTTCGCCCGGAGACTTTTTCGCGGAATTCCGCGTTTTCGACGCGTTTTTGGATTTCTTCCCCTTTTCGGACTCGGTTTCTGACTTCTAGTGGCCTTCTAAGCTCCAGATTCGGCCCCTAGACTCCAAATCCTATCCGGAAACCTTCAGATACTCCAAATAGGCTTCTGGAACACCAATTCCTTGTCAACTTCAATATAATTGCCTCGAAATCCTCGAATTTCAACCAAAACCTGTAAAATAAAATCTAAAGGGAAACGTGACACTAATCTAATAAAATGCTGTTGGTCCCTTTAAACAACAAGAAAAGACTAGAGGGGGGGGGTGAATAGTCTTTTCAAACTTTCGTCGTTTAAAACTTTCTCAGCAAGTACTTATTACTTTTCAGTAATGAGGTTGCTGATACTTAACTTTCTCAGCAATCGTAAGTTACTTTCCAGTAACTCGGTTTGCTGATACTTAAAATCAGAGAGCGGAAGTCTTTGAAACAATAAGTGCTTTTTCAGCAAGTGATGTGAGTGACTGTGTACAAACAGATATAATTTGCTGAAAGCTAAATGCAGTAAGTAAATCACACAAACGCTTTTAGAGTGGTATCTGAGAGTGGCGTAATCTCCCAACTAATCCACTTTGTCCTTTCTAGGACTGAATCCACTAAGATATGATTGAGGTTCCTTACAATCTCCTATCTAAAGCGATTCAACAGAAACCAAAGCACACTTGCTTCGTCTCCAACCTAAACTAGAGAACTCAACCTTGTTCTCCACCAAACTTGGTACTTATAATCAGCAAAACTATGCTTGATTAAGTTCCCCCTGAATATCACGCCTGAAAGGGTGTATTTTCAGTTAGAGAGTTTTGGGGTGAGATAACTTAATTATAACTTATTCAGTTACAACAAGTAATCTAAGAAACACAACTTGGAATACTTTGCAGTAAACAAGTTTGATTGTTTCTGGCGTCAAGACTTGTTCTTGTTCGAAAGAAAGAACACTTAACTAATTTCTTAGTCGAGTTTGTTCTACTTCTTCACATGTAGCTTTTTCAAGCTTTAAGTCTTGGAACGGATCAATGGCAGTAAGAGAGTTTGAAGGTTTGTGAGTTTTAAGCACAAGTGAGAGTTTGATCACGTTGTTGACACACTTCAACTCTTTGCCGGATGACCTCTATTTATAGTGCAAGTAAGGAGCCGTTTGAATTTCAAATCCTAAGGCTTTTGTTCCTTAATATGTCACTATCTTGCTTTTGTACTTTCAGCAGCAACTTTGTTTGTCTTCTAGTCTTCATGTCCTTCGCGTGCATGCTTTTGCATTTAATGCTCTGTTGAATAAAATTCAAACAGTAACATTGGAGCGCAAATTCACGTACATTCAGCAAGAGGTCACAAATGTTCATCAGCAAGTGTTCATTCTCAGTTTCAGCAAGCACAACCTACTCCGTCTTTCAGATTTTCACTTATGCAATGCTGTTGCTGAAAATTCCACTTTCTGAACAACACGTGCCTTACCAGTCTTTAGCAATCTTCAAGTCTTCAAGTCTTCGAAATCTTCAAGTCTTCAGATCTTCAAAAAGTCTTCAAGATTCTGACCGGTTTCTATATTTGCTTCAATAATTTGTTTGTAATAAACAAAATATATCTTCAGCAAATGCTTCAATAGGTTATTTTCTTTTCAGAGAATAAGATACATCATAAGCTAAAGTGTCAATAAATTATTTTCTTTACAGAAAATAAAATACGTCATACACAAATGTGTCAATAACTCATTTACTTTTCAGAAAACAAGATACGTCATCCACAAATGTGTCAATAACTCATTTACTTTTCAGAAAACAAGATACGTCATCCACAAATGTGTCAATAACTCATTTTCTTTTCAGAAAACAAGATACGTCATCCACAAATGTGTCAATAACTCATTTTCTTTTCAGAAAACAAGATACGTCATCCACAAATGAAAAAACTTATCTAACACCTAACTAAGTCAGCAGCAAACGTTCCTCTTTTACAATGTCCTTAAAATTCTAAATTCCTATGGACCTTAAGAGTACTAGTTACTGGACTGTTCTTAATTTAGCATGGTTAATTGCTCATCAAAATTACAAGTTTCCTAACAGATTTCCCCCTTTTTGATGTTAGCAATCCATGGCTAAATTAATTGTTACCCTTTTAAAGGTTTCTGATGTTGAAAAAATCAGATGATTAATGCAAGCATACTTGAATAAATAAACAGTAAGCATAAGTAAGATGCATAATCAAAAACCAATAAGAGTAAAAAAGAATTCATTGCTGAAAGTTATCAAATGGAAGTTTACAAGAAAGCATAGATAACAAGGAATCAGCAAACAAAAACTTTTACAAGAAAAACCATTGCAGGGACTTAAGCTCTTTCAGAGGATTTTCTCAAAATCTCTCTTACACTCTTCTCAGCAAGTGCAGTGAATTCAACACAATCCTTTTCGTAGTTTTCCAGTAGCCTACGGACTTGTAGTTGAAGAATTCTTGCATTTTTGCAGGCAGTATGATGATGCTTTTCAGCATTCATTTCCATGTAGTTAACAACCCACAAATGCATACCCCAATTGCTGGCATGGAGAAGTTGTGTATCTGAAATGTTTCTTGGATGAATCTTTCTTAACCAGAGAAGATCATCTTCTTGATCCTGAGCAGTCAGATAGAAGTACTCATAAGGAATCAATCCAAGTTTCTTCTTAGGTTCCTTTGTTACCGGGTCAGCATAGAAAGCGATGCCAGGTGGTTTGACTATATCTGGTTCTTGTCTAAATGTCTTACCAATGGCAACTCTTCTTACATAAACCTCAAGATTCAACCATTTCTTAGCAATATTTCTTGGGAGGGATTCTTCCCTTTGCTTCTTTTGGACCTTGAGTTCAATCCATTTGAACATCTGATTCAAACAGGCGGTAGGAAAGAACTCATTTACCAACAAATCTTCCAGCTTTAAGATCCAGCAACCATGAATGTTTCTGATCACATTCTGAGTGGTTTCATCATTGCTTGTCTTTGTATATTCAATGCCGGAGCAAATAGCAATGTTGGCCAGCCTTTTCTCTTCCTGTCTTTGCCTTCTTCTTCTTGTTTTAGCATTGTCTTGATCTCTTGCTGAAGAGTCAGACGAAAAATGCCTTGAGTGGCCAGACGGAGTTATGGCTGTTAAGGGTCTAGCTCTTATGGCTTGAGCTATTGTTTGATTGTCATCATCTTCTTCATCATCTTCATTCAGATTGTGATGACTTTCAATGTGACAAAAATCTTGAGTTTCAGCAGCGGTTTTTCTCTTTTTGGTACTTGCTGAATTTAACTCAGTTTCTGCTTGTCTTTTAGAACTTTGCTCTCTTTCAGCAAGAGGTTCTAGTGGAAGTGGCACAACATCAGCAGGAGTAGGAGGGGTTTGATTGCTTTTTCTAGTCTTCTTTTCCCCCTTAGACATGGATTGCAACATCGGAGTGATGTGCAGAGAATAAAACTCATTGCAATTTTCAGCAAGAGTGTTGAGACTGTTATACTTCATGATGATTTCTTGTTGATCAGAGTTCATTGTTGCTAACTCTTTTTGAATATTCATCATGTTCTCTTCATGTCTTTTCTCTGTTGCGGCCTTCTCATCCATAATAGTCTGAGCTTTGACAAGAGCACTTTTTGCCAATAAGAGAGCTTGACTTACATCTTCTTCATAGCTCTGGTGATAAAGACTGATGTCTTTCTGAGCTATGGTTAAAGTTGTAGTGCGTCTCAGCACCGTAGCCAATATTTTACCAATGTCAAGTGGGTTCTCAGCAAGCAATGCCTCATCTTCAGCTTTGCAGGCTTCATGGACTTTCTTTAGTGCGAGAATTCTGGGAGTAAACTCCTCAACTCTTGGGAACGGCACTAAATTAGGTGTCAAGGAGTGAGCCTTAAGTTCAGTAGCAAACTGATCATCTTGTAAAAGCAACTCAGCCCTTAATGAATCTCCTTCATAGCTTAGATAATTGGGAGGAGGAATCTGAACGACTTTTGGGTCTCGCTTGGATTGTTCATCTTCATTTTCCGACAAGTCGTCATCATCCTCAGATTCATCAAGTTGAGCGACTTTTGAGCCTTTGTCAGTAGCTTCACTTCCTTTTTGTTGAGTGGTTGCTGATGGCAACGCTTCAGACTCAACGACTGGAGTTTCACCAGTAGATAGTTGTTTCAATTGAGTTTGGGGCTCAATTACTGGAGTTTCGCCAGTAGTTAGTTTTAATTGAGTAGTTGCTGAAGGCAACGTTTGAGACTCAACAACTGGAGTTGCGCCAGTAGTAAGTGGAAGGGATGGAACTTCCTTTGATTTTGGTCTTGAAGATTCACCAATTTCCAGATCCTGCGTATGCCTTGCATGGATCACGAGACTATTTTGTAAAGCTCGTTGGTAATCTTCATCTTCTTCATCCTCATCTTCAAGGTTTTCTTCAGTAACCTTGGCATCAGAAACTGGACTTTTGCCATTTTTCAAGGCAGCCCTTTTTCTGGCGTATTCTTCTTCAGTATCTGCACCTTGTACAGGTGCTTGATTTTCAGCAGCAGCAGGAGGAGGTTGAGATTCTTGCTGAGATTGTTGTTGTTCAGCTTGCTGATTGTCAGATTGAGTATTTTCAGCAACTGTTAACTTCAATCCACCAGCACCAGGACTTGGACCTTGATTGTCATCATCGTCATCCTTTTTGTCCTTAGAATCTTTCCCTTCATCATCACTTGGATCAGTGGGAATGTTCTCATCTTCTTCTTCTTCTTCATCATCTGTCAAAATGA
The DNA here is from genome assembly GCA_028274465.1 of Plantago ovata. NCBI lineage: Eukaryota > Viridiplantae > Streptophyta > Magnoliopsida > Lamiales > Plantaginaceae > Plantago > Plantago ovata. Next base: position 99,724,416 of record CM051456.1, on the reverse strand, counting down.
CTAGCTCAACGTGCTTGTACAAAGCAACACTTGTCACCTCCTCTTCCTCAGTTAGTTTGTGGGGATCAGCCACCACAGGGACAAAAGAGCCTTTGAGCATCACAGCTTGTTCAGCTGGAGAGGCACTCTTAAATTTGGCCTTCATATTCTCTCTGATTTGAGCAATCAGATTCGAGCTCATTAGCTGAGAATATGTCATTTCTTCGGGAAGGATGGAGTGGACAAACGTTTCGAGCTTTATCAGTGAAGTTCTCTTTTTCTCATTTGAGAGATGAAGGTGAAGATCTGAGAAGTCCATTCTCCTGTATCTTTGCCAGTTGCTGACGGACTTAGCAACTCTTGACAAAGTTGTCCTTTTGAAGCTCAAGTAAAGTTCTTCAGAACTTTCTTGGTGATCTTCAGTGATGAGTACCACTTCAGTGGTCTCCTTTTGAGCCTGAAAAAGAATTTTATTTAGATCAGGAATGGTTTGGAGAATTGTTTTAGAGTTTAAATCTGAATCATGATTTACCTGCTGAGAGTCAGCAAGCTCATGTAGTACAATTTCCATTCCATGAGGAGCTGGGATAGCATCCTCCATTTGTTCATCCTGAAATAAATTAAAATTAGACACAAGTACTAAGCTGTCAAACTTAGTTTTTATACCAAAATTATTAACTACCTGCTGAGCAGGGAGTGTTGGTTCTGGTGCAGAGGCTTCAGCAACCATCTGACTTGTATCTTGAGAAGTCTGTAGAGATAGTATAATATTAGCAAAAGAATAAGTTTCAGATCATCTTCTTGATCCTGAGCAGTCAGATAGAAGTACTCATAAGGAATCAATCCAAGTTTCTTCTTAGGTTCCTTTGTTACCGGGTCAGCATAGAAAGCGATGCCAGGTGGTTTGACTATATCTGGTTCTTGTCTAAATGTCTTACCAATGGCAACTCTTCTTACATAAACCTCAAGATTCAACCATTTCTTAGCAATATTTCTTGGGAGGGATTCTTCCCTTTGCTTCTTTTGGACCTTGAGTTCAATCCATTTGAACATCTGATTCAAACAGGCGGTAGGAAAGAACTCATTTACCAACAAATCTTCCAGCTTTAAGATCCAGCAACCATGAATGTTTCTGATCACATTCTGAGTGGTTTCATCATTGCTTGTCTTTGTATATTCAATGCCGGAGCAAATAGCAATGTTGGCCAGCCTTTTCTCTTCCTGTCTTTGCCTTCTTCTTCTTGTTTTAGCATTGTCTTGATCTCTTGCTGAAGAGTCAGACGAAAAATGCCTTGAGTGGCCAGACGGAGTTATGGCTGTTAAGGGTCTAGCTCTTATGGCTTGAGTTATTGTTTGATTGTCATCATCTTCTTCATCATCTTCATTCAGATTGTGATGACTTTCAATGTGACAAAAATCTTGAGTTTCAGCAGCGGTTTTTCTCTTTTTGGTACTTGCTGAATTTAACTCAGTTTCTGCTTGTGTTTTAGAACTTTGCTCTCTTTCAGCAAGAGGTTCTAGTGGAAGTGGCACAACATCAGCAGGAGTAGGAGGGGTTTGATTGCTTTTTCTAGTCTTCTTTTCCCCCTTAGACATGGATTGCAACATCGGAGTGATGTGCAGAGAATAAAACTCATTGCAATTTTCAGCAAGAGTGTTGAGACTGTTATACTTCATGATGATTTCTTGTTGATCAGAGTTCATTGTTGCTAACTCTTTTTGAATATTCATCATGTTCTCTTCATGTCTTTTCTCTGTTGCGGCCTTCTCATCCATAATAGTCTGAGCTTTGACAAGAGCACTTTTTGCCAATAAGAGAGCTTGACTTACATCTTCTTCATAGCTCTGGTGATAAAGACTGATGTCTTTCTGAGCTATGGTTAAAGTTGTAGTGCGTCTCAGCACCGTAGCCAATATTTTACCAATGTCAAGTGGGTTCTCAGCAAGCAATGCCTCATCTTCAGCTTTGCAGGCTTCATGGACTTTCTTTAGTGCGAGAATTCTGGGAGTAAACTCCTCAACTCTTGGGAACGGCACTAAATTAGGTGTCAAGGAGTGAGCCTTAAGTTCAGTAGCAAACTGATCATCTTGTAAAAGCAACTCAGCCCTTAATGAATCTCCTTCATAGCTTAGATAATTGGGAGGAGGAATCTGAACGACTTTTGGGTCTCGCTTGGATTGTTCATCTTCATTTTCCGACAAGTCGTCATCATCCTCAGATTCATCAAGTTGAGCGACTTTTGAGCCTTTGTCAGTAGCTTCACTTCCTTTTTGTTGAGTGGTTGCTGATGGCAACGCTTCAGACTCAACGACTGGAGTTTCACCAGTAGATAGTTGTTTCAATTGAGTTTGGGGCTCAATTACTGGAGTTTCGCCAGTAGTTAGTTTTAATTGAGTAGTTGTGGCTCAGTCCTGCTGAGGAAGGACAGGTTGTGGCTCAGTCCTTTCAGCATTAACAGTTTCTTCAGCTTCTTGGACTGTTTCTTCAGCAGACTTCTGAGTTTGCTCTAACTGAGAAAGCTGTGCGGTTTCAGCAATCTCACTTGTCTCTGAATTGACAAGTTGAGCAGAAGCAACTTGACCTTTAAGCTCACTGCTTGTCATGAAGAGTTCAATTGACTTGTTGGATGATTCTTCAATCTCCAACTCCATTTGTTTGCTTAAATCTTCCAGTACAAGCTGGACTTTGTCAATTGAAGTCTTGGGTGAACTTGGGCCAGCATTCTCAGCATCAAGAGATGCGTCTTTGAATGATGCTTCTTGAGTTTCAGCAACTTCAGGAACTGGTACCATTGCTTTCTCAGCAACTGGTCCATCAGCAAGCTGGGCTTTAGCAACTTGATGAGTTGCTTGTTCAGCAACCATCTGTTCAGCAGCATCAGCAAATGCCGCTCGTTGCAAATCAGCAGCAATGTTGCTTACTGGTTCCATGGTTTGATCATCTAGATTATCTACAAAGTAGATATCTGGGACTTGGACAGGAATTTCATTTCCACTGCCTTGTGGTCTATTCTCAGTAGAGTTATCAACGTTAAGTTGATTGTTGAAGGCTTCCGCAAACACTTCAACATTGCTGATGTATGTTTCAGTAATTATCTCAGCAACATCTACTGGCAAATGCGTTTCAGCATTTGTCTGGGAATTGACTGAGGAGTCTTGGACATTGGGGACTGACTGAGAAGCCAGTGTCTTCTTTCTTTTGTAACTTGTCCGTTTCCTCTTAGGTACGGGATTTGCTGATGACGCTGAAGTCTGAGTGTCATCATCAGCTTTCCTCTTTTTCTTTTTAGATTTCTCTAGTTTCCCAGAGTCATCTATTGTTGCCTTTTCAGCAACAGGTGTTGTACACGTACCTTGTTGATTTTCTACAGCAATTTCATTTGTGTTACCACCACCAACAGCAGTTTCATCTCTAAGTTGCTGAGTGGTAACATCTGCAGCTGTTGTATACCTTTCTTGCTGGCTTGTGCTGACAACATTTGCAGTTGTTGTCTTTTTGGATTTCTTTCCAGCAATCTTAGGTACATTCTGCTTGTAGAAAGATCTTCCCACATTGCACACAGATTTCTTGATTGGCAATGGATTTCTTAGCTGAATCCTGAAATGTTCAAGGATATAGCATATCTTGATTCCATACATAACTGGAAAGGAAGGTGAGACCTTGTTGTCTTCTACCTTTACCTTAAACTTAGTAACACAATCAACAAGCCTGTTGAAAATGTACTTAGCCCAGTTAAGTTCCGATTTATTTGCATAGATATGCATCAGCAATGGCCATCTTCTCAGGCCTACTTGGTCAATTCCTCCAACTTGGGAGTCAAGAACTTTTATTAGTAGCAAAGCTACTAGACCAAGTGAATGGCAGAGATGCTTTCTCTTAACGTGCTTTGTCCAAGTCACGGGAGCTATCTCACCTTTCTTCATTTTTGTATTTCTGACATCACTGTAGAAAGCTTCAATTTCTTCGTCAGTGGCAGTGACGTCATCTTCAGTTCCAGTGGTTGGAATCTGAAAAATCTCCGCTAAATCAGTCCATTTCAGGACGATTTGCGTGTTCTGAACTGTAGTAAAGATCACTTTTTCAGTGACTCCTTTACTATCAGTAAGGGACTGGATTTCTGCATTGTTGTAGAATTCCATAGTATCAATCATGCTCACTTGCTTAGTGCGAGCAGAGATAAAGTTCATGAGGCCTTGCTGCTTGATGAACTCAAGCGCCTCTTCATTTTGGTCATCAATTTCATGTTCATAAAAGTACCTAATGTACTTTTCTTTTGCAAACCCTCCCCATTGCATCAACATCTCACACTTTGCAGTGTCAAGATATGACGGAGGCATAGGTTTTTCAGTGATTCGGTCGTTTTTCAACACAACTTTCGCTGTGTCTGGGGCCAGAGTAGTCACCGGAGCAGTTACCGGAGTAGTGCGTGTTTCAGCACTATCAACCTTTGACGATTTTGAGGACTTTGATGACTGTCTCTTGGGAGCCATTTCTTTATATAGAGCAAGAAATTGTACGAAAAAGATAGTTTGCTTTTTGACCGGAGGTACAGTAGTTTCAGGCTAGAAATTGCAGAGAAAGGAAATGTGAGTTAAAGAATTTTGTCATTTCTCTAACTCCTTTATATAGTGTCTCTGGTGTGTGAGAAACTCAATCGTTTTGAGTTCTCAGCAAGGGTAAAATAGAGAAACACCTGAGATAGTGGTGCCTTTGCATTGAATGCGTAGTGGCCCACTAACTAAAACCGTCAGAGCACTCTCTCTCTTTGTTTTGTTAGCCGTTAGATTAATAACTCCTTTTAATCAATGGCCACGATTGAATTTCATGTCATGATTTATTGCGAGTTTATCTGTGCCAGCTTAACGTCACAAATTGATTTTACCGAGTAATAAGGGATAGATTGCTTGCTGAAATAGACAAGAATCTTTTCAGCGAGTTTGAATTAACAATCTGGATGCTTGCTGAAATTCCCCCTTACTTAGATATCTCATATTTTCTAAGTTTAAAAGATATTTCTGACTTCCCGTATCAGTAAATTCTTTTGTACTTGAGACATCCATTGGTGAAATCTGAGAGATGAGCTTTTGCTCTTTTTCTGAGTTCCCGTCTCAGAAAATTCCTTTGATACTTGAATACCTGTTTCAGTATCTTTTGATTGCCTGAGTACCCCTCTCAGCAATCCTTAAGTTCTTTTACTTACTGAGTGCCTGTCTCAGCAAATGGTCAAGTTCCTAACAAATACCTGTTTTGAAAAAATTACTTGCTGAATGCCTGTTTCAGCAATCATGTTGTGACTTATCATTTCTTAGAAGAAATCAGTGACTTGGTCTTTTCGGACAGAAATACTTTAGCTTGCTGAATACCTGTTTCAGCATTCTGCCAAGTGTATCCTTTACTGAGGTAGTTCAATCAATCCAAGGTTATACCTTAACATTGCGAACCTATTATCCGGTAGGGGCTTGGTAAAGATGTCAGCAAGCTGATCTTCAGTACCTACTTTCACAACCTCAATATCACCTTTTTCCACATGATCTCTAATGAAATGATGTCTAATATCAATGTGCTTGGTCCTAGAGTGAAACTTAGGATTTTGCGTAATTGCAATAGCACTTGTATTATCACAAAAGATTGGTGTTTTCTTTGCAGAAATACCATAATCTCTTAATTGTTGCTGAATCCATAGGATTTGAGCTGTGCAACAACCAGCTGCAATGTATTCAGATTCAGTAGATGAATTGGCGACACATGTTTGCTTCTTGCTGAACCATGATATTAATCTAGTACCCAAAAACTGACAAGTTCCAGAGGTACTTTTTCTATCAAGAGTTGATCCACCATGATCAGCATCAGAATAGCCAACCAATTCAAGTCCAGAATCTTTAGGATACCATAATCCAACATTGACTGTACCTTTAACATATTTCAGTATTTTAATTGCCTTTTTGTAGTGTGATTCTCTTGGATCAGATTGGAATCTTGCACACACACAAACAGCATACTGAATGTCAGGTCTACTTGCTGTTAAATACGACAAGGAACCAATGAGCTTCCTATACTTGTGTTCTTCAACACTTTTGTCCTCTTTAGTGTAGCCCAATTTGGTACCAACACTCATAGGGATCTTTTCAGGTTTCTCATCCTCTTTGATCCTAAACTTTATGAGCATTTCTTTCGCATACTTTGCTTGATTTATGAATATTCCATCTTTGAGTTGCTTGACTTGCAACCCTAGGAAATAATTCAATTTTCCCATCATACTCATTTCAAACTTATTAGTCATGAGTTTGGCAAAATCATCACAAAGTTGCTTGTCCTTAGATCCAAAAATTATGTCATCCACATAGATTTGAACTAAGATTAATTTACCATCATGATTCATGGTAAAAAGAGTTTTGTCAACTTCACCTTTCTTGAAACCATTTTCCAGCAAGAACTTAGCTAAGGTATCATACCATGCTCTTGGTGCTTGCTTTAGACCATATACAGCTTTCTGAAGCTTATATACCATCTTGGTTTCTGAGGGAAGTTCAAAGCCGGGGGGTTGTTCTAGGTAGACTTCTTCAGCAAGTTCACCATTTAAGAATGCACTCTTAACATCCATTTGGTAAACAATGAAGTCATTGTGAGCAGCAAAGGCCAAGAAAAGCCTAATTGCATCCAATCTTGCAACTGGAGCGTAAGACTCATCGTAGTCCAATCCTTCAGTCTGACAGTAACCTTGAGCAACTAAGCGTGCTTTGTTTCTTGTTACTTCACCAGACTCGCTCAGCTTGTTTCTGAACACCCACTTTGTACCAATAGCTTTCTTATTTTCAGCAAGTGGCACAAGTTTCCAGACTTTGTTTCTTTCAAATTGATCCAATTCTTCTTGCATTGCCTTTATCCATTCAGAATGCTTCAAAGCTTCTTCTATGGTTTTAGGTTCAATTTCTGATACAAAGCAAGAGAATAAAGATTCTACTTCAACGACAGTTGCTTCTTCAGCAAGTCCTTGAGTAGCTTTGGATCTAGTCACTTGGCGTTTATTAATATCGCCAATCATATCCGTAGAGGGATGATCTCTAATCCATTTATTAACAGGTTTCCTGTTTGTTGGATCAGGATACGTTTGCTCATCAGTATGTGACTCTTCAGTATGTACTTGTTCAGTACTACTGGGAATTTGTGTCTCTGCTGAGAATTGTTCGTCAGCAACTGCTTGTTCAGCATTGCTGGAAAGAGGTATTTCATCAGCAGGCACTGGAGATTGCGTAATTTCAGCAACTTCCGGAGCAACCGCATCTTTTGCTGGAAATTCTTTGTCATGAACTACATTCATCTTGTCATGACTAGGGGGAGGAGAGTCGTTGTCAGAATCATCATTTAGTTCAATTGACTTAATTTTCCTAGCATCATATTCAGTTCTTTGCTCATGTATGATTAGCTTTTTCATACATTCTGATATTTCTTCTTTAGCAGGCACACCTTGTGACTTTTTGAAGAATACAACATGCACTGATTCTTCAATCTTTTGTGCCTTTTTGTTGTAAACCCTATAAGCTTTACTATGCAAGGAGTAGCCAAGAAATATCGCTTCGTCTGCCTTTGGTTGAAATGTTCTTAGGTATTCTCTACCATTATTAAGAACGAAACACTTGCAACCAAATACTCTTAGATGAGTGATGTTAGGAGGTCTACCAACAAACAATTCATAAGGAGTTTTGTTGTTTTCCTTAGCGATCAAACATCTATTCTGAGTATAGCAGGCGGTATTAATCGCTTCAACCCAGTAAGCCTCACTTATCTCAGTGTCAGCAAGCATTGTTCTTGCGGCTTCTTTCAGGGTGCGATTCTTCCGTTCAGCAACACCGTTTTGCTGTGGTGTTCTTACTGAGGATAACTGATGTTGGATACCTTTTGAGGTACAATATTCAGTTATGTACTGGTTTACAAACTCAGTACCATGGTCTGTCCTTATGACTCTTACCTTGTCATTTCTCATGACTTCAAGCTTATTCAGCAAGTTAGGTAATTCAGTCTTGATTTCAGATTTGTGTTTGATGAATACTACCCAAGTGAATCTTGAATAGTCATCTACCACGACTAGACCATACTTCTTACCAGCATAGCTTGTTGAAGAAGATTCAAAACAGTCCATGTGTAAGAGTTGTAAAGGTTTTGTAGTTGACGATACTGCCTTGTTCTTGAAAGAAGATTTGGTTTGCTTTCCTTGCTGACATGCATTGCAAACACCATCCTTCTTAAAAGTAACCTTAGGTAATCCAACTACAAGTGCCTTCTTAGACAGCTTATTCAGCGTCTTGAAGTTTAGATGACTTGTTCGTTTATGCCATAACCATGCTTTTTCAGCAAGGCAATCATGATCTGAGACAAGGCATTTTTCAATGTTTGCTGAAGACCAATCAACGGTGTACAAGCCTCCTGATCTTCTTGCAATCATTATAACCTTTTTAGTCTCAAAGTCTACAAGTTTACATTCATCACTTTTTATTTCGATGAAGTATCCTTTATCAGCAAACTGACTCATGCTGAAAAGGTTAAACTTAAGATTTTTGACATAAAGAACTCCAGAAATGGTTATGCATCCCAACTTCACATCACCAAAGCCTTTTGTAGATCCGGAGCCTCCACCAGCAAACCTTATTGTTGGACCTTTAGACCACCGTCTATAGTTTATAAGGTTATTCTTGTTGCCCGTCATGTGCTTTCCACAACCACTATCAAAGTGCCAGATTGCATCGTTTGTCTCCGTGGCTGTAGTCTGCACAATCAAGAGCAAAAAAGTTAATTATCCATTGATGGATGTCCATTAACATGTTCAAGAATGCGTCCAGTGGAAACCCAAGTCTGAAGTTTTTCAACTTTGACTTGTTTTCTACTTGCTGAGGAACTAGGAGGTTTTGAGCTGAAAGACTTTTGACTCGTGCTGGTCAAATCCACTTTCTGATGTGGTGTCTTGCTCTGTTGACCTTTTTGCTGAACATACTTTTCAGTAAGTTCTTTTCTAGCAAGGTTCCTTCTAGTCCTAGCATTAGGAGTCTTTTCAGAACTCTTAGGCTTGGTTTTCTTCATCTCTTTGAAGTATCTTTGCTGACTTTGCTTATACTCATGAAAGAGTTGACTTTGCTTGGTTTTGAAACCGAGTCCACTCTTCGGAGAATGCTGATCTTTAGCATCAGCAACCTTACTTGATTCAGGTTTGTCAGCAAAGGACTTCTGATTACTTTTGGTAATCTTGCCTTTAGACTTAACAACTTGCTTTTCAGCAACTTGTTTGGCGGAATGCTTCACGGCATTCTTTTTCTTTCCAGTTTGCTTCACAGCAACCTGTTTTCCTTTTAAAGTCTTGTTACTTTGAGCAGCAACAGCGGGCTTTATGGTCATAGGTACTTGATTGCATGTTTCAGCAACCTTAGTTTGACCAAACTGATAGATCACTGGTGGACTACTATCAGTAGCACGTACAAAGGAGATAGGTGATTTAACTTTTCTCAAGATTTCTAGGTTATCACCTTCACACGTTGCTCCTAAACCTTCTTTCTGAGATGGATCTCTCAAATAAGAGTTTAGTTCAGTCAGCGTATTACTTGCTTCCACATAAGATTTGAAATTGATTTTCATCTTTTTCATTTCTTGGATTTCAGCAAGTAACTTTAGAATTGAGGACTGATACTCTTCTAATTCTAACGCCATTTGAGAATTTTTCTCTGCAGCCTCAGCAATCAACTTCTTAAGACGCCTTATTTCAGCATCCTTTTCTTCTGTCTCTTCCTTCAGCAAAACGTACTTTTCAGTAGTTTGCTTGGTCAGAGTTTCAGCAAGTTGAAGTTTTTCTTGCTGTTTGCTGAGAGTTTCTCAAATCTTTCGATTTCTCCTTGAATCTTGTCAAGGTCAATCTCGTCTTCACTTTCTGAATCAGAGTCAGAGGTAGAATCATTTACCTGACCGGCCATGAGGCAGAATTCGTAGTTCGACACGTCTGGATAAGCTTCCATAGCTATTCCACACACTTCTTTGCCAATTTCTACGTCTAGAGTGGCTTCCTCATCGTCGGTGTCTGAACTTTCATCCTCACTGTCCTCGGAGCTTGTCTCAATGCATAATGCATCGATTTTTGCTTGAAGCTTCTTCTTTTCTTCAGCAATGAAAGCTCTTTTGAACTTCTTCTTCTTTTCAGCAGATTTGCCTTTCAGCAAGGGGCAATTTGCTTTGAAGTGTCCAGGCTTTTTGCAGTAAAAACATAGATCATTTCCAACTGCTGGCTCTTCTGATGATGTAGCTTGCTGAGCTTGCTTGTTCAGCGAGCTAGTATCATTCTTGTACTTATGGTAGTTATTACCAAGATGCTTTTTCAGCTTCTCTTTTGCTTTTCGCCTTTCAAGTTCCTTACTGATGAATTTCTTCATGTTTTTAACAACTAAAGCATTTTCATCAGCAGGCTCTTTATCATTCTTCTTTTCAGAAGATGACGGCTTTGCAGCAAGAGCAATGTTTTGCGATTTTTCAGCAAACACATTTTCTCTTTGCTTTGTCTCATAGTTGACAGTAGCAAGATGAGAGAACAACTCAGTTGGTGTAATGTCAGGCATTTCTTGATTGTAATAGAAATTCTGAGTATGGATCCATTCTTGATTCAAACTCCTGATGATAGTTTTCACTTTCTCAGAATCTGAATAAAAATTTCCAACACCCAGCGCTGCCATTTCACTAACAAGAGTTGTGAATCTGAAGTCCAAGTCTTCCAGTGACTCGTTAGCACCTTGCTTAAAGTTTTGAAACTTCAGCTTAAGTACTTCAAGTTTGTTTTCCTTGGTCTTGTCAGATCCAGCACAAAGATCTTGAACCATTTTCCAAGCCTCCTTAGCAGTCTTAGCACCCCACAGTTTGCACTGTATGGTATCCGGAGTTGATCTGATGATGATATTTCTTGCTTGGCCATCAAGACGGAATCTCTTAGCTTCGTCAGAAGTCCATTCCTCTCTTGGTTTTGGCACAACAGTATCTGAAGGTTCGCCTTGGATGGTTTCCTTTCCAGCTTCAGTGGTTCTGTGAGGGAAACTCCTTACAACCTTGGTGATTTTGATAGGTCCATCATTAATGACGGTGACCATCTCATCACTAATGGCCTCAAGATGTAACATCATGTTGTTTCGCCATTTCTCGTAATTTTCCAGCTTCAGCAAGGGAGCATCTCCTAAAGACATCCTGTCAGCAAAGCACTACCAAACTTGATCAAATGAAAGTGATTTAAGAAAAGCACTTAAGGGGATCTAGGTTCAGTGCAGAAGGCTAAAGAACCTCCTGCTCTGATACCACTTGTTGGTCCCTTTAAACAACAAGAAAAGACTAGAGGGGGGGGTGAATAGTCTTTTCAAACTTTCGTCGTTTAAAACTTTCTCAGCAAGTACTTATTACTTTTCAGTAATGAGGTTGCTGATACTTAACTTTCTCAGCAATCGTAAGTTACTTTCCAGTAACTCGGTTTGCTGATACTTAAAATCAGAGAGCGGAAGTCTTTGAAACAATAAGTGCTTTTTCAGCAAGTGATGTGAGTGACTGTGTACAAACAGATATAATTTGCTGAAAGCTAAATGCAGTAAGTAAATCACACAAACGCTTTTAGAGTGGTATCTGAGAGTGGCGTAATCTCCCAACTAATCCACTTTGTCCTTTCTAGGACTGAATCCACTAAGATATGATTGAGGTTCCTTACAATCTCCTATCTAAAGCGATTCAACAGAAACCAAAGCACACTTGCTTCGTCTCCAACCTAAACTAGAGAACTCAACCTTGTTCTCCACCAAACTTGGTACTTATAATCAGCAAAACTATGCTTGATTAAGTTCCCCCTGAATATCACGCCTGAAAGGGTGTATTTTCAGTTACAGAGTTTTGGGGTGAGATAACTTAATTATAACTTATTCAGTTACAACAAGTAATCTAAGAAACACAACTTGGAATACTTTGCAGTAAACAAGTTTGATTGTTTCTGGTGTCAAGACTTGTTCTTGTTCGAAAGAAAGAACACTTAACTAATTTCTTAGTCGAGTTTGTTCTACTTCTTCACAAGTAGCTTTTTCAAGCTTTAAGTCTTGGAACGGATCAATGGCAGTAAGAGAGTTTGAAGGTTTGTGAGTTTTAAGCACAAGTGAGAGTTTGATCACGTTGTTGACACACTTCAACTCTTTGCCGGATGACCTCTATTTATAGTGCAAGTAAGGAGCCGTTTGAATTTCAAATCCTAAGGCTTTTGTTCCTTAATATGTCACTATCTTGCTTTTGTACTTTCAGCAGCAACTTTGTTTGTCTTCTAGTCTTCATGTCCTTCGCGTGCATGCTTTTGCATTTAATGCTCTGTTGAATAAAATTCAAACAGTAACATTGGAGCGCAAATTCACGTACATTCAGCAAGAGGTCACAAATGTTCATCAGCAAGTGTTCATTCTCAGTTTCAGCAAGCACAACCTACTCTGTCTTTCAGATTTTCACTTATGCAATGCTGTTGCTGAAAATTCCACTTTCTGAACAACACGTGCCTTACCAGTCTTTAGCAATCTTCAAGTCTTCAAGTCTTCGAAATCTTCAAGTCTTCAGATCTTCAAAAAGTCTTCAAGATTCTGACCGGTTTCTATATTTGCTTCAATAATTTGTTTGTAATAAACAAAATATATCTTCAGCAAATGCTTCAATAGGTTATTTTCTTTTCAGAAAATAAGATACATCATAAGCTAAAGTGTCAATAAATTATTTTCTTTACAGAAAATAAAATACGTCATACACAAATGTGTCAATAACTCATTTTCTTTTCAGAAAACAAGATACGTCATCCACAAATGTGTCAATAACTCATTTTCTTTTCAGAAAACAAGATACGTCATCCACAAATGTGTCAATAACTCATTTTCTTTTCAGAAAACAAGATACGTCATCCACAAATGAAAAAACTTATCTAACACCTAACTAAGTCAGCAGCAAACGTTCCTCTTTTACAATGTCCTTAAAATTCTAAATTCCTATGGACCTTAAGAGTACTAGTTACTGGACTGTTCTTAATTTAGCATGGTTAATTGCTCATCAAAATTACAAGTTTCCTAACAAATGCATTAAAATATAGCTAAATCATCATAGAGGATAGCTAAAATAGGTGAAAAAGACTCGAATGAAAGTGTGAAATACACATTCATCAAACTCCCCAGACCGAACCTTTGCTTGTCCTCAAGCAACTAAGCTAGACTCTAATGCAAAAAACATGCAAGACACAAAATAGAGTCTCATGCCAAATAAAATGAACTAATCTACTGAATCTATCAAATAACATATGAACAAAAACCATATAAATCAAAGCATGAATATAGGTTGAAGAATACCTCGATTGACTTATACACATCCACATAAGCACTTATGTCAAGACAAGATAGTCTCTCGTAACATTCTCTACCTGGACCTAGTCAGTGACAACGTAATGAAGCATGCTAAGATACGAATGGTTGTTCCGTGCCTATGAAACTGAGGACTTACTGCTGTTCCACCATGTTAAGACTTTCCCTCAAAAGAGGTCGAACCAGTACTGGCTCTCATCAAACGAAGGAGGGTTCCCTATAAAACATAACACTCCCCTATTCTACCCATCTCTTAAGTAAAGTCTTAAGCTATTCACCACTTCCTGAATGGCAGGACGAGGGTGGTCTAGAACATATGACACTCAAGACAAAAAAGATAAAAAATAGAAAAACACGATTACGAACATTACAAGAATTGGAAAAAACACAACACTTTGCTGAACTGCTATTTGGCTTTATTTTTTGGACCCTTCTTTGCTTTTTTGGGGTCTTTTCTTTTTTTTCTTTCCAGATTCTTTTTCTTTTCTTTTTTCTTTTTCTCTTTTTTTCTGGAATTTTTTCTCTTTTTTTTTGATTTTTTTTCTAGCCAGCAGTAGCATAACAAAAAGAGAAACAAAATGACTCACACGACTTCCCCAAACCTATTCGAAAGAATAGGTTGGAGTAAAAAATTCACGGAAAAGGAAAAATAAACTCACGATACGAAAATGAAAAACAGAAACAAGTCTAATGATGGTGTAACCCCCTCCCCAAACCTATTCGGAAGAACAGGTTATAAACAAAGGATCACACAACCTCACACTACCTCCTTCCTAGGCATTTAGCAATCTCAAAGCATGGTGAAGACTTGTTGCCTCTTAGGTACATAATTACTCAGGAAGACAACCATAAGACCATAACATGCATCATCCTATTATAAAGGCCTTCGTGAGCCGCAGTAGAGAAAACACCACTAAGTGATGTCGAGACTACCATGCTTAACTAAGTGCAATACATAAATGTGACAAGCCAAGCGAGAAAATCTCAAACAAATTCATAGAGATGAAGCATACGATTAATGGCATAGTTAGTTGATCTACCCAATAAAAAAGTTCAAAAAATTCGGCAATAAACTCCATATAAAACATGCAAGACTATCCTAGGATGAATGTAGTGAATGCAACCTAAAAAATCTAAGAAAGCAGTAAACGTGCAAATGCAAATGCAGACGGATAAAGCATGCGAGGTACTATACTCATCCTACCAATACCAAGCTCCAAACTAACAACATCAGATCACTTAAATCCCATCCCCCCTCATGAAATTAACGCTAGTCCCTAGCAGTAAGAAAATGAGGAAATAAGATGTGATACTAGATGTTACCCCATGGTTTGGCCTCGGTCGGCTGAGTATGCTGCTTGTGAGTTATTGGGCCTGCTCTGGGAGCTTTATAGGTGATCATCAGGTCTTCTGGTAGGTGCGGTAGTTCCATTTATAGGCCGGCCAGGAGCAACTCCTCCATTAGAATCATCATTGCCCGTATGGCCTTCATTGTCACTACTGTCACCATCATCATCATCGCCAGTAGAGTTGCATTGTCGAGTAGAATCCTCAAGATTAGCCGCCGCTGTTATGGAATCCTCCATCCTGTAGCCCTCCAATAGGTTGTGAAATGTTGAAGGGGAAAGAGCAGTGGTATCAGGACCTCCCCCTCCAGCGTTTTACACCCCGAGGAAGTTACAGTAAGCTGCTCGGATACTCAGAAGTCTTCTACCATTTTTTCCAATGTCGACCACATTCTCTACGGTTGATGCGACCGATGTCTATATGATGCTCCCTTTAGAGACAGGCAAGGGGTACCCCAACGAGGGGCCGGGCACCCATGTCATTATGTTTTGGAACCAAGCTAGCGCTTCGGAATCTTCTAGCAACTAGGAACTCAAGATTGAATCCGTCGCGGCGAGAATGTCCCGGTGCCTTCCAGTTCACTCGAACTTTGCAGTCCTTGTGATGGAGTGCTGACGTAATAAGGGTTTCTGTCCCTTCGGTGGTGCATGAATAGGCATAGGAGTCCTTACTCCAGGTGTACTCTAGCTCCTCCTCTTGGATAATCCACGACGTTGTTGCAAAACCCCTTGGCTCGAACGCACATCTAACGAGGTCACTCTTCTTGACATGGTTGTAATCGATCCCCCTCCAATTCTTCACAGCTATCATACGGGAATGCTCCTTTCCCTTGGTATGGTTCCTACAAACAGCAGTTAGTACCTCGTATGACACAAAACTGACTCATGCATATGCTAGTGTAAGAACGAAATATACAAGTGATAAAATCAATAATCGAGCTCCCCAAACCTTTAATGTCTAGCCTTGCTTCTACATCATGCAACATACCAATGTAACTACTACATGCAATACCTCACATCATGCTCTTACTAGACAACCAATATCGTAGATAACAAGGCTCAATTCATACCATAGTAGCGAAAAATTCTACCATCATAAATCCTCATATTCAACAATTAAGCATTCTATCGTCAAGTCCACCATCATTACATCAATAAACACAATCATATGCAAGAAATCAAAGATAAAGACATATTGCATAACAAGATATATAATCTAGTAGCAAAATTCCCAAATCAACAATTCAAGCAAAATTGAGCATGCAATTGATAGTAAATAACACTTCTAATCACACAAAAAACATACCCATGCATCAAATAAGCATAATTGAAGCTCAAATTAAAAAAACCCCAAATTCGAAAATTAGGGTTCTTAGAATGATACTTCAGATCTGAAAATCTAATGCATTAGGACGAAATCTGTTCGGATAGGAAGATAGATCATGTAATAGGCTTCGATTTAAGCTAAAGAACACTAAATTTGGTCAAGAAACGAAGAAGTTATGAAGATTTGAAGTTGAAATCGCGAAATTCGGTTTTGGGGAAGGTGGAATGATGAAATTTGAAGAAAATGAGGAAAAGGGGAAGAAATCCGCGTTTTTGAATCTCTGGAGCCGTGGGGCGGTTCGCCCCGTGCTCCCCGATGCGGGGAGACGGCTTCCGTCGTCAGAAAACGCGGTTTTAGTCCCCGAAACCAAACCACTCGAAAAATATCACTCAAACATAAGCATATACGACACGGACATGAACAAATTCGCATACGAGAAGCAAATAGTTCAAGAATGAATGCATGCAGAAAAGCAGTAAAGAAAGCGATAAAAATTCCGGGTTGCCTCCCGGATAGCGTCATTTGTTTAAAGTCTTTGACTCGACTCCTGTCTGCCCCTATCTCTTCTTTTTGCGGGTACTAGGCTTCACCTTCATTGATCTCCTCTCCATGCCACGAACCTGTGAATAAGAAAGAATATAGGCTGCAAGACCACAGTAGTGAGTAGTAAAAGAAATATCAGGCGGATCAGGTGGATCAGATATGGCTTTCAACACGTGTTGCTTGCCATCTACTTCAATAGTGCAAGTTCTTTGGTAGATGTCCATCACGGAGCGTAGTTTAGTCAAGAATGTTTGCCCTAAGAGTATGACATCCCCCGTCCCAGGTGCAGATACCGGCATAACTACAAAATTGGTGTATATAGATGCTTCACCAATCTTGACCAACACATTTTTCACAACGCCCTCGGGTCTCATAAAGGATCCATCCGCCAGTTGCACAATAGCCCTTTACTCAGACAGTTTACCAAGGTTGCTCTTTTCAAACACATTCAAAGGGATTATGTTTGAGTAGGATCCCGTGTCTAGTGTGGCACGGACATCTTCAAGCTCACCAATCCCTACCTTAACATCGAAAATTTTAGGGAGTGGTTCGGGATCCTCTTGCTCCTCATCACTTGCGTCAGAACCAAGGTCCTTCTGTTCTTCTTCAGCCTGTAGAAGTTCTTCCTTCATGCAACACTCGCACTTAACAACCTTCTTGATGGTGATTTCGTCAGGTACATCACCAGCCAATGTAATGGCATTTGACTTCACAGTAATTGCTAGCAGTTTGCCTTGTTCCCTACTTGCTCCTCGGTCGATCAATTCTTGCATCTTTTGATGGGCAAGCCTAGTGATCTCTTCCAACCTATCGAGCCTTGCCCTAGTCTTCTCGGAATCTTATTCATAACGTTTGAGAAAACTTTGTGTGTGATCAACCATCTTTTGCAAGTTCTCCATCAGTTGAGCCGACTTCGACTTCGGTGGCTCTTTCGGAGCGGGGTTTTCGCAGTGATCATTACCATAGTTTAGCCTACTATGGTCTTGGTTAGGGCCATAAGTTTGGTTAGCCGGTGCATATCCTTGATTGCTTCGGTATCCTCTTCTCCAAAATCCACCTCGAGGATTCCTACCGTCTTGTCCGTAGCTAACTTCTTGAGTGCCAAACTCCGTAGCAAAGGCTTCTTCTTCGCCTCCTCGAGCCCAGTTGCCATCATCGTACACCAGCTCTGATCTACACATATGAGCCCCATGCCCATAGTTCTTGCATATTCGACATACTTCGTTCGAAACAGTTGTTCCGGTGGCGCTCTTGAGGACTTGCTTCAATTCGTTGGTAAAGCACTCGAATTGATCCCCATTCCCCCTATACATAGGGGCTTCTTGAGTCGGTGGAGCTTCAGGTCCACGTCTCCTAACCATTGCTCTTGGGTCCTTGAACTGCGAACCCTTAGCAAGCCTTTCGAAAACTGCCCAGACGGCTTCTACGGTTTCCTTCCAAATATTGCCTCGGCATTGGAAATCCACCACTTGTTGGTTCTCGAAGGTTAGTCCATTGTAGAAGTGTTGGACTAGGTCAGAAAGTTCAAAACCATGGTGAGGGCACTTGTTCGTGAGATCTTGGAACCTCTCAAACGCGGTGTAGATGGTCTCATCATAGTCCTGCTTGAATCCAGTGATCTGCGCCTTTAGCGCGGTAGTCAAGGTGTGAGGGAAGTATTTCTCCATGAAAGCTGAAAAAACCTTCTCCCAAGTGTCCAGCGAGCCTGCTGGTAGAGAACTCAGCCATGACTTGGCTCTGTCGCCAAGTCCCATAGCAAAAACCTTCATCCTCAACTCATCCTTTGTTATTTCAGCTCCGGGTCGTGGGAGTTGGTTGACGAAATCATCGATATCGTGCAAGTACCCCATCACATCTTCCCTTGATAAGCCATAGAACCTCGGAAGTTGTTGGAATGCGTGGTTCTTGATTTCCAGATCTCGGGTTGCAGACGAAAGAACAATCGCCGGTCCCCTCATACGATCCTTGGTGGGTTGAACCCATGCCTTCAGTGGTCTAGCTTCTGCCATTCCGTCGATTTCCTTGAAAAGAATGTGTAGGGATTCAGAGAAATCAGTATCCTCTATTTCCTCTAGTGCGCGCCTTTCAAGTAGTCGCCTTCTTTGGTGGTAGACTCTGTCGATCTCAGCAATTGAATCAGCAAGCGGTGTTCCTGCAGAACGTGTATGCGGCTGATGAACGCGGATGTCGTGCTCCGAATTCAAGCAAATAAATTTGTAATTAAGCCAAAGGCAATCCACAACTACAACGAAAACCGTAGTGTAGCAGTAGAATGACTCGAGTGTTGTTCTCTCAGGACTATAACTAGCTTTATCAAATCTAAGTTAGAATATAAAAACAGCAGACAGATAGCAAAGGGTTTTTCTAATAGATAATGAGATTGGTGATAGTATGATCCTTCTTAACATAACGGGTCGATAATCATGCATAAATTCCTCGGTCTTGCATAGAGATCTTTGAATCAATCTAGTGTCCTGTTGCAAATATTAAGCACTACGAAGATAATTGGTCTGACAAGTCAATCACTATTGTCCTAATGTGTTCCGTAATGATTCAACACTACGAAGATAAACTCGCACACAGGTCGACAAGTGTTCAATTGTGCATAATAATTAATACAACATACGAGAATTTAGGTTGTGCCTGATCAACGAAATAAAGCAATGACACGGAGTATAATGCGCGATATAGCCATTAGCATGATTATCTTCCCTTCGCTAAGAATTCACATACTACCACCAACGATAAGTTTAGCTACTCATAATAGGCATGCAATCAACAGAAATCATAGAAGAAAACATGTTGAAAGAATATAATAAAATAAGTAGAATAAAACTGTAAGATACAAAGTTACCGAAGGTTGTCAATCTCCGGATGATTACGATCCTACGAGCTCCAAAATGCTATGAAAAAGTACCCCCTAAGCTACGGACCATCAGAACAAGCTCTGGGAAGTCCCTACCTAAAACTAAAGAGAGAGGTGAGAAAGTAGGTCTGGAAAGATACCATTTTCGGAGAAAACGGAGCAACTATATATAGGCCTCGAATTACCACGGGGCGGTTCGCCCCACACGCCCGGCGGTTCGCCCGGTGTGGGGCGGTTCGCCCCAGCTCCGCGGCGGTTCGTCCAGCGGCTTTTTCGTGGAATTCCGCATTTTCGACGCGGTTTTGGATTTCTTCCCCTTTTCGGACTCGGTTTCTGACTTCTAGTAGCCTTCTAACCTCCAGATTCGGCCCCTAGACTTTAAATCCTATCCGGAAACCTTCAGATACTCCAGATAGGCTTCTGGAACACCAATTCCTTGTCCACTTCAATATAATTACCCGGAAATCTTCGAATTTCAACCAAAACCTATAAAATAAAATCTAAAGGGAAACGTGACACTATTCTAATAAAATGCACTAAAATATAGCTAAATTAACATAGAGGATAGCTAAAATAGGTGAAAAAGACTCGAATGAAAGTGTAAAATACACATTCATCAAACTCCCCAAACCGAACCTTTGCTTGTCCTCAAGCAACTAAGCTAGACTCTAATGCAAAAAACATGCAAGACACAAAATGGATTCATGCCAAATAAAATGAACTAATCTACTGAATCTATCAAATAACATATGAACAAAAACCATATGAATCAAAGCATGAATATAGGTTGAAGAATACCTCGATTGACTTATACACATCCACATAAGCACTTATGTCAATACAAGATAGTCTCTCATAACATTCTCTACCTGGACCTAGTCACTGACGACGTAATGAAGTACGCTAAGATACGAATGGTTGCCCCGTGCCTATGAAACTGAGGACTTACTGCTGTTCCACCATGTTAAGACTTTTCCTCAAAAGAGGTCGAACCAGTACTGGTTCTCATCAAACGAAGGAGGGTTCCCTATAAAAGATAACACTCCCCTATTCTACCCATCTCTTAAGTAAAGTCTTAAGCTATTCACCACTTCCTCAATGGCAGTACGAGGGTGGTCTAGAACAGATGACACTTAAGACAAAAAAGATAAAAAATAGAAAAACACGATTACGAACATTACAAGAATGGAAAATAAGACTCAACACTTTGCTAACTGCTATTTGGCTTTTCTTTTTTGGACCCTTCTTTGCTGTTTTGAGGTCTTTTCTTTTTTTCTTTCCAGATTCTTTTTTTTTCTTTTCTTTTTCTGGATTTTTTCTTTTTTTTCGATTTTTTTCTAGCCAGCAGTAGCATAACCAAAAGAGAAACAAAATGACTCACACGACTTCCCCAAACCTATTCGATACAATAGGTTGGAGTACAAAATTCACGGAAAAGGAAAAATAAACTCACGATACGAAAATGAAAAACAAAAACAAGTCTAATGATGGTGTAACCCCCTCCCCAAATCTATTCGGAAGAATAGGTTATAAACAAAGGATCACACAACCTCACACTACCTCCTTCCTAGGCATTTAGCAATCTCAAAGCATGGTGAAGACTTGTTGCCTCTTAGGTACATAATTACTCGGGAAACAACCATAAGACCCTAACATGCATCATCCTATTATAAAGGCCTTCGTGAACCGCAGTAGACAAAACACCACTAAGTGATGTTGAGACTACCATGCTTAACTAAGTGCAATACATAAATGTGACAAGCCAAGCGAGAAAAACCTCAAACAAATTCATAGAGATAGAGCATACGATTAATGGCATAGTTAGTTGATCTACCCAATAAAAAAGTTCAAAAAATTCGGCAATAAACTCCATATAAAATATGCAAGACTATCCTAGGAAAGCATTAAACGTGCAAATGCAAAAAAAAAATCACGAGTTTTTCATAAGCAAGATAAGTAAAGAGATAACCAGCGATAACCTCCTCCCCAAACCTGAACGTCGTTGCTCGTCCCGAACGCCGAAAGTGGATCCAAGGTGAGAGCTAATGCTTGTATAAGTTACCTATAATACTCAATCAAACTCGTGAGAAAACAAAACAAAACACACTAACCTTTAGTGGAGGCGGTATGGGTAAGCTTAAGGTGATCAACCTCCCTTTGATCACTAGATATCTCGTAGTACGGCTTCACTCGCTGGCCATTCACCTTGAAGGTGTTGCCCGTCTTGGGATCGAACAGTTTAACAGCTCCATGGGGAGCAACTTCGATAATTTCGTACGGTCCATCCCAACGAGTACGGAGCTTTCCAGGAAATAATCGAAGGCGAGAATTAAATACCAAAGCTTTTTGTCCAAGAATCAATTGCTTACGTACTATACCACGATCATGATACTTCTTACTACGTTCCTTGTAGATCTTGGCATTTTCATAAGCACCTAGTCGTAGTTCATCAAGCTCATCTAGTTGCAACAATCGTTCCTCGCCAGCTTTTCCCATATCAAGATTGAGTGCTTTTATGGCCCAATATGCCTTGTGCTCTAGTTCTACGGGAAGATGACATGCTTTCCCATACACAAGTCTGTACGGAGTGGTCCCGATCACCGTCTTGTATCTAGTCCTGTATGCCCAGAGTGCATCATTCAATTTTCCTGCCCAATCCTTCCTACTAGGCTTCACTACTCGCTCCAGGATCTTCTTGATTTGACGGTTGCTGGCTTCGACTTGTCCCGATGTCTGTGGGTGATAAGGTGTAGCGATACTATGGTGGACACTGTATCTCTTAAGAAGTGAGGCAAACGTTCTATTGACGAAGTGTGAACCTCCATAGCTGATGATTGTCCTAGGGCACCCAAATCTCGAGAATATTACTTCCTTCAAGAACTTCATAACCACTGCTCCGTCATTTGTTTTTGTAGGAATTGCCTCTACCCATTTAGTCACATAGTCCACTGCAACAAGAATGTATTCATAGCCTCCACTGTTTGGAAATGGTCCCATAAAATCAATGCCCCATACATCGAAAGGTTCTACCACTAGATTCCCTTGAAGGGGCATTTCATCTTTCTTGCCGATACCACCACCTCGTTGACATGGGTAACAATTCTTCACAAAACTTCGAGCATCTTTGTATATTGTTGGCCAGAAAAATCCTGCCTGCAGTACCTTGCATGCTGTCTTCAATCCACTGTAGTGCCCCCCACAGTTAAGCTCATGGCAATGGCTCAGTACACTTTGTTGCTCTTCTTGCGGCATGCATCTCCTTAGAATCCCATCAGCTCCTTCCTTGAATAGATGCGGATCATCCCATATGTAAGTCCTGCATTGCTTAGCAAGAGCTCTCTTGTCCGAGGCTGAAAAGTTAGTGGGGCAAATATTCATAGCCAAATAGTTTACAATATCCGCATACCATGGCACTTCATTAGCCTTCATTAGGTGCTCACCGGGGAGGTCTTCATTGATGGGTATCGGATCAATAGGAATATTAGGTATTCTAGATAAATGATCGGCTACTAAATTCTCCCTACCAGCTCTATCCACTATGGTCAAATCAAAGTCTTGCAGCAAAAGGACCCAACGGAGTAATCTAGGCTTAGAATCTTGCTTAGCTATCAAATGTCTCAAAGCAGCATGATCAGTATGGACATTCACAGGATGTCCAATTAAATAAGACCTAAACTTTTGTAAAGCAAAGACAATAGCTAAAAATTCCTTTTCAGTAGTTGTATAATTAACCTGAGCGGAGTCTAGAGTCTTACTAACATAATAAATCACACGATACTGCTTATCAACTTTTTGGCATAAAACAGCACCCATAGCAAAATTCGAAGCATCACACATAATTTCGAAAGGAAGATTCCAGTCAGGCGGCACAACAATGGGAGCAGAAACAAGCTTTTCCTTAAGGGTATTAAAAGCAACTAAGCATTCATTGGAGAAATGGAAAACCACATCTTTAGCAAGCAAGCTACTTAGAGGCTTAGCAATTTTCGAAAAATCTTTAATAAACCTCCTATGAAAACCTACATGGCCAAGAAAAGATTGCAATTCTTTCACGCAAGTAGGTGGGAGAAGTTTTTCAATGATTTCTATCTTAGCCTTGTCTACCTCAATACCTCTTTCAGAAACTACATGTCCTAGAACAATGCCTTCTCTAACCATATAATGACTCTTCTCCCAGCTTAAGGTCAAGTTGCATTCAATGCACCTTTTCAAAACTAGATCTAATCTTTGCAAGCATTCATCAAATGAATCACCAAAAAGGGAAAAATCATCCATGAAAACTTCAACAAATTTAGTTACCATGTCAGAGAAAACAGAAAGCATGCACCTTTGAAAAGTGGCGGGAGCATTGCATAGTCCAAATGGCATCCTCCTATAGGCAAATGTTCCGAATGGGCAAGTGAATGTCGTCTTCTCCTGATCCTCCGGTGCAATCGGAATCTGGTAGAAACCTGATAAACCATCAAGAAAACAATAGAACTTCCGCCCCGCAAGGCGGTTTAGCATGTCATCTATAAATGGTAAAGGGAAGTGGTCTTTTTTAGTGGCGGAATTTAATATCTTGTAGTCAATGCACATCCGCCATCCAGTGGTCTTCCTAACCGGTATCAATTCTCCCTTCTCATTCTCTTCCACCGTGACTCCCGATTTCTTAGGAACTACATGTACCGGGCTCACCCATCGACTATCCGGAATGGGGTAAATCATATCAGCATCTAACAACTTGATCACTTCCTTTTTTACCACCTCTTGCATTGCTGGATTTATCCTTCGCTGAGGTTGCCTAACGGGTTTGGCATCTTGTTCTAGAGTGATGTTGTGCACGCATCTTGTAGGGCTAATTCCTTTGATATCGCTGATCCCCCATCCTATAACTGCGGAATTTTCCTTCAATACTTCAATTAGCTTACTTTCTTCATTGTCGGAGAGATGTGTGGAGACAATCACAGGCTTTTTCTGTTTTTCTCCCAAGTACACATACTTGAGGTGCGCAGGAAGCGGTTTCAATTCTAAGCTAGGTTCTTCAGGAAACCCACTTTCTTCTTCTTCTTCATCTAAAGATTCAAGTACCTCTTCTCCTGCGGGAATTTCTGGGGTGCTATCCATTATTTCGACTAGTTCCCTTGCCTCTTTGGTCATGTAACACGTCTCAGCTTGCATTCTTAGTGCTTCCTCAAGTGGTTCGCGATTGCCATGGCTATGATGAAATTCGGGAATTATGGATTCGTAGCAATCGACAAACTTTAACTCCTCCGCAACTTCCTTATCTCTGATGCTACATCCTGCCAACTCAATCTTTTCGCCCATTACCTCCATGGTTATCTTCTTGCCCTTAAGTTCAAGGCATGTGTTGGTAGTTGCCATGAATGATCTCCAAAGTATTACTACGTGCTCACGGATATGGCTCTTTCCCTCGTCCGCGGACTTCATTACTACAAAATCAGCTGGGATTATCAATTTGTCCACTTTCACAAGGATGTCTTCTATTATCCCGACTGGCCTCTTCACACTCTGGTCTGCCATTTGGACCACCATATCAGTTGGTGTCAATTCTCCGAGTTCCAGGGCCTTGTATACCGAATACGGCATTAAGTTAATGCTAGCTCCTAAGTCAAGTATTGCCTGCGTAGTTCGTCCATTCCCTATGGCGATGTCGATGATGAAGCTGCCAGGATCCTTTTTCTTCATGGGCAATCCGGCAATCGAGTTGACCGTTTCAACCCCATTCACTTCCTTTCCTGAAGTAATCCTTTTGTTCTTGATCTCACGAAAGAATTTCGTATACGCTGGAATATTCTGGATTAACTCTAAGAGGGGCACATTGACTTCCACCTTTGACAGTCGTTGGAATAGTGGTGAATCTTGAATATCCTTCTTGGTTGGTTTGATCCGACTCGGGTATGGCACATGTGGCTTCAGAGGCACATATGGATTGGAAGATTTATGAAGTCCTCCTGGCATACTAGTTCCTACCTCGACTTCTTCATCATCTATGTTTATCACAGAAGGTCTTGGTTCATCATTCCCTTCCGGAACTTCTTGAGGTTCTTTGGAACTTCCGCTAACCTCTTGTTCTGTGCTTGGCCCTTTATTATCGATCTCAGTAGATTCCACCCGCTTAGGACGTACAAAGTTAGGAATTTTGGTCATCTTGCCTCCTCGGAGAAGTAGATTCACCTCTTCGCACTCATTCTCCTCAGTAGCAACAGCTGGAGGTTCCTCGGATTCAGCTTCATATGTCTCATCGGCAGGACTAGGATCGACTGGTTCCCTGGAGATGGGGGGTGATTCTCTCCTCACCTCGGGTGGTTTGCTCACTACCTCCTGTGGGGTATCCTCGACTTCTTTACCGCACCTTCCACACTTCAGTAGGCTGAGTTCTTTGATAAGTTTCTCAGTTACTTCGATCGCTTCAAAAGCCTTCTCGATGCGAAGATTGTTCTCAGCTTGCCCTGCGTGTGCTACCTCGAAGACACTCTCAATGGCTTTAATCCCTGCGTAAAACGCAAGTTCCTCCTCCTCACTGATGTCTTCGTCCTCAGAATAGCCTTCGTATAATCCGTCAGTTTCGTCTTGATTTGAGTATATGTTGGCGACTTCATTCGGCATTATTTTCTCGGATTGTGCGGATCCATTGGCGTATGTTTGAAAGACCTTCACTGCCTCTTCAACTGTACATTCTTCTAAACCTCCACATATCCCATCTATTTGAAGTCTGACTTCATCTCGTAGTCCTCCAACCAAAAACCAAATCAGCTCCCCACCGTCGAAACGGTGGTGGGGGCACTCGCGTTTATACAGCTCAAATCGTTCATAGGTGTCACAGAACCGCTCGTATTCTACTTGCTTGAAGTATTCGATCCGATTTCGTAGTGCAATTGTCTCATGGTAAGGCATGAAACGTGCCAAGAACTCCTCTACTACTTGGCTCCAGGTCTTCAGTGATCCTGGTGCTAACCTTGCTATCCATATCCTTGGTTCATATCCCAAAGCAAAAGGAAATAATTTCCTGCATAATTGATCCTCGGTGAACCCCTTTGCTGGAACTTTTGCTATCTCCTCTTCATAGGATCCGATGAAGCTTATTGGATTCATATCCTCTCCTTCTTCGAACCTTGGTATCCTTCTCACTATGGTGCTTGTTACCTCGTACCCCGATAACTCTTCTTCCAAGTATATAACTGACCCCCTCCTGACTTGCGAGAACGTCGGTGTCAAGCGGGCTTTTAAGGTCGTCATACCTGGAAATCTGTATCAGGAGTAACTCAAAACTAAATATTAGCCTCGTTAGAAATTTCGAAAATCGAGAATATTACTAGATATCGAATACTACTAAGGCTAGGAAGGAGAATTAGAAACAGAATAGGAAAGCAGTATCAGAGAGAGAGATTAAAAAGGAAAGAAGAATTAGGAATCTAAAGCTGAAAATATAAACAAATTAAACGGAAAAAAGGAGTATAGTCCCCGGCAACGGCGCCAATTTGATGAACGCGGATGTCATGCTCCGAATTCAAGCAAATAAATTTGTAATTAAGCCAAAGGCAATCCACAACTACAACGAAAACCGTAGTGTAGCAGTAGAATGACTCGAGTGTCGTTCTCTCAGGACTATAACTAGCTTTATCAAATCTAATTTAGAATATAAAAACAGCAGACAGATAGCAAAGGGTTTCTCTAACAGATAATGGAGATTGGTGATAGTATGATCCTTCTTAACATAACGGATCGATAATCATGCATAAATTCCTCGGTCTTGCATAGAGATCTTTGAATCAATCTAGTGTCCTGTTGCAAATATTAAGCACTACGAAGATAATTGGTCTGACAATGTATTCCGTAATTATTCAACACTACGAAGATAAACTCGCACACAGGTCGATAAGAGTCCAATTGTGCATAATAATTAATACAACATACGAGAATTTAGGCTGTGCCTGATCAACGAAATAAAGCAATGACACGGAGTATAATGCGCGATATAGCCATTAGCATGATTATCTTCCCTTCTCTAAGAATTCACATACTACCACAAACGATAAGTTTAGCTACTCATAATAGGCATGCAATCAACAGAAATCATAGAAGAAAACATGTTGAAAGAATATAATAAAATAAGTAGAATAAAACTGTAAGATACAAAGTTACCGAAGGTTGTCAATCTCCGGATGCTTGCGATCCTACGAGCTCCAAACTGCTATGAAAAAGTACCCCCTAAGCTACGGACCCCCAGAACAAGCTCTGGGAAGTCCCTACCTAAAACTACAGAGAGAGGTGAGAAAGTAGGTCTGGAAAGATATCATTTTCGGAGAAAACTGAGCAACTATATATAGGCCTCGAATTACCACGGGGCGGTTCGCCCCACATGCCCGGCGGTTCGCCCGGTGTGGGGCGGTCTGACCCAGCTCCACGGCGGTTCGCCCGACGGCTTTTTCGCGGAATTCCGCGTTTTCGACGCGGTTTTGGATTTCTTCCCCTTTTCGGACTCGGTTTCTGACTTCTAGTAGCCTTCTAACCTCCAGATTCGGCCCCTAGACTTCAAATCCTATCCGGAAACCTTCAGATACTCCAAATAGGCTTCTGGAACAGCAATTCCTTGTCAACTTCAATATAATTACCCGGAAATCTTCCAATTTCAACCAAAACCTGTAAAATAAAATCTAAAGGGAAACGTGACACTATTCTAATAAAATGCACTAAAATATAGCTAAATTAACATAGAGGATAGATAAAATAGGTGAAAAAGACTCGAATGAAAGTGTAAAATACACATTAATCAGCGGCATACACTATCTGTAACAGACTAGGAAAGCAGTATTAGAGAGAGATTAAAAAGGAAAACTAAAACTAGTGGAATTAGGAATCTAAAGCTGAAGATATAAACAAATTAAACAGAAAAAAGGAGTATAGTCCCCGGCAATGGCGCCAATGTGATGAACGCGGATTTTTCGGTTCCGAATTCAGCAAATAATATTTGTAATTTAGCCAAAAGCAATCCACAAGTACGACGAAAACCGTAGTGTAGCAGTAGAATGACTCGAGTGTCGTTCTCTCAGGACTATAACTAGCTTTATCAAATCTAATTTAGAATATAAAAACAGCAAACAGATAGCAAAGGGGTTTCTAGCAGATAATGGAGATTGGTGATAGTATGATCTTTCTTAACATAACGGGTCGATAATCATGCATAAATTCCTCGGTCTTGCATAGAGATCTTTGAATCAATCTAGTGTCCTGTTGCAGTTATTAAGCACTACGAAGATAACTGGTCTGACAAGTCAATCGCTATTGTCCTAATGTGTTCCGTAATTATTCAACACTACGAAGATAAACTCGCGAATAGGTCGACGAGGGTCCAATTGTGCATAATAATTAAAACAACATACGAGAATTTAGGTTGTGCCTGATCAACGAAATAAAGCAATGACACGGAGTATAATGCGCGATATAGCCATTAGCATAATTATCTTCCCTTCTCTAAGAATTCACATACTACCACCAACGATAAGTTTAGCTACTCATAATAGGCATGCAATCAACAGAAATCATAGAAGAAAACATGTTGAAAGAATATAATAAAATAAGTAGAATAAAACTGTAAGATACAAAGTTACCGAAGGTTGTCAATCTCCGGATGATTGCGATCCTACGAGCTCCAAACTGCTATGAAAAAGTATCCCCTAAGCTACGGACATGTGATTCATGTAGGTCGACGGGCTCTCTTCCGATTGCAAGGCGATTGCGCCCTTTCAGATTCATGTCGCTTTCGTCGTGTCTAGTGCATGGAGATGTAGAGTCTACCCCGAGGGCCCTGTGGAAAGGGATTTACTAGTGCTAGTGAAGGGTTCCATCTCTTTCCTTTCCACACTATCATTCGGCTGACCTGGATTCAATTCCACGTGCCCCAAGGTAAGAGCGTAGTGAGATACGTGAATGCGTTATATAGCAAATAAAGAGAACAAGCATAACAGCCTAACCGCCGCATCGATCATTCGGTAGCGACTGTTTATTAAAAACACAGAACTCGAGGAGTGAAGCGAGCCTTGCAAGAGCTATCTATTCAATCGGGGACTCTCTTTCCGTTATACTATCTTTTCCTTAGCAGAACAGGCTCTGGGAAGTCCCTACCTAAAACTACAGAGAGAGGTGAGAAAGTAGGTCTGGGAAGATATGATTTTCGGAGAAAACTGAGCAACTATATATAGGCATCGAATTATTGTGGGGCGGTTCGCCCCACACACCCGGCGGTTCGCCCGGTGTGGGGCGGTTCGCCCCACCTCTGCGGCGGTTCGCCCGGAGACTTTTTCGCGGAATTCCGCATTTTCGACGCGTTTTTGGATTTCTTCCCCTTTCGGACTCGGTTTCTGACTTCTAGTGGCCTTCTAAGCTCCAGATTCGGCCCCTAGACTCCAAATCCTATCCGGAAACCTTCAGATACTCCAAATAGGCTTCTGGAACACCAATTCCTTGTCAACTTCAATATAATTGCCCCGAAATCCTCGAATTGCAACCAAAACCTGTAAAATAAAATCTAAAGGGAAACGTGACACTAATCTAATAAAATGCATTAAAATATAGCTAAATTATCATAGAGGATAGCTAAAATAGGTGAAAAAGACTCGAATGAAAGTGTCAAATACACATTCATCACCTCCTGAGGTGGGGAGACGAACTTTTCGAAAAATGCAGTTTTTAAGTCCCCGAAAGCCATTTTTCTCACAAAACCACTCGAAAAATCTCACTCAAACATAAGAACATACGACACAGAGATGAACAAATTCACATATGAGAAGCAAATTGTTCAAGAATGAATGCATGCAGGAAAGCGGTAAAGAAAGCGATAAAAATTCCGGGTTGCCTCCCGGATAGCGCCATTGTTTAAAGTCTTTGACTCGACTCCTGTCTGCGCCTAGCTCTTCTTTTTGAGGGTACTAGACTTACCCTTCATGGATCTCCTCCTCATGCCACGAACCTGTGAATAAGAGTGAACATAGGCTGCAAGACCACAGTAGTGAGTAGTGTGAGAAGTATCAGGCGGATCAGGTGGATCAAATATGGCTTGCAACACATGTCGCTTGCCATCTACCTCAATAGTGCAAGTCCTTCGGTAGATGTCCATCACGGAGCGTAGCTTAGTCAAGAACGTCCGCCCCAAGAGAATGACATCCCCCGTCCCAGGTGTAGACGCCGGCATAACTACAAAATTGGTGTATACAAAAGCTTCACCAATCTTGACCAATACATTTTTCACAACGCCTTCGGGTCTCACAAAGGATCCATCCGCCAGTTGCACAATAGCCTTATGCTCAGATAGTTTTCCAAGGCTACTCTTCTCAAATACATTCAAAGGGAGCACATTAGAGTAGGATCCCGTGTCTAGTGTGGCACGGACATCTTCAAGCTCACCAATCCCGACCTTAATATCGAAACTTTGAGGGAGTGGCTCGAGATCCTCTTGCTCCTCTTCACTCTCGTCAGAACTAAGGTTGATGATGTCATTTTTCACCAATTAAATTTGTTTTAAAAGCCTAAGAACACTTATCACTACACAAACTAGAGTGCAATGGCAAGTTGTCCCCGAGTGTCGTTCTCTCGGGACCTAACGTGGCTTTGCTTGAGGTTTTTGCAAGTAATTTCAGTCAACGAGTTCAAATGTTTAGAGAATCGTTTCCTTTGAACAATAGCAACGAGAAATCAAATTGTTGTAAACAAGTTTGGAAAACGGTTGGTGGTAGAAATCAAATACACATGCATGGGTTACGTATATGCTCACAAGTTCAGTGCGTGGAACCTTCGATCAAGTCTGCTAAGCAACTCGTCTAGGCAAATTTAAGACACACATCATGAAAGATCACTATCAATACTTTGGAGGTGCTTGTCACAAACACCATTTATCTAGCATGCTGCAAATCACTAACATACAATCCTATAGCTTTCATTGACCAATATACTCAATTCGAATATATTTTATAGGCAACTAAGAATTATATGAAGGGATTTGCAGCAAGATTGAATCACAATCTCATGTAAGCATAAACATAACCCATAGCATGCATATTCTACATTCTACCACCAACACAAAAGGTTTAACTACTCATATTCATCAACATAGACATCAATTCATATTAATAATAATCAGAATACATCATATCAAACTACAAGACAAGAGAGTGATACAAGTTACCACCAAAGCTGTCACTAATCGGTGGAAAGCAAAGAAAACCTCTCCGTAGATGATTACAAAGGATGAATCCCAATCAAAACCTTGAATCCCAAGCTAAAATACAAAGTAATCCGAATATTCTCTGAGTTTTTGGGGCTTAGGAGCTCTCCAAAACCAAGTTACAGTTCAAAAGATATTCAAAAAATGAAAAAAGATCAGATCTAAGAAGGAAAATCCGAAAACGTAACCGCTGCCAAGCGGACCGCTTGGAGAAGCCAAGCGGAGCGCTTGGCAAGCGAAGCGCTTCGGGCACTCCAAGCGCTTCGCTTGGCTTCTGTGCCAAAGCTCCTGGAAATTGAAGCGGAGCGCTTCACTATTCCAGGCGCTTAGCTTGGCTCCTAGGCAGATTTTTGTCTTCAAACCCAATCTTTTTGCCCTCGCATGGCCCTCGGGTGCCTTGGACTCATCCTTCTCGATGCTTATTGATGCTCAAACACTTACGAACAAGCCACGGAGATTGGGCAACTTCAACGGGGCCATCTTTTCCATCAAAAAGGCTCGTTTTTAGCTCCAAAAATGCCGTTTCGTACCTAAGTGCCTGAAAATGCAGAAAACACAAAACGTGACACAATTCTACAAAACTAACCAAAAAACAAGGCAAGAAGATAGCAAAAGAAGGTGAAAAAGACAAGATGAACGCGTCAAAAATACGTTCATCAAACTCCCCAAACCAAACCTTTGCTTGTCCTCAAGCAAGAAACTAACCTAAATGCAACACAAAAGGAGTCTCATGCCAAGTAAAGTGAACTAATCTATTGAATCTACCAAATGCTTATGAACAAAACCAAATGAGCATGACATGCAAATAGGTTGAAGTATGCCTCGATTGCGAGTATACACATTCTCAAGTGCACTTGGTTAAACAAAGGAGTCTCTCGTAACATCTTCTACCTGGACCTGGTCAGTGACGACACAATGATGCATGTTATCATACTACAATTGCCCCGTGCCTATGAAACCGAGGGCTTACTTCTGTTCACCAAGCGAGACTTTTCCTCAAGAGAGGGCGAACCAATACTGGCTCTCATCAAACGAAGGAGGGTTCCCTTAGAAAGTTAACACTCCCCTATTCTACCCAGACTCTCAAGAATGAGCCTCTTTCAACCACTTCTTGAATAGCAAGACGAGGGTGGTCAAGAACAGGCCTTGGACAAAGGCGACACGAAACGAAAGATAGAATTTACAACTCGATAACTTCAAAAACAAATATTTACATGACACTTGACACTTTACTAGACTGTTTTGGCTTGCAACGACCCTTCTTTTGCTTTTGGGTCTTATTCTTTATTTTCTTTCTTCTCTTTTTTTTATATATTTTCTTTTCTCTTTTTTTTTCTCTTTTTTTTCTTTTCTTTTTTCTCTTTCTTTTTTTTTATAGGGGCAAGCAGCAGTACTATGTGTCAAAAACACCTCCCCAAACCTATTCGAAAGAATAGGTTGGGACACAAAACAAAAAGAAAAAGAAAAAGGAAACTTTACAACGACTCAAAGACGAAAGACAAGATCAACGAAGCAACCCCCTCCCCAAACCTATTCGATAGAATAGGTTTAATACAAGGAATCGCACACCTCACACTACCTCCTTCCTAGGCATTTGGCAATCTCAAATCGAGGTGAAGAACTTGTCGCCTCCTACGTACATAATTACACGGGTTACAACCATAGACTCTAACATGCATCATTTCATAAGGCCATCGTGAACCGCAGCAGAAGAAACACCACTCAAAGTGATGTCGAGACTACTAAGCTTAAATAGTGCACATGCGAATGTGACAAACCAAGCGAGACAAGCCTCAAACTACTTGCAAAGTGATGCAACATATGATCAATGGCCATAAACACTTAGTCTACTCAATAAAAAAGTTCAAAAGACTTGGAAATAAACTCCGCACACAACAACGTGCAACAACTAATCTAGGGATGATATGCATGCAAAAATTTGAAAAAACACGACAAATCACATGAACTTGAGTAAAAATCAGGCATGTACGAACCACACAAGCATATAGTACTGAAAATCCAATACCCCCTCCCCAAACCTAAACTTTTGCTCGTCCTCGAGCAAAGAAAAGTTGAAAGAAAAGGAAAAATTGGATTGAAAGTACACTTCCCTGAGATAATGGTTCGTGTCCAATCTTCTATATATGAGTAGTACCTGAAAGGACTCAAGAAACAAGTGAAAACGGGTGCGCAAAGGTGAGAAGAATGGAAAAACGAGGAAAATCTGGGTACAGGGTCCAAGCGGAGCGCTTGGGAGGCTCCAGGCGCTCCGCTTGAATTTCCAGGAAGTTGCAAAACTTCCTGGAATTTGAAGCGGACCGCTTGGCCCTTCCAGGCGCTTCGCTTGGCCCTGTTTCCATATTTTCGATGTTTTTCCTCTCTTAATCACCTAAGGCACCAAGACAAAACTAGACTAAACTAATCACGACAAAAGGCACACAGGCCACAACTACAAAAGCAAATAAAGAGTAGAAGAGTCAAAAGTCATACCATGAATTAAGAGTATCAAAAAGGAATACCGCCACCGCAAATCACTCGGATTCGAACCCTTGCTCTACTTCGAAGCGGTGGAGTATCAGATCGTGTGTCTCTATGTCGATTGGTTCCCTCGATCGGTGAGCCGGATGTTTGGCACATTTGCTTTCTCACACATAGCAGTGATCAGATTTGGGAAGACTAGTGGGTGACCGGGTTCTCGTTTAATCTCAAATTGCTGGAAGATGATGTCCCCGGGAGTGATGGGCAGGTTCGCCATGAGGGAATAGACTAAGATCCCGACTTCCGGCGTTATCTCTTCGGTTATGAGTCCCAGTATCAGATTAGCTACCACGAAAGGTAGGATCATGCGGGCGTGCAAATGCAAATCTTTATACTTCAAGGTGTTATCAAGACGCGTCTTCCTTGGCTTATAGTCCTCGGTTGTCAGAACCCCGGCTATCTTCCTCGGAAACTTCTCAATTGTTGGGTCATAGACATAGTGCACAAAGGGATCACTCTCATAGTATGCTACCTTATTCTTGTCTTCCCGCAAGGGTTCCTCTAGTCCCATAATGAAACTAGTGATACTCAATGGCGAGAAAGGGACCATCACACCACGAATAGGTACTGCTTCGGCCTTATAGTTATAGTCCTCGAAGGCAATGTGGAACTCCTCGACAAGGTCTCTATCCCATCCGCAGAGTTCTTTCCCATAGAAGGTCCATCCTCTCGCCGTTATAAGCCTGGTAAGGTGAGCATAGGGTGCATAGGGTACATCAAAGAAAAGCCCCTTGTTCTCATATTTTGTCCCCTTTAATACGTCCAAATCCTTTGAAGTAAAGGAGATGCTACGGTCCCAAATCACTGACCGTTCTCCTCCCCTATAGAAGTTGTATCGGAACCTCCGCAATGCGTCCGATTCTTTGTATGGGTCACGGTCGCTTTCATCACGGGGAATCTCCTTGGAGGTTGAAGCTCCATCCTTCCTTGCTTTCTTCTTGGCTCTTGTGTCCATGGTACCTAGAAAAAATCTTATTAGATAACTTCAAGAGACAATGAGACTTAGACCCTTATACTACTACCAAACAATCTACTTCTACTCTAAGACAAGTATACGTTCTTCGTTTAAAACAAGTCATAACGCAACAAGTCGACTTTTAGACCTCAAAACTCACTCAAGTAATCTCATGGTGAGTCTGAAGGCTTGCTAAAGTTCATATGAAAAAAAAAATCGAGAAGCTTTAACACTTTGTTACGATAAATCCATACGAATCTAAACCATGCAAACAAACTGTCCAATTAAATTACCCAACCAATCCAACACATTCTCATGCAAACACAACATCACCATAATCATAACATAACTCAAATTCAAGGCTAACAATCATCGAACAATTACATAACAAAAATTCGAGCACTAGAGTTCATCATAAATCAAGAAGAGCAAAATTCGAATTTAGACATCACATCTAGTAAGAAACATGCTCAATAATCATTATCAAACTCTAATTCACCAATGCATAACACAATTGAAGCTAATTAAGATAAAATCCCAAATTCAAGAAAGCTAGGGTTCATGAGAGGTACCTTTGATTCCTTGTTATGGATGCTTCAAACGTGAAATTTGATCGGTTTAGATGATAGAGGAGGTGATGGGCTTTGTAAAATGCACAGGATTGCAAGAATTGGTGGAGAATTTAGTGAGATTGAGATTTTTGGGGTGCAAAAATCGGCAATGGAGGAAAAAACGAAGTGGGGAGGCTTTGAATCTCAAGTGCCCCGCTTAGCTTCCTTAAGGAAAGCCAAGCGAAGCGCTTGGACGTCCCAAGCGAAGCGGTTCGCTTGGGAACTTCCAAGCGCTCCGCTTGGATTTCCAGTAGGAATTTTCATTCCTCCTGGAAATTCAAGCGGACCGCTTGGCCGCGCCAAGCGCTTCGCTTGGATTTCCAGTAAGAATGGGATTCTTACTGGAAATCCAAGCGGACCGCTTGGGCTTTCCAAGCGGTTCGCTTGGGACCTGAAGCTCCCAAATCCATTTTTTTTTCAACTTTTGCTAAATTTTCACCCCAAAAAACTTGTCTAAACAACGAAACAAAACTTTAAACGTGCTTCTAATCTACATGCAATTACCTACAACCTCGGGTTGCCTCCCGAGAAGCGCCTTTGTTTAAAAGTCGTTGGCTCGACTCATCTTAGCTCATGCGGGTTCAATTTTGCATCGGGTACTAGACTTCCCCGTCCAAGTTCTCTTCAAAGCACTAAGTCCCTGCACATCTTGACGAACATAAAGAGGACCAAAGAATCCTACAAGTTCGTTAGTATCAACATAAGCACATGAATTAACTATGGCTCGCAACGTATGTTGCTTGCCATTTACCTCGAAGCTACATGTACGACGGTACATGTCTATCACCATATGTACTTTGTTGATGAAGGCTCTACCCAAAAGAACCACATCCTTGAGATTTGCGGAGGATGTAGGCATGACGATGAAGTTCGTCTTGACCTCTACACCGGCAACTCTTACACCTAGATTTTCGATCACACCCAATGGCTTCTTCATAGACCCATCCGCCAATTGCACCATGCACTTCATTGGTCTTAAGCCAGACAAACCCGACTCTTCGTACACGTTCAAAGGTATGACATTCACACCCGCTCCCGTGTCTAGAGTTGCCACTATTCCATCCTTCTTACCCAAGCCGATTTCCACATCAAAGCTCTCCTGGATAGGCACTTCCACCATATCCACCAACTCATCCTCAGACGATGAGTTTTCATTCACTTCCTCAACTATCGCATCAGATTGTGCGACCACTTTTTCTTCCACAACTACCTTAGGAGTCTCAAGCTCCTCACTCACCTTGCAAGTTTCAGTTACCTTGCAACTTGGCACCTCAACTAGTGCATTGTCTCTCACAACCGTGATCTCCACGGGCAAATCAGTCACCACGGTGATGGCCATAGCCTTCTCCGTGTTTCCCGGAAACTTCCCTTGCTCTCTACTCGCCCCTCGATCTATAAGCTCTTGTAGCTTCTTATGGAGGTTGCTACTACTAGCCTCAAGCTTCTCAAAGCGTTGATTGTTAGTAGCCTCATTACGATAGTAATGCTCCTTGAATTTATTCGTCTTCATAACCAGATCATTGAGTGAAGAGACAAGAGGTGAAGGAAGCACCCCTCCACCTTGTGGTCCCGAACTAGCAACCTGAGGTGGAGGTGTAGGATTAGAAGGCGGTGCTCCTTCATACCAATTGTTCCCGTAGCTGAGACGACTTCTATCTTGATTAGGCCCATAGGCATCTTGATCCGAGTTATGAAAATAACCACGGTTGCCTTGATTCTGGTACCCACCTCGGGGTCCACGGTTTTGTGGCCTCACATTGCCATAACCTTGCCCGTAGTTCACATCTCCAACTACTTGCTCTCCCTCAGCAGCATATACTTCTTGTCGGACTTCGTTCGTGATGTATTGCTCTCTAGCAAATTCAGAACGGCACAAGTAGGCCGGGTGCCCATAGTTCTTGCACACACCACAAACTTCCGTAGAAGGAGAAGGAACGCTTTGCCTCAAAGCTTGCTTCACTTCATGGGCGAACCCATCGAAGGCATTTTCTTCCACTACTACCTTGGCCTCACCTCTTTGCTCCTTTTGGAGCACACGAGCCCTCACATTCCGGTTTTGGGAATTCCGGTACATCATGTCCAGCTTTACTTGGGCTTGAGAAGGAAGCAACTCCCCCATACTACCTCCACAAATACTATCAACTTGACATTGAATCTCAGGATGTAGACCATTGTAAAAGAATTGGAGAAGCTGACCATTATCATACCCGTTATGTGGGCATCGATGATGCAACCCCATGAATCGATCATAGGCCTCGTGGAAAGGCTCATCGTACCTCTGCTCGAAGGAGCTAATTTGGCTCTTCATAGCCATTGTCTTGGAAGCGGGGTAGTAACGCTCCATGAACTTGTCGAAACATAGGTCCCATGTTGTCAAAGACCCGGCTTCCAAAGTATTGAGCCAAGCCTTTGCACGATCGCCTAGCCCCATAGAAAAGACCTTCATGCGGAGATCATCATCCGTAACACCCGCCCCCGGTCGCCCAAGATGGAGAACAAAGTTCTCGAGCTCATTGAAGTATCCTATCACGTCCTCATTAGCCATCCCATAGAATTTGGGAAGTTGTTGGAACATGTGATTCTTGATCTCCAAGTTCCTGGTGGCATCATTGAGGACAATTGCTGGTCCTCTAGCCCCAACCGTAGGCTTAGTAAGTGTACGTATAGGTCTCTCCGCCATTTCACCTTCCAAGTAAACCATTTCAAGAATTGACTCCAAAAGATAAGAAGAAGACTCTTCCCGAATACCAGAAGCAGAAGCTCTAGATGCTACTCCTTCAAACTCAAGATTCAAATTCCTCCTTCTCCTTTGAAACAAACGATCGATCTCGTCTACAAAAGGTTCAATAATAGGTCCACCCGTTCGGGTTCTAGGCATGCACTCACCTGAAATACAAAATAGTGAGTATCTCAAGCAAAAAGAAACAAAAACAGAAATGAGACAAAGAAGAGATGTTGGCTGAAAAACCAAAACAAAAACACCAACCAAAGGAGTTAAGTCCCCGGCAACGGCGCCAAATTGATGATGTCGTTTTTCACCAATTAAATTTGTTTTAAAAGCCTAAGAACACTTATCACTACACAAACTAGAGTGCAATGGCAAGTTGTCCTCGAGTGTCGTTCTCTCGGGACCTAACGTGGCTTTGCTTGAGGTTTTTGCAAGTAATTTCAGTCAACGAGTTCAAATGTTTAGAGAATCGTTTCCTTTGAACAATAGCAACAAGAAATCAGATTGTTGTAAACAAGTTTGGAAAACGGTTGGTGGTAGAAATCAAATACACATGCATGGGTTACGTATATGCTCACAAGTTCAGTGCGTAGAACCTTCGATCAAGTCTGCTAAGAAACTCGTCTAGGCAAATTTAAGACACACATCATGAAAGATCACTATCAATACTTTAGAGGTGCTTGTCACAAACACCATTTATCTAGCATGCTGCAAATCACTAACATACAATCCTATAGCCTTCATTGACCAAGAGTTTGTCACTATACTCAATTCGAATATATTTTATAGGCAACTAAGAATCATATGAAGGGATTTGCAGCAAGATTGAATCACAATCTCATGTAAGCATAAACATAACCCATATCATGCATATTCTACATTCTACCACCAACACAAAAGATTTAGCTACTCATATTCATCAACATAGACATCAATTCATATGAATAATAATCAGAATACATCATATCAAACTACAAGACAAGAGAGTGATACAAGTTACCACCAAAGCTGTCACTAATCGGTGGAAAGCAAAGAAAACCTCTACGTAGATGATTACAAAGGATGAATCCCAATCAAAACCTTGAATCCCAAGCTAAAATACAAAGTAATCTGAATATTCTCTGAGTTTTTGGGGCTTAGGAGCTCTCCAAACCAAGTTACAGTTCAAAAGATATTCAAAAAATGACCAAAGATCAGATCTAAGAAGGAAAATCCGAAAACGTAACCGCTGCCAAGCGGACCGCTTGGAGAAGCCAAGCGAAGCGCTTCGGGCACTCCAAGCGCTTCACTTGGCTTCTGTGCCAAAGCTCCTGGAAATTGAAGCGGAGCGCTTCACTATTCCAGGCTCTTAGCTTGGCTCCTGGGCAGATTTTTGTCTTCAAACCCAATCTTTTTGCCCTCGCATGGCCCTCAGGTGCCTTGGACTCATCCTTCTCGATGCTTATTGATGCTCAAACACTTACGAACAAGCCACGGAGATTGGGGAACTTCAACGGGGCCATCTTTTCCATCAAAAAGGCTCGTTTTTAGCTCCAAAAATGCCGTTTCGTACCTAAGTGCCTGAAAATGCAGAAAACACAAAACGTGACACAATTCTACAAAACTAACCAAAAAACAAGGCTAGAAGATAGAAAAAGAAGGTGAAAAAGACAAGATGAACGCGTCAAAAATACGTTCATCAAAGGTCCTTCTCTTCTTCCTTAGCCTGTGGAGGTTCTTCCTTCTTACAACACTCGCACTTAGCAACCTTCTTGATGGTGATTTCAACAGGCAGATCACCAGCCAAGGTAATGGACATCGACTTTTCAGTGTTGCTAGGCAGTTTGCCTTGTTCCCTACTTGCTCCTCGGTCGATCAACTCTTGCATCTTTTGTTGGGCAAGCTTAGTGCTCTCTTCCAACCTATCAAGTCTTGCCCTAGTCTTCTCGGAATCTTCTTCATAACGTTTGAGAAAACTTTGGGTGTGATCAACCATCTTTTGCAAGTTCTCCATTAGTTGAGTCGACTTCGACTTCGGTTGCTCTTTCGGAGCGGGGTTTTTGCAGTATTCATTACCATAGTTAAGCCTACTACGGTCTTGGTTAGGGCCATAAGTTTGGCTAGCTGGTGCATATCCTTGATTGTTTCGGAACCCTCTTCTCCAAAATCCACCTCGAGGATTCCTACCATCTTGTCCGTAGCTAGCTTCTTGAGTACCAAACTCCGTAGCAAAGGCTTCCTCTTCGCCTCCTTGAGCCCAGTTGCCATCATCATACGCAAGCTCCGATCTACACATATGAGCCCCATGCCCATAGTTCTTGCATATTCGGCAAACTTCGTTTGAAACAGTTGTTCCAGCGGCGCTCTTGAGGACTTGCTTCAATTCGTTGGTAAAGCACTCGAATTGATCCCCATTCCCCCTATACATAGGGGCTTATTGAGTCGGTGGAGCTTCAGGTCCACGTCTCCTAACCATCGCTCTTGGGTCCTTGAACTGCGAACCCTTAGCAAGCCTTTCGAAAACTGCCCAGACGGCTTCTGCGGTTTCCTCCCAAATATTGCCTCGGCATTGGAAATCCACCACTTGTTGGTTCTCGAAGGTTAGTCCATTGTAGAAGTGTTGGACTAGATCAGATAGCTCAAAACCATGGTGAGGGCACTTGTTCGTGAGATCTTGGAACCTCTCAAATGCGGTGTAGATGGTCTCATCATAGTCCTGTTTGAATCCATTGATTTGCGCCTTAAGCGCGGTAGTCAAGGTGTGAGGGAAGTATTTCTCCATGAAAGCTGAAAAAACCTTCTCCCAAGTGTCTAGCGAGCCTGCTGGTAGAGAACTCAACCATGTCTTGGCTCTGTCGCCAAGCCCCATAGCAAAAACCTTCATCCTGAGCTCATCCGTTGTTATTTCAGCTCCGGGTCGTGGGAGTTGGTTGACGAAATCATCGATATCGTGCAAGTACCCCATCACATCTTCCCTTGATAAGCCATAGAACCTCGGAAGTTGTTGGAATGCGTGGTTCTTGATTTCCAGATCTCGAGTTGCAGACGAAAGAACAATCGCCGGTCCCCTCATACGATCCTTGGAGGGTTGAACCCATGCTTTCAGTGGTCTAGCTTCTGGCATTCCGTCGATTTCCTTGAAAAGACTGTGTAGAGATTCAGAGAAATCGGTATCCTCTATTTCCTCTAGTTCACGCCTTTGAAGTAGTCGCCTTCTTTGGTGGTAGACTCTGTCGATCTCAGCAATTGAATCAGCAAGCGGTGTTCCTCTAGATCGTGTATGTGGCATACACTATCTGTAACAGACTAGGAAAGCAGTATCAGATAGAGATTAAAAAGGAAAACTAAAACTACTAGAATTAGGAATTGAATGCTGAAAATATAAACAAATTAAACAGAAAAAAGGAGTATAGTCCCCGACAACGGCGCCAATTTGATGGACGAGCGGATGTCGTGTTCCAACGCGAATATCAAATAAATTTGTTATTTAGCAAAGGCAATTCACAACTACAACGAAAACCGTAGTGTAGCAGTAGAATAACCTCGAGTGTCGATCTCTAAGGACTATAACTAGCTTTATCAAATCTAATTTAGAATATAAAAACAGCAGACGATGTAGCAAAGGCTTTTCTTAGTAGATAATGGAGATTGGTGATAGTATGGTCCTTCAAAGCATAACGGGTTAATAACCATGCATAAATTCCTCGGTTTTGCATGGAGATCTTTGATCAATTAATTGTCATGTTGTAATTATCAAACACTACGAAGATATAGATTTGGATAGGTCAAAGACTATTAAATTGTCCAATTGTGTTCCCTAATTATTCAACACTACGAAGATATAGATTTAGATAGGTCAAAGACTATTAAATTGTCCAATTGTGTGCAATAATTAATCAACAATACGAAGATAGAGATTTAGATCGATCAAAGAAATAAAGCAATAACACGGAGTATAATGCGCGATATAGCCATTAGCATAATTATCAACCCTTCGCTAAGAATTCACATACTATCACCAACGAGAAGTTTAGCTACTCAGAGTTGTCATGCAATCAACAGAAATCATAGAAGAAAACATATTGAAAGATATATAAAAATAAGTAGAAAAACTGTAAGATACAATGTTACCGAAGGTTGTCAGTCTCCGAAGAATCACGATCTTACAAGCTCCAAACTGCTATGAAAAAGTATCTCCTAAGCTATGAACCCCCAGAACAGGCTCTGGGAAGTTCCTACCTAAAACTACAGAGAAAGGTGAGAGAATTGGTCTGGAAAAGTATAAAAATCGGAGA
The DNA here is from genome assembly GCA_028274465.1 of Plantago ovata. Classification (NCBI taxonomy): domain Eukaryota; kingdom Viridiplantae; phylum Streptophyta; class Magnoliopsida; order Lamiales; family Plantaginaceae; genus Plantago; species Plantago ovata. The sequence goes on along the minus strand of CM051456.1, from coordinate 99,681,649 downwards.
AAAACTGAGCAACTATATATAGGCTTCAAAATAGTGTGGGGCCCTTGGGCGAGTCGCCTGGTGTGGGGCGATTCGCCCCACATCCCGGGCGATTCGCCCGGGAGTTTTTTTCGGGAATTTATGCGTTTTCGACGCGTTTTTGGATTTCTTCCCCTTTTCGGACTCGGTTTCTGACTTCTAATGGCCTTCTAACCTCCAGATTCGACCCCTAGACTTCAAATCCTATCCGGAAACCTTCAGATACTCCAAATAGGCTTCTGGAACACCAATTCCTTGTCAACTTCAATATAATTGCCCGAAAATCCTCGTTTTTCAACCAAAACCTTAAAATAAAAACTAAAGGGAAACGTGACACTATTCTAATAAAATGCACTAAAATATAGCTAAATTAACATAGAGGATAGCTAAAATAGGTGAAAAAGACTCAAATGAAAGTGTAAAATACACATTCATCACTAGTCACACCAGATAATCCGCGGAGCGAGGACCAAGTCACGTGGATTAACAGAGGAGCGACGAGCAACCATTTACCCGAGGACAAAAATTTGATCGATCCGTTTTTCGGGACCGAGGAGCCACTCTCTCATAATTATCTCCTCGAGATAATTTGCAAAGAAAAAGGTGGCAAGAAGTCATTCCATTCCACTCTCTCACAATTATCTCATCGAGATAATTTGCAAAGAAAAAGGTGGCAAGAAGTCATTGCATTCCACTCTTTCACAATTATCTCCTCGAGATCATTTGCAAAGAAAAAGGCGAAGAGGTAAAAAAATCGAACACCTATTCCCACCAAGGAAAAGTTACCCGGATCCGATCTCTGCCCAGCAAATATACCCCTTTCATAAGGTCCGAGCAACGTCTGCTCGCACCCTATAAAAAGGGGGGGAGGGAGAGATAGGAGGAGGGAAAGCTACCAAGGTGCGAATACGGAAATCTTTTTTCGCCCACTACTAGTCGAGGCTCTGCTCAACCTCTACTTCAACATAGTTCCTCAAACTATCTTCTACAAAAATACTTGGAAACTAGGGGGACATATGTTGGTGTTGAAATATGTCCAGTCCGCATGTACGAACTGGAGCGGTCTAAGAGCGCGACGAAGCATCATGGGCCGTCCCTCAAGGGGCGCGACCACACCCAAGTATGTCACTAAGGTGTGGTTCGACCAACATAGGATCCGACCATCACTAAGAGGCCAACCCTCAAGATAAGCTCATTACAAGGACAATGCAACTATTGGGCTCGAGGAGCATCTCTAGGGCTCGAGGAGGACCTTACGTCAAGGTGACACCCTCCGAGAGAAACTAGGCAGAGCACTACTTAGACCACATACGTAAGAGGAAGGCACGAGGACCAAGGGCGACCACCCATGGTCGCTCCCTGTGGGGCCCGTCTTCCAGATTACTTCGTGGGACCCAAAAAGTCCATATTTCCCTCTCAACCCTAGCCAAGATGTTTGGGCCAAAGCCCATGGACCTCCTTAATGGTCTTGGGCCTAAGGAGGCTTCAATCTCATCCGGACACTTGTCACGATCCTACATGGAGTGACATTAAAATACTACGAGTATATAAGGAGCTCATTCATTACCCAGCGGGTAAGCATTAAGACCTCTCACCTACTACTCACCCACCACATTTACTACTTGTACTAGGGAAGCCTCATAACTCCCTACACGTAAAGTCGTCACTCCGGTCTGATATCTTACAGACCGGGCAAGAGACACTAACCCCCCCCTCCAGTCTATATCAGGTACGAGGAAGCTACAAGAAGGTTTCCTATCATTTCAAGAGGAACACTATATGAAGAAGACCTAGAATAGCTTATTGTGACGATCCACTGCGAACTTAGAAAGAAGCACGAATTACCCTTCAAGAACACATATGCTCTTTTACTGAGCTCCCGTCTCAGTTTTGTCCTTTATACTTGAATATCTGTTTTAGTATCTTTTGATTGTCTGAATCCCGGTTTCAACAATCATTAGTCCATTGTTACTGAATGCCCGTTTCAGTAATTAGTAGTCAAGTTTTCTAACAAATGACTATCTTGATGAACTCTTTGCTGAATGCCTATTTCAGCAATTATAGTTTTCAGCTTTCCTTGCATATGGTGTGGATCCATATATGCTGAATTACTTTGTAAAGGATTTAATTTTCTGAATATCAATTAGTAAGCTCATCTTGATTTACTGAATGCTCGTTTCAGCAACCAAGTAGTAATTCCTTTCTTATTGAGGTAGTTCAATCAATCCAAGGTTGTACCTTAGCATTACGAACCTGTTATCTGGAAGAGGCTTGGTAAAGATGTCAGCAATTTGATCATCAGTACCTATCTTAATAACCTCAATGTCTCATTTTTCCACATGATCCCTTATAAAGTGATGCCCAATATCAATGTGCTTTGTCCTAGAAAGTAACTTAGGATTCTGCGTGATAGCAATAACACTTGTATTATCACAAAAAATTGGCGTTTTCTTTTCAGAAATACCATAATCTCTTAGTTGTTGCTGAATCCATAGGATTTGAGCGGTGCAACAACTAGCAGCAATGTATTCAGATACCGTGAATGAATTGGCAACACAAGTTTGCTTCTTGCTGAACCATGATACTAATCTAGTACCTAGAAACTGACAAGTTCCAGAGGTACTTTCCTAATCAAGAGTTGATCCACCATGGTCAACATCTGAATAGCCAACCAATTCCAATCCAGAATCATTTGGATACCATAATCCAACATTGATTGAGCCTTTGACATATTTTAGTATTTTGATAGCTTTCTTGTAGTGTGGTTCTTTGGGATGAGATTGGAATCTTGCACACACACAAACAACATACTGAATGTCAGGCCTACTTGCTGATAAATACAACAAGGAACCAATGAGCTTACTATACTTGTGTTCATCAACACTTTTGTCTTCTTTAGTATTGTCCAATTTGGTACCGACACTCATAGGGATTGTTAGGAAACTTGTAAATTTTGATGAGCAATTAACCATGTTAAATTAAGGAAAGTCCAGTAACGAGTACACTTAAGGTCCATAGGAATTTAGAATTTTAAGGACATTGTAAAAGAGGAACGTTAGCTGAAGACTTAGTGTAGGTACTAGTTAGGTGCTTTAGTTTCGCTGATGATGTACTTTGTTTTTACAAATGAACTATTGAAGCACTAGAACCGTTCAGAAACATAAAAAATTCGAAGACTGAAGACTTAGGAAGATTTCTGAAGATGGTATCTACAAAGGCACATGTTGCTCAGAAAGTGGAAATTTCAGCAACAACTCACATAAGTGAAAATCCATATGACAGAGTAGGTTGTGCTTGCTGAAAATGAGACTGACTGCTTGCTGAAATACATATGTGACCTCCTTGCTGAAAGTACTTGCATTTTGGCTCCAACGTTCACATTTGAATTCCATTCAAATGAACATTAAATGCAAAGTAAGCACGCGAAGAACATGAAGACTAGAAGACAAATGAAAGACGTTGTTGAAAGTACAAAAGCAAGATAGTGACATCTTAAGGAACAAAGCCTTAGAATTTGAAATTCAAACGGCTCCCTTGATTCACTATAAATAGAGGTCATCCGGCAAAGAGTTGAAGTGTGTCAACAACGTGATCAAACTCTCACTTGTGCTTAAACACTCAATCTTCCATAGTCTTTATTGCCTTGCCTATTGATCCGTTCCAAGACTTAAGCTTGAAACAATAGCTACTTCTGAAGAAGTAGAACATTCACGGCTAAGAAATTAGTTAAGTGCTCTTTCTTTCGAACAAGAACAAGTCTTGACACCAGAAACAGCTTAACTTGTTTACTAAAAAGTATTTCAAGTTGTGTTTCGTTAGATAACTTGTTATAGTTGAATAAGTTATACTCAAGTCATCTCATCCCAAACTCTCTAACTGATAAACACCCTTTTTCAGGCGTGAAATTCAGGGGGAATTAATCAAGCATAGTTTTGCTGATTAAGTGTCCCAAGTTTGGTGGAGAACAAGGTTTCGTTTTCTAGTGATGTTGGAAACGAATCAAGTGTGCTTTGGTTTCTGAAGAATCATTATAGATAGGTGTTGTAAGGAACCTCAAACTTATCTTAGTGGATTCAGTCCTAGAAAGGACAAAGTGGATTAGTTGAGAGATTACGCCACTCTCAGATACCACTATAAAAGTGTTTGTGTGATTTACTTTAACGCATTTAGTATTCAGCAAGCTTAACTATTTGTACACTGTCACTCTGCTCACTTGCTGAAACTAGCATTCTCTGAAAAGCACTTATTGTATAAAGACTTCCGCACTCTGTTTTTAAAGTACCAGTAAAACTCATTACTGAAAAGTAACTGGTACTTGCTGAGAAAGTTAAGTATCAACAAACTCGTTACCGAAAAGTAATAGGCACTTGCTGAGAAAGTTTTTAAACGACGAAAGTTTAAAAAGACTATTCACCCCCCCTCTAGTCTTTTCTTGTTGTTTAACCTTCAGCACTGAACCTAGATCCCCTTAGGTGCTTTCCGTAAATCACTCTCACTTGATTAGTTTGGCAGTCTTTTGCTGACAGGATGTCTTTAGGAGACGCTCCCTTGCTGAAACTGGAAAACTATGAAAAATGGCGAAACAACATGATGCTGCATCTTGAGGCCATTAGTGATGAAATGGTTACTGTCATAAATGATGGACCTATAAAGATCACTAAACTTGAGAGAAGCTTTCCTCACAAACCACGGATACTGCTGGAAAGGAAACTATCTTAGGAGAACCGGTTGATACCGCCGTTCCAAAACCAAGAGAGGAATGGACTTCCGACGAAGCCAAAAGATTCCGTCTTGATGGCCAAGCAAGAAATATCATCATTCGATCAACTCCGGATACTATATAGTGCAAACTATGGGGTGCCAAAACTGCTAAGGAAGCTTGGAAAATGGTTCAAGATCTTTGCGCTGGATCTGATAAAACCAAGGAACAAACTTGAAGTGCTTAAGTTAAAGTTCCAGAACTTTAAACAAGGTACAAATGAGTCACTGGAAGACTTCGATTTCAGTTTCACAACTCTAGTAAGTGAGATGGTTGTCTTAGGAGTTGGAAATCCCTATTCAGATTCTGAGAAGGTGAAAACCATTATTAGAAGTCTGAACCAAAAGTGGATCCATACTCAGAATTTCTATTATAATCAAGGAATGCCAAATATCACACCTACAAAGTTGTTCTCTCATCTTGCTACTGTCAACTACGAGACAAAGCAAAGAGAAAATGTGTTTGCTGAAAAATCGCAAAACATTGCTCTTGCTGCAAAGCCGTCATCTTCTGAAAAGAAGAATGATAAAGAGACTGTTGATGAAAATGTTTTAGTTGTTAAAAACATGAAGAAATTCATCAGTAAGGAACTTGAAAGGCGAAAAGCAAAAGAGAAGCTGAAAAAGCATCTTGGTAACAACTACAATAATTACAAGAATGAGGCTAGCTCGCTGAACAAGCAAGCTCAGCAAGCAAATTCCTCTGAAGAACCAGCAGTTGGCAACGATCTCTGCTTTTTTTGCAAAAAGCCTGGATACTTCAAAGCAAATTGTCCTTTGCTGAATGGTAAATCTGCTGAAAAGAAGAAGAAGTTCAAAAGAGCTTTGATTGCTGAAGAAAAGAAAAAGCTTCAAGAAAAAATCGATGCGTTGTGCATTGATACTAGCTCTGAAGACAGTGAGGTAGAGAGCTCAGACACTGAAGAAGAAGAAGCAACTCTTGATGTAGAGATTGGCAAGGAAGTATGTGGAATAGCTATGGAAGCTTATCCAGATTTGTTAAACTACGAATTCTGCCTCATGGCCGGTCAGGTAAACAGTCCTACCTCTGACTCTAACTCAGAAAGTGAAGATGATATTGACCTTGATAGAATTCAAGGAGAAATCGAAAGATTTGAGAAAACTCTGAGCAAACAGCAAGAGAAACTATAGAATGCTGAAACTCTGACCAAGCAAACTACTGAAAAGTATGTTTTGCTGAAAGAAGAGTCAGAAAAGAAGGATGCTGAAATATTGCATCTCAAGAAGTTAATTGTTGAAGTTACAGAGAAGAATTCTCAAATGGCAATAGAATTGGAAGAGTATCAGTCCTCAATTCTAAAGTTGCTTGCTGAAATACAAGAAATGAAAAAGATGAAAATCAATTTCAAATCTTATGATGATGCAAGTAATACGCTGACTGGACTAAACTCTTATCTGAGAGATCCATCTCAGAAAGAAGGTTTAGGTGCAACGTATGAAGGTGATGATGTAATAATCTTGAGTAAAGACAAATCACCAATTACCTTTGTACGTGCAACTGATAGTGGTCAACCAGGACTCTATCAGATTGGTCAATCTAAGGTTGCTGAAATATGCAATCAAGTACCTACGACCATAAAGCACGCTGTTGCTACTCAAAGTAACAAGACTTTAAAAGGAAAATAGGTTGCTGGAAAGCAAACTGTTAAGAAAAAGGATGCTGCAAAGAATTCCGTCAAACAAGTTGTTGAAAAGCAATTTGTTAAGTCAAAAGGCAAGATTACTAAAAGTAATCAGAAGACCTTTGCTGACAAACCTGAATCAAGTAAGGTTGCTGAGACAAAAGTTCAGCATTCTCCGAAAAGTGGACTTGGTTTCAAAACCAAGCAAAGTCAACTTTTTCATTAGTATAAGCAAAGTCAGCAAAGATACTTCAAAGATATGAATAAAACAAAGCCTAAGAGTTCTGACAAAACTCAAAACGCTAGGACTAGAAGGAACCTTGCCAGAAAAGAACTTACTGAAAAGTATGTTCAACAAAAAGGTTAACCGAGCAAGACACCACATCAGAAAGTGGATTTGATTAGCAATAATCAAAAGTCTTTCGGCTCAAAACCTTCTAGTTCCTCAGCAAGTAGAAAACAAGTCAAAGTTGAAAAACTCAAGACTTGGGTTTCCACTGGACGCTTTCTTGAACATGTTAATGGACATCTAATATTGGATAATTAACTTGTTTGCTCTTGATTGTGCAAACTTCAGCCACGGAGACAAACAATGCAATTTGGCACTTTGACAGTAGTTGTGGAAAACACATGACGAGCAACAAGAAAAACCTTATAAACTATAGACGGTGGTCTAAAGGTCCAACAATAAGGTTTGCTGGTGGAGGCTTTGGTTCTACTAAAGGTTATGGTGACGTGAAGTTAGGATGCATTACCATTTCGAGAGTTCTTTATGTCAAAAATCTTAAGTTTAACCTTTTCAGCATGAGTCAATTCGCTGATAAAGGTTACTTCATCAAAATCAAAAGTGATGAATGTAAACTTATAGAATTTGAGACAAAGAAGGTTATTATGGTTGCTAGAAGATCAGGAGGTTTGTATACTGTAGATTGGTCTTCAACAATTGTTGAAAAATGCCTTGTCTCAGATCATGATTGCCTTGCTGAAAAAGCATGGTTATGGCATAAACGAACAAGTCGCCTTAACTTCAAGACGCTGAATAAGCTGTCTAAAAAGGCAGTTGTAGTTGGATTACCTAAGGTTACTTTCAAGAAGGATGGTGTTTGCAATGCATGTCAGCAAGGAAAGCAAACCAAATCTTCTTTTAAGAACAAGGCAGTACCGTCAACTACAGAATCTTTACAACTCTTGCACATGGACTTGTTTGAATCTTCTTCAACAAGCTATGTTGGTAAGAAGTATGGTCTGGTGGTGGTAGTTGACTATTCAAGATTCACTTGGGTAGTATTTATCAAACACAAGTCTGAAACAAGGACTGAAATACCTAACTTGCTGAACAAGCTTGAAGTCATGAAAAATGACAAGGTAAAAGTCATTAGAACATACCATGGTACTGAGTTTGTAAACCAGTACATAACTGAGTATTGCACTACGAAAGGCATACAACATCAGTTATCCTCAGTAACGACACCACAACAAAATGGTGTTGCTGAAAGGAAGAATCGTACCCTTAAGGATGCAGCCAGAACAACGCTTGATGACACTGAAATAAGTGATGCTTATTGGGTTGAAGCGATTAATACCGCCTGCTATACTCAAAATAGATGTTTGATAACTAAGGATTACAACAAAACTCCCTATCAGTTATTTGTTGGAAGACCTCCTAACATCACCCATCGAAGAGTATTTGGTTGCAAATGCTTTGTTCTTAACAATGGTAGAGAATACTTAAGAGCATTTCTTGGTTACTCCTTGCATAGTAAAGCTTATAGAGTTTACAACAAAAAGGCAAAAGAGATCGAAGAATCAGTGCATGTTGTATTCTATGAAAAGTCACAAGGAGTTCCTATTGAAGTAGAAATATCAGATTGTATGAAGAAGTTACTCATACACGAGCAAGGAACTGAATCTGATGCTAGGAAAGTCAAATCAATGGAACTAAATGATGATTCTGACAATGACTCTCCTCCCCCGAGTCACGACAAGATAAAAATAGTTCATGACAAAGAATTTCCAGCAAAAGACGCAGTTGCTCCAGATGTTGCTGAAACTATACAACTTCATGTGCATGCTGACGAGTTACCTCAAACCAGCAATGTTGAACAAGCAGTTGCTGATGAACCAATCTCAGCAGAGACACAACAAAATACCAGTAGTACTGAGCAAGTACATACTGATGAGTCACATGCTGAAGAGCAAACTTATCCAGATCCAAAGAGCAGAAAACCTGTTAATAAATGGATTAGAGATCATCCCTCTACGGATATGATTGGTGATATTGACAAACGCCAAGTGACTAGATCCAAAGTATCTACTACTCAAGAACTTGCTGAAGAAGCAAATGTCATAGAAGTAGAAGCTTTGTTCTCTTGCTTTGTTTCAGAAATTGAACCCAAGACCATAGAAGAAGCTTTAAAGCATTCTGAATGGATCAAGGCAATGCAAGAAGAACTGGATCAATTTGAAAGGAACAAAGTCTGGAAACTTGTACCCCTTGCTGAAGGAAAGAAAGCAATTGGTACAAAGTGGGTGTTCAGAAACAAGCTGGGTGAGTCTGGAGAAGTAACAAGGAACAAAGCACGTTTAGTTGCTCAAGGTTACTGTCAGACTGAAGGACTGGACTATGATTTGTCTTATGCTCCAGTTGCAAGATTGGATGCAATTAGGCTTTTCTCTTAGCCTTTGCTGCTCACAATGACTACATTGTTTATCAAATGGATGTTAAAAGTGCATTCCTAAATGGTGAACTTGCTGAAGAAGTCTACTTGGAACAACCCCCTGGCTTTGAACTTCCCTCAGAAACCAAGATGGTATACAAGCTTCAAAAAGTTGTATATGGTCTAAAGCAAGCACCAAGAGCTTGGTATGATACCTTAGATAAGTTCTTGCTGGACAATGGTTTCAAGAAAGGTGAAGTTGACAAAACTTTATTTACCATGAACCATGATGGTAAAATACTCTTAGTCCAGATTTATGTGGATGACATAATATTTGGATCTAAGGACAAGCAACTTTGTGATGATTTTGCCAAACTCATGACAAACAAGTTTGAAATGAGTATGATGGGTAAATTGAATTATTTCCTAGGATTGCAAGTCAAGCAACTCAAAGATGGAATATTCATAAATCAAGCAAAGTATGCAAAGAAATGCTCATAAAGTTCAGGATCAAAGAGGAAGAAAAACCTGAACAGATCCCTATGAACGTTGGTACCAAATTGGGCTATACTAAACAAGATAAGAGTGTTGATGAACACAAGTATAGGAAGCTCATTGGTTCTTTGTTGTATTTAACAGCAAGAAGACCTGACATTCAGTATGATGTTTGTGTGTGTGCAAGATTCCAATCTGATCCAAGAGAATCACACTACAAAAAGGCACTTAAGATACTGAAATATGTCAAAGGTACAGTTAATGTTAGATTATGGTATCCTAAAGATTCTGGATTGGAATTGGTTGGTTATTCTGATGCTTATCATGGAGGATCAACTCTTGATAGAAAAAGTACTTCTGGAAATTGTCAGTTTCTAGGTACTAGATTAATATCATGGTTCAGCAAGAAGCAAACCTGTGTTGCCAATTCATCTACTGAATCTGAGTACATTGCGGCTGGTTGTTGCACAGCTCAAATCCTATGGATTCAGCAACAATTAAGAGATTTTGGTATTTCTGCAAAGAAAACACCAATCTTTTGTGATAATACAAGTTCTATTACTATCACGCAAAATCCTAAGTTCCACTCAAGGAGAAAGCACATTGATATTAGACATCATTTCATTAGAGATCATGTGGAAAAAGGAGACATTGAGGTTGTGAAAGTAGGTACTGATGATCAACTTTCTGACATCTTTACCAAGCCCCTACCAGATAATAGGTTCGCAATGCTTAGGTATAACCTTGGATTGATTGAACTACCTCAATAGTAAGGGATACATTTGGTAGATTGTTGAAACAGGCATTCAGCAAGCCAAAGTATGCTTACATGTATAAAGTCCCTTCCACTGATTTCTTCTAAAACGTAATGATAGTTCACTACATGATTGCTGAAACAGGCATTCAGCAAGTAATTCCTTCAAACCAGGTATTTGTTAGGAAACTTGATCACTTGCTGAGACGGGTACTCAGAAAATGAAAAACTTTGAAGATTGTTGAAACTGGTATTCAGACAATCAAAGATACTGAAACAGGTATTCAAGTATCTAAAGAAAAACCTGAGACGGGAACTCAGTAAAGAGCAAGAATACTTCTCGAATTTTACCTAAAGATATCTCAATATAAAAAGAATTTGCTGAGATGGGAACTCAGAAATGTCTTTTAACTCAAAGAAAAATGAGATATTTGATTAAGCGGGAATTTTCACCAAATATAAGGCTTGTTACCTAAAAAGGTAAGTGCCAAAGTCAAATTAATTAAAATCGCTGAAAAGATTCTCATTTACTTCAGCAAGCAATTAGCATTGGAGTAAAAAGGATCAAATCCCGTGAATCAAGGTAAAATCAATTTGTAACGTTAATCATGGCACAGATAAACTCGTTGTTAATCATGACATGAAATACAATCGTGGCCATTGATTTTAAAACAGTTTTTGATCCAACGGTTGATATTACAAAGAGAAAGTGTGCGCTGACGGTTTTTGTTAGTGGACCACTATGCATTTAATGCAAAGGCTCCACTAACACAGATGAATCTCTGTTTTACCCTTGCTTAGAACTCAAAACCATTGAGCTTCTCACACAACAGAGACACTATATAAACAAAGAGTTAGAGAAAGACAAAATTCTTTAACTCACATTTCGTTTCTTTGCAAATTCTCTAGCATGTGCTCTGAATACACTGTACCTCCGGTCAAAAAGAAAAAAAACTCTCTTTTTCGTACAACTCCCTTACTATATAAGAGATGGCTCCTAAGAGACAATCATCTAAGACCTCTAAGTCATCTAAAGCAGACAGTGCTGGAACAAGCACTACTCCGATTGAAATTCCGACAACCAACACAGTGAAAATTGTGTTGAAAAAACGACGAGTAAAGGAAAGACCCATGCCGCCTCATATCTCGACACTGCAAAGTGTGAAATGATGATGCAATGGGGCGGTTTGGCAAGGAGAAGTCATTAGGTACTCTATGAACAAGAACGGACGAAGAAAGACAATGAAGAGGGCGTTGAACTTTATTAATCAACAAGGCCTCTTTCTTAATTACTGTTCGCACTAAGAAAGTGAGCATGTTGGACACAATGGAGTTCTACAATAATGCAGAAATCCAGTCCCTTACTGACGACAAGGAGTCACTGAAAAAGTGATTTCTTACCTCAGTTCAGGTTGCGCAAATCATCCTGACAATGGATTGATTTAGCAAACATCTTTCGATTCCCACTACTGGTACTGAAGATGAAATCACTGCCACGATGAAGAACTTGAAGCCCTTCTACAGTGATGTCAGAACCGAAAAGATGAAAAGAACGGAGAGCTGCTCCGTTGACTTGGACATCAAAGCATTAAAGAGGAAGCATCTCTGCCATTCGATTGGTCTGGTAGCTTGCTACTAATCAAAGTCTTAGACTCCCAAGTTGGAGGAATGACCAAGTGGCTTGAAGAACGTGGCCATTGCTGATGCATATCCATGAGAATAAAACCTGGAGCTTACTGGGCTAAGTGCATTTTCAACAGACTTGTTATTGTGTTACTAAGTTCAAGGTAAAGGGTTGAAGACAATACCGTCTCACCTTACCTTTCAGTGATGTATGGATGAAAATCTTGCTCATTCTTGAAACACTTCAGGATTTCAGCTAAGGGAAACTCATTGCCGATTAAGAACTTAGTATTGCAATGTGGGAAGAGCCTTCTACAAGCAGAATGAACTAAGCCTTGCTGACAAGAAATCAAAGAAGACAAAAACAGTGCAATGTTGTCATAATTGGCAGCAACATAGGGTAAAAATTCAAACAAGCTGCACATGTGCTGAGACTGATTAATCAGTCCATCGAATGCACCAGCTGCAGATGTTGATCAACAGGTA
>CM051456.1:99479945-99669115 GCA_028274465.1 Plantago ovata | reverse complement strand
GTTGCTTGCCATCCACTTCGCTGGTGCAAGTTCTTTGGTAGATGTCCATCACGGAGGTAGTTTGGTCAAAGAACGTTTGTCCCTAAGAGTATGACATCCCCCGTTCAAGGTGCAGACGCCGGCATAACTACAAAATTGGTGTATATAGATGCTTCACCAATCTTGACCAACACATTTTTCACAACGCCCTCGGGTCTCATAAAGGATCCATCCGCCAGTTGCACAATAGTCCTTTGATCAGATAGCTTTCCAAGGTTGCTCTTTTCAAACATATTCAAAGGGATTATGTTTGAGTATGATCCCGTGTCTAGTGTGGCACGGACATCTTCAAGCTCACCAATCCCTACCTTAACATCGAAACTTTTAGGGAGTGGTTCGGGATCCTCTTGCTCCTCATCACTTGCGTCAGAACCAAGGTCCTTCTCTTCTTCCTCGGCCTGTAGAAGTTCTTCCTTCATGCAAAACTCGCACCTAACGACCTTCCTGATGGTGATTTCGTCAGGTACATCACCAGCCAATGTAATGGCATTCGACTTCAGAGTGTTGCTAGGCAGTTTGCCTTGTTCCCTACTTGCTCCTCGGTCGATCAATTCTTGCATCTTTTGATGGGCAAGCCTAGTGCTCTCTTCCAACCTATCAAGCCTTGCCCTAGTCTTCTCGGAATCTTCTTCATAACGTTTGAGAAAACTTTGTGTGTGATCAACCATCTTCTGCAAGTTCTCCATCAGTTGAGCCGACTTCGACTTCGGTGGCTCTTTTGGAGCGGGGTTTTCGCATTGATCATTACCATAGTTTAGCCTACTACGGTCTTGGTTAGGTCCGTAAGTTTGGTTAGCCGGTGCATATCCTTGATTGTTACGGTATCCTCTTCTCCAAAATCCACCTCGAGGATTCCTACCGTCTTGTCCGTAGCTAACTTCTTGAGTGCCAAACTCCGTAGCAAAGGCTTCTTCTTCGCCTCCTCGAGCCCAGTTGAAGGTCGTTAGGTGCGAGTGTTGCATGAAGGAAGAACTTCTACAGGCCTAGGAAGAAGAGAAGGACCTTGGTTCTGACGCAAGTGATGAGGAGCAAGAGGATCCCGAACCACTCCCTAAAAGTTTCGATGTTAAGGTAGGGATTGGTGAGCTTGAAGATGTCCGTGCCACACTAGACACGGGATCCTACTCAAACATAATCCCTTTGAATGTGTTTGAAAAGAGCAACCTTGGAAAGCTATCTGATCAAAGGACTATTGTGCAACTGGCGGATGGATCCTTTATGAGACCCGAGGGCGTTGTGAAAAATGTGTTGGTCAAGATTGGTGAAGCATCTATATACACCAATTTTGTAGTTATGCCGGCGTCTGCACCTGGAACGGGGGATGTCATACTCTTAGGGCAAACGTTCTTGACCAAACTACGCTCCGTGATGGACATCTACCAAAGAACTTGCACCATCGAAGTGGATGGCAAGCAACACGTGTTGCAAGCCATACCTGATCCACCTGAGCCGCCTGATATTTCTTTCACTACTCACTACTGTGGTCTTGCAGCCTATATTCTTTCTTATTCACAGGTTCGTGGCATGGAGAGGAGATCAAATAAATTTGTAATTAAGCCAAAGGCAATCCACAACTACAACGAAAACCGTAGTGTAGCAGTAGAATGACTCGAGTGTCGTTCTCTCAGGACTATAACTAGCTTTATCAAATCTAATTTAGAATATAAAAACAGCAGACAGATAGCAAAGGGTTTTTCTAACAGATAATGGAGATTGGTGATAGTATGATCCTTCTTAACATAACGGGTCGATAATCATGCATAAATTCCTCGGTCTTGCATAGAGATCTTTGAATCAATCTAGTGTCCTGTTGCAAATATTAAGCACTACGAAGATAATTGGTCTGACAAGTCAATCACTATTGTCCTAATGTGTTCCGTAATTATTCAACACTACGAAGACAAACTCGCACACAGTCGACAAGTGTCCAATTGTGCATAATAATTAATATAACATACGAGAATTTAGGCTGTGCGTGATCAACGAAATAAAACAATGACACGGAGTATAATGCGCGATATAGCCATTAGCATGATTATCTTCCCTTCGCTAAGAATTCACATACTACCACCAACGATAAGTTTAGCTACTCATAATAGGCATGCAATCAACAGAAATCATAGAATAAAACATATTGAAAGATATATAAAATAAGTAGATTAAACTATAATATACAAGTTACCGAAGGTTGTCAATCTCCGGAGAATCGCGATCCTACGAGCTCCAATCCGCTATGAAAAAGTATCCCATAAGCTACGGATCCCCAGAACAGGCTCTGGGAAGTCCCTACCTAAAACTATAGAGAGAGGTGAGAAAGTAGGTTTGGAAAGATATGATTTTCGGAGAAAACTGAGCAACTATATATAGGCTTCGAATTACTACGGGGCGGTTCGCCCCACACGCCCGGCGCTTTTTTCGCGGAATTCCGCGTTTTCGACGCGGTTTTGGATTTCTTCCCCTTTTCGGACTCGGTTTCTGACTTCTAGTGGCCTTCTAACCTCCAGATTCGACCCCTAGACTCCAAATCCTATCCGGAAACCTTCAGATACTCCAAATAGGCTTCTGGAACACCAATTCCTTGTCAACTTCAATATAATTGCCCGGAAATCTTCGAATTTCAACCAAAACCTTTAAAATAAAATCTAAAGGGAAACGTGACACTATTCTAATAAATGCATTAAAATATAGCTAAATTAACATAGAGGATAGCTAAAATAGGTGAAAAAGACTCGAATGAAAGTGTAAAATACACATTCATCAAACTCCCCAAACCGAACCTTTGCTTGTCCTCAAGCAACTAAACTAGACTCTAATGCAAAAAACATGCAAGACACAAAATGGAGTTTCATGCCAAATAAAATGAACTAATCTACTGAATCTATCAAATAACATATGAACAAAAACCATATGAATCAAAGCATGAATATAGGTTGAAGAATACCTCGATTGACTTATACACATCCACATAAGCACTTATGTCAAGACAAGATAGTCTCTCGTAACATTCTCTACCTGGACCTAGTCAGTGACGACGTAATGAAGCATGCTAAGATACGAATGGTTGCCCCGTGCCCATGAAACTGAGGACTTACTGTTGTTCCACCATGTTAAGACTTTCCCTCAAAAGAGGTCGAACCAGTACTGGCTCTCATCAAACGAAGGAGGGTTCCCTATAAAAGATAACTCTCCCCTATTCTACCCATCTCTTAAGTAAAGTCTTAAGCTATTCACCACTTCCTGAATGGCAGGACGAGGGTGGTCTAGAACAGATGACACTTAAGACAAAAAAGATAAAAAATAGAAAAACACGATTACGAACATTACAAGAATGGAAAATAAGACTCACCACTTTGCTAACTGCTATTTGGCTTTTCTTTTTTGGACCCTTCTTTGTTTTTTTGGGGTCTTTTCTTTTTTTCTTTCCAGATTCTTTTTTTCTTTTCTTTTTTCTTTTTCTGGATTTGTTTTCTTTTTTTTCGATTTTTTTCTAGCCAGCAGTAGTATAACAAAAAGATAAACAAAATGACTCACACGACTTCCTCAAACCTATTCGAAAGAATAGGTTGGAGTACAAAATTTACGGAAAATGAAAAATAAACTCACGATACGAAAATGGAAAACAGAAACAAGTCTAATGATGGTGTAACCCCCTCCCCAAACCTATTCGGAAGAATAGGTTATAAACAAAGGATCACACAACCTCACACTACCTCCTTCCTAGGCATTTAGCAATCTCAAAGCATGGTGAAGACTTGTTACCTCTTAGGTACATAATTACTCGGGAAAACAACCATAAAACCCTAACATGCATCATCCTATTATAAAAGCCTTCGTGAACCGCAGTAGGGAAAACACCACTAAGTGATGTCGAGACTACCATGCTTAACTAAGTGCAATACATAAATGTGACAAGCCAAGCGAGAAAAACATCAAACAAATTCATAGAGATGAAGCATACGATTAATGGCACAGTTGGTCGATGAACCCAATAAAAAAGTTCAAAAAATTCGGCAATAAACTCCATATAAAACATGCAAGACTATCCTAGGATGAATGTAGTGAAATGCAACCTAAAAAATCTAAGAAAGCAGTAAACGTGCAAATGCAAATGCAAATAAAAGGTTTCACGAGTAATCATAAGCAAAACAAGTATAGAAATACCCGGCGATAACCCCCCCCCAAACCTGAACGTCGTCGCTCGTCCCGAACGTCGAAAGTGGATTTAAGGTGAGAGCCAGCTTGTACCTGTAACTTATAGGACTCAAGGAAACTCGTGAGAAACC
Organism: Plantago ovata; assembly: GCA_028274465.1. Lineage (NCBI taxonomy): Eukaryota > Viridiplantae > Streptophyta > Magnoliopsida > Lamiales > Plantaginaceae > Plantago > Plantago ovata. Next base: position 99,664,793 of record CM051456.1, on the reverse strand, counting down.
AAAAACATACGAAAATATAATATAAAACACAATGATATGCATGCATTAAAGCGGTAAAAAAACGATAAAAACTCCGGGTTACCTCCCGGATAGCGCCATTGTTTAAAGTCTTTGGCTCGACTCCTGTCTGCGCCTAGCTCTTCTTCTTGAGGGTACTAGACTTCCCCTTCATGGATCTCCTCCTCATGCCACGAACCTGTGAATAAGAAAGAACATAGGCTGCAAGACCACAGTAGTGAGTAGTGTTAGAAGTATCAGGCGGATCAGATATGGCTCGCAACACATGTCGCTTGCCATCCACCTCAATAGTGCAAGTTCTTTGGTAGATGTCCATCACGGAGCGTAGCTTAGTCAAGAACGTTCGCCCAAAGAGAATGACATCCCCCGTCCCAGGTGTAGACGCCGGCATAACTACAAAATTGGTGTATACAGAAGCTTCACCAATCTTGACCAATACATTCCTCACAACGCCTTCGGGTCTTACAAAGGATCCATCCGCTAGTTGCACAATGGCCTTATGCTTTGAAAGCTCTCCAAGGCCACTCTTCTCAAACACATTCATGGGTAGCACATTCGAGTAGGATCCCGTGTCTAGTGTGGGACGGACATCTTCAAGTTCCCGGCAACAGCGCAAATTTGATGAACGCGGATGTCGTGCTCCGAATCCAAGCAAATAATACTTGTATTTAGCCAAAGGCAATCCACAACTACAACGAAAACCGTAGTGTAGCAGTAGAATGACTCGAGTGTCGTTCTCTCAGGACTATAACTAGCTTTATCAAATCTAATTTAGAATATAAAAACAGCAAACAGATAGCAAAGGGGTTTCTAGCAGATAATGGAGATTGGTGATTGTATGATCCTTCTTAACATAAGGGGTCGATAATCATGCATAAATTCCTCGGTCTTGCATAGAGATCTTTGAATCAATCTAGTGTCCTGTTGCAATTATTAAGCACTACGAAGATAACTGGTCTGACAAGTCAATCACTATTGTCCTAATGTGTTCCGTAATTATTCAACACTACGAAGGTAAACTCTCACACAGGTCGACAAGTGTCCAATTGTGCATAATAATTAATACAACATACGAGAATTTAGGCTGTGCCTGATCAACGAAATAAATCAATGACACGGAGTATAATGCGCGATATAGCCATTAGCATGATTATCTTCCCTTCACTAAGAATTCACATACTACCACCAACGATAAGTTTAGCTACTCATAATAGGCATGCAATCAACAGAAATCATAGAAGAAAACATATTGAAGATATATAAAATAAGTAGATTAAACTGTAAGATACAAGTTACCGAAGGTTGCCAATCTCCGGAGAATAGCGATCCTACGAGCTCCAATCCGCTATGAAAAAGTATCCCCTAAGCTACGGACCCCCAGAACAGGCTCTGGGAAGTCCCTACCTAAAACTATAGAGAGAGGTGAGAAAGTAGGTCTGGAAAGATATGATTTTCGGAGAAAACTGAGCAACTATATATAGGCTTCGAATTACTACGGGGTGGTTCGCCCAACACGCCCGGCGGTACGCCCGGTGTGGGGCGGTTCGCCCTAGCTCCGCGGCGGTTCGCCCGGCGCTTTTTTCGCGGAATTCCGCGTTTTCGACGCGGTTTTGGATTTCTTCCCCTTTTCGGACTCGGTTTCTGACTTCTAGTAGCCTTCTAACCTCCAGATTCGGCCCTAGACTTCAAATCCTATCCGTAAACCTTCAGATACTCCAAATAGGCTTCTGGAACACCAATTCCTTGTCAACTTCAATATAATTGCCCGGAAATCTTCGAATTTCAACCAAAACCTGTAAAATAAAATCTAAAGGGAAAAGTGACACTATTCTAATAAAATGCATTAAAATATTGCTAAATTAACATAGAGGATAGCTAAAATAGGTGAAAAAGACTCGAATGAAAGTGTAAAATTCACAATCATCAAACTCCCCAAACCGAACCTTTGCTTGTCCTCAAGCACTAGACTCTAATGCAAAAAACATGCAAGACACAAAATGGAGTTTCATGCCAAATAAAATGAACTAATCTACTGAATCTATCAAATAACATATGAACAAAAACCATATAAATCAAAGCATGAATATAGGTTGAAGAATACCTCGATTGACTTATACACATCCACATAAGCACTTATGTCAAGACAAGATAGTCTCTCGTAACATTCTCTACCTGGACCTAGTCAGTGACGACGTAATGAAGCATGCTAAGATACGAATGGTTGCCCCGTGCCTATGAAACTGAGGACTTACTGCTGTTCCACCATGTTAAGACTTTTCCTCAAAAGAGGTCGAACCAGTACTGGCTCTCATCAAACGAAGGAGGGTCCCCTATAAAAGATAACTCTCCCCTATTCTACCCATCTCTCAAGTAAAGTCTTAAGCTATTCACCACTTCCTGTTTGGCAGGACGAGGGTGGTCTAGAACAGATGACACTCAAGACAAAAAAGATAAAAAATAGAAAAACACGATTACGAACATTACAAGAATGGAAAATAAGACTCATCACTTTGCTAACTGCTATTTGGCTTTTCTTTTTGGACCCTTCTTTGTTTTTTTGGGGTCTTTTCTTTTTTCTTTCCAGATTCTTTTTTTCTTTTCTTTTTTCTTTTTCTGGATTTGTTTTCTTTTTTTTCGATTTTTTTCTAGCGAGCAGTAGTATAACAAAAAGAGAAACAAAATGACTCACACGACTTCCCCAAACCTATTCGAAAGAATAGGTTGGAGTACAAAATTTACGAAAAATGAAAAATAAACTCACGATACGAAAATGGAAAACAGAAACAAGTCTAATGATGGTGTAACCCCCTCCCCAAACCTATTCGGAAGAATAGGTTATAAACAAAGGATCACACAACCTCACACTACCTCCTTCCTAGGCATTTAGCAATCTCAAAGCATGGTGAAGACTTGTTGCCTCTTAGGTACATAATTACTCGGGAAAACAACCATAAGACCCTAACATGCATCATCCTATTATAAAGGCCTTCGTGAACCGCAGTAGAGAAAACACCACTAAGTGATGTCGAGACTACCATACTTAACTAAGTGCAATACATAAATGTGACAAGCCAAGCGAGAAAAACATCAAACAAATTCATAGAGATGAAGCATACGATTAATGGTACAGTTGGTCGATGAACACAATAAAAAAGTTCAAAAAATTCGGCAATAAACTCCATATAAAACATGCAAGACTATCCTAGGATGAATGTAGTGAAATGCAACCTAAAAAATCTAAGAAAGCAGTAAACGTGCAAATGCAAATGCAAATAAAAGGTTTCACGAGTAATCATAAGCAAAACAAGTATAGAAATACCCGGCGATAACCCCCCCCCCAAACCTGAACGTCGTCGCTCGTCCCGAACGTCGAAAGTGGATTTAAGGTGAGAGCCAGCTTGTACCTGTAACTTATAGGACTCAAGGAAACTCGTGAGAAACCAAAAACATACGAAAATATAATATAAAACACAATGATATGCATGCATTAAAGCGGTAAAAAAACGATAAAAACTCCGGGTTACCTCCCGGATAGCGCCATTGTTTAAAGTCTTTGGCTCGACTCCTGTCTGCGCCTAGCTCTTCTTCTTGAGGGTACTAGACTTCCCCTTCATGGATCTCCTCCTCATGCCACGAACCTGTGAATAAGAAAGAACATAGGCTGCAAGACCACAGTAGTGAGTAGTGTTAGAAGTATCAGGCGGATCAGATATGGCTCGCAACACATGTCGCTTGCCATCCACCTCAATAGTGCAAGTTCTTTGGTAGATGTCCATCATGGAGCGTAGCTTAGTCAAGAACGTTCGCCCAAAGAGAATGACATCCCCCGTCCCAGGTGTAGACGCCGGCATAACTACAAAATTGGTGTATACAGAAGCTTCACCAATCTTGACCAATACATTCCTCACAACGCCTTCGGGTCTTACAAAGGATCCATCGGCTAGTTGCACAATGGCCTTATGCTTTGAAAGCTCTCCAAGGCCACTCTTCTCAAACACATTCATGGGTAGCACATTCGAGTAGGATCCCGTGTCTAGTGTGGGACGGACATCTTCAAGTTCCCGGCAACAGCGCAAATTTGATGAACGCGGATGTCGTGCTCCGAATCCAAGCAAATAATACTTGTATTTAGCCAAAGGCAATCCACAACTACAACGAAAACCGTAGTGTAGCAGTAGAATGACTCGAGTGTCGTTCTCTCAGGACTATAACTAGCTTTATCAAATCTAATTTAGAATATAAAAACAGCAAACAGATAGCAAAGGGGTTTCTAGCAGATAATGGAGATTGGTGATTGTATGATCCTTCTTAACATAAGGGGTCGATAATCATGCATAAATTCCTCGGTCTTGCATAGAGATCTTTGAATCAATCTAGTGTCCTGTTGCAATTATTAAGCACTACGAAGATAACTGGTCTGACAAGTCAATCACTATTGTCCTAATGTGTTCCGTAATTATTCAACACTACGAAGGTAAACTCTCACACAGGTCGACAAGTGTCCAATTGTGCATAATAATTAATACAACATACGAGAATTTAGGCTGTGCCTGATCAACGAAATAAATCAATGACACGGAGTATAATGCGCGATATAGCCATTAGCATGATTATCTTCCCTTCACTAAGAATTCACATACTACCACCAACGATAAGTTTAGCTACTCATAATAGGCATGCAATCAACAGAAATCATAGAAGAAAACATATTGAAAGATATATAAAATAAGTAGATTAAACTGTAAGATACAAGTTACCGAAGGTTGCCAATCTCCGGAGAATAGCGATCCTACGAGCTCCAATCCGCTATGAAAAAGTATCCCCTAAGCTACGGACCCCCAGAACAGGCTCTGGGAAGTCCCTACCTAAAACTATAGAGAGAGGTGAGAAAGTAGGTCTCGAAAGATATGATTTTCGGAGAAAACTGAGCAACTATATATAGGCTTCGAATTACTACGGGGCGGTTCGCCCAACACGCCCGGCGGTTCGCCCGGTGTGGGGCGGTTCGCCCTAGCTCCGCGGCGGTTCGCCCGGCGCTTTTTTCGCGGAATTCCGCGTTTTCGACGCGGTTTTGGATTTCTTCCCCTTTTCGGACTCGGTTTCTGACTTCTAGTAGCCTTCTAACCTCCAGATTCGGCCCTAGACTTCAAATCCTATCCGGAAACCTTCAGATACTCCAAATAGGCTTCTGGAACACCAATTCCTTGTCAACTTCAATATAATTGCCCGGAAATCTTCGAATTTCAACCAAAACCTGTAAAATAAAATCTAAAGGGAAAAGTGACACTATTCTAATAAAATGCATTAAAATATAGCTAAATTAACATAGAGGATAGCTAAAATAGGTGAAAAAGACTCGAATGAAAGTGTAAAATTCACATTCATCAAACTCCCCAAACCGAACCTTTGCTTGTCCTCAAGCACTAGACTCTAATGCAAAAAACATGCAAGACACAAAATGGAGTTTCATGCCAAATAAAATGAACTAATCTACTGAATCTATCAAATAACATATGAACAAAAACCATATAAATCAAAGCATGAATATAGGTTGAAGAATACCTCGATTGACTTATACACATCCACATAAGCACTTATGTCAAGACAAGATAGTCTCTCGTAACATTCTCTACCTGGACCTAGTCAGTGACGACGTAATGAAGCATACTAAGATACGAATGGTTGCCCCGTGCCTATGAAACTGAGGACTTACTGCTGTTCCACCATGTTAAGACTTTTCCTCAAAAGAGGTCGAACCAGTACTGGATCTCATCAAACGAAGGAGGGTCCCCTATAAAAGATAACTCTCCCCTATTCTACCCATCTCTCAAGTAAAGTCTTAAGCTATTCACCACTTCCTGTTTGGCAGGACGAGGGTGGTCTAGAATAGATGACACTCAAGACAAAAAAGATAAAAAATAGAAAAACACGATTACGAACATTACAAGAATTGGAAAAGACACAACACTTTGCTAACTGCTATTTGGCTTTCTTTTTTGGACCCTTCTTTTGCTTTTTTGGGGTCTTTTCTCTTTTTTTTTTCTTTTTTTTTCTTTCCAGATTCTTTTTTTTTTTCTTTTTTCTGGAATTTTTTACCCAGCAGTAGCATAACAAAAAGAGAAACAAAATGACTCACACGACTTCCCCAAACCTATTCGAAAGAATAGGTTGGAGCACAAAATTTACGGAAAAAGAAACAAACTCACGATACGGAAATGAAAAACAGAAACAAGTCTATGATGGTGCAGCCCCCTCCCCAAACCTATTCGGAAGAATAGGTTATAAATAAAGGATCACACAACCTCACACTACCTCCTTCCTAGGCATTTAGCAATCTCAATGCATGGTGAAGACTTGTTGCCTCATAGGTACGTAATTACTCGGGAAAACAACCATAAGACCCTAACATGCATCATCCTATTATAAAGGCCTTCGTGAACCGCAGTAGAGAAAACACCACTAAGTGATGTCGAGACTACCAAGCTTAACTAAGTGCAATACATAAATGTGACAAGCCAAGCGAGAAAAACCTCAAACAAATTCATAGAGATGAAGCATACGATTAATGGCATAGCTAGTTGATCTACCCAATAAAAAAGTTACAAAATTCGGCAATAAACTCCATATAAAACATGCAAGACTATCATAGGAAAGCAGTAAACATGCAAATGCAAAAAATTTCACGAGTTTTTCATAAGCGAGATAAGTAAAGAGATAACCAGCGATAACCTCCTCCCCAAACCTAAACGTCGTCGCTCGTCCCGAACGCCGAAAGTGGACCAAGGTGAGAGCTAATGCTTGTATAAGTTACCTATAATACTCAATCAAACTCGTGAGAAAACAAAACAAAACACACTAACCTTCAGTGGAGGCGGTAAGGTAAGCTCAAGGTGATCAACCTCCCTTTGATCACTAGATATCTCGTAGTACGGCTTCACTCGCTGGCCATTCACCTTCAAGGTATTGCCCGTCTTGGGATCGAAGAGTTTAACAGCTCCATGGGGAGAAACTTCGATAATTTTGTACGGTCCATCCCAACGAGTACGGAGCTTTCCAGGAAATAGTCGAAGGCGAGAATTAAATACCAAAGCTTTTTGTCCAGGAATCAATTCCTTACGTACTATACCACGATCATGATACTTCTTTGTACGTTCCTTGTAGATCTTGGCATTTTCATAAGCACCTAGTCGTAATTCATGAAGCTCATCTAGTTGCAACAATCGTTCCTCGCCAGCTTTTCCCATATCAAGATTGAGTGCTTTTATGGCCCAATATGCCTTGTGCTCTAGTTCTACGGGAAGATGACATGCTTTCCCATACACAAGTCTGTACGGAGTGGTCCCGATCACCGTCTTGTAGCTAGTCCTGTATGCCCAGAGTGCATCATTCAATTTCCCTGCCCAATCCTTCCTACTAGGCTTCACTACTCGCTCCAGGATCTTCTTGATTTGACTGTTGCTGACTTCGACTTGTCCCGATGTCTGTGGGTGATAAGGTGTAGCGATACTATGGTGGACACTGTATCTCTTAAGAAGTGAGGCAAACGTTCTATTGACGAAGTGTGAACCTCCATCGCTGATGATTGTCCTAGAGCACCCAAATCTCAAGAATATTACTTCCTTCAAGAACTTCATAAACACTGCTCCGTCATTTGTTTTTGTAGGAATTGCCTCTACCCATTTAGTCACATAGTCCACTGCAACAAGAATGTATTCATAGCCTCCACTGTTTGGAAATGGTCCCATAAAATCAATGCCACATACATCGAAAGGTTCTACCACTAGATTCCCTTGAAGGGGCATTTCATCTTTCTTGCCGATACCACCACCTCGTTGACATGGGTCACAATTCTTCACAAAACTTCGAGCATCTTTGTATATTGTTGGCCAAAAAAATCCTGCCTGCAGTACCTTGCGTGCTGTCTTCAATCCACTGTAGTGCCCCCCACAGTTAAACTCATGGTAATGGCTCAGTACACTTTGCTGCTCTTCTTGTGGCACGCATCTCCTTAGAATCCCATCAGCTCCTTCCTTGAATAGATGCGGATCATCCCATATGTAAGTCCTGCATTGCTTAGCAAGAGCTCTCTTGTCCGAGGCTGAAAAGTTAGTGGGGCAAATATTCATAGCCAAATAGTTTACAATATCCGCGTACCATGGCTCTTCATTAGCCTTCATTAGGTGCTCATCGGGGAGGTCTTCATTAATGGGTATCGAATCAATAGGAATATTAGGTATTCTAGATAAATGATCTGCTACTAAATTCTCCCTACCAGCTCTATCCACTATGGTCAAATCAAAGTCTTGCAGCAAAAGGACCCAACGGATTAATCTAGGCTTAGAATCTTGCTTAGCTATCAAATGTCTCAAAAAAGCAGCATGATCAGTATGGACATTCACAGTATGTCAAATTAAATAAGACCTAAACTTTTGTAAAGCAAAGACAACAACTAAAAATTCCTTTTCAGTAGTTGTATAATTAACCTGAGCGGAGTCTAGAGTCTTACTAACATAATAAATCACACGATACTGCTTATCAACTTTTGGCATAAAACAGCACCCATCGCAAAATTCGAAGCATCACACATAATTTCGAAAGGAAGATTCCAGTCAGGCGGCACAACAATGGGAGCAGAAACAAGCTTTTCCTTAAGGATATTAAAAGCAACTAAGAATTCATTGGAGAAATGGAAAACCACATCTTTAGCAAGCAAGCTACTTAGAGGCTTAGCAATTTTCGAAAAATCTTTAATAAACCTCCTATGAAAACCTACATGGCCAAGAAAAGATTGCAATTCTTTCACGCAAGTAGGTGGGGGAAGTTTTTCAATGATTTCTATCTTAGCCTTGTCTACCTCAATACCTAGAGGCCCTCGAATATAGGTAGGCGTGGTCGCTCCCTGTGAATTCTTGTAGCCCAAAATACATTTCAAAGGTTACGACGAGAGCCTCCTCCAAGAGTTCTACACAGGAAACACGGATCTCGAGGAAAAGAATGGGGTGCTAGTCCGAGGCCTGATTATACCGTGGACACCAGAGTACATCTCTTCATTCATCCATTTTGGGCTACAAGAATTCACAGGGAGCGACCACGCTTACCTATATTCGAGGGCCTCTAGGGGGATAGGGAGACACATCACAGACGTGATCTGCAACAGGGAGTACCGATATCCAGAAATCGGGGGAGAACTTGGACGGATCGGTTATAGCGACCTTAGCATAGAAGCTAAGGTGATGATGAAATTTTGCATCTCCGACTTGATCCCTAGGAAGAATGACACATGGATTCAGCCCTACTACGTCGAGCTCCTCTACTACCTCATAGACGGATATCAGATCGACATAGGGCGCATTATGTATGAGGAGTACGAGCGCCACTGGGAAAAGAAGAGGAAGCCTTTCATCTTCCCAAGCTTCATCACAACGTACTGCAAATATCATGGGGTAGATGATATTGAGGAGGGGGATTGCGAGGTCGCTTCCCTTTCACCCTCGACCATTGAGCTGCAGCTCAACAGGTATCAGTTGAAGAACCCCACAGCTACCGCTGCTGATGTAGGAGCACCATTCCAGCCAAATGATTCCGATCATGAGGATGCTATGGAGGTCGATGTTGGCGAAGCCCCTATCCCAGATATCCCGTTTGTCCATAGAGCGCCACATGCACCACCTAGAGCACCACAGGGGTCTAGAGGATTTGACTTCTCTGAATTCCGTACCTACCTCGACAGCCACTTCGACAGAATTGATGCCAACAACGCGGCCATGCGACAGGACATCGACAGGCACATTGTCCAGCACAACCGCGATTGGGAGATATTCGAGGAGCATCGCCGAGAGGATAGGCAGCATATGTGGGAGCAGCAACAGCTCATCCAGCAGCAGCAGGAGGCTCTACGTCAGTCCAATGAGCTCATGAATGACATGTGGAGCGACTTTTATGGGGACTACCATCCCGATGATTAGTCCTTTCGCATGTCCACTCTCAGCCAACCGAGGCCAAACCGTTCGGTAACATCTAGTATCACTTCTTATTACTCATTCTCTTTTGCTAGGGGCTAGCTTAAGAATCATATGGGGGATGGGATGTGAACCGTGATGTTAAGTATTGTTTGGCTTTGTGTTGATTAGTATCTTGTTCTTTGTTTGCATTTGCATTTGCACGTTTACCGCTTTCTTAGATTTTTTAGGTTGCATTCACTACATTCATCCTAGGATAGTCTTGCATGTTTTATATGGAGTTTATTGCCGAATTTTTTGAACTTTTTTATTGGGTAGATCAACCAACTATGCCATTAATCGTATTCTTCATCTCTATGAATTTGTTTGAGGTTTTTCTCACTTGGCTTGTCACATTTATGTATTGCACTTAGTTAAGCATGGTAGTCTCGACATCACTTAGTGGTGTTTTCTCTACTGTGGTTCACGAAGGCCTTTATAATACGATGATGCATGTTAGGGTCTTATGGTTGTTTTCCCGAGTAATTATGTACCTAAGAGGCAACAAGTCTTCACCATGCTTTGAGATTGCTAAATGCCTAGGAAGAAGGTAGTGTGAGGTTGTGTGATCCTTTGTTTATAACCTATTCTTCCGAATAGGTTTGGGGAGCGGGTTGCACCATCATAGACTTGTTTCTATTTTTCATTTCCGTATCGTGAGTTTGTTTTTCTTTTTCCGAAAATTTTGTGCTCCAACCTATTCTTTCGAATAGGTTTGGGGAAGTCGTGTGAGTCATTTTGAGTCTTTTCCATTCTTGTAATGTTCGTAATCGTGTTTTTCTATTTTTTATCATTTTTGTCTTGAGTGTCATCTGTTCTAGACCACCCTCGTCCGGTCATTCAGGAAGTGGTGAATAGCTTAAGACTTTACTTGAGAAATGGGTAGAATAGGGGAGAGTTATCTTTTATAGGGGACCCTCCTTTGTTTGATAAGAGCCAGTACTGGTTCGACCTCTTTTGAGGAAAAGTCTTAACATGGTGGAACAGCAGTAAGTCCTCAGTTTCATAGGCACGGGGCAACCATTCGTATCTTAGAATGCTTCATTACGTCGTCACTGACTAGGTCCAGGTAGAGAATGTTACGAGAGACTATCTTGTCTTGACATAAGTGCTTATGTGGATGTGTATAAGTCAATCGAGGTATTCTTCAACCTATATTCATGCTTTGATTTATATGGTTTTTGTTCATATGTTATTTGATAGATTCAGTAGATTAGTTCATTTTATTTGGCATGAAACTCCATTTTGTGTCTTGCATGTTTTTTGCATTAGAGTCTAGTGCTTGAGGACAAGCAAAGGTTCGGTTTGGGGAGTTTGATGAATGTGTATTTTACACTTTCATTCGAGTCTTTTTCACCTATTTTAGCTATCCTCTATGTTAATTTAGCTATATTTTAATGCATTTTATTAGAATAGTGTCACTTTTCCCTTTAGATTTTATTTTACAGGTTTTGGTTGAAATTCGAAGATTTCCGGGCAATTATATTGAAGTTGACAAGGAATTGGTGTTCCAGAAGCCTATTTGGAGTATCTGAAGGTTTTCGGATAGGATTTGAAGTCTAGGGGCCGAATCTGGAGGTTAGAAGGCTACTAGAAGTCAGAAATCGAGTCCGAAAAGGGGAAGAAATCCAAACCCGCGTCGAAAATGCGGAATTCCGCGAGAAAAGCGCCGGGCAAACCGCCCCACACCGGGCGAACCGCCCCGTAGTAATTCGAAGCCTATATATAGTTGCTCAGTTTTCTCCAAAAATCATATCTTTCCAGACCTACTTTCACCTCTCTCTATAGTTTTAGGTAGGGACTTCCCAGAGCCTGTTCTGGGGGTCCGTAGCTTAGGGGATACTTTTTCATAGCAGTTTGGAGCTCGTAGGATCGCAATCATCCGGATATTGACAACCTTCGGTAACTTTGTATCTTACAGTTTTATTCTACTTATTTTATTATATTCTTTCAACATATTTTCCTCTATGATTTCTGCTGATTGCATGCCTATTATGAGTAGCTAAACTTATCGTTGGTGGTAGTATGTGAATTCTTAGCGAAGGGAAGATAATCATGCTAATGGCTATATCGCGCATTATACTCCGGGTCATTGCTTTATTTCGTTGATCAGGCACAGCCTAAATTTTCGTATGTTGTATTAATTATTATGCACAATTGGACACTTGTCGACCTGTGTGCGAGTTTATCTTCGTAGTGTTGAATAATTACGGAACACATTAGGACAATAGTGATCTCGAATGTTACGGGAGACTCGAATGCTCGTTGTAGTAGAGTGGTAAGTATTCCTGCTTGTCACGCGGGTGACCCGGGTTCGTTCCCCGACAACGGCGCCAATTTGATAAACGCGGATGTCGTGCTCTGATGAACCGCGGATGTCGTGCTCCAAATTCAAGCAAATAAATTTGTAATTTAGCCAAAGGCAATCCACAACTACAACGAAAACCGTAGTGTAGCAGTAGAATGACTCGAGTGTCGTTCTCTCAGGACTATAACTAGCTTAATCTATTTAACAAGAGAATATAAAACAGCAGACAGATAGCAAAAGGGGTTTCTAGCAGATAATAATGGAGATTGGCGATAGAATGACACTCGAGTCATTCTACTGCTACACTACGGTTTTCGTTGTAGTTGTGGATTGCCTTTGGCTTAATTACAAATTTATTTGCTTGAATTCGGAGCACGACATCCGCGTTCATCAAATTGGCGCCGTTGTCGGGGACCTCTAGTGTGTGCCTTTCAAGTAGTCGCCTTCTTTGGTGGTTACATAATCACCTTTCCAAGTCTGTTTTATTCTACTTATTTTATTCAAGCAGGACAATGATGAGACCATCTACACCGCGTTCGAGAGGTTCCAGGATCTCACGAACAAGTGCCCTCACCATGGTTTTGAACTTTCTGACCTAGTCCAACACTTCTACAATGGACTAACCTTCGAGAACCAACAAGTGGTGGATTTCCAATGCCAAGGCAATATTTGGGAGGAAACCGCAGAAGCCGTCTGAGCAGTTTTCGAAAGGCTTGCTAAGGGTTCGCAGTTCAAGGACCCAAGAGCAATGGTTAGGAGACGTGGACCTGAAGCTCCACCGACTCAAGAAGCCCCTATGTATAGGGGGAATGGGGATCAATTCGAGTGCTTCACCAACGAATTGAAGCAAGTCCTCAAGAGCGCCACCGGAACAACTGTTTCGAACGAAGTATGCCGAATATGCAAGAACTATGGGCATGGGGCTCATATGTGTAGATCGGAGCTGGCATACGATGATGGCAACTGGGCTCGAGGAGGCGAAGAAGAAGCCTTTGCTACGGAGTTTGTCACTCAAGAAGTTAGCTACGGACAAGACGGTAGGAATCCTCGAGGTGGATTTTGGAGAAGAGGATACCGTAACAATCAAGGATATGCACCGGCTAACCAAACTTATGGACCTAACCAAGACCGTAGTAGGCTAAACTATGGTAATGATCACTGCGAAAACCCCGCTCCAAAAGAGCCACCGAAGTCGAAGTCGGCTCAACTGATGGAGAACTTGAAGAAGATGGTTGATCACACACAAAGTTTTCTCAAACGTTATGAAGAAGATTCCGAGAAGACTAGGGCAAGGCTTGATAGGTTGGAAGAGAACACTAGGCTTGCCCATCAAAAGATGCAAGAATTGATCGACCGAGGAGCAAGTAGGGAACAAGGCAAACTGCCTAGCAACACTGTGAAGTCGAATGCCATTACATTGGCTGGTGATGTACCTGACGAAATCACCATCAGGAAGGTCGTTAGGTGCGAGTGTTGCATGAAGGAATAACTTCTACAGGCCGAGGAAGAAGAGAAGGACCTTGGTTCTGACGCAAGTGATGAGGAGCAAGAGGATCCCGAACCACTCCCTAAAAGTTTCGATGTTGAGGTAGGGATTGGTGAGCTTGAAGATGTCCGTGCCACACTAGACACGGGATCCTACTTAAACATAATCCCTTTGAATGTGTTTGAAAAGAGAAACCTTGGAAAGCTATCTGATCAAAGGACTATTGTGCAACTGGCGGATGGATCCTTTATGAGACCCGAGGGCGTTGTGAAAAATGTGTTGGTCAAGATTGGTGAAGCATCTATATACACCAATTTTGTAGTTATGCCGGCGTCTGCACCTGGAACGGGGATGTCATACTCTTAGGGCAAACGTTCTTGACCAAACTACGCTCCGTGATGGACATCTACCAAAGAACTTGCACCATCGAAGTGGATGGCAAGCAACACGTGTTGCAAGCCATACCTGATCCACCGGAACCGCCAGATATTACTACTCACTACTGTGGTCTTGCAGCCTATATTCTTTCTTATTCACAAGTTCGTGGCATGGAAAGGAGATCAATGAAGGGGAAGCCTAGTACCCGCAAAAAGAAGAGATAGGCGCAGACAGGAGTCGAGTCAAAGACTTTAAACAATGACGCTATCCGGGAGGCAACCCGGAATTTTTATCGCTTTCTTTACTGCTTTTCTGCATGCATTCATTCTTGAACTATTTTCTTCTCGTACGCGAATTTGTTCATGTCTGTGTCGTATATGCTTATGTTTGAGTGATATTTTTCGAGTGGTTTTTTGAAAAAATTTGTTTCGGAGACTAAACCGCATTTTCTGACGACGGAAGCCGTCTCCCCGCATCGGGGAGCACGGGGCGAACCGCCTCGTGTGGGGCGAACCGCCCCACGGCTCCAGAACTTCAAAATGCGGATTTCTTCCCCAAAACCTCATTTTCTTCATTTTTCTTCATTCCTCCTTCCCCAAAACCGAATTTCGCGATTTCAACTTCAAATCTTCATAACTTCTTCAATTCTTGACCAAATTTAGTGTTCTTTAGCTTAAATCGAAGCCTATTACATGATCTATCATCCCATCCGAACAGATTTCGTCCTTATGCGTTATATTTTCAGATCTAAGGTATCATCCTTAGAACCCTAATTTTCGAATTTGGGGGTTTTCTAATTTGAGCTTCAATTATGCTTATTTGATGCATGGGTATGTTGTTTGTATGATTAGACATGTTATTTACTATCAATTGCATGCTCAGTTTTGCTTGATTTGTTGATTTGGGTATTTTGCTGCTAGATGATATATCTTGTTATGCAATATGTGTTTATCTTTGATTTCTTGCATATGATTGTGTGTATTGATGTAATGTTGGTGGATTTGATGCTAGAATGCTTAATTGTTGAGTATGAGGAACTTTGATGCTTGAGTTTTTCGCTGCTATGGTATGAATTGAGCCTTGTTATCAAGGATATTGGTTGTCTAGTAAGAGCACAATGTGATGTATTGCATGTAGTAGTCACATTGGTATGTTGCATGATGAAGAAGCTGGACTAGACATTACGGTTTGGGGAGCTCGATTGTTGATTTTATCACTTGATTATTTCATTCTTACACTAGCATATGCATGAGTCAGTTTTGTGACATATGAGGTACTAACTGCTGTTTGTAAGAACCTTACCGAGGGAAAGGTGGCATTCCCGTATGATTGCTGTGAAGAACCATGTCAAGGAAGGTGACCTCGTTAGATGTGCGTTCGAGCCAAGGAGTTTTGCAACAACGTCGTGGATTATCCAAGAGGAGGAGCTAGAGTACACCTGGAGTAAGGACTCCTATGCCTATTCATGCACCACCGAAGGGACAGAAACCATTATTACGTCAGCACTCTATCACGAGGACTGCAAAGTTCGAGGGAACTGGAAGGCACCGGGACGATCTTGCCGCAACGGATTCAATCTTGGGTTCGTAGTTGCTAGAAGATTCCGAAGCGCTAGCTTGGTTCCAAAACATAATGACATGGGTACCCAGTCCCTCATTGGGGCGCCCCTTGCATGCCTCTAAAGGGAGCATCATATAGACATCGGTCGCATCAACCGTAGAGAATGTGGTCGACATTAGAAAAAATGGTAGAAGACATCTGAGTATCCGAGCAGCTTACTGAAACCTTCTCGTGGTGTAAAATGTTGGAGGGGGAGGTCCTGATACCACTGCCCTTTCCCCTTCAACAGTTCACATCCTATTGGAGGGCTTTAGGATGGAGGATTCCATAACAGCGGCGGCTTTTCTTGAGAATTCTACCTGCCACTACAACTCTACTGGCGATGATGATGGTGACAGTAGTGACAATGAAGGCCATACGGGCAATGATGATTCTAATAGAGGAGTTGTTCCTGTCTGGCCTATAAATGGAACTACCGCACCTACCAGAAGACCTGATGACCACCCATAAAGCTCCCAGAGGAGGCCCAATAAATCACAAGCAGCATACTCAGCCGACCGAGGCCAAACCATGGGGTAACATCCAGTATCACATCTAATTTCCTCATTTTCTTACTGCTAGGGACTAGCGTTAATTTCATGAGGGGGGATGGGATTTAAGTGATCTGATGTTGTTAGTTTGGAGCTTTGTATTGGTACGATGAGTATAGTACCTCGCATGTTTTATCTGTCTGCATTCGCATTTGCACGTTTACCGCTTTCTTAGATTTTTTAGGTTGCATTCACTACATTCATCCTAGGATAGTCTTGCATGTTTTATATGGAGTTTATTGCCGAATTTTTTGAACTTTTTTGGATAGATCAACTAACTATGCCATTAATTGTATGCTTTATCTCTATGAATTTGTTTGAGGTTTTTCTCGCTTGGCTTATCACATTTATGTGTTGCACTTAGTTAAGCTTGGTAGTCTCGACATCACTTAGTGGTGTTTTCTCTACTGCGGTTCACGAAGGCCTTTATAATAGGATGATGCATGTTAGGGTCTTATGGTTGTTTTCCCGAGTAATTATGTACCTAAGAGGCAACAAGTCTTCACCATGCTTTGAGATTGCTAAATGCCTAGGAAGGAGGTAGTTTGAGGTTGTGTGATCCTTTGTTTATAACCTATTCTTCCGAATAGGTTTGGGGAGGGGGTTACACCATCATAGACTTGTTTCTGTTTTTCATTTTAGTAGCGTGAGTTTATTTTTCTTTTTTCCGTAAATTTTGTACTCCAACCTATTCTTTCGAATAGGTTTGGGGAAGTCGTGTGAGTCATTTTGTTTCTCCTTTTGTTATGCTACTGCTGGTTAAAAAAAAAATCGAAAAAAAAGAAAGAAAGAAAAAATTCCAGAAAAAAAAAAAAGAGAAAAAATATGGGAAGAAAAAAAGAAAAAAAGAAAAGACCCCAAAAAAGCAAAAGTAGGGTCCAAAAAAGAAAAGCCGAATAGCAGTTTAGCAAAGTGTTGTGTCTTTTCCAATTCTTGTAATGTTCGTAATCATGTTTTTCCATTTTTTATCTTTTTTGTCTTGAGTGTCATCTGTTCTAGACCACCCTCGTCCTGCCATTCAGGAAGTGGTGAATAGCTTAAGACTTTACTTGAGAGATGGGTAGAATAGGGGAGTGTTATCTTTTATAGGGAACCCTCCTTCGTTTGATGAGAGCCAGTACTGGTTCGACCTCTTTTGAGGAAAAGTCTTAACATGATGGAACAGCAGTAAGTCCTCAGTTTCATAGGCATGGGGCAACCATTCGTACCTTAGCATGCTTCATTACGTCGTCACTGACTTGGTCCAGGTAGAGAATGTTACGAGAGACTATCTTGTCTTGACATAAGTGCTTATGTGGATGTGCATAAGTCAATCAAGGTATTCTTCAACCTATATTCATGCTTTGATTCATATGGTTTCTGTTCATATGTTATTTGATAGATTCAGTAGATTAGTTCATTTTATTTGGCATGACTCCATTTTGTGTCTTGCATGTTTTTTGCATTAGAGTCTAGCTTAGTTGCTTGAGGACAAGCAAAGGTTCAGTTTGGGGAGTTTGATGAATGTGTATTTTACACTTTCATTCGAGTCTTTTTCACCTATTTTAGCTATCCTCTATGTTAATTTAGCTATATTTTAGTGCATTTTATTAGAATAGTGTCACGTTTCCCTTTAGATTTTATTTTATAGGTTTTGGTTGAAATTCGAAGATTTCCGGGAGAACCGCCGGGCGTGTGGGACGAACCGCCCCGTGGTAATTCAAGGCCTATATATAGTTGCTCAGTTTTCTCCAAAAATCATATCTTTCCAGACCTACTTTCTCACCTCTCTCTGTAGTTTTAGGTAGGGACTTCCCAGAGCCTGTTCTGGGGTCCGTAGCTTAGGGGATACTTTTTCATAGCGGATTGGAGCTCGTAGGATCGCGATTCTCCGGAGATTGACAACCTTCGGTAACTTGTATCTTACAGTTTAATCTACTTATTTTATATATCTTTCAATATGTTTTCTTCTATGATTTCTGTTGATTGCATGCCTATTATGAGTAGCTAAACTTATCGTTGGTGGTAGTATGTGAATTCTTAGCGAAGGGAAGATAATCATGCTAATGGCTATATCGCGCATTATACTCCGTGTCATTGCTTTATTTCGTTGATCAGGCACATCCTAAATTCTCGTATGTTGTATTAATTATTATGCACAATTGGACACTTGTCGACCTGTGTGCGAGTTTATCTTCGTAGTGTTGATTAATTACGCAACACATTAGGACAATAGTGATTGACTTGTCAGACCAATTATCTTCGTAGTGCTTAATATTTGCAACAGGACACTAGATTGATTCAAAGGTCTCTATGCAAGACCGAGGAATTTATGCATGATTATCGACCCGTTATGTTAAGAAGGATCATACTATCACCAATCTCCATTATCTGTTAGAAAAACCCTTTGCTATCTGTCTGCTGTTTTTATATTCTAAATTAGATTTGATAAAGCTAGTTATAGTCCTGAGAGAACGACACTCGAGTCATTCTACTGCTACACTACGATTTTCGTTGTAGTTGTGGATTGCCTTTGGCTTACTTACAAATTTATTTGCTTGAATTCGGAGCACGACATCCGCGTTCATCACTCCTCGCTCTTGCTTGTTTCGAGCGGTTGGTCGCTCCGTAGGATAACTTCTTCAGCGTTATCTTTTTCTTTTTGCGTTTGAGATTTTTCTCCGTTCGGGAGGTCGAACGTAATGAACACACCTAAACGGACCTCTCGGACTATCACAAACCATCCTAATTTCTTCTTTGCCCACCTTTAGGATGTCCGAGAGGAGCGACGACAGTCAGAACCAGTCGGCCGCCGGAGAGTATGGGAGCGACCATACTACGTCGCCTGATACGTCAGATGTATCGGCGACCTTTCTGGATGACACACTGGAGCAAGCTGCCGAGGATCCCCAGGTTGAGCATGGTGGCGAGGAGGGGGCAGGTGAAGAGACAGAGAGCGAGGAGGATCTCTATCAACTGGTTACCCGAAAGAAGCGTCGCACTGACGACGATGATTTTATCGACGATCGGACCGAAGAGGAAGGTGGTCCTTCAAACCATGGGGTGTCCGCGGAGCTGATCACTCGCGCCGCCCAAGTACATGGCCGCAATTACGGGGCGGTTAATGTGGTCCCTCCTGCTGAAATCAGGATCGAGGACATGGACGATACTGAGAGACCGGAGTTAGCCTTGTCCCTTTACGAGGAAGGTGAGCATTCAGTCCAACGAGGAAAGGGCCCGATTCCAGTGCAGATCATCGATAGCGATGAGACTGAAGAGGAGAGCGACGAGGATGATGATGCTACCTCTCCTCGGACTAGTCCCCCACCGAAGAGGGTCAGATTCCCCCCTCAAACTACTAGGAGGGCCGTTGTTACCGATGAGGAGGAGGAGGTTCCCTTGACGATTAGAGAGGCTAATCGGGATGAAGCTGGTCCGAGCACTATGTCTCCTTCCTTCTCGGAAGTGCAAAGACAAGCTATCAAAGATGCGAACAGATTCGCGCGCGAGGAGGAGACCAGCTATCATTCCATAGACCCGACAACCATAGACTTCTCCTTTCCGAGTAAGACTCGAGCACCTAATCCGCTCGAGGAGCAGGAATACAACATGCGCCTTGCAGAGATAGCCGCTAGTGCGAAGAGGTCCAAAAAGAGAGCGAGCAAGCGCTCTCGCTCTGGAAAGAACAAAAAGGCCAAGGCTGTCGAGGAGCCTGAGCCTAAAGCGACCAAGGCCGCTGAAAAGAAGTTCACTAAGAGTGCTCGCACGGTAGATCTCCCCGATCCGAATGGTGAGAAGAACGAGGATGGAATCATCTCGACCACCTCTTCAACTGTCAAGGTCGAGGAGGTTGCTACTATAAGATGGAAGTATTCTCTTCTGAGAATAAGTTCGACATCCTCGTGCCTAAGGACGACCAGACCTTCTACAATGCTCCGCCTGGATACATGGCCGTTCATTGTCTAAGCCTGGATCGAGGATGGATACTTCCATTCTGTGACGCCTTCCGAGATATCTTCAACACCTTGGGGATCGCTCCTTGGCAGCTGGTGCCAAGTGCCTTTGGAACCTTGGTGTGCTTTGGAGTCTTTTGCATGAAGAGAGGGATCGAGCTCAACTTCCACAACTTTAATCAACTGTTCCGAGTCTCGATGAGCTCAGGGAACAAGTATTTCTACTACTTCAATGCGCGACCAGGACTGGGTTTCATCATGGACGCTCCCAGCTCCTCGGGGTATAAGTGGTTTCACAGATACTTCTACATCAAGAAGAGGAGGTTGCCTAACATGAGCGAGGAGGAGGCGGAGTGGGGAGTACCGAAGCTGATGTTTAGGGGAAAGATCGCTGATAAGCATCCCCTGCCCGAGGAGTCCGATCCTTGGGTCATGGAGCTCGAGGACCAGAATCGGGGACCCCAACCCGAGAAGTACTTTTACTGGGGTTTAGTCCTCCAGCCACTCCCGTTCTTGGCGGGCCTTTCGCCCTACTCGTACACGGGCTATATCGGGAACCGATATACCAAGAAAGTCCTCTTCGGTAAGCTAGAAAAATAGCTTTTATACTTGTGTTTTTTCTTTCCTTGCTTTGCGTGTTTTGAGTATGTTCTCGCTTTTTTCCTTTCCTCTTTGATTCTTACCCTCCTCGATCGTACTAACTTGTACTTTTATTTTGCAGCCTATTGGTTCCAGTGGATAATGTCGAAGACTCTCGCCGCGAAGGAGGAACAAAGGAGGAAGCAAAGGATGGCAAATAAGGATACCAAGATCCTCGGTTCTCTCAACCTGACCCCTCCCCGAAATGCCGCGCATCATCGGGACGCTTTGGTGCAAGAGGGGCTCGAGACAAGGCAGAACCCCGTGGAGGCACTTAAGAGGGCCGAGGAGGAGGCGGCAGCGAAGAGGGCTAAGGAGGCCAAAGAATCCGAGGAGGAGGCGCGCCATACCATCGAGGCTGAGAAGCGGCCCGAGAAGCCGGTGACCAAGAAGGGCGCGGGGAAGCTCACTCTTGGAGGGAATAATGAACCTGCCCGAAAGAAGGGTAAGGTGGCCGCTTCTGGTGATGAAGTGAAGCGGCTCATTCAGATGAGCGACCTCGACCGGGCACACGAGTTGAGCATGTGCTCGCTTCAGGTACCTTTCTTCATTTCTTTCATTGTAAACTTCTCTAAGTATAAGAATTTTTCCTCCTCGCTAACTATGTAATCCTTTTGTAGCTCGAGAACTTGAAGGAGGCCTATGGCCAAGTTGTTGCCGATCGCGCCGATATCGGGGTTGTGATCGAGGACCTCAAAAAGAAGCTTGTTGCTTCAGAGTCCAAGGTGAAGGTCTCAGAGACTGAGTCCGGGAAACTAAGGGCCAAAGTGGATGAGCTCGAGTAGAAGCTGTCCAAAGAAAAGGCGAGGACCAAGGGCTTTAAGGGTGCCTATGCTACTTTATCCATTTGCATGGAAAAGTTTAAGGCAAGCATCCTTTCTTTCCTGAAAGGTAGCCGAGTCGCTGCTGCTCGCGACTTCAAGTCCTCGTCCACTTACAAGATGTCCCAAAGAGACGTGCAAGTGGCGTCTCGCGAGGAGGGCTTCTTCTCGTGTGTTGGCCAACTGAAGAGGGTTAACTTGCTCCCTGCTGACTTCGATCCTGATGCCCGCGAGGACTTGCATCCTGGAAGGCGCGAGGACCTGACTCCTTATCCTGACGAGGAGATTACCGAGGAGATGCACGAGGCGTGCGAGGTTGGTGAGCTGGTGACCGATCCAGAAGTTCCGTATCCTAGCAAACCAGCTTACCTCCCCGCCTGGGTGCCCGAGTGCTTAAGGAGCGGGATCCTCTACCCGTTCGAGAAGGCGGCTCTTCGGAATGCTGCTTGGGTGAAGGTGAGTGATCCGGTCATCGGGCGAGCAGCGGACTTCGTCGAGCCTGAGCTGGTCATGTACGAGAAGGCTATCCAAGAGGCTCAAGCTCAGGAGCGAGACAACGCCGAGATTCATGAGCTGCTTAGCCCTGCGCGAGGAGCTACAAGCGCGAGCACCCCGATCACTGACTTCACCGATAGTCGAACCCGCTAGAATCGGGCAGCCTTCTGAAGACCGAGTATGCTCGGGAATGTTGTAATTTTTCCATTTTCGTACTTGCATTTATTTTGAAACAATTTTTCATTCGGCCCTTCGTGGCGCTCCTCGAAACATATCTCTTTGTAACATATGTTTATCTACTGTTGTCTCATCGCTCTTTGTTTTCTTCAATAAAATTTGTTGCTCTTCGCTTTCTTACTTATACTTGTGTTTTTTACTAACTCCAATTTTTGTTATGACGTATAACTTGGATAGAGTAGTTAAACATGTATAAGTTAGAATCGAGAACCAAAGTTCCTCGCTACGAGTGCTTCGGGCTAGTCTCGTCGAGCTATCAAAGTAGTTTCTGCGCTACTCGATTGTCTTGACGATTAAGAAAGATTTCCAAGTGTTGAACTTAGAAAAAATTCTAAGTGTTGAGTTAGAAAGAATGGGGCTCATCCTCCTCGATTTCATACTTCTCCTCGCTTTTACTCCTTTACAAGGCTTCCTGATTAATTCTCCTATATAGATTAGAGAGCGGGGAGGGTTCCCCTTAATCATGGAAATCGAATAGCTTTTATGCAGGTCAAGTAAGCTTTCTTGATAGAGTAGCACTATTTTTGAGTATAGTAGTTCTATACTTGAACATTTTTTTGTTGAAACATAGACATTGTATTGATTTGTCGGAAATGCAATTACAATGGGGGCTTTGCGGCCAGCTTTCTTACAACCTTTTCTTAACCAAAACATGAGGTACCTCTCACAGAAACTTGTGAGGAATCCTTCTCGATCTTCGGGCCTTTCACAGGGGTTCTTTCAAAAAGCTTGTTCATCGACCCACTTACGCGTAGAATCTTTGGAGGTTAGAAGTATTCCATGGGTTCTTCAATACTCTTCCCTCCATGTCTTGGAGCCGATAGCTTCCATTGGACCTTGCTTCAATTATCTTATAGGGGCCTTCCCAATTGGGTTGCATCTTCCCAATTTTGCCCAGGATGTCTTCTCTTCGGAGTACTAGGTCTCCTACTTGGAAGTCCCTCTCTCTCACGCCTTTGTTGTAGGTCTTCGCGATCAGTGCTTGATATCTGAGGATGTTGGCCAAGGCGTTGGTCCTTGCTTCACTAACCGTCTCTAGGTCGAAGAGCCTCTCTGTATGATTGTCCTCGGGTTGATACCCTTGGATTCTGAGGGTTTCTACCGCCACTTCTGCTGGTATGACTGCCTCGGACCCATAAACTAGCGAGAAGGGAGTCTCTCTTGTAGCTGTTTTTGAAGTAGTGCGGTATGCCCATACCACTCCATCAAGCTCGTCGACCCAGTCCTTGTGGTGGCGAACCTCTTCTGCAAGTTGTTGACGAGGATTTTGTTGACGGCTTCTGTTTGCCCATTGGATTGAGGATGTCCTACAGAGGTATATGATGAATGTATATTTTACACTTTCATTTGAGTCTTTTTCACCTATTTTAGCTATCCTCTATGTTAATTTAGCTATATTTTAGTACATTTTATTAGAATAGTGTCACGTTTCCCTTTAGATTTTATTTTACAGGTCTTGGTTGAAATTCGAGGATTTCCGGGCAATTATATTGAAGTTGACAAGGAACTGGTGTTCCAGAAGCCTATTTGGAGTATCTGAAGGTTTCCGGATAGGATTTGGAGTCTAGGGGTCGAATCTGGAGGTTAGAAGGCCACTAGGAGTCAGAAACCGAGTCCGAAAAGGTGAAGAAATCCAAAACCGCATCGAAAAATGCGGAATTCCGCGAAAAAGCCGGGGGGCGAACCCCCGCAGCATGGGGCGAACCACCCCGGAGTTTTTTCGGGGCCTATATATAGTGCTCAGTTTTCTCTCCGAAAATCATATCTTTCCAGACCTACTTTCTCACCTCTCTCTATAGTTTTAGGTAGGAACTTCCCGGGGCCTGTCCTGGGAGTTCTGTAGCTTAGGGGATACTTTTTCATAGCAGTTTGGAGCTCGTAGGACCGCAATCATCCGGAGATTGACAACCTTCGGTAACTTTGTATCTTACAGTTTTATTCTACTTATTTTATATTCTTTCAACATGTTTTCTTCTATGATTTCTGTTGATTGCATGCTTATTATGAGTAGCGAAACTTATCATTGGTGGTAGTATGTGAATTCTTAGCGAGGGAAGATAATCATGCTAATGGCTATATCGCGCATTATACTCCGTGTCATTGCTTTATTTTGTTGATCAGTTGTAACCAAAATTCTCGTATGTTGTATTGATTACTATGCACAATTGGACACTAGTCGACCATCAGACCAATTATCTTCGTAGTGTTGAATAATTACGGAACACATTAGGACAATCATGATTGACACTAGATTGATTCAAAGATCTCTATGCAAGACCGAGGAATTTATGCATGATTATCGACCCATTATGTTAAGAAGGACCATACTATCACCAATCTCCATTATCTGCTAGAAAACCCCCTATTGCTATCTGTCTGCTGTTTTTATATTCTCTTGTTAAACAGATAAAGCTAGTTATAGTCCTGAGAGAACGACACTCGAGTCATTCTACTGCTACACTACGGTTTTCGTTGTAGTTGTGGATTGCCTTTGGCTAAATAACAAATTTATTTGTCTGAACCGGGACCTGACAAACTCGCGTTCATCAAATTGGCGCCGTTGCCGGGGACTATACTCCTTTTTTTCTGTTTAATTTGTTTATATTTACAGCTTTAGATTCCTAATTCTATTAGTTTTAGTTTTCCTTTTTAATCTCTCTCTTATACTGCTTTCCTAGTCTGTTTCTAATCACCTCTCCTAGTCTGTTTCAGATTGTGTATGCCGCATAGACGTTCTGCAGGTACACCGCTTGCTAATTCAATTGCTGAGATCGACAGAGTCTACCACCAAAGAAGGCGACTACCTGAAAGGCGCGCACTAGAGGAAATAGAGGAAATCGATTTCTCTGAATCTCTACTTAGTCTCTTCAAGGAAATCGACGGAATGGCAGAAGCTAGACCACTGAAGGCATGGGTAGAACCCACCAAGGATCGTATGAGGGGACCGGCGATTGTTCTTTCGTCTGCAACCCGAGATCTGGAGATCAAGAACCACGCATTCCAACAACTTCCGAGGTTCTATGGCTTATCAAGGGAAGATGTGATGGGGTATTTGCACGATATCGATGATTTCGTCAACCAACTCCCACGACCCGGAGCTGACATAACAACGGACGAGTTGAGGATGAAAGTTTTTGCTATGGGACTTGGCGACAGAGCCAAGTCATGGCTGAGTTCTCTTCCAGCAGGCTCGCTGGACACTTGGGAAAAGGTTTTTTCAGCTTTCATGGAGAAATACTTCCCTCACACCTTGACTACCGTGCTAAAGGCGCAAATCACTGGATTCAAGAAGGACTATGATGAGACCATCTACACCGTGTTCGAGAGGTTCCAAGATCTCACGAACAAGTGCCCTCACCATGGTTTTGAACTTTCCGACCTAGTCCAACCCTTCTACAATGGACTAACCTTCGAGAACCAACAAGTGGTGGATTTCCAATGCCGATGCAATATTTGGGAGGAAACCGCAGAAGCCGTCTGGGCAGTTTTCGAAAGGCTTGCTAAGGGTTCGCAGTTCAAGGAACCAAGAGCAATGGTTAGGAGACGTGGACCTGAAGCTCCACCGACTCAAGAAGCCCCTATGTACAGGGGGAATGGGGATCAATTCGAGTGCTTTACCAACGAATTGAAGCAAGTCCTCAAGAGCGCCACCGGAACAACTGTTTCGAACGAAGTATGCCAATTATGCAAGAACTATTGGCATGGGGCTCATATGTGTAGATCGGAGCTGGCATACGATGATGGCAATTGGGCTCGAGGAGGCGAAGAAGAAGCCTTTGCTACGGAGTTTGGCACTCAAGAAGTTAGCTACGGACAAGACGGTAGGAATCCTCGAGGTGGATTTTGGAGAAGAGGATACCGTAACAATCAAGGATATGCACCAGCTAACCAATCTTATGGACCTAACCAAGACCGTAGTAGGCTGAACTATGGTAATGATCACTGCGAAAACCCCGCTCCGAAAGAGCCACCGAAGTCGAAGTCGGCTCAACTGATGGAGAACTTGCAGAAGATGGTTGATCACGCACAGAGTTTTCTCAAACGTTATGAAGAAGATTTCGAGAAGACTAGGGCAAGGCTTGATAGGTTGGAAGAGAGCACTAGGCTTGCCCATCAAAAGTTGCAAGAGTTGATCGACCGAGGAGCAAGTAGAGAACAAGGCAAACTGCCTAGCAGCACTGTGAAGTCGAAATTGGCTGGTGATGTACCTGACGAAATCACCATCAGGAAGGTCGTTAGGTGCGAGTGTTGCATGAAGGAAGAACTTCTACAGGCTGAGGAAGAAGAGGAGGACCTTGGTTCTGACGCAAGTGATGAGGAGCAAGAGGATCCCGAACCACTCCCTAAAAGTTTCGATGTTAATGTAGGGATTGGTGAGCTTGAAGATGTCGGTGCCACACTAGACACGGGATCCTACTCAAACATAATCACTTTGAACGTGTTTGAAAAGAGCAACCTTGGAAAACTATCTGAGCAAAGGGCTATTGTGCGTCTGGCGGATGGATCCTTTATGAGACCCGAGGGCGTTGTGAAAAACGTGTTGGTCAAGATTGGTGAAGCATCTATATACACCAATTTCGTAGTTATGTCGGCATCTGCACCTGGGACGGGGGATGTCATACTCTTAGGGAAAACATTCTTGACTAAACTACGCTCCGTGATGGACATCTACCAAAGAACTTGAACTATTGAAGTAGATGGCAAACAACACGTGTTGAAAGCCTTACCTGATCCACCTGAACCGCCCGATATTACTACTCAATACTGTGGTCTTGCAGCCTATATTCTTTCTTATTCACAGGTTCGTGGCATGGAGAGTAGATCGATGAAGGGGAAGTCTAGTACCCACAGAAAGAAGAGATAGGCGCGGACAGGAGTCGAGTCAAAGACTTTAAACAATGGCGCTATCCGGGAGGCAACCCGGAGATTTTATCGCTTTCTTTAAATCGCTTTCTTTACCGCTTTAGATTTTATCTCACGAGTTTGATTGAGTATTATAGGTCACTTATACAAGCATTAGCTCTCACCTTGGATCCACTTTCGGCGTTCGGGACGAGCGACGACGTTCAGGTTTGGGGAGGAGGTTATCGCTGGTTATCTCTACACTTATCTTGCTTATGTAAAACTCGTGAAATTTTTTGCATTTGCACGTTTACTGCTTTCCTAGGATAGTTTTGCATGTTTTACATGGAGTTTATTGCCGAATTTTTTTAACTTTTTTATTAGTTAGATCAACTAACTATGCCATTAATCGTATGCTTCATCTCTATGAATTTGTTTGAGGTTTTTCTCGCTTGGCTTGTCTCATTTATGTATTGCACTTAGTTAAGCATGGTAGTCTCGACATCACTTAGTGGAGTTTTCTCTACTGCGGTTCATGATGAATGCGAGTTTGTCAGTTCCCGGTTCAGTCAAATAAATTTGTTATTTAGCCAAAGGCAATCCACAACTACAACGAAAACCGTAGTGTAGCAGTAGAATGACTCGAGTGTCGTTCTCTCAGGACTATAACTAGCTTTATCTATTTAACAAGAGAATATAAAACCGCAGACAGATAGCAATAGGGGGTTTTCTAGCAGATAATGGAGATTGGTGATAGTATGGTCCTTCTTAACATAATGGGTCGATAATCATGCATAAATTCCTCGGTCTTGCATAGAGATCTTTGAATCAATCTAGTGTCCTGTTGCAAGTGTTAAGCACTACGAAGATAATTTGGTCTGACTAGTCAATCACGATTGTCCTAATATGTTTCGTAATTATTCAACACTACGAAGATAATTGGTCTGATGGTCGACTAGTGTCCAAGTGTGCATAATAATCAATACAACATACGAGAATTTTGGTTACAACTGATCAACGAAATAAAGCAATGACACGGAGTATAATGCGCGATATAGCCATTAGCATGATTATCTTTCCTCGCTAAGAATTCACATACTACCACCAACGATAAGTTTAGCTACTCATAATAAGCATGCAATCAACAGAAATCATAGAAGAAAACATGTTGAAAGAATATAAAATAAGTAGAATAAAACTGTAAGATACAAAGTTACCGAAGGTTGTCAATCTCCGGATGATTGCGGTCCTACGAGCTCCAAACAGCTATGAAAAACTATCCCCTAAGCTACAGAACTCCCAGGACAGGCCCCGGGAAGTTCCTACCTAAAACTATAGAGAGAGGTCAGAAAGTAGGTCTGGAAAGATATGATTTTCGGAGAGAAAACTGAGCACTATATATAGACCCCGAATTATCACTCGCCCCACAATGCGGCGGTTCGCCCCAGAGGATTTTCGCGGAATTTCCGCGTTTTCGACGCGGTTTTGGATTTCTTCACCTTTTTGGACTCGGTTTCCGACTTCTAGTGACCTTCTAACCTCCAGATTCGACCCCTAGACTCCAAATCCTATCCGGAAACCTTCAGATACTCCAAATAGGCTTCTGGAACACCAATTCCTTGTCAACTTCAATATAATTGCCCAAAAATCTTCGAATTTCAACCAAAACCTGTAAAATAAAATCTAAAGGGAAACGTGACACTATTCTAATAAAATATATTAAAATATAGCTAAATTAACATAGAGGATAGCTAAAATAGGTGAAAAAGACTCGAATGAAAGTGTAAAATACACATTCATCAGTTCACGAAGGCCTTTATAATAGGATGATGCATGTTAGGGTCTTATGGTTGTTTTCCCGAGTAATTATGTACCTAAGAGGTAACAAGTCTTCACCATGCTTTGATATTGCTAAATGCCTAGGAAGGAGGTAGTGTGAGGTTGTTTGATCCTTTGTTTATAACCTATTCTTCCGAATAGGTTTGGGGAGGGGGTTACACCATCATTAGACTTGTTTCTGTTTTTCATTTTCATATCGTGAGTTTATTTTTCCTTTTTCGTAAATTTTGTACTCCAACCTATTCTTTCGAATAGGTTTGGGGAAGTCGTGTGAGTCATTTTATTTCTCTTTTTGTTGTGCTACTGCTGGCTGAAAAAATCAAAAAAAAAAAAAAGAAAGAAAAGTTTCCAGAAAAAAAAAGAAGAAGAAAAAAAAAAGAATCTGGAAAAAAAAAAAGAAAAAAAGAGACCCCAAAAAAAGCAAAGAAGGGTCCAAAACAGAAAGCCAAATAGCAGTTTAGCAAAATTTGAGTCTTTTCCATTTTTCGTATTGTTCGTAATCGTGTTGTAATTTTATTTTTTATCTTTTTTGTCTTGAGTGTCATTTGTTCTAGACCACCCTCGTCCTGCCATTCAGGAAGTGGTGAATAGCTTAACACTTTACTTGAAAGATGGGTAGAATAGGGGAGTGTTATCTTTTATAGGGAACCCTCCTTCGTTTGATGAGAGCCAGTACTGGTTCGACCTCTTTTGAGGAAAAGTCTTAACATGGTGGAACAGCAGTAAGTCCTCAGTTTCATAGGCACGGGGCAACCATTCGTATCTTAGCATGCTTCATTACGTCGTCACTGACTAGGTCCAGGCAAAGAATGTTACGAGAGACTATCTTGTCTTGACATAAGTGCTTATGTGGATGTGTATAAGTCAATCGAGGAATTCTTCGACCTATATTCATGCTTTGATTTATATGGTTTTTGTTCATATGTTATTTGGTAGATTCAGTAGATTAGTTCATTTTATTTGGCATGAGATTCCATTTTGTGTCTTGCATGTTTTTTGTATTAGAGTCTAGCTTAGTTGCTTGAGGACAAGCAAAGGTTCGGTTTGGGGAGTTTGATGAATGTATATTTTACACTTTCATTCGAGTCTTTTTCACCTATTTTAGCTATCCTCTATGTTAATTTAGCTATATTTTAGTACATTTTATTAGAATAGTGTCACGTTTCCCTTTAGATTTTATTTTACAGGTCTTGGTTGAAATTCGAGGATTTCCGGGCAATTATGTTGAAGTTGACAAGGAATTGGTGTTCCAGAAGCCTATTTGGAGTATCTGAAGGTTTCCGGATAGGATTTGGAGTCTAGGGGTCGAATCTGGAGGTTAGAGGGCCACTAGAAGTCAGAAACCGAGTCCGAAAAGGTGAAGAAATCCAAAACCGCGTCGAAAACACGGAATTCCGCGAAAAAGCCGGGGGGCGAACCGCCGCAGCATGGGGCGAACCGCCCCGGAGTTTTTTCGGGGCCTATATATAGTGCTCAGTTTTCTCTCCGAAAATCATATCTTTCCAGACCTACTTTCTCACCTCTCTCTATAGTTTTAGGTAGGAACTTCCCGGGGCCTGTCCTGGGAGTTCTGTAGCTTAGGGGATACTTTTTCATAGCAGTTTGGAGCTCGTAGGACCGCAATCATCCGGAGATTGACAACCTTCGGTAACTTTGTATCTTACAGTTTTATTCTACTTATTTTATATTCTTTCAACATGATTTCTTCTTTGATTTCTGTTGATTGCGTGCTTATTATGAGTAGCTAAACTTATCATTGGTGGTAGTATGTGAATTCTTAGCGAGGGAAGATAATCATGCTAATGGCTATATCGCGCATTATACTCCGTGTCATTGCTTTATTTCGTTGATCAGTTGTAACCAAAATTCTCGTATGTTGTATTGATTATTATGCACAATTGGACACTAGTCGACCATCAGACCAATTATGTTGGTAGTGTTGAATAATTACGGAACACATTAGGACAATCGTGATTGACTAGTCAGACCAAATTATCTTCGTAGTGCTTAATACTTGCAGCAGGACACTAGATTGATTTAAAGATCTCTATGCAAGACCGAGGAATTTATCCATGATTATCGACCCATTATGTTAAGAAGGACCATACTATCACCAATCTCCATTATCTGCTAGAAAACCCCCTATTGCTATCTGTCTGCTGTTTTTATATTCTCTTGTTAAATAGATAAAGCTAGTTATAGTCCTGAGAGAACGACACTCGAGTCATTCTACTTCTACACTACGGTTTTCGTTGTAGTTGTGGATTGCCTTTGGCTAAATAACAAATTTATTTGTCTGAAGCGGGACCTGACAAACTCGCGTTCATCAGTATACCTCCTCTCAATCTTCATTTCCTTGCACCATTCATTGAATCTTTGACCACAAAATTGAGAACCATTATCCGAGATGAGGACCCTTGGTAAGCCAAATCGACACACGATGTTCCTCCATACGAAGTTCATCACTCTTTGTTCAGTGATGGTAGATACTGCCTCAACTTCCGCCCACTTGCTAAAGTATTCTACCGCAACAATGATGAACTTCTTTTGACCCGTTCCTCTTGGGAAAGGACCGACTATGTCGATGCCCCATATGTCGAAAGAGCAAGTGATGGTGATCGGCATGAGAGGTTTCGCTGGGACGTTGATTAAATTGGCGTGCATTTGACACTCCTCGAACCTTCTCACAAATTGGGCAGCGTCTTCGCGAACAGTGGGCCAGTAGTATCCTTGTCGAATGACTTTCTGCGCGAGGGTTCTTCCTCTGGCATGGTTCCCGCAACTTCCTCGATGCATCTCTCCCAAAAGTTTTTGGACTTCATGCTCGGCGACACATCTCAAGTAGACTCCCTCGAAGGACCTTTTGTATAAGTAGTCTCCTTGCATGATGTATCGGGGAGCCTTTCCTTTGATCTTCCTCGCTTCATCCTTGTTACGAGGGAGGCTTCCATTTTTGAGATACGTAGTTATCTTTTGCATCCAACTCGGTTGACCGTCAATTGCCAAGACGTTTGGCTTTGATGACCATAGAGATGATGTGTTGATTCTCATAAGTATCACATTCCGGGTATCCACTCCTCCGAAAGCTGAAGCATATTTTGATAGGGCATCTGCCCTTTGATTGAGATCTCTTGAGAACTTCTCAATCTCACAACTTTCGAATTTTTGGATTTCCTCCGTGATGGCGCTCTTGTACTCAGCCACTGAGTCCTTCTTGGTTTTGAATTTCCCCGAGATTTGCTTCTCGGCCAGTTGAGAATCAGTGAAGAGATGTAGCTTCTTCACTTCCAATGCTTTTGCCATACGTAGAGCTAGAGTATGGCTTCATATTCTGCTTCATTGTTTGAGACCGGGAAACTAAGAGTAACGGCGTACTCGAGTTCGGCCCCTCCGGGACTCTTGAAGTATATTCCTATCCCGCCATTTTTTCCTGATGAGGATCCATCAACATGAAGAATCCAGACGTCTCCGTGGTCAACTAATTCCTTGGGCTTTGGAGAGACGGTCTCCGTGCCCTTAGGTTCGTCGATTTTCTCTGACAAGAACACTTCATGCCTTTTTCTTTTTGTTTGGGACATCGCCTTGAGCTCTTTCAAAGCATCTTCAAGAGCTTGCATGGGGTTGTTTTGCTGGAGTTGCTCTTCGACCATCATCATAACACTCTGTGTTTCCGAAGGGTTTTCCTCTGTAGTTCCTTTGGAGGGATACTCTACGAGGAAGTCGGCGATGACTTGTGCTTTCTTGGCCACGGGTGCTTGATAGTCAATGTCGTACTCACTTAATTCAATTGCCCATCTCGCCATTCTTCCCGAATTTTCGGGTTTTCCAAGGACTTGCTTAAGAGGTTGCTTCGTCAAGACTACAACCTTGTGAGCACCAAAGTAGGGCTTCAACCTCCTTGCCGTATAGACGAGGGCAAAGGATAGCCTCTCTATATCGATGTACCGCGTTTCAGCTCCAACGAGTACTTTACTCAAGTAGTAGATGGGCAAGTGGTCGTTACCTTGGATTCGTACCAAGACTGAACTGATAGCTTCTCCAGTTGCTGCTAGGTATAAGTAAAGTACCTCTCCTTCTACGGGTTTTGACAATAGTGGAGGAGCGAGTAGATACTCTTTCAACTTCTCGAAGGCTTCCTCGCACTCCTTCGTCCACTCAAAGTGGCTGCTCTTCCTTAGCACTTTGAAAAAAGGTAGGTTTTTCTCGGCAGACCTCGAGATGAATCTACTTAATGCGATTGACTTCCCGACCAATTGTTGCACCTCATTGATGGATTGAGGTTGAGGAAGATCGAGGATTGCTTTTATCTTTTCGGGGTTTGCTTCTATTCCTCTCTCCGTTACCATGTAACCGAGGAATTTCCCCCCTTTGACTCCAAAGGTACACTTCGCTAGGTTGAGCTTCATGCCATACTTTCTCAAGATTGAGAAGCATTTTACCAGGTAGCCTACATGTTGCTCCTCGGTTTTTCTCTTGACGAGCATGTCATCGACATATACTTCCATTGTTTTACCCAGCTCTTCTTTGAACATCTTGTTAACCAACCTCTGGTAGGTCGCTCCGGCGTAATTAAGACCGAATGGCATCACGTTGAAGCAATACACATTGCCATTAGCGAAGAAGGCAGTCTTGGGCACGTCATCTTTGGCCATTTTGACCTGGTAGAAGCCCTGGTATGCATCCATGAAACTCAGGAGGGCGCATCCAGCGGTGGAATCGACAAGCTGGTCGATCCGTGGAAGAGGGTAGGGATCCTTCGGGCAAAACTTGTTGAGCCTTGTGAAATTGTTGCACATTCTCCACTTTCCCGGACCTTTTTCCACGAGGACCACATTGCATACCCAATCGGAGTATCTCACCTCCTTGATGTGGCCGGCCTTAAGAAGTCTTTGGACTTCCGCTTCTATGATGGCATTATCTTCCGCACTGAAGTCTCTTCGCTTTTCTCTGATGTGGGTGATCGACGGGTCTACGTTCAGACGGTGAACGGCGACACGAGGGTCGATCCCATTGAGGTCCTCGGTACTCCATGCGAAGATGTCATTGTTATCCTTCAAACATTGGACGAGTTTCATCCTGACTTCAGTAGTCATCTCGGTACCGATTTTTGTGACCTTGTCGGCACTTCCTTCGACAATTTGGATTTCTTCTAGGGCTTCTCTTGCTTCAATTTTGTTTTCCTCAAAGAATTTCTTCTTTTTGGAAGAGGGTGGGACTGGTGGAATCACTTGATACTCCTCGAGCTCCTTAACAGCTCCTACTAGAGTATCCTTGTCTTTCTTCATGATTGCTTTTCTTCGCCTATGTGACGGACTTGGCTTCTTCAACTTTCTCTTCACTCGCCGAACCGTGTAGAAACGATAAGGCGCGTTGTGAACAAGGGGTGTCTCCTCGGATGATTGCCCCGGGTTGGGTTCTCCAATGGCAACCCTAGAAGTGAACTTGGCTGACATGGTGTAGCATTCCCATGCTTATCGTATGTCTCCTACTTCTTGTCCAATTCCCAAAGGAGTGGGGAACTTTAACTAGTTGTGGACCGTGGACACTACGGCTCGGAATTGAGAGAGACCGGGTCGGCCTAGGACTGCAAAATAATCAAACGACATATCGACGACCACAAAAGGAACCTGTTGTGTCACTCGTCTAGGAGCGCTACCCATTGATACCGTGAGGTTGATCATTCCGAGTGGCATGATAGGTTGTCCTCCAAACCCTACCAATGCGCTCCTCACTTCTCTGAGCACTTCTATTGGGTTCATTTGCATCCTTTTCAAGGTTCGGGTGAAAATCAAGTTCGCCGAGCACCCGGTGTCGACGTGGATTCTTCCTAACTTGTATGATTGAACGTCCAAGGAGACTACAAGTGGGACGCAAGGATCATAGATGTTCCCTCCTCCAGCATTCTTCAGAGGTATCTCGCTGTCATCGAAAGAGATAACATTGGTTCCCGATCGTGCGGCTTGAGCATACTTCACATCTCGGACCCTAAGATTGTCCGCCGTAATCTCCCTTTGATTACGAGTGTCGCCCCCCGCGGGTCCTCCCGCAATTGTGAGAGTGTGGATGCTTCCATTCACGGGGCGGTTCTCATAATTGTTGTAATTATGAATGTCATCATCATGAGGGTTTCCTTGGTAAGGGTGCTCGCTCCCACTTCGAGGTGGTGGAGGCAGGAGTGCCAGAGGTTCCTCCTTCCGGATGTAGCTAACCAATTGACCGTTACGTATCATCCTCTCTATTTCGTTCTTGAGTTCGACACACTCATCGGAGGTGTGCCCTTTCCCCTTGTGAAATTTGCATAATTTTTCCGAGCTCTTGTTCCTTTGATTTTCCTTAATCGGTGGTGGCCAGGAGACGTCTAGCTTCCTCGAGACTATATAGTTCAAGATGTCGGATCTTGGCGTATTTAAGTCTGTGTAGTTGCTATATCGTCTTGGAGGTGACCTTCTAGGAGGAGACCTCTTGTCTCTGAAATCATTTCTAGAGTTTCCCTCTTTGATCAGCCCAAACTTTTGATCTTTCCTTTGCTTTCCGGGGTTTTGAGGGCGAGGAGGGTACTCCTTCTCTTTTTCTTTCTCCTTCCCTTTTTCCTTGGGAAGATTGGTTCTCACTGTGACGGTTTTTCGGAATTCCTCAGCCTCGAGGAAATCCTTGCAAACTTTGGCAAGTTGTGCTTCATTCTCCACACACGATGCTGAGAGTACATCTTTGAACTTGATGTTGGTAGTGTTACCGTACAAATATTCTTTCCTCTCATTGATCGAGTGATCTTCGACTTGGAGGGCTGCTTCATGAAAACGATTGATGAAGTCCCTCAAGTCTTCGTTGTTTTTCTGAACAATTTCGGCCAAGTACCTCACTCTTCTCTTGGCGTTCATCACCTTCTCGAAACGCTTAGAGAACTCCTTGCAGAGATCTCTATATGACTTGATGGATCGGTGAGGGAGGCGCGAACACCACTTCATGGCTTCTCCGGAGAGGTTAGCCGGGAAGAGGAGTGCTTTGGTCCTTGAATCATGACCGTAAGCGTCCATTTTAGTGACAAATCTTACCAAGTAGTCCTTCGGACAACTTGTTCCATCATAGCTTTCGAAGGTGGGGAACCCTCTTTCTATTTTGGCTTGGTGGCTTCTAATCTCATCGCACAAAGGGCTCGGATCTTGGTCTTGCTCTTTCTCTTGGACAGTTCCTCGTAGAGTCTCTATCTGAGCATCAAGTGCGGATTTCCTCGCGTTGAGTTCCTCCAGAGTGAGCCTCCTCCCCGTGATCGGGTCGATCAAGGGGGTTACCTCAACTACTGTTCTCAATGCCTGATTCTCCGCCACTGCTTCTTGTTGGTTTAGAGGAGTTACTTGGTTGGGCGTAACATGATTGGGGAGAGCGGGTGGTGTAGCGACCACCTGAGCTCTATTTTCTTGTTGAGCTACATTTTGCAATGATGCCCGTATTCTTCTATCAATCAAGTCTCTCAAGTCATCCGGGGCACCTTGAGGCCCTAACCTTGATTGAACTCTTGATGGTCCAAGTCGAGATTGGATCGGCCTTGTGTTGGCTCTGGAATGTGCTTCATCTTGTGCAACTGGTGCTCTTCCTTGGGATTGACGAGGAGCGACCAGGGTTTCACGAGGTTGCTCTTGCACCGGCGCTGGTTGTGCTCCTTGAGCTTGTATCTCGGCATTAACCCTAGCAGCCTCATTACCTCCTACGTATCCTTGTAGAGTGAGAAGGAACAGACCGTATTGAGCTTCGCCCATCCCGAAGTCTGATGGTCGAACTACACGTCCATCAGGAAGGGTGAAGGTCAATGCGGCCGGTTGAGGAGGGTTCACTGCTACGGGAGGTTGATTGATTGCTACTGGAGGAGGCTGCCCCCTAGGCTCGGCGTTGTTTGGGACTCTCAACGCTTGATGAACACGGTGGTGTCGTGCTCCAACGTGAACGGATCAAATAAATTTGTAATTAGCCAAAGGCAATCCACAGCTACAACGAAAACCGTAGTGTAGCAGTAGAATGACTCGAGTGTCGTTCTCTCAGGACTATAACTTGCTTTATCTATTTAACAAGAGAATATAAAACAGCAGACAGATAGCAATAGGGGGTTTCTAGCAGATAATGGAGATTGGTGATAGTATGGTCCTTCTTAACATAACGGGTCGATAATCATGCATAAATTCCTCGGTCTTGCATAGAGATCTTTGAATCAATCTAGTGTCATGTTGCAAATATTAAGCTCTACGAAGATAATCGGTCTGACAAGTCAATCACGATTGTCCTAATGTGTTCCGTAATTATTCAACACTACGAAGATAATTGGTCTGATGGTCGACAAGTGTCCAATTGTGCATAATAATTAATACAACATACCAGAATTTTGGTTACAATTGATCAACGAAATACAGCAATGACACGGAGTATAATGCGCGATATAGCCATTAGCATGATTATCTTCCCTTCGCTAAGAATTCACATACTACCACCAATGATAAGTTTAGCTACTCATAATAGGCATGCAATCAACAGAAATCGTAGAAGAAAACATGTTGAAAGAATATAATAAAATAAGTAGAATTAAACTGTAAGATACAAAGTTACCGAAGGTTGTCAGCCTCCGGATGATTGCGGTCCTACGAGCTCCAAACTGCTATGAAAAAGTATCCCCTAAGCTACAGAACTCCCAGGACAGGCCCCGAGAAGTTCCTACCTAAAACTATAGAGAGAGGTGAGAAAGTAGGTCCGGAAAGATATGATTTTCGGAGAAAAACTGAGCAACTATATATAGGCCCCGAAAAACTACGGGGCGGTTCGCCCCAGAGCTCCGGCGGTTCGCCCCCCGGTTTTTTCGCGGAATTCCGCGTTTTCGACGCGTTTTTGGATTTCTTCCCCTTTTCGGACTCGATTTCTGACTTCTAGTAGCCTTCTAACCTCCAGATTCGGCCCCTAGACTTCAAATCCTATCCGGAAACCTTCAGATACTCCAAATAGGCTTCTGGAACACCAATTCCTTGTCAACTTCAATATAATTGCCCGGAAATCCTCGAATTTCAACCAAAACCTGTAAAATAAAATCTAAAGGGAAACGTGACACTATTCTAATAAAATGCATTAAAATATAGCTAAATTAACATAGAGGATAGCTAAAATAGGTGAAAAATACTCGAATGAAAGTGTAAATACACATTCATCAAACTCCCCAAACCAAACCTTTGCTTGTCCTCAAGCAACTAAGCTAGACTCTAATACAAAAAACATGCAAGACACAAAATGGAGTTTCATGCCAAATAAGATGAACTAATCTACTGAATCTATCAAATAACATATGAACAAAAACCATATAAATCAAAGCATGAATATAGGTTGAAGAATACCTCGATTGACTTATACACATCCACATAAGCACTTATGTAAAGACAAGATAGTCTCTCGTAACATTCTCTACCTGGACCTAGTCAGTGACGACGTAATGAAGCATGCTAAGATACGAATGGTTGTCCCGTGCCTATGAAACTGAGGACTTACAGCTGTTCCACCATGTTAAGACTTTTCCTCAAAAGAGGTCGAACCAGTACTGGCTCTCATCAAACGAAGGAGGGTTCCCTATAAAAGATAACACTCCCCTATTCTACCCATCTCACAAGTAAAGTCTTAAGCTATTCACCACTTCCTGAATGGCAGGACGAGGGTGGTCTAGAACAGATGACACTCAAGACAAAAAAGATAAAAAATAGAAAAACACGATTACGAACATTACAAAAATAGAAAAGACTCAACACTTTGCTAAACTGCTATTTGGCTTTCTTTTTTAGACCCTTCTTTGCTTTTTTGGGGTCTTTTTTTCTTTTTTTATTTTCCAGATTCTTTTTTTCTTTTTCTCTTTTTTTTCTGGAAATTTTTCTTTCTTTTTTTTTCGATTTTTTTAGCCAGCAGTAGCACAACAAAGAGAGAAACAAAATGACTCACACGACTTCCCCAAACCTATTCGAAAGAATAGGTTGGAGTACAAAATTTACGGAAAAGGAAAAATAAAATCACGATACGAAAATGAAAAACACAAACAAGTCTATGATGGTGTAACCCCCTCCCCAAACCTATTCGGAAGAATAGGTTATAAACAAAGGATCACACAACCTCACACTACCTCCTTCCTAGGCATTTATCAAGCTCAAAGCATGGTGAAGACTTGTTGCCTCTTAGGTACATAATTACTCGGGAAGACAACCATAAGACCCTAACATGCATCATCCTATTATAAAGGCCTTCGTGAACCGCAGTAGAGAAAACACCACTAAGTGATGTCGAGACTACCAAGCTTAACTAAGTACAATACATAAATGTGACAAGCCAAGCGAGAAAAACCTCAAACCAATTCATAGAGATGAAGCATACGATTAATGACATAGTTGGTTGATCTATCCAATAAAAAAGTTCAAAAAATTCGGCAATAAACTCCATATAAAACATGCAAGACTATTCTAGGAAAGCCGTAAACGTGCAAATGCAAAAAATTTCACGAGTTTATCATAAGCAAGATAAGTATAGAGATAACCAGCGATAGCCTCCTCCCCAAACTGAACGTCGTCGCTCGTCCCGAACGTCGAAAGTGGATCCAAGGTGAGAGCTAATGCTTTTATAAGTGACCTATAATACTCAATCAAACTCGTGAGATAAAATCTAAAGCGGTAAAGAAAGCGATAAAATCTCCGGGTTGCCTCCCGGATAGCGCCATTGTTTAAAGTCTTTGACTCGACTCCTGTCCGCGCCTATCTCTTCTTTATGCGGGTACTAGGCTTCCCCTTCATTGATCTCCTTTCCATGCCACGAACCTGTAAATAAGAAAGAATATAGGCTGCAAGACCACAGTAGTGAGTAGTAATATCAGGCGGTTCAGGTGGATCAGGTATGGCTTGCAATACGTGTTGCTTGCCATCCACTTCGATGGTGCAAGTTCTTTGGTAGATGTCCATCACGGAGCGTAGCTTGGTCAAGAATGTTTGCCCTAAGAGTATGACATCCCCCGTCCCAGGTGCAGATGCCGGCATAACTACGAAATTGGTGTATACAGACGCTTCTCCGATCTTGACCAACACATTTTTCACAACGCCCTCGGGTCTCATAAAGGATCCATCCGCCAGTTGCACAACAGCCCTTTGCTCAGATAGTTTTCCAAGGTTGCTCTTTTCAAACACATTTAAAGGAATTATGTTTGAGTAGGATCCCGTATCTAGTGTGGCACGGACATCTTCAAGCTCACCAATCCTTACCTTAACATCGAAACTTTTAGGGAGTGGTTCGGGATCCTCTTGCTCCTCATCACTTGTGTCAGAACCAAGGTCCTTCTCTTCTTCCTCAGCTTGTAGAAGTTCTTCCTTCACGCAACACTCGCACCTAACAACCTTCTTGATGGTGATTCCGTCAGGTACATCACCAGCCAATGTAATGGCATTCGTCTTCACAGTGTTTCTAGGCAGTTTGCCTTGCTCCCTACTTGATCCTCGGTCGATCAACTCTTGCATCTTTTGATGGGCAAGCCTAGTGCTTTCTTCCAACCTATCGAGCCTTGCCCTAGTCTTCTCAGAATCTTCCTCATAACGTTTGAGAAAACTTTGTGTGTGATCAACCATCTTTTGCAAGTTCTCCATCAGTTGAGCCATCTTCGACTTCGGTGGCTCTTTCGGAGCGGGGTTTTCACAGTGATCATTACCATAGTTCAGCCTACTACGGTCTTGGTTAGGTCCATAAGTTTGGTTAGCCGGTGCATATCCTTGATTGTTACGGTATCCTCTTCTACAAAATCCACCTCGAGGATTCCTACCGTCTTGTCCGTAGCTAACTTCTTGAGTGCCAAACTCCGTAGCAAAGGCTTCTTCTTCGCCTCCTCGAGCCCAGTTGCCATCATCGTATGCCAGCTCCGATCTACACATATGAGCCCCATGCCCATAGTTCTTGCATATTCGGCATACTTCGTTCGAAACAGTTGTTCCGGTGGCGCTCTTGAGGACTTGCTTCAATTCGTTGGTAAAGCACTCGAATTGATCCCCATTCCTCCTGTTCATAGGGGCTTCTTGAGTCGGTGGAGCTTCAGGTGCACGCCTTCTAATCATTGCTCTTGGGTCCTTGAACTGCGAACCCTTAGCAAGCCTTTCGAAAACTGCCCAGACGGCTTCTGCGGTTTCCTCCCAAATATTGCCTCGGCATTGGAAATCCACCACTTGTTGGTTCTCGAAGGTTAGTCCATTGTAGAAGTGTTGGACTAGGTCGGAAAGTTCAAAACCATGGTGAGGGCACTTGTTCGTGAGATCTTGGAACCTCTCAAACGCGGTGTAGATAGTCTCATCATAGTCCTGCTTGAATCCAGTGATTTGCGCCTTTAGCGCGGTAGTCAAGGTGTGAGGGAAGTATTTCTTCATGAAAGCTGAAAAAACCTTTTCCCAAGTGTCCAGCGAGCCTGCTGGAAGAGAACTCAGCCATGACTTGGCTCTGTCGCCAAGTCCCATAGCAAAAACCTTCATCCTCAACTCATCCGTTGTTATGTCAGCTCCGGGTCGTAGGAGTTGGTTGACGAAATCATCGATATCGTGCAAGTACCCCATCACATCTTCCCTTGATAAGCCATAGAACCTCGGAAGTTGTTGGAATGCGTGGGTCTTGATGAACGGAGATTTGTCAGGTCCCGGTTCAGTCAAATAAATTTGTTATTTAGCCAAAGAAATCCACAACTACAACGAAAACCGTAGTGTAGCAGTAGAATGACTCGAGTGTCGTTCTCTCAGGACTATAACTAGCTTTATCAAATCTAATTTAGAATATAAAAACCGCAAACAGATAGCATAGGGGTTTCTAGCAGATAATGGAGATTGGTGATAGTATGGTCCTTCTTAACATAATGGGATAATCATGCATAAATTCCTCGGTCTTGCATAGAGATCTTTGAATCAATCTAGTGTCCTGTTGCAAGTATTAAGCACTACGAAGATAATTTGGTCTGACAAGTGAATCACGATTGTCCTAATGTGTTCCGTAATTATTCAACACTACGAAGATAATTGGTCTGATGGTCGACAAGTGTCCAATTGTGCATAATAATCAATACAACATACGATAATTTTGGTTACAACTGATCAACGAAATAAAGCAATGACACGGAGTACAATTCGCGATATAGCCATTAGCATGATTATCTTCCCTTCGCTAAGAATTCACATACTACCACCAACGATAAGTTTAGCTACTCATAATAGGCATGCAATCAACAGAAATCATAGAAGAAAACATGCTGAAAGAATATAATAAAATAAGTAGAATAAAACTGTAAGATACAAAGTTACCGAAGGTTGTCAGTCTCCGGATGATTGCGGTCCTACGAGCTCCAAACTGCTATGAAAAAGTATCCCCTAAGCTACAGAACTCCCAGTACAGGCCCCGGGAAGTTCCTACCTAAAACTATAGAGAGAGGTGAGAGAGAAGGTCTGGAAAGATATGATTTTCGGAGAGAAAACTGAGCACTATATATAGGCCCCGAATAAGCTCTGGGGCGGTTCGCCGCAGGATGGGGCGGTTCGCCCCCCGTCTTTTTCGCGGAATTCCGCATTTTTCGATGCGGTTTTGGATTTCTTCACCTTTTTGGACTCGGTTTCTGACTTCTAGTGGCCTTCTAACCTCCAGATTCGACCCCTAGACTCCAAATCCTATTCGGAAACCTTCAGATACTCCAAATAGGCTTCTGGAACACCAATTCCTTGTCAACTTCAATATAATTGCCTAGAAATCTTCGAATTTCAACAAAAACCTGTAAAATAAAATCTAAAGGGAAACGTGACACTATTCTAATAAAATATATTAAAATATAGCTAAATTAACATAGATGATAGCTAAAATAGGTGAAAAAGACTCGAATGAAAGTGTAAAATACACATTCATCAAACTCCCCAACCGAACCTTTGCTTGTCCTCAAGCAACTAAGCTAGACTCTAATTACAAAAAACATGCAAGACACAAAATGGAGTTTCATGCCAAATATAATGAACTAATCTACTGAATCTACCAGATAACATATGAACTAAAACCATATGAATCAAAGCATGAATATAGGTCGAAGAATACCTCGATTGACTTATACACATCCACATAAGCACTTATGTCAGGACAAGATAGTCTCTCGTAACATTCTCTACCTGGACCTAGTCAGTGACGACGTAATGATGCATGCTAAGATACGAACGGTTGTCCCGTGCCTATGAAACTGAGGATTTACTGCTGTTCCACCATGTTAAGACATTTCCTCAAAAGAGGTCGAACCAGTACTGGCTCTCATGAAACGAAGGAGGGTTCCCTATAAAAGATAACACTCCCCTATTCTACCCATCTCTCAAGTAAAGTCTTAAGCTATTCACCACTTCCTGAATGGCGGGGCGAGGGTGGTCTAGAACAGATGACTCTCAAGACCAAAAAGATAAAAAATAAAAATTACAACACGATTACGAACAATATGAAAAATGGAAAAGATTCAAACTTTGCTAAACTGCTATTTGGCTTTCTTTTTTGGACCCTTCTTTGCTTTTTTGGGGTCTTCCTTTTTTTTTCTCTCTTTTTCTTTCCAGATTCTTTTTTTTCTTTTTCTTTTTCTCTTTTTTTCTGCAATTTTTCTTTCTTCTTTTTTTCGATTTTTTTTTTTAGCCAGCAGTAGCATAACAAAAAGAGAAACAAAATGACTCACACAACTTCCCCAAACCTATTCGATAGAATAGGTTGGAGTACAAAATTTACGAAAAAGAAAAATATTCTCACGATACGAAAATGGTAAACAGAAACAAGT
The DNA here is from genome assembly GCA_028274465.1 of Plantago ovata. Taxonomy (NCBI): domain Eukaryota; kingdom Viridiplantae; phylum Streptophyta; class Magnoliopsida; order Lamiales; family Plantaginaceae; genus Plantago; species Plantago ovata. The sequence continues at coordinate 99,620,841 of CM051456.1, read as the reverse complement.
CTATGATGGTGTAACCCCCTCCCCAAACCTATTCGGAAGAATAGGTTATAAACAAAGGATCACACAACCTCACACTACCTCCTTCCTAGGCATTTAGCAATCTCAAAGCATGGTGAAGACTTGTTGCCTCTTAGGTACATAATTACTCGGGAAAACAACCATAAGACCCTAACATGCATCATCCTATTATAAAGGCCTTCGTGAACCGCAGTAGAGAAAACACCACTAAGTGATGTCGAGACTACCAAGCTTAACTAAGTGCAATACATAAATGTGACAAGCCAAGCGAGAAAAACCTCAAACAAATTCATAGAGATGAAGCATACGATTAATGGCATAGTTAGTTGATCTACCCAATAAAAAAGTTCAAAAAATTCGGCAATAAACTCCATATAAAACATGCAAGACTATCCTAGGAAAGCAGTAAACGTGCAAATGCAAAAAAAAAAAAATTCACGAGTTTATCAGAAGCAAGATAAGTATAGAGATAACCAGCGATAACCTCCTCCCCAAACCTGAACGTCGTCGCTCGTCCCGAACATCGAAAGTGGATCCAAGGTGAGAGCTAATGCTTCTATAAGTGACCTATAATACTCAATCAAACTCGTGAGATAAAATCTAAAGCGGTAAAGATAGCGATAAAATCTCCGGGTTGCCTCCCGGATAGCGCCATTGTTTAAAGTCTTTGACTCGACTCCTGTCCGCGCCTATCTCTTCTTTCTGCGGGTACTAGACTTCCCCTTCATCGATCTCCTCTCCATGCCATGAACCTGTGAATAAGAAAGAATATAGGCTGCAAGACCACAGTAGTGAGTAGTGAAAGAATTATCTGGCGGATCAGGTGGATCAGATATGGCTTGCAACACATGTTGCTTGCGTTCCACTTCAATAGTGCAAGTTCTTTGGCAGATGTCCATCACGGAGCGTAGCTTAGTCAAGAACGTTCGTCCCAAGAGAATGACATCCCCCGTCCCAGGTGCAGACGCCGGCATAACTACAAAATTGGTGTATACAGATGCTTCACCAATCTTGACCAATACATTTTCCACAACGCCTTCGGGTCTCACAAAGGATCCATCCGCCAGTTTCACAATAGCCCTTTGCTCAGATAGTTTTCCAAGGTTGCTCTTTTCAAATACATTCAAAGGGATTATGTTTGAGTAGGATCCCGTGTCTAGTGTGGCACGGACATCTTCAAGTTCGCCAATCCCGACCTTAACATCGAAACTTTGAGGGAGTGGCTCGGGATTCTCTTGCTTCTTTCCACTCTCATCAGTACCAAGGTCCTTCTCTTCTTCCTTGGCTAGTGGAGGCTCTTCATCCTTGTAACACTCGCACTTAGCAACTTGCTTAATGGTGATTTCCACTGGTTGATCTCCCACCAAGTTGATCGACATGGACCTCTCAGTGCTGCTATGTAACTTCCCTTGCTCTCTACTAGCTCTAGCTTCCAATTGATCCAGACAAGCATTGATCTTTGCCGAATCCTCCCCGTATCTCTTCAAAAACACTTGGGTGAAATCCACGAATTTCTGTAAATTATCCATGAGAGTTGCTGACTTGGATGTAGATGCTTCGTCCTTTGGAGTAGGATTACTACAGTTTCCCAAGTGAACATCTTCTCGTGCTAGATCTGATCTACACATATGAGCCCCATGCCCATAATTCTTGCACACCCTACATACCTCGTTGGAGAGAGAAGTTCTGATTAGGCCACTTAGAGCTTGCCTCATCTGATTGGCGAAACCTTCGAACCTATCGCCACTCACACCATTCACTTCATGCATTGGGATCTCCTGGTTTGGTGGGGCCTCAGGTCCACGCCTTCTAACCATTGCTCTTGGATCCTTGGATTGAGATCCTTCAGCAAGCCTTTCGAAACACGCCCACACATCCTCGGCGGTCTCTTCCCAGATAGTACCACGGCATTGGAAATCCACCACCTGTTGACTCTCATATGTGAGTCCATTGTAGAAGTGCTGGACAAGATCAGGAAGCCCAAAACCATGGTGTGGACACTTGTGCATCAGGTCCTTGAACCTCTCGAAAGCGGTGTAGATGGTCTCGTTATAGTCCTGTTTGAATCCTGTGATTTGCGCCTTAAGCGCGGTAGTCAATGTGTGAGGAAAGTATTTCTCCATAAAAGCAGAATACACCTTGTCCCAGGTGTCTAGTGATCCGGCTTCCAGAGATCCTAACCATGCCTTGGCTTTATCACCAAGCCCCAAAGCAAAAACCTTCATCCTTAGCTCATCGTCCGTTATCCTTGCTCCGGGCCTTGGAAGATTGTTGATAAAATCGTCAATATCATTCAGGTATCCCATAACATCTTCCCTAGCCAACCCATAGAACCTCGGGAGTTGCTGGTACATGCAACTTTTGATTTCCAAATCTCGAGTTGCAGCAGAAAGAACAATAGTTGGACCTCTCATCAGTGCTTTGTTGGGTTGAACCCATGATTTCAAAAGTGGGCGAGCCATCACAAGACCTGAATATCTGTGACAAGCTAGCGGTGTTCCTGCAAAACGTGTATGCGGCATACACTATCTATAACAGACTAGGAAAGGTGAATTAGAAACAGACTAGGAATGCAGTATCAGAGAGAGATTAAAAAGGAAAACTAAAACTAAAAGAATTAGGAATCTAAAGCTGTAAATATAAACAAAGTAAATAGAAAAAAGGAGTATAGTCCCCGACAACGGTGCCAATTTGATGAACGGAGATTTGTCAGGTCCCGGTTCAGTCAAATGAATTTGTTATTTAGCCAAAGGCAATCCACAACTACAACGAAAACCGTAGTGTAGCAGTAGAATGACTCGAGTGTCGTTCTCTCAGGACTATAACTAGCTTTATCAAATCTAATTTAGAACATAAAAACAGCAAACAGATAGCAGAGGGGTTTCTAGCAGATAATGGAGATTGGTGATAGTATGGTCCTTCTTAACATAATGGGTTGATAATCATGCATAAATTCCTCGGTCTTGCATAGAGATCTTTGAATCAATCTAGTGTCCTGTTGCAAATATTAAGCACTACGGAGATAATTTGGTCTGACAAGTCAATCACGATTGTCCTAATGTGTTCCGTAATTATTCAACACTACGAAGATAATTGGTCTGATGGTCGACAAGTGTCCAATTGTGCATAATAATCAATACAACATACCAGAATTTTGGTTACAACTGATCAACGAAATAAAGCAATGACACGGAGTATAATGCGCGATATAGCCATTAGCATGATTATCTTCCCTTCGCTAAGAATTCACATACTACCACCAACGATAAGTTTAGCTACTCATAATAGGCATGCAATCAACAGAAATCATAGAAGAAAACATGCTGAAAGAATATAATAAAATAAGTAGAATAAAACTGTAAGATACAAAGTTACCGAAGGTTGCCAGTCTCCGGATGATTGCGGTCCTACGAGCTCCAAACTGCTATGAAAAAGTATCCCCTAAGATACAGAACTCCCAGGACAGGCCCCGGGAAGTTCCTACCTAAAACTATAGAGAGAGGTGAGAGAGAAGGTCTGGAAAGATATGATTTTCGGAGAGAAAACTGAGCACTATATATAGGCCCCGAATAAGCTCTGGGGCGGTTCGCCGCAGGATGGGGCGGTTCGCCCCCCGTCTTTTTCGCGGAATTCCGCGTTTTTCGACGCGGTTTTGGATTTCTTCACCTTTTCGGACTCGGTTTCTGACTTCTAGTGGCCTTCTAACCTCCAGATTCGACCCCTAGACTCCAAATCCTATTCGGAAACCTTCAGATACTCCAAATAGGCTTCTGGAACACCAATTCCTTGTCAACTTCAATATAATTGCCCAGAAATCTTCGAATTTCAACCAAAACCTGTAAAATAAAATCTAAAGGGAAACGTGAAACTATTCTAATAAAATGTATTAAAATATAGCTAAATTAACATAGAGGATAGCTAAAATAGGTGAAAAAGACTCGAATGAAAGTGTAAAATACACATTCATCAGTTCTTGATTTCCAGATCTCGGGTTGCAGACGAAAGAACTATCGCCGGTCCCCTCATACGATCCTTGGTGGGTTGTACCCATGCCTTCAGTGGTCTAGCTTCTGCCATTCCGTCGATTTCCTTGAACAGACTGAGTAGAGATTCAGAGAAATCGGTTTCCTCTATTTCCTCTAGTGCGCGCCTTTCAAGTAGTCGCCTTCTTTGGTGGTAGACTCTGTCGATCTCAGCAATTGAATCAGCAAGCGGTGTTCCTGCAGAACGTGTATGCGGCATACACTATCTATAACAGACTAGGAAAAGTGATTAGAACAGACTAGGAAAGCAGTATCAGAGAGAGATTAAACAGAAAAACTAAAACTAATAGAATTAGGAATCTAAAGCTAAAGGGAAACGTGACACTATTCTAATAAAATGTACTAAAATATAGCTAAATTAACATAGAGGATAGCTAAAATAGGTGAAAAAGACTCGAATGAAAGTGTAAAATACACATTCATCAACGCTCCATAGGAACTTCCTACGGGGATTCCTTGCGGGTTGTTTTCTCCCGATCTCTCATTTTGGGAGTTGGTGACATTAGTAAATGCCCCCTCCGTGTAATCTCGATTCCTTACAACATTGTTGTTTCTTGGTGCCCTCGGAGCACCGTCCGTTCCTCCTCCGCGACCGTTACTAGAGGGAGGGCCTCTAGGTCGAGGAGGGTTCCTGGGTGGTGCATTAGCAAGACGGTTGCTTCTTCTGGGAGGCATATTCGTGAAGGGTCACGAGGAGGGTGATGGCTCGACCAGTAGGGCAAGGAATGATGTTTCGTGTCGATTCCCACAGACGGCGCCAAATGTTGAGGGGTAATTCGTGCTTCTTCCTAAGTTCGCAGTGAGTCGCTATTCTATGTCTTATTCATGTTCTTCTTCTTGTAGTGTTCCTCCAGGGTAGGTAATGAATCTTCTTGTAGCTTCCTCGTACCTGAAATATACTGGAGGGGGGGGGTTAGTGTCTCTTGCCCGGTCTGTATGATATCAGACCGGAGTGACGACTTTATGAGTAGGGAGTTGTGAGGCTTCCCTAGTACGAATAATAAATGTGGTGGTTGAGAGGTATTAATGCTTACTGTTGAGGAGTGAGTGAAGCCTTTATATACTTGTGGGCTTTCATGGTCAGGTCATGTAGGATCGCGACACGTGTACGACTAGGATTGAGGCCTTCCTCGGCCCAGGCTCATTAGGGAGGTCCATGGGCCTTGGCCCAAGGGAGAAACCATGGCTGGTCGCTCAGGGTCCTCGAGCCTTCCTTGTGCGTAGAAGGTGCGAGTAGTGTCCTGCCCAGTTTCTCTCAAGGAGCGTTACCTTTACATAAGGCCCTCCTCGAGCCATAGTGATGCTCCTCGAGCTCACTGGCTGCTTTGTCCTTGTGATGAGCTTATTTTGAGGGTTGTCCTCCCAGTGATGGTCGGACCCTATGTTGGTCGGTCCACACCTTAGTGACATACTTGGGTGTGGTCGTGCCACTTGAGGGACGGCCTATGTGCTTTGTTGCGCTCTTAGACCGCTCCAGTTCGTACATGCGGACTGGACATATTTCAACACTAACAGATCCACACTCAGAATTTCTATTACAATCAAGGAATGCCAGACATTACACCAACAAAGTTGTTCTCTCACCTTGCTACTGTCAACTATGAGACAAAGCAAAGAGAAAATGTATTTGCTGAAAAATCGCAAAACATTGCTCTTGCTGCAAAGCCGTCATCTTCTGAAAAGAAGAATGAAAAAGAGCCTACTGATGAAAACTCTTTGGTTGTCAAAAACATGAAGAAATTTATCAGCAAGGAACTTGAAAGGCGAAAAGCAAAAGAGAAGCTGAAAAAGCATCTTGGTAACAACTACCATAAGTACAAGAATGAGACTAGCTCGCTGAACAAGCAAGCTCAGCAAGCTACTTCATCAGGAGAACCAGCAGTTGGAAATGATCTATGCTTTTACTGCAAAAAGCCTGGACACTTCAAAGCTAATTGCCCTTTGCTGAAAGGCAAATCTGCTGAAAAGAAGAAGAAGTTCAAAAGAGCTTTTATTGCTGAAGAAAAGAAGAAGCTTCAAGCAAAAATCGATGCATTATGTATTGATACTAGCTCCGAAGATGAAAGTTCAGACAATGACGATGAAGAAGCCACTCTAGACGTGGAGATTGGAAAAGAAGTTTGTGGAATAGCTATGGAAGCTTATCCAGATGTGTCAAACTACGAATTCTGCCTCATGGCTGGTCAGGTAAACAACCCTACCTCTGACTCAGACTCAGAAAGTGAAGACGAGATTGACCTTGACAAGATTCAAGGAGAAATCGAAAGATTTGAGAAAACTCTGAGCAGACAGCAAGGGAAACTACAAATTGCTGAAACTCTGACCAAGCAGACTACTGAAAAGTACGTCTTGCTGAAGGAAGAGACAGAAGAGAAGGATGCTGAAATAAGGCGTCTTAAGAAGTTGATTGCTGAAGCTACAGAGAAGAATTCTCAAATGGCATTAGAATTGGAAGAATATCAGTCCTCAATTCTAAAGTTACTTGCTGAAATCCAAGAGATGAAAAAGATGAAAATCAATTTCAAATCTTATGTGGACGCAAGTAATACGCTAACTGAACTAAACTCGTACTTGAGAGATCCATCTCAGAAAGAAGGTTTAGGTGCAATGTATGAAGGTGATGACGTAGAAATCTTGAGTAAAGATAAATCACCGATCTCCTTTGTACGTGCTACTGATAGTGGTCTACCAGAACTCTATCAGTTTGATCAATCTAAGGTTGCGGAAACATGCAATCAAGTACCTATGACCATAAAGCCCGTTGTTGCTACTCAAAGTAACAAGACTTTAAAAGGAAAACAGGTTGCTGAGAAGCAAACTGGAAAGAAGAAGGATGTTGTGAAGCATCCCGCCAAACAAGTTGCTGAAAAGCAAGTTGTTAAGTCTAAAGGCAAGATTACTAAAAGTAATCAGAAGACCTTTGCTGACAAACCTGAATCAAGTAAGGTTGCTGACGCAAAAGCTCAGCATTCTCCGAAAAGTGGACTCGGTTTCAAAACCAAGCAAAGTCAACTTTTTCATGAGTATAAGCAAAGTCAGCAAAGATACTTCAAAGAGATGAAGAAAATCAAGCCTAATAGTTCTGAAAAGACTCTTAATGCTAGGGCTAGAAGGAACCTTGCTAGAAAAGAACTTACTGAAAAGTATGTTCAATAAAAAGGTCAACCGAGCAAGACACCACATCAGAAAGTGGAATTGACCAGCACGAGTCAAAAGTCTTTCAGCTCAAAACCTCCTAGATCCTCAGCAAGTAGAAAACAAGTCAAAGTTGAAAAACATGGGTTTCCACTGGACGCATTCTTGAACATGTTAATGGACATCCATTATTGGATAATTAACTTGTTTGCTCTTGATTGTGCAGACTTCAGCCACGGAGACAAACGATGCAATCTGGCACTTTGATAGTGGTTGTGGAAAGCACATGACGGGCAACAAGAATAACCTTATAAACTATAGACGGTGGTCTAAAGGTTCAACAATAAGGTTTGCTGGTGGAGGCTCTGGTTCTACAAAAGACTATGGTGACGTGAAGTTAGGTTGCATAACCATTACTGGAGTTCTTTATGTCAAAAATCTTAAGTTTAACCTTTTCAGCATGAGTCAGTTTGCTGACAAAGGATACTTCATCAAAATCAAAAGTTATGAATGTAAACTTATAGATTTCGAGACTAAAAAGGTAATAATGATTGCAAGAAGATCAGGAGGCTTGTACACCGTTGATTGGTCTTCAGCAATTGTTGAAAAATGCCTTGTCTCAGATCATGATTGCCTTGCTGAAAAAGCATGGTTATGGCATAACGAACAAGTCATCTAAACTTCAAGACGCTGAATAAGTTGTCTAAAAAGGCACTTGTAGTTGGATTACCTAGGGTTACTTTTAAGAAGGATGGTGTTTGCAATGCATGTCAGCAAGGAAAGCAAACCAAATCTTCTTTCAAGAACAAGGCAGTACCGTCAACTACAAAACCTTTACAACTCTTGCACATGGACTTGTTTGAATCTTCTTCAACAAGCTATGCTGGTAAGAAGTATGGTCTAGTCGTGGTAGATGACTATTCAAGATTCACTTGGGTAGTATTCAAAGTTTTGTTTCTTAGATTACTTGTTGTAACTGAATAAGTTATAATTAAGTTATCTCACCCCAAAACTCTCTAACTGAAAATACACCCTTTCAGGCGTGATATTTAGGGGGAACTTAATCGAGCATAGTTTTGCTGATTAAAAGTACCAAGTTTGGTGGAGAACAAGGTTGCCCTCTCTAGATTAGGTTGGAGACGAAGCAAGTGTGCTTTTGTTTCTGTTTGAATCACTCTAGATAGGAGTTGTAAGGAACCTCAATCATATCTTAGTGGATTCAGTCCTAGAAAGGACAAAGTGGATTAGTTGAGAGATTACGCCACTCTCAGATACCACTATAAAAGTGTTTGTGTGATTTACTTAATGTACTTAGTTTTCAGCAAATCATATCTGTCTGTACACAAGTCACTCACATCACTTGCTGAAACCTTCATTTACTGAAAGAGCACTTATTGTATCAAAGACTTCCGCTCTCTGATTTTAAGTATCAGCAAACCTAGTTACTGAAAAGTAACTTACACTTGCTGAGAAAGTTAAGTATCAGCAAACTCATTACTGAAAAGTAATAAGCACTTGCTGAGAAAGTTTTAAACGACGAAAGTTTGAAAAGACTATTCATCCCCCCCCCTCTAGTCTTTTCTTGTTGTTTAAAGGGACCAACAGGCCTCCTGAGTAGGTGGAGCTTCAGGTCCACGTCTCCTAACCATTGCTCTTGGATCCTTCAATTGCGAACCCTTAGCAAGCCTTTCGAAAACCGCCCAAACGGCTTCCGCGGTTTCCTCCCAAATATTGCTACGGCATTGGAAATCCACCACTTGTTGATTCTCAAAGGTTAGTCCATTGTAGAAGTGTTGGACAAGATCTGAAAGCTCAAAACCATGGTGAGGGCACTTGTTCATGAGGTCTTGGAACCTCTCAAACTCGGTGTAGATGGTCTCATCATAGTCTTGTTTGAATCCAGTGATTTGCGCCTTAAGTGCGGTAGTCAATGTGTGAGGAAAGTATTTCTCCATGAATGCTGAAAAAACCTTTGCCCAAGTGTCAAGCAAACCCGCCGGTAGAGAACTCAACCATGCCTTGGCCTTGTCGCCATGCCCCATAGCAAAAACCTTCATTCTCAACTCATCCGCCGTTATTTCAGCTCCGGGTCGTGGAAGTTGGTTGACGAAGTCATCGATGTCATGCAAGTACCCCATCACGTCTTCCCTAGCCAAGCCATAGAACCTCGGAAGTTGCTGGAACATGTGTTTTTTTATTTCCAGATCTCGAGTTGCAGACGAAAGAACAATCGCCGGTCCCCTCATAAGATCCTTGGTGGGTTGAACCCATGATTTCAGTGGTCTAGCTTCTGCCATTACGACGATGTCTTCAAAAAGACTATGTAGAGATTCAGAGAAATCAGTATCCTCTATTTCCTCTAGTTCACGTCGTTGAAGTAGTTGCCTTCTTTGGTGGTAGACTCTGTCGATTTCAGCGATTGGTTCAGCAAGCGGTGTTCCTCTAGATCGTGTACTTCGCATACACTATCTGTAACAAGCAAAGAAAAGAGTATCAAGAGAGATCAAATTAACTAAACTACTAAAACTAGGAATTGAATGTTGAAAATATAAATAAGCTAAACAGAAAAAAAGAGTATAGTCCCCGGCAACTGCGCCAATTTGATGAACCGAATTTGTCAGACTCAATTAATCAAATAAATTTGTTTTTAGCCAAAGGCAATTCACAACTACAACGAAAACCAAGGCACGTAGTGTAGAAGTAAAATAACCTCGAGTGTCGATCTCTAAGGACTATAACTAGCTTTATCTAATTTAACTTAAACTATAAATTCAACAAACGACTTAGCACAGATTTTCTTATCAATAATAATGGAAGTTAGTGATAGTATGATCATTCAAAGCATCAGGTTAATAATCATGCATGAAGTACTTGAACGTTTGCATAGAAATCTAAGATCATGAATTGTCCAATGTGTTCTGTTCAATTCAACACTACGAAGATAGAGGGCTTAGATAGATCAAAGAAATAAAGCAATAAGTCAAGTCTGAATCGCGTTACAACCAATCATGCATAATTAAGAACCCTAGCTAAGAAATCACATACTATCACCAACGATAGATTTAGCTACTCATAGATAAATTGCAATCAACAAGAATCAAAGCAAGATTGAATGAAAACATGTTGAAAGAAATAAATAAAAGTAGAAAAATCGTGGGATACAATGTTACCAACAAAGGTTGTCAATCTCTGAAGAATTGCTAACTCACAAGCAAGAATTGAGAAACAACGAGGTCCAATTGCTATGCTTAATCCTCCAAATTGATAAGAAAAAGAGTCTCCTATGCTAAGAATTCCAAGAACAGGCTCTGGAGAATTCGTCTCTCAAAATAATGTGAAAATGTATGAAAAATGTAGAAAAACAGGCAAATATATATAATGTTCGGAATAGCACGGGGCGAACAGCCCCAGACGCCGGGCGATTCGCCTGGTGCGGGGCGATTCGCCTGGTGCGGGGCGATTCGCCCCACGTCCCAGGCGATTCGCCTGGGACGTCGAGACCGATTTCAGCGAGATTTTAGTCTTTTTTTCCTTTTCGGACTCGGATTTTGTCTTCTAGTGACCTTTAAGCCTTGAAACTCGTCCCCTAGGCCTCAAATCTAATCTGGAACCTTCTAGATACTCCACGAATGTCCTCGGAACACCAAAACCTCGTCCACTTCATCAATATTGCCCATAAAAACACGTTTTTCACCTAAAACCTGAAAAATGCAAAGGGAAACGTGACACTATTCTAATAAAATGCACTAAAATATAAGCTAAATTAACCTAGAGGATAGCTAAATTCGTGAAAAAGACTCGAATGAAAGTGAAAAATACACGTTCATCAATTGCTAACATCAAAAAGAGGGAAATTTGTTAGGAAACTTGTAAATTTTGATGAGCAATTAACCATGCTAAATTAGGAAAAGTCCAGTAACTAGTACTCTTAAGGTCCATAGGAATTTAGAATTTTAAGGACATTGTAAAAGAGGAACGTTTGCTGAAGACTTAGTGTAGGTACTAGTTAGGTGCTTTAGTTTCGCTGATGATGTACTTTGTTTTTACAAATGAACTATTGAAGCACTAGAACCGTTCAGAAACTTGAAAAATTCGAAGACTGAAGACTTAAGAAGATTTCTGAAGATGGTATTGATGAACGAGATTGTCAGACTCGAACAATCAAATAAAATTTGGTTTTTTTTTAGCCAAAGGAAACTCGCAACTACAACGAAAACGAAAACGTAGTGTAGAAGAAAGATAACCTCGAGTGTCGATCTCTAAGGACTATAACTAGCTTTAACTACTTAAACATAAACTATAAAATCAGAAAACGACTTAGCAAATATTTTTCTTATCAATTATGATGGAAGTTAGTGATAATATGATCATTCAAAGCGTCGGGTTATAATCATGCATGAAGGTACTTGAAGAATTGTAATTAAGAAATCAATGATCATGAATTGTCCTAGTGTTTCTCCGGGTTTAACATTTACGAATATAGATGGCTTAGAAAGATCAAAGAAGAAAACAATTAACAAGTAAAGTCTGCGCGAAGCTACAATCATGCACAATTAAGAACCCTAGCTATGAATTCACATACTATCACCAACCTTAGATTTAGCTACTCATATTCGAATTGCAATCAACAAGAATCAAAGCAAGAAATAATGAAAACATGTTGAATTGAATAAATAAAAGCAGAAAAATCATGAGATACAAGTTACCAACGAAGGTTGTCAATCTCCGGTGAATTGCGTAAACTCACAAGCAATAATAGAAATAAACGATGTCCAATCTCTATGCTAAGCTTCCAAATCAATAAGAAAAATTATCTTCAATGATAAGAATTCCCAGAACAAGCTCTGGCAAATTCGTCTCTCAAAATATGGTGAAAAGGTATATCAAACGTAAAATAGGCAAAAGCATATATATAGCAGTCGAAAGGCCCAGGGCGAATCGCCCCACACCCCGGGCGGTTCGCCCGGGGCCTTCAGTCGGTGGAGACGCGTTTTTGACGTGTTTTTCCTTTTTGAACTCGGATTTTGACCTTCTAGTGTCTTCTAAACCCCGAAACTTGGTCCTTAGGCCTTGAAACTCGTCCCGATACCTCTAGATACACCACGGATGATCTCGTAGCACCAAAACTTCATCTCTTCGCCATAATTGCCCATCCAAAAGTACGTTTTTTCACCTAAAACCTGAAATATGCAAAGAAAAGGGAAACATGACACTATTCTAATAAAATGCACTAAAATACAAGCTAAATTAACCTAGAGGATAGCTAAATAGGTGAAAAAGACTCGAATGAAAGTGTAAAATACACTGTCATCAAACTCCCCAAACCGAACCTTTGCTTGTCCTCAAGCAACTAGCTAGACTCTAATGCAAACAACCAATGCAATACACAAAGTGGAGTCTCATTTATGAACAAAGACCATACAAATCATAACTAATCTATTGAATCTATCAAAAACTTATGAACAAAGACCATACAAATCATAACATGGATATAGGTTGAAGAATGCCTCGATTGACTCATACAAATTCACATATGCACTATGTTAAACAAGATAATCTCTCGTAACATTCTCTACCTGGACCTAGTCAGTGACGACGCTATGAAACATGTTAAAATTCGAATGGTTTCCCCGTGCCTATGAAACTGAGGGCTTACTACTGTTCACCAAGTTAGGACTTTCCCTCAAAGAGGTCGAACCAATACTGGCTCTCATCAAACGAAGGAGGGTTCCCTAAAAGATAACACTCCCCTATTCTACCCATCTCTCAAGTAAAGTCAAAAACTAATCACCACTTCCTGAATGGCAGGACGAGGGTGGTCTAGAACAGTTGACACGAAACAAACAAAAGATAGAATTTACAACTTGATTACGAACATTACAAAACATGAAAAATGAACACAACACTTTGCTAAACTGTTTTTGGCTTTCTTTAGATCCTTCTTTGCTTTTTTTTTTTGGGTCTTTTCTTTTTTTTCTCTTTCCAGATTTCTGGAAATTCGATTTTTTTTTTGTTTTATATAGCCAGCAGTAGCACAACAAAAAGAAAATAACATTAACACTACAAACGACCTCTCCAAACCTATTCGAAAGAATAGGTTGGAGCACAAACTTATGAAAAAGATAAAAACAAACTCACATGACTCAAAAACGAAAAACAAGTCATAATGATAGTATAACCCCCTCCCCAAACCTATTGGAAAGAATAGGTTTCAAACAAAGGATCACACAATCGCACACTACCTCCTTCCTAGGCATTTAGCAATCTCAAAGCAAGGTGAAGACTTGTTGCCTCTTAGGTACATAATCACACGGGAAAACAACCACAAGACTCAATCATGCATCATCTTATTATAAAGGCCTTCGTGAACCGCAGTAGAGAAAAGGTATATCAAACGTAAAATAGGCGAAAGCATATATATAGCAGTCGAAAGGCCCGGGGCGGTTCGCCCCTTGTGCTAGGCGGTTCGCCCGGCACGGGGCGAATTGCCCCACACCCCGGGCGGTTTGCCCGGGGCCTTCAGTCGGTGGAGACGCGTTTTTCCATTTTGAACTCGGATTTTTACCTTCTAGTGTCTTCTAAGCCCCGAAACTTGGTCCTTAGGCCTTGAAACTCGTCCCGATACTTCTAGATACACCACGGATGATCTCGTAGCACCAAAAATTCATCTCTTCTCCATAATTGCCCATCCAAAAGTACGTTTTTTCACCTAAAACCTTAAATATGCAAAGAAAAGGGAAACGTGAGACTATTCTAATAAAATGCACTAAAATACAAGTTAAATTAACCTAGAGGATAGCTAAATAGGTGAAAAAGACTCGAATGAAAGTGTAAAATACATTGTCATCAGGTATCTACAAAGGCACTTGTTGCTCAGAAAGTGGAAATTTCAGCAAGAGCTCGCATAAGTGAAAATCTATATGACAAAGTAGGTTGTGCTTGCTGAAACTGAGACTGACTGCTTGCTGAAATACATATGTAACCTCCTTGCTGAAAGTACTTGCAGTTTGGCTCCAACGTTCACATTTGAATTCCATTCAAATGAACATTAAATGCAAAGTAAGCACGGTGATGAACGCGCGGATGTCGTGCTCCGAGCAAATCAAATAAATTTGTTATTTAGCCAAAGGCAGTTCATAACTACAACGAAAACCGTAGTGTAGGAGTAGAATGACCTCGAGTGTCGTTCTCTAAGGACTATAACTAGCTTTATCTATTTAACTAAAGAATATAAAAACAGCAGACGGTAAAGCAAACGTTTTTCTAACAGATAATGGAGATTGGTGATAGTATGATCCTTCAAAGCATAACGGGTTAATAATCATGCGTAAATTACTCGGTCTTGCATGGAGATCTTTGATCAATCGATTGTCCTGTTGTAATTATTAAGCACTACGAAGATAAAGATACTGACAAGTCAATCACTATTGTCCTATTGTGTTCCGTAATTATTCAACACTACGAAGATATAGATATGCATAGGTCGACGAGGGTCCAATTGTGCATAGTAATTAATCAACATATGAGGATATAGGCTGAGCCTGATCAACGAAATAAAGCAATAACACGGAGTATAATGCGCGATATAGCCATTAGCATGATTATCTTCCCTTCGCTAAGAATTCACATACTACCACCAACGATAAGTTTAGCTACTCATAGTTTTCATGCAATCAACATAAATCATAGAAGAAAACATGTTGAAAGATATATAAAAATAAGTAGAATAAACTGTAAGATACAATGTTACCGAAGGTTGTCAGTCTCCGAATAATCGCGATTTTACAAGCTCCAAACTGCTATGAAAAAGTGTCTCCTAAGCTACGAACCCCCAGAACAGGCTCTGGGAAGTTTCTACCTAAAACTACAGAGAAAGGTGAGAGAATAGGTCTGGAAAAGTATGAATTTCGGAGAAAAACTGAGCAACTATATATAGGCTTCGAAATAGTGTGGGGCGATTCGCCCCACAAACCGGGCGATTCGCCCGGTGTGGGGCGATTCGCCTCACGTCCCGGGCGGTTCGCCCGGGAGTAAATTTCGTGGAATTCCGCGTTTTCGACGCGTTTTTGGATTTCTTCCCCTTTTCGGACTCGGTTTCTGACTTCTAGTGGCCTTCTAACCTCCAGATTCTACCCCTAGACTCCAAATCCTATCCGGAAACCTTCAGATACTCCAAATAGGCTTCTGGAACACCAATTCCTTGTCAACTTCAATATAATTGCCCGGAAATCCTCGTTTTTCAACCAAAACCTGTAAAATAAAATCTAAAGGGAAACGTGACACTATTCTAATAAAATGCACTAAAATATAGCTAAATTAACATAGAGGATAGCTAAAATAGGTGAAAAAGACTCAAATGAAAGTGTAAAATACACATTCATCAAACTTCCCAAACCGAACCTTTGCTTGTCCTCAAGCAACTAAGCTAGACTCCAATGCAAAAAACAATGCAAGACACAAAATGGAGTCTCATGCCAAATAAAATGAACCAATCTACTGAATCTATCAAAAAACATATGAACAAAAACCATATAAATCAAAGCATGAATATAGGTTGAAGAATACCTCGATTGACTTATACACATCCACATAAGCACTTATGTCAAGACAAGATAGTCTCTCGTAACATTCTCTACCTGGACCTAGTCAGTGACGACGTAATGAAGCATGCTAAGATACGAATGGTTGTCCCGTGCCTATGAAACTGAGGACTTACTGCTGTTCACCAAGTTTAAGACTTTCCCTCAAAGAGGTCGAACCAGTACTGGCTCTCATCAAACGAAGGAGGGTTCCCTATAAAAGATAACACTCCCCTATTCTACCCATCTCTCAAGTAAAGTCTTAAGCTATTCACAACTTCCTAAATGGCAGGACGAGGGTGGTCTAGAACAGATGACACTCAAACAAAAAGATAAAAAATAGAAAATTACAACACGATTACGAACATTACAAGAATTGGAAAATGAGACACAACACTTTGCTAAACTGCTATTTGGCTTTCCTTTTTTGGACCCTTCTTTGCTTTTTTGGGGTCTTTTCTTTTTTTTCTTTTTTCTTTCGAGTTTCTTTTTTTTTTCTGGAATTTTTCTTTCTTTTTTTTTCGATTTTTTTTAGCCAGCAGTAGCATAACAAAATGAGAGAAAATGACTCACACGACTTCCCCAAACCTATACGAAAGAATAGGTTGGAGTACAAAATTTACGAAAAATGAAAAATAAACTCACGATACGGAAATGAAAAATGAAAACAAGTCTAATGATGGTGTAACCCCCTCCCCAAACCTGTTCGGAAGAATAGGTTATAAACAAAGGATCACACAACCTCACACTACCTCCTTCCTAGGCATTTAGCAATCTCAAAGCATGGTGAAGACTTGTTGCCTCTTGGGTACATAATTACTCAGGAAAACAACCAAAAGACCCTAACATGCATCATCCTATTATAAAGGCCTTCGTGAACCGCACTAGAGAAAACACCACTAAGTGATGTCGAGACTACCAAGCTTAACTAAGTGCAATACATAAATGTGACAAGCCAAGCGAGAAAAAACTCAAACAAATTCATAGAGATGAAGCATATGATTAAAGGCATAGTTAGTTGATCTACCCAATAAAAAATTTCAAAAAATTCGGCAATAAACTCCACATAAAACATGCAAGACTATCCTAGGATGAATGTAGTGAATGCAACCTAAAAAATCTACGAAAGCAGTAAACGTGCAAATGCAAATGCAGGCGTATAAAACATGCGAGGTACTATACTCAGCCTACCAATGTCAAGCTCCAAACTAACAATACTAGATCACTTAAATCGCATCCCCCCTCATGAAATTAACGCTAGTCCCTAGCAGTAAGAAAATGAGGAAATAAGATGTGATACTAGATGTTACCCCATGGTTTGGCCTCGGTCGGCTGAGAATGATGTTTGTGAGTTATTGGGACTGCTCTGGGAGCTTTATAGTGTGTCATCAGGTCTTCTGGTAGGCGTGGTAGTTTCAATTATAGGCCGGATAGGAACAACGCCTCCATTAGTATCATCATTGCCCGTATGGCTTTCATTGTCACTACTGTCACGCACATCCTCACTAGTAGAGTTGCAGTGTCGAGTAGAATCCTCAAGATTAGCCGCCGCTGTTATGGAATCCTCCATCCTGTAGCCCTCCAATATGATGTGAACTGTTGAAGGGGAAAGAGCAGTGGTATCAGGACCTCCCCCTCCAGCGTTTTACAACCCGAGGTGGTTACAGTAAGCTGCTCGGATACTCAGAAGTCTTCTACCATCTTTTCCAATGTCGACCACATTCTCTATGGTTGATCCGACCGATGTCTATATGATGCTCCCTTTAGAGGCAGTCAAGGGGCACCCCAACGAGGGGCTGGGCACCCATGTCATTATGTTTAGGAACCAAGCTAGCGCTTCGGAACCTTCTAGCAACTACGAACTCGAGATTGAATCCGTCGCGACTAGATTGTCCTGGTGCCTTCCAGTTCTCTCGAAGTTTGCAGTCCTTGTGATGGATTGCTGATGTAATAATGGTTTCTATCCCTTCGGTGGTGAATGAATAGGCATAGGAGTCCTTACTCAAGGTGTACTCTAGCTCCTCCTCTTGGATAATCCGCGACGTTGTTGCAAGATCCCGTGGCTGGAACGCACATCTAGTGAGGTCACTCTTCTTGACATGGTTGTAATCGATCCCCCTCCAATACTTCATAGTAATCATACGGGAATGCTCCTTTCCCTTGGCATGGTTCCTACAAACAATAGTTAGTACCTCGTATGACACAAAACTGACTCATGCATATGCTAGTGTAAGAATGAAACACATAAGTGATAAAATCAACAATCGAGCTCCCCAAACCTTTTATGTCTAGCCTAGCTTTCTATCATGCAACATACCAATGTAACTACTTCATGCAATACATCACATTATTCTCTTGCTAGACAACCAATAACCTAGATAACAAGGCTCAATTCATACCATAGTAGCGAAAAATTCTACCATCATAAATCCGCATACTCAACAATTAAGCATTCTATCATCAAATCCACCATCATCATACCAATAAACACAATCATATGCAAGAAATAAAAGATAAAGACATATTGCATAACAAGATATATCATCTAGTAGCAAAATTCCCAAATCAACAATCCAAGCATAATTGAGCATGCAATTGATAGTAAATAACGCTTCTAATCACACAAACAACCTACCCATGCATCAAATAAGCATAATTGAAGCTCAAATTAGAAAACCCCCAAATTTGAAAATTAGGGTTCATAAGAAGATACCTCAGATCTGAAAAACTAATGCATTAGGACGAAATCTGTTCGAATGAAAAGATAGATCACGTAATAGGCTTCGATTGGAGCTAAAGAACACTAAATTTGGTGAAGAAATGAAGAAGTTATGATGTTTTGAAGTAATTTTCGCAAGTTTCGAATTTTGGGGAGGAAGAATGGTGAAAATATGAAGAAATGAGGAGAGAAGGGGGAGACCCGCATTTTTGGTCTTCTGGGACCGTGGGGCGAGTCGCCCCACGCGGGGCGATTCGCCCCCCGCTCCCCGATGTGGGGAGACGGTCCTTTCATCAGAAAACGCGGTTTTTAATCCCCAAAACCAATTTTCTCATAAAACCACTCGAAAAATCTCACTCAAACGTAAGCATATACGACACAGACATGAACAAATTCACATATGAAAAGCAAATTGTTCAAGAATGAATGCATGCAATAAAGCGATAAAGAAAGCGATAAAAACTCCGGGTTGCCTCCCGGATAGCGCCATTGTTTAAAGTCTTTGACTCGACTCCTGTCTATGCCTAGATCTTCTTTCTGTGGGTACTAGACTTCCCCTTCATTGATCTCCTCTTCATGCCAGGAGCCTGTGAATAAGAAAGAACATAGGCTGCAAGACCACAATAGTGAGTAGTGTAAGAATTATCAGGTGGATCAGATATGGCTTGCAACACGTGTTGCTTGCCATCCACTTCAATGGTGCAAGTTCTTTGGTAGATGTCCATCACGGAGCGTAGCTTAGTCAAGAACGTTCGCCCCAAGAGATGACATCCCCCGTTCCTGGTGCAGATGCCGGCATAACTACAAAATTGGTGTATACAGAAGCTTCACCAATCTTGACCAACACATTTTTCACAACGCCTTCGGGTCTCATAAAGGATCCATCCGCCAGTTGCACAATAGCCCTATGCTCAGATAGTTTTCCAAGGCTACTCTTTTCGAACACATTCAAAGGGAGTATGTTTGAGTAGGATCCCGTGTCTAGTGTGGCACGGACATCTTCAAGCTCACTAATCCCGACCTTAACATCGAAACTTTTAGGGAGTTGCTCAGGATCCTCTTGCTCCTCATCACTTCCGTCAGAACCAAGGTCCTTCTCTTCTTTCTTAGCCTGTAGAAGTTCTTCCTTCTTGCAACACTCGCACTTAGCAACCTTCTTGATGGTGATTTCGTCAGGTAGATCACCAGACAATGTAATGGAATTCGACTTCTCAGTGCTGCTAGGCAGTTTGCCTTGTTCCCTACTGGCTCCTCGGTCGATCAACTCTTGCATCTTTTGATGGGCAAGCCTAGTGCTCTCTTCCAACCTATCAAGCCTTGCCCTAGTCTTCTCAGAATATTCTTCATAACATTGGAGAAAACTTTGGGTGTGATCAACCATCTTTTGCAAGTTCTCCATCAGTTGAGCCGATTTCGACTTCGGTGGCTCTTTCGGAGCGGGGTTTTCGCAGTGGTCATTACCATAGTTTAGTCTACTACGGTCTTGGTTAGGGCCATAAGTTTGGTTAGCCGGTGCATATCCTTGATTGTTTCGGAATCCTCTTCTCCAAAATCCACCTCGAGGATTCCTACCGTCTTGTCCGTAGCTAACTTCTTGAGTACCAAACTCCGTAGCAAAGGCTTCCTCTTCGCCTCCTCGAGCCCAGGTGCCATCATCATACGCAAGCTCCGATCTACACATATGAGCCCCATGCCCATAGTTCTTGCATATTCGGCATACTTCGTTCGAAACAGTTGTTCTAGTGGCGCTATTGAGGACTTGCTTCAATTCGTTGGTAAAGCACTCGAATTGATCCCCATTCCCCCTATACATAGGGGCTTCTTGAGTCGGTGGAGCTTCAGGTCCACGTCTCCTAACCATCGCTCTTGGGTCCTTGAATTGCGAACCCTTAGCAAGCCTTTCGAAAACTGCCCAGACGGCTTCTGCGGTTTCCTCCCAAATATTGCCTCGGCATTGGAAATCCACCACTTGTTGGTTCTCGAAGGTTAGTCCATTGTAGAAATGTTGGACTAGGTCCGAAAGTTCAAAACCATGGTAAGGGCACTTGTTCGTGAGATCTTGGAATCTTTCAAACGCGGTGTAGATGGTCTCATCATAGTCCTGCTTGAATCCAGTGATTTGCGCCTTAAGCACGGTAGTCAAGGTGTGAGGGAAGTATTTTTCCATGAAAGCTGAAAAAACTTTCTCCCAAGTGTCCAGCGAGCCTGCTGGTGGAGAACTCAACCATGACTTGGCTCTGTCGCCAAGTCCCATAGCAAAAACCTTCATTCTCAACTCATCCGTTGTTATTTCAGCTCCGGGTCGTGGGAGTTGGTTGACGAAATCATCGATATCGTGCAAGTATCCCATCACATCTTCCCTTGATAAGCCATAGAACCTCAGAAGTTGTTGGAACGCGTGGTTCTTGATTTCCAGATCTCGAGTTGCAGACGAAAGAACAATCGCTGGTCCCCTCATACGATCCTTGGTGGGTTGAACCCATGCTTTCAGTGGTCTAGCTTCTGCCATTCCGTCGATTTCCTTGAAAAGACTGTGTAGAGATTCAGAGAAATCGGTATCCTCTATTTCCTCTAGTGCACGCCTTCGAAGTAGTCGCCTTCTTTGGTGGTAGACTCTGTCGATCTCAGCAATTGAATCAGCAAGCGGTGTTCCTTTAGATCGTGTATGTGGCATACACTATCTGTAACAGACTAGGAAAGCAGTATCAGAGAGAGATTAAAAAGGAAAACTAAAACTAATAGAATTAGGAATTGAATGCTGAAAATATAAACAAATTAAACAGAAAAAAGGAGTATAGTCCCCGACAACGACGCCAATTTGATGAACGCGCGGATGTCGTGCTCCGAGCAAATCAAATAAATTTGTTATTTAGCCAAAGGCAATTCACAACTACAACGAAAACCGTAGTGTAGCAGTAGAATGACCTCGAGTGTCGTTCTCTAAGGACTATAACTAGATTTATCTATTTAACTAAAGAATATAAAAACACCAGACGGTAAAGCAAAGGTTTTTCTAACAGATAATGGAGATTGGTGATAGTATGATCCTTCAAAGCATAACGGGTTAATAATCATGCGTAAATTCCTCGGTCTTGCATGGAGATCTTTGATCAATCGATTGTCCTGTTGTAATTATTAAGCACTACGAAGATAAAGATACTGACAAGTCAATCACTATTGTCCTATTGTGTTCCGTAATTATTCAACACTACGAAGATATAGATATGCATAGGTCGACGAGGGTCCAATTGTGCATAATAATTAATCAACATACGAGGATATAGGCTGAGCCTGATTAACGAAATAAAGCAATAACACGGAGTATAATGCGCGATATAGCCATTAGCATGATTATCTTCCCTTCGCTAAGAATTCACATACTACCACCAACGATAAGTTTAGCTACTCATAGTTGTCATGCAATCAACAGAAATTATAGAAGAAAACATGTTGAAAGATATATAAAAAAAAGTAGAATAAACCGTAAGATACAATGTTACCGAAGGTTGTCAGTCTCCGAAGAATCGCGATCTTACATGATCCAAACTGCTATGAAAAAGTGTCTCCTAAGCTACGAACCCCCAGAATAGGCTCTGGGAAGTTCCTACCTAAAACTACAGAGAAAGGTGAGAGAATAGGTCTGGAAAAGTATGAATTTCGGAGAAAAACTGAGCAACTATATATAGGCTTCGAAATAGTGTGGGACGATTCGCCGCACACACCGGGCGATTTGCCTCACGTCCCGGGCGGTTCTCCCGGGAGTAAATTTCGCAGAATTCCGCGTTTTCAACGCGTTTTTGGATTTCTTCCCCTTTTCGGACTCGGTTTCTGACTTCTAGTGGCCTTCTAACCTCCAGATTCGACCCCTAGACTCCAAATCCTATCCGGAAATCTTTAGATACTCCAAATAGGCTTCTGGAACACCAATTCCTTGTCAACTTCAATATAATTGCCCGGAAATTCTCGTTTTTCAACCAAAACCTGTAAAATAAAATCTAAAGGGAAACGTGACACTATTCTAATAAAATGCACTAAAATATAGCTAAATTAACATAGAGGATAGCTAAAATAGGTGAAAAAAACTCAAATGAAAGTGTAAAAGACACATTCATCACACGCGAAGAACATGAAGACTAGAAGACAAATGAAGGACGCTGCTGAAAGTACAAAAGCAAGATAGTGACATCTTAAGGAACAAAGCCTTAGAATTCGAAATTCAAACGGCTCCCTTGATTCACTATAAATAGAGGACATCCGGCAAAGAGTTGAAGTGTGTCCACAACGTGATCAAACTCTCACTTGTGCTTAAACACTCAATCTTCCATACTCTTTACTGCCTATTGATCCGTTCCAAGACTTAAGCTTGAAACAATAGCTACTTGTGAAGAAGTAGAACATTCACGCCTAAGAAATTAGTTAAGTGTTCTTTCTTTCGAACAAGAACAAGTCTTGACACCAGAAACAACTTAACTTGTTTACTGAAAAGTATTTCAAGTTGTGTTTCTTTAGATAACTTGTTATAGCTGAATAAGTTATACTCAAGTCATCTCATCCC
Organism: Plantago ovata; assembly: GCA_028274465.1. NCBI lineage: Eukaryota > Viridiplantae > Streptophyta > Magnoliopsida > Lamiales > Plantaginaceae > Plantago > Plantago ovata. The sequence continues at coordinate 99,597,792 of CM051456.1, read as the reverse complement.
AAACCTCTCTAACTGATAAACACCCTTTTTCAGGCGTGAAATTCAGGGGGAATTAATCAAGCATAGTTTTGCTCATTAAGTGTCCCAAGTTTGGTGGAGAACAATGTTTCGTTCTCTAGTTAGGTTGGAAACGAAGCAAGTGTGCTTTGGTTTCTGAAGAATCATTATAGATAGGTGTTGTAAGGAACCTCAAACTTATCTTAGTGGATTCAGTCCTAGAAAGGACAAAGTGGATTAGTTGAGAGATTACGCCACTCTCAGATACCACTATAAAAGTGTTTGTGTGATTTACTTTACCGCATTTAGTTTTCAGCAAGCTTAACTATTTGTACATTGTCACTCTGGTCACTTGCTGAAACTAGCACTCTCTGAAAAGCACTTATTGTATAAAGACTTCCGCACTCTGTTTTTAAAGTACCAGTAAACTCGTTACTGAAAAGTAACTAGTACTTGCTGAGAAATTTAAGTATCAGCAAACTCATTACTGAAAAGTAATAAGCACTTGCTGAGAAAGTTTTTAAACAACGAAAGTTTGAAAAGACTATTCACCCCCCCCCCCCCTAGTCTATTCTTGTTGTTTAAAGGGACCAACAGGGATCTTTTCAGGGTTTTCTTCATCCTTGATCCTGAACTTTATGAGCATCTCCCTTGCATACATTGATTGATTGATGAATATTCCATCTTGACTTGCAATCCTAGGAAATAATTCAACTTTCCCATCTTGCTCATTTCAAGCTCTTGGTGCTTGCTTTAGACCATATACAACTTTCTGAAGCTTGTATACCATCTTGGTTTCTGAAGAAAGTTCAAAGCCAGGGGGTTGTTCTCGGTAGACTTCCTCAACAAGCTCACCATTCAAAAATGCACTTTTAACATCCATTTGGTGAACAACAAAGTCATTATGAGGAGCAAAGGCTAAGAAGAGTCTTATAGCATCCAATATTGCAACTGGAGCGTATGACTCATCATAATCCAATCCTTCAGTCTGACAGTGACCTTGAGCAACCAAACGCGCTTTGTTCCTTGTTACTTCACCAGACTCGCTCAACTTATTTCCGAACACACACTTAGTGCCAATTTCTTTCTTTCCTTCAGCAAGGAGTACAAGTTTCTAGACTTTGTTCCTTTCAAATTGATCCAGTTCTTCTTGCATTGCCTTAATCCATTCAGAAAGCTTCATAGCTTCTTCTATGGTTTTAGGTTCAAATTCTGACACAAAGCAAGAGAAAAATGATCCACATCAACAATAATTGATTCTTTAGCAATTACCGGGTTAGAAGCTTTGGATCTAGTCACTTGGCGTTTATCAAGTTCACCAATCACATCCTTAGAGGGATGATCTCTAATCCACTTATTAACAGACTTTTTGCTCTTGGGATCTGGATATGTATGCGTTTCAGCATGTGACTCTTCAGCATGTACTTGTTCAGTACTAGTGGACTCTGGCTGTGTCTCTACTGGTGTTGGTTCATCAGCAATCACTTGTTCAGTGTTGCTGGATTGTGGTAACTCATCTGTAGGCACAGGTGATTGCTCTATTTCAGCAACCTCAGGAGCAACTGAGTCTTTTGCTGGAAATTCCTTATCATGAACTATATTCATCTTGTCATTACTTAGGCCTTTCATCGTCGGATTCATCATCTAGCTCAATGAGTTTAGCTTTTCCAGCTCTTTTCTCAGCTTCCTATTCATGTATGATCAACTTCTTCATACATTCTGAGACTTCTTTCTCAGTAGGAACTCCTTGCTTCTTTTCATGGAATACAACATGCACTGATTCTTCAATCTTTTGTACTTTCTTGTTGTAAACTCTATAAGCTTTGCTATGTAAGGAGTAACCAAGAAATATAGCCTCATCTTCCTTTGGTGGAAATTTTCTTAAGTATTCTCTACCATTGTTAAGAACAAAACACTTGAAACCAAACACTCTTAGATGTGTGATACTTGGAGGTCTTCCAATGAACAACTCATACGGAGTTTTATTGTACTCCTTGTTTGATCAAGCATCTATTTTGAGTGTAGCAAGTTGTGTTGACAGCTTCAACCCAATAGGATTCACTTATTTCAGTGTCAGCTGATGAACGAGATTGTCAGACTCAATTAATCAAATAAATTTGTTTTTAGCCAAAGGAAACTCACAACTACAACGAAAACCTAGGCACGTAGTGTAGAAGTAAAATAACCTCGAGTGTCAATCTCTAAGGACTATAACTAGCTTTATCTAATTTAACTTAAACTATAAATCAGGAATCAAGCAAAGCACAGATTTTTCTTATCAATAGAATGGAAGTTAGTGATAGTATGATCATTCAAAGCAACGGGTAATAATCATGCATGAAGTACTTGAAGTTTGTATAGAAATCTATGATCGTGAATTGTCCTATGTGTTCCTTTCAATTCAACACTACAAAGATAGATGGCTTAGATAGATCAAAGAAATAAAACAATAAATTAAGTCTTAAACGCGCGAAGCCACTCATGCATAATTGAGAACCCTAGCTAAGAAATCACATACTATCACCAACGATAGATTAAGCTACTCATAGATAAATTGCAATCATCAAGAATCAAAGCAAGATTGAATGAAAACATGTTGAATGAAATAAATAAAAACAGAAAAATCATGAGATACAAGTTACCAACGAAGGTTGTCAATCTCCGATGAATTGCTAACTCACAAGAAAGAATTGAGAATCAACGATGTCCAATCTCTATGCTTAATCTTCCAAATCAATAAGAAAAAGAGTTTTCTATGCTAATAATTCCCAGAACAGGCTCTGGAGAATTTGTCTCTCAAAATAAGGTGAAAAGGTATGAAAAACGACTAAAGTAGGCAAACATATATATAGTTACGAAACAATGGGGGGCGAACCGCCCGGGACCTTCAGTGGCGGTTGACGCGGTTTCTTGAGCTGGTTTCCTTTTTGGACTCAAATTTTGCCTTCTAGTGACCTTTAAGCCTTGAAACTCGACCCTAGACCTCAAATCTCGTACGGAACATTCTAGATACACCACGGATGACCACGAAGCATCAAATCTTCGTTCTCTTCAACATAATTGCCCATAAAAGTACGTTTTTCACCTAAAACCTGAAAAATACAAAGAAAAGGGAAACATGATACTATTCTAATAAAATGCACTAAAATATAAGCTAAATTAACCTAGAGGATAGCTAAATTGGTGAAAAAGACTCGAATGAAAGTGTAAAAATACACATTCATCAAACTCCCCAAACCGAACCTTTGCTTGTCCTCAAGCAACTAAGCTAGACTCTAATGCAAAAAACCAATGCAACACACAAAATGGAGTCTCATGCCAAGTGAAATGAACTAATCTATTGAGTCTAACAAAAACTTATGAACAATGACCATACAAATTATAACACGGATATTGGTTGAGGAATGCCTCGATTGACTCATGCACATTCACATATGCACTATGTTAAACAAGATAGTCTCTCGTAACATTCTCTACCCGGACCTAGTCAGTGACGACATAATGAAACATGTTAAAATACGAATGGTTGTCCCGTGCCTATGAAACTGAGGACTTACTTCTGTTCACCAAGTTAAGACTTTCCCTCAAAGAGGTCGAACCAATACTGGCTCTCATCAAACGAAGGAGAGTTCCCTAAAAGTTCACACTCCCCTATTCTACCCATCTCTCAAGCAAAGTCATAAACTATCACCACTTCCTTAATGGCAGGACGAGGGTGGTCTAGAACAGATGACACTCAAACAAACAAAAGACACACTTTACAACTCGATTACGAACATTACAAGCATTGAAAAACGAGACAAACACTTTGCTAAACTGCTTTTTGGCTTTCTTTGGACCCTTCTTTGCTTTTTTGGGGTCTTTTCCTTTTTCTTTTTTTTCTTTTCCAGATTTTTTCTTTTTTCGGGAATTTTTTTCTTTTAACTTTTTTTTTCGATTTTTTTCTTTCTTTTTTCCTCTCTTTTGTTTTGTATATAGCCAGCAGTAGAACAACGAAAAAGAAATTACAATGACTCACAAACGACCTCCCCAAAACTATTCGAAAGAATAACCTATTCAAAAGAATAGGTTGGAGCACAAACTTTACTAAAAAGGAAACAAACTCACAACACTCAAAATCGAAAAATAAGTCATAATGACAGCATAACCCCCTCCCCAAACCTATTCGTTAGAATAGGTTTCAAACAAAGGATCACAGAATCTCACACTACCTCCTTCCTAGGCATTTAGCAATCTCAAAGCAAGGTGAAGACTTGTTGCCTCTTAGGTACATAATTATGATGAACGCGAGTTTGTCAGGTCCCGGTTCAGTCAAATAGATTTGTTATTAAGCCAAAGGCAATCCACAACTACAACGAAAACCGTAGTGTAGCAGTAGAATGACTCGAGTGTCGTTCTCTCAGGACTATAACTTGCTTTATCTATTTAATAAGAGAATATAAAAACAGCAGACAGATAGCAATAGGGGGTTTTCTAGCAGATAATGGAGATTGGTGATAGTATGGTCCTTCTTAACATAATGGGTCGATAATCATGCATAAATTCCTAGGTCTTGCATATAGATCTTTGAATCAATCTAGTGTCCTGCTGCAAGTATTAAGCACTACGAAGATAATTTGGTCTGACTAGTCAATCACGATTGTCCTAATGTGTTCCGTAATTATTCAACACTACGAAGATAATTGGTCTGATGGTCGACTAGTGTCCAATTGTGCATAATAATCAATATAACATACGAGAATTTTGGTTACAACTGATCAACGAAATAAAGCAATGACACGGAGTATAATGCGCGATATAGCCATTAGCATGATTATCTTCCCTCGCTAAGAATTCACATACTACCACCAACGATAAGTTTAGCTACTCATTATAAGCATGCAATCAACAGAAATCATAGAAGAAAACATGTTGTAAGAATATAAAATAAGTAGAATAAAACTGTAAGATACAAAGTTACCGAAGGTTGTCAATCTCCGGATGATTGCCGTCCTACGAGCTCCAAACTGCTATGAAAAAGTATCCCCTAAGCTAAAGAACTCCCAGGACAGGCCCCGGGAAGTTCCTACCTAAAACTATAGAGAGAGGTGAGAAAGTAGGTCTGGAAAGATATGATTTTCGGAGAGAAAACTGAGCACTATATATAGGCCCCGAAAAAACTCCGGGGCGGTTCGCCCCATGCTGCGGCGGTTCGCCCCCCGGCTTTTTCGCAGAATTCCGCGTTTTTCGACGCGGTTTTGGATTTCTTCACGTTTTCGGACTCGGTTTCTGACTTCTAGTGGCCTTCTAACCTCCAGATTCGACCCCTAGACTCCAAATCCTATCCGGAAACCTTCAGATACTCCAAATAGGCTTCTGGAACACCAATTCCTTGTCAACTTCAATATAATTGCCCGAAAATCCTCGAATTTCAACCAAGACCTGTAAAATAAAATCTAAAGGGAAACGTGACACTATTCTAATAAAATGTACTAAAATATAGCTAAATTAACATAGAGGATAGCTAAAATAGGTGAAAAAGACTCGAATGAAAGTGTAAAATATACATTCATCAAACTCCCCAAACCGAACCTTTGCTTGTGCCCAAGCAACTAAGCTAGACTCTAATACAAAAAACATGCAAGACACAAAATGGAATCTCATGCCAAATAAAATGAACTAATCTACTGAATCTACCAAATAACATATGAACAAAAACCATATAAATCAAAGCATGAATATAGGTCGAAAAATTCCTCGATTGACTTATACACATCCACATAAGCACTTATGTCAAGACAAGATAGTCTCTCGTAACATTCTCTACCTGGACCTAGTTAGTGACGACGTAATGAAGCATGCTAAGATACGAATGGTTGCCCCGTGCCTATGAAACTGAGGACTTACTGCTGTTCCACCATGTTAAGACTTTTCCTCAAAATAGGTCGAACCAGTACTGGCTCTCATCAAACGAAGGAGGGTTCCCTATAAAAGATAACACTCCCCTATTCTACCCATCTCTCAAGTAAAGTCTTAAGCTATTCACCACTTCCTGAATGGCAGGACGAGGGTGGTCTAGAACAGATGACACTCAAGACAAAAAAGATAAAAAATAAAATTACAACACGATTACGAACAATACGAAAAATGGAAAAGACTCAAATTTTGCTAAACTGCTATTTGGCTTTCTTTTTTGGACCCTTCTTTGCTTTTTTTGGGGTCTCTTTTTTTTTTTTTTTTTCTTTCCAGATTCTTTTTTTTTTTCTTCTTCTTTTTTTTCTGGAAATTTTTCTTTCTTTTTTTTTTCGATTTTTTCCGCCAGCAGTAGCACAACAAAAAGAGAAATAAAATGACTCACACGACTTCCCCAAACCTATTCGAAAGAATAGGTTGGAGTACAAAATTTACGTAAAAGGGAAAATAAACTCACGATACGAAAATGAAAAACAGAAACAAGTCCAATGATGGTGTAACCCCCTCCCCAAACCTATCCGAAAGAATAGGTTATAAACAAAGGATCACACAACCTCACACTACCTCCTTCCTAGGCATTTAGCAATCTCAAAGCATGGTGAAGACTTGTTGCCTCTTAGGTACATAATTACTCGGGAAAACAACCATAAGACCCTAACATGCATCATCCTATTATAAAGGCCTTCGTGAACCGCAGTAGAGAAAACACCACTAAGTGATGTCGAGACTATCATGCTTAACTAAGTGCAATACATAAATGAGACAAGCCAAGCGAGAAAAACCTCAAACAAATTCATAGAGATGAAGCATCGATTAATGGCATAGTTAGTTGATCTACCTAATAAAAAAATTCAAAAATTCGGCAATAAACTCCATATAAAACATGCAAAACTATCCTAGGAAAGCAGTAAACGTGCAAATGCAAAAAAATTCACGAGTTTTTCATAAGCAAGATAAGTGTAGAGATAACCAGCGATAACCTCCTCCCCATACCTGAACGTCGTCGCTCGTCCCGAACGCCGAAAGTGGATCCAAGGTGAGAGCTAATGCTTGTATAAGTGACCTATAATACTCAATCAAACTCGTGAGATAAAATCTAAAGCGGTAAAGAAAGCGATTTAAAGAAAGCGATAAAATCTCCGGGTTGCCTCCCGGATAGCGCCATTGTTTAAAGTATTTGACTCGATTCCTGTCCGCGCCTATCTCTTCTTTCTGCGGGTACTAGACGTCCCCTTCATCGATCTCCTCTCCATGCCACGAACCTGTGAATAAGAAAGAATATAGGCTGTAAGACCACAGTAGTGAGTAGTAATATCGGGCGGTTCAGGTGGATCAGGTAAGGCTTTCAACACGTGTTGTTTGTCATCTACTTCAATAGTGCAAGTTCTTTGGTAGATGTCCATCACGGAGCGTAGTTTAGTCAAGAATGTTTGCCCTAAGAGTATGACATCCCCCGTCCCAGGTGCAGATGCCGGCATAACTACGAAATTGGTGTATATAGATGCTTCACCAATCTTGACCAACACGTTTTTCACAACACCCTCGGGTCTCATAAAGGATCCATCCGCCAGACGCACAATAGCCCTTTGCTCAGATAGTTTTCCAAGGTTGCTCTTTTCAAACACGTTCAAAGGGATTATGTTTGAGTAGGATCCCGTGTCTAGTGTGGCTGTGGCACGGACATCTTCAAGCTCACCAATCCCTACCTTAACATCGAAACTTTTAGGGAGTGGTTTGGGATCCTCTTGCTCCTCATCACTTGCGTCAGAACAAAGGTCCTCCTCTTCTTCCTCAGCCTGTAGAAGTTATTCCTTCATGCAACACTCGCACCTAACGACCTTCCTGATGGTGATTCGTCAGGTACATCACCAGCCAATTTCGACTTCACAGTGCTGCTAGGCAGTTTGCCTTGTTCTCTACTTGCTCCTCGGTCAATCAACTCTTGCAACTTTTGATGGGCAAGCCTAGTGCTCTCTTCCAACCTATCAAGCCTTGCCCTAGTCTTCTCGGAATCTTCTTCATAACGTTTGAGAAAACTCTGTGTGTGATCAACCATCTTCTGCAATTTCTCCATCAGTTGAGCCGACTTCGACTTCGGTGGCTCTTTCGGAGCGGGGTTTTCGCAGTGATCATTACCATAGTTCAGCCTACTACGGTCTTGGTTAGGTCCATAAGTTTGGTTAGCCGGTGCATATCCTTGATTGTTACGGTATCCTATTCTCCAAAATCTACCTCGACGATTCCTACCGTCTTGTCCGTAGATAACTTCTTGAGTGCCAAACTCCGTAGCAAAGGCTTCTTCTTCGCCTCCTCGAGCCCAGTTGCCATCATCGTATGCCAGCTCCGATCTACACATATGAGCCCCATGCCCATAGTTCTTGCATATTCGGCATACTTCGTTCGAAACAGTTGTTCCGGTGGCGCTCTTCAGGACTTGCTTCAATTCGTTGGTAAAGCACTCGAATTGATCCCCATTCCCCCTGTACATAGGGGCTTCTTGAGTCGGTGGAGCTTCAGGTCCACGTCTCCTAACCATTGCTCTTGGGTCCTTGAACTGCGAACCCTTAGCAAGCCTTTCGAAAACTGCCCAGACGGCTTCTGCGGTTTCCTCCCAAATATTGCCTCGGCATTGGAAATCCACCACTTGTTGGTTCTCGAAGGTTAGTCCATTGTAGAAGTGTTGGACTAGGTCGGAAAGTTCAAAACCATGGTGAGGGCACTTGTTCGTGAGATCTTGGAACCTCTCGAACGCGGTGTAGATGTTCTCATCATAGTCCTGCTTGAATCCAGTGATTTGCGCCTTTAGCGCGTTAGTCAAGGTGTGAGGGAAGTATTTCTCCATGAAAGCTGAAAAAACCTTTTCCCAAGTGTCCAGCGAGCCTGCTGGAAGAGAACTCAGCCATGACTTGGCTCTGTCGCCAAGTCCTATAGCAAAAACCTTCATCCTCAACTCGTCCGTTGTTATGTCAGCTCCGGGTCGTGGGAGTTGGTTGACGAAATCATCGATATCGTGCAAATGCCCCATCACATCTTCCTTTGATATGCCATAGAACCTCGGAAGTTGTTGGAATGCGTGGTTCTTGATCTCCAGATCTCGGGTTGCAGACGAAAGAACAATCGCCGGTCCCCTCATACGATCCTTGGTGGGTTGTACCCATGCCTTCAGTGGTCTAGCTTCTGCCATTCCGTCGATTTCCTTGAAGAGACTAAGTAGAGATTCAGAGAAATCGGTTTCCTCTATTTCCTCTAGTGCGCGCCTTTCAAGTAGTCGCCTTCTTTGGTGGTAGACTCTGTCGATCTCAGCAATTGAATTAGCAAGCAGTGTTCCTGCAGAACGTGTATGCGGCATACACAATCTAAAACAGACTAGGAAAGGTGATTAGAAACAAACTAGGAAAGCAGTATTAGAGAGAGATTAGAAAGGAAAACTAAAACTAATAGAATTAGGAATCTAAAGCTGTAAATATAAACAAATTAAACAGAAAAAGGAGTATAGTCCCCGGCAACGGCGCCAATTTGATGAACGCGAGTTTGTCAGGTCCCGGTTCAGTCAAATAAATTTGTTATTAAGCCAAAGGCAATCCACAACTACAACGAAAACCGTAGTGTAGCAGTAGAATGACTCGAGTGTCGTTCTTCAGGACTATAACTTGCTTTATCTATTTAATAAGAGAATATAAAAACAGCAGACAGATAGCAATAGGGGGTTTTCTAGCAGATAATGGAGATTGGTGATAGTATGGTCCTTCTTAACATAATGGGTTGATAATCATGCATAAATTCCTCGGTCTTGCATATAGATCTTTGAATCAATCTAGTGTCCTGCTGCAAGTATTAAGCACTACGAAGATAATTTGGTCTGACTAGTCAATCACGATTGTCCTAATGTGTTCCGTAATTATTCAACACTACGAAGATAATTGGTCTGATGGTCGACTAGTGTCCAATTGTGCATAATAATCAATACAACATACGAGAATTTTGGTTACAACTGATCAACGAAATAAAGCAATGACACGGAGTATAATGCGCGATATAGCCATTAGCATGATTATCTTCCCTCGCTAAGAATTCACATACTACCACCAACGATAAGTTTAGCTACTCATAATAACCATGCAATCAACAGAAATCATAGAAGAAAACATGTTGAAAGAATATAAAATAAGTAGAATAACACTGTAAGATACAAAGTTACCGAAGGTTGTCAATCTCCGGATGATTGCGGTCCTACGAGCTCCAAACTGCTATGAAAAAGTATCCCATAAGCTACAGAACTCCCAGGACAGGCCCCGGGAAGTTCCTACCTAAAACTATAGAGAGAGGTGAGAAAGTAGGTCTGGAAAGATATGATTTTCGGAGAGAAAACTGAGCACTATATATAGGCCCCGAAAAAACTCCGGGGCGGTTCGCCCCTCGGCTTTTTCGCGGAATTCCGTGTTTTTCGACGCGGTTTTGGATTTCTTCACCTTTTCGGACTCGGTTTCTGACTTCTACTGGCCTTCTAAACTCCAGATTCGACCCCTAGACTCCAAATCCTATCCGGAAACCTTCAGATACTCCAAATAGGCTTCTGGAACACCAATTCCTTGTCAACTTCAATATAATTGCCCGGAAATCCTCGAATTTCAACCAAGACCTGTAAAATAAAATCTAAAGGGAAACGTGACACTATTCTAATAAAATGTACTAAAATATAGGTAAATTAACATAGAGGATAGCTAAAATAGGTGAAAAATACTCGAATGAAAGTGTAAAATATACATTCATCAAATTACATGGGAAAACAACCACAAGACTCTAACATGCGTCATTTTATTATAAAGGCCTTCGTGAACCGCAGTAGAGAAAACACCACTAAGTGATGTCGAGACTACCAAGCTTAACTAAGTGCATATATAAATGTGACAAGGCAAGCGAGAAAAACCTCAAAAAAATTCATAGAGATGAAACGGATGGTCAAAGGTCATAACTAGTTAATCTACCCAATAAAAAAGTTCAAAAAATTTGGCAATAAACTCCACACAAAAACATGCAAACCTATACTAGGATGAATGTAGTGTATGCAACTAAATACTAAGAAAGCGGTAAACATGCAAATGCAAACAAAGTACAAGATACAATAAGCACAAGATACCATACCCCCTCATGAAACTCAAGCTAGTCCCTAGCAAAAGAGAATGAGGAAATAAACAGTGATACTAGATGTTACCGAATGGTTTGGCCTCGGTCGGCTGAGTATACAAGAATGGACTTGTGAAAAGACTAATAATTAGGATCGTAATCCCCATAATAGTCCCTCCACAAGTCAGACAGAAGATCATTGGATTGCTGTAGGGCCTCCTGTTGGTGACTGATGAGTTGTTGCTGCTCCCACATAATCTCTCTCTCATTCCGACGATGCTCCTCAGCTATCTCCCAATCGCGGTTGCGTTGGGCAATGTATCCATCAAGATTATGTTGCAACCCTTGGACAGAAGTGGTCAAGGCTGCAACACTAGCATCAACTCTACCGAAACGGTCATCGAGGTAGGTCCGAAAATCAGATAAATCAATACCTCTAGACCCATGTGGTGCTCGAGGCGGTGCATGTGGCGGTCTACTAACAGAAGGAATATTAGGAACTCGGCCAGCTCCATCATCAGTATCCATAGCATCCTCATCTTCCTCCTCCTCCTCATCATCATCAGAATCACGCTGTCGAACGGAAGCCTCAACATCAGCAGCAGCAGCAGCCGTGGGGTTCTTCATACGATACCTATTCAATTGCACATCAATAGTTGCTGGGGAAAGAGCTGCGACCTCAGAATCCCCCTCAACAATGTCCTCAACCCCATGATATTTGCAATAAGCCGTGATGAAACTTGGAAGAATGAAGGGCTTCTTCTTCTTCTCCCAATGACGCTCGTATTCTTCATACATGATCTTCCCGATGTCTATATGATGAACGCGCGGATTGTCAGTTCTGGATTATCAAATAAATTTGTTATTTAGCCAAAGGCAATTCTCAACTACAACGAAAACCGTAGTGTAGCGGTAGAATGACCTCGAGTGTCGATCTCTAAGGACTATAACTAGCTTAATCTAATCTAATTTAGAATATAAAACAGCAGACTTTTAGCAAAGGTTTTTCTTAACAGATAATGGAGATTGGTGATAGTATGGTCCTTCAAAGCATAACGGGTTAATAATCATGCGTAAATTCCTCGGTTTTGCATGGAGATCTTTGATCAGTGAATTGTCCTGTTGTAATTATCAAACACTACGAAGATAAAGATTTTGATAGGTCGAAGACCAATGAATTGTCCAATTGTGCATAATAATCAATACAACATACGAGAATTTTGGTTACAACTGATCAACGAAATAAAGCAATGACACGGAGTATAATGCGCGATGTAGCCATTAGCATGATTTCTTCCCTCGCTAAGAATTCACATACTACCACCAACGATAAGTTTAGTTACTCATAATAAGCATGCAATCAACAGAAATCATAGAACAAAACATGTTGAAAGAATATAAAATAAGTAGAATAAAACTGTAAGATACAAAGTTACCGAAGGTTGTCAATCTCCGGATGATTGCGGTCCTACGAGCTCCAAACTGCTATGAAAAAGTATCCCCTAAGCTACAGAACTCCCAGGACAGGCCCCGGGAAGTTCCTACCTAAAACTATAGAGAGAGGTGAGAAAGTAGGTCTGGAAAGATATGATTTTCGGAGAGAAAACTGAGCACTATATATAGGCCCCGAAAAAACTCCGGGGCAGTTCGCCCCATGTTGCGGCGGTTGGCCCCCCGGCTTTTTTGCGGAATTCCGCATTTTTCGACGCGGTTTTGGATTTCTTCACCTTTTCGGACTCGGTTTCTGACTTCTAGTGGTCTTCTAACCTCCAGATTCGACCCCTAGACTCCAAATCCTATCCGGAAACCTTCAGATACTCCAAATAGGCTTCTGGAACACCAATTCCTTGTCAACTTCAATATAATTGCCCGGAAATCCTCGAATTTCAACCAAGACCTGTAAAATAAAATCTAAAGGGAAACGTGACACTATTCTAATGAAATGTACTAAAATATAGCTAAATTAACATAGAGGATAGCTAAAATAGGTGAAAAAGACTCGAATGAAAGTGTAAAATATACATTCATCAAACTCCCCAAACCGAACCTTTGCTTGTCCTCAAGCAACTAAGCTAGACTCTAATACAAAAAACATGCAAGACACAAAATGGAGTTTCATGCTAAATAAAATGAACTAATCTACTGAATCTATCAAATAACATATGAACAAAAACCATATAAATCAAAGCATGAATATAGGTTGAAGAATACCTCGATTGACTTATACACATCCACATAAGCACTTATGTCAAGACAAGATAGTCTCTCGTAACATTCTCTACCTGGACCTAGTCAGTGACGACGTAATGATGCATGCTAAGATACGAATGGTTGCCCCGTGCCTATGAAACTGAGGACTTACTGCTGTTCCACCATGTTAAGACTTTTCCTCAAAAGAGGTTGAACCAGTACTGGCTCTCATCAAAGGAAGGAGGGTTCCCTATAAAAGATAACACTCCCCTATTCTACCCATCTCTCAAGTAAAGTCTTAAGCTATTCACCACTTCCTGAATGGCAGGACGAGGGTGGTCTAAACAGATGACACTCAAGACAAAAAAGATAAAAACAGAAAGAACACGATTACGAACATTACAAAAATGGAAAAGACTCAACACTTTGCTAAACTGCTATTTGGCTTTCTTTTTGGACCCTTCTTTGCTTTTTTGGGGTCTTTTTCTTTTTTTTTTCTTTCCGGATTCTTTTTTTCTTTTTCTCTTTTTTTCTGGAATTTTTCTTCTTTTTTTTTTTCGATTTTTTTTCTAGCCAGCAGTAGCATAACAAAAAGAGAAGCAAAATGACTCACACGACTTCCCCAAACCTATTCGAAAGAATAGGTTGGAGTACAAAATTCACGGAAAAGGAAAAATGAACTCACGATACGAAAATGAAAAACAGAAACAAGTCTATGATGGTGTAACCCCCTCCCCAAACCTATTTGGAAGAATAGGTTATAAACAAAGGATCACACAACCTCACACTACCTCCTTCCTAGGCATTTATCAATCTCAAAGCATGGTGAAGACTTGTTGCCTCTTTCGTACATAATTACTCGGGAAACAACCATAAGACCCTAACATGCATCATCCTATTATAAAGGCCTTCGTGAACCGCAGTGGAGAAAACACCACTAAGTGATGTCGAGACTACCGAGCTCAAGTAAGTGCAATACATAAATGAGACAAGCCAAGCGAGAAAAACCTCAAACAAATTCATAGAGATGAAGCATACGATTAATGGCATAGCTAGTTGATCTACCCAATAAAAAGTTCAAAAAATTCGGCAATAAACTCCATATAAAACATGCAAAACTATCCTAGGATGAATGCAACCTAAAAAATCTAAGAAAGCAGTAAACGTGCAAATGCAAATGCAAGCAAAGAACAAGATACTAATCGACACAAAGCCAAACAATACTTAACATCATGGTTCACATCCCATCCCCCTTACGATTCTTAAGCTAGCCCCTAGCAAAAGAGAATGAGTAATAAGAAGTGATACTAGATGTTACCGAAGGGTTTGGCCTCGGTCGGCTGAGAGTGGACGTGTGGAAGGACTAATCATCGGGATGGTAGTCCCCATAAAAGTCACTCCACATGTCATTCTCGAGCTCATTGGACTGTCGTAGAGCTTCTTGCTGTTGCTGGATGAGTTGTTGCTGCTCCCACATGTGCTGCCTATCCTCTCGGCGATGCTCCTCGAATATCTCCCAATCGCGGTTGTGCTGGACAATGTGCCTGTCAATGTCCTATCGCATGGCCGCGTTGTTGGCATCAATTCTGTCGAAACGGCTGTCGAGGTAGGTATGGAATTCGGAGAAGTCAAATCCTCCAGACCCCTGTGGTGCTCCAGCTGGTGCATGCGGTGCTTGATGGACAAACGGAATATCTGGGATAGGGGCTTCGCCAACATCGGCCTCCATAGCATCCTCATGATCGGAATCATTTGGCTGGAATGGTGCTCCTACATCAACAGCGGCTGCTGTGGGGTTCCTCAACTGATACCTGTTGAGCTGTACCTCAATGGTCGAGGGTGAAAGGGAAGCGACCTCGCAATCCCCCTCCTCAATATCATCGACCCCATGATATAAGCAGTAGGCTGTGATGAAGCTCAGGAAGATGAAAGGCTTCCTCTTCTTTTCCCAGTGGCGCTCGTAATCCTCATACATAATGTGCCCTATGTCGATCTGATGTCCATCTATGAGGCAGTAAAGGAGCTCGGCGTAGTAGGGCTGAATCCATGTGTCATTCTTCCTCGGGATCAAGTCGGAGATGCAAAATTTCATCATCACCTTAGCTTCGATGCTAAGGTCTCTATAACTGATCCGTCCAGGTGCTGCCCTAACTTCCGGATATCGGTACTCCCTGTTGCAGATCACGTCGGTGATGTGTCTCCCTATCCCCCTAGTGATCCTCGAATACGTGTAGGCGTGGTCGCTCTCTGTGAATTCCAAGTTCCCGAAATGGATGAAGGAAGAAATATGCTCTGGGTCCCATGGTATAATCAGGCCTTGGACTAAAACCCCATTCTTCTCGTCGAGATCCGTGTACCCAGTGTAGAAATCTCGGAGGAGGCCCTCGTCGTACCCTTTGAACCTGTTGGAACTGTACCATGCCCAATTCCTTTGTGACCCCAAACGTGACAGCGTCCTATATCCCGCTTTATCCGCCGCGGACTCAGGAATGTCAATCCTCCTATCTGGGATGATTGACCTTCCTCCATTGGCTATCTCCACCTCTAGCCTTTGTCGCACCTCTATCGCAGCGGCAGACAACTCGTACAAATCGTGAGATGGTTGGGAGCTTGATGCCACTCCCTTCCCCTTTTTGCTAGAGCCGGCTCTCCTTGTCCTCGGTGCCATGATTCCTACAAACAGCAATTAGTATCTTGTACGATGCAAAATAGACCTATGCATATGTAAATATACGAGTGAACAAACGAGTAAAATTCTCAAAATTCCAACTCCTCAAAAACCCAAAGCCTAGTCTAGCTAATTCATTACGCAACATATCAATGTAACTACTACAATAACACATCACATTATGCTCTTACTAACAACAAATGCCTTGAATCACAAGGTCCAATCCATACCATAAAATCAAAATCTAGCATAAATCCTCAATCTCATCAATCATGCATTCTACCAATACATCCATTAATTTCATATCAATAAACACATGTTTAAACATGGAATGAAAGTAAGAGAGACATTTCCTAACAAGACATATATCATCCAATTAGCAAAAATCTCAAATCATCAAACCAAGCCTAATTGAACATGTAATTGACAATGAAATACAAATCTAATCACATAAATCATCAACCCATACATCATACAAGCCTAATTGAAGCATAAATTAAAAAATCCCCAAATTGTAAAAATTAGGGTTCATGTGATAATACCTCAAATCCGGAAATTGAATTAACTAGGAAGAAATTTGTTCGGATAGAATGATAGAGCACGTAACGGGCTTCGAATGAAGCTAAAGAACACACAAAATGATGGAGAGATGAAGAAGTTATGAAGATTTGAAGTTATTTTGAATATGGAGGAAATTATGGAGTTTGGAAGATGAAAATGGAGGAAAATGGGGGTTTGGGGAAGAAACCCCCGTTTTTAGAAATCTAATGGTGTGGGGCGGTTCGCCCCACACCTGGGGCGCACCGCCCCGTGTGGGGCGAACCGCCCCGCAAGCCCAGAGCGCGCGCGCGCGCTCTGGTCGTGGGGCGATTCGTCCCCCACTTTTAGGTGGGAGACGAACGTTTTTTGAAAAATAAAAATGCGGTTTTTAGTCCCCGAAAAAGTTTTTTGTCCCGAAAAATCATTTTCCTCAAAAAATCACTCGAAAAGTCGCACTCGAACACAACATAAGCACATACGACACAGAATCGAACAAATTCACATATGAAAAGCAAATTGTTCAAGTATGAATGCATGCAATAAAGCGGTAAAGAAAGCGATAAAAACCCCGGGTTGCCTCCCGGATAGCGCCATTGTTTAAAGTCTCTGACTCGACTCCTGTCTTCGCCTATCTTTTCCTTCTGAGGGTACTAGACTTCCCCTTCATGAGTCTCCTTCCCGTGCTTTGATCCTGTGAATAAGAGTGAACATAGACGTTAAGACCACTGTAATCAATAGTGTTAGAAGTATCGGGTGGATCAGATATGGCTTGCAACACATGTTGCTTGCCATCCACTTCGATAGTGCAAGTCCTTTGGTAGATGTCCAGTACGGAGCGTAGCTTAGTCAAGAATGTTCGTCCTAAGAGTATGACATCCCCCGTTCCTGGTGCTGATGCTGGCATAATTACAAAATCGGTGTAGACAGAGGCTTCACCAATTTTGACTAATACATTCCTCACAACGCCTTCGGGTTTCACAAGGGATCCATCCGCCAGTTGCACAATAGCCTTATGCACAGTTAGTTCTCCAAGGTTACTCTTTTCGAAAACTTTCAAAGGGAACACATTAGAGTAGGATCCTGTGTCTAGTGTGGCTCGGACATTTTCAAGCTCCCCAATCCCGACCTTAACATCGACACTTTGAGGGAGTGGCTCGGGATCCTCTTGCTCCTCTTCACTCTTGTTAGTACCAAGGTCCTTTTCTTCTTCTTCGTCCTGTGGGGGCAGTTCCCTCTTGCAACTCTCGCACTTAGCAACCTTCTTGATGGTGATTTCAACAGGTAGATCACCCACTAAGTTAATGGACAACGACTTCTCAGTGTTTCTAGGCAGTTTGCCTTGCTCCCTACTTGCTCCTCGGTCGATCAACTCTTGCAACTTTTGATGGGCAAGCCTAGTGCTCTCTTCCAACTTATCAAGCCTTACCCTAGTCTTCTCGGAATCTTCTTCATAATGTTTGAGAAAACTTTGTGTGTGATCAACCATCTTCTGCAAGTTCTCCATCAGTAGAGCCGACTTCGACCTCAGTGGCTCTTTCGGAGCGGGGTTTTCCCAAGTGTCCAGCGAGCCTGCTGGAAGAGAACTCAGCCATGACTTGGCTCTGTCGCCAAGTCCCATAGCAAAAACCTTCATCCTCAACTCGTCCGTTGTTATGTCAGCTCCGGGTCGTGGGAGTTGGTTGACGAAATCATCGATATCGTGCAAATACCCCATCACATCTTCCCTTGATAAGCCATAGAACCTCGGAAGTTGTTGGAATGCGTGGTTCTTGATCTCCAGATCTCGGGTTGCAGACGAAAGAACAATCGCCGGTGCCCTCATACGATCCTTGGTGGGTTGTACCCATGCCTTCAGTGGTCTAGCTTCTGCCATTCCGTCGATTTCCTTGAAGAGACTAAGTAGAGATTCAGAGAAATCGGTTTCCTCTATTTCCTCTAGTGCGCGCCTTTCAAGTAGTCGCCTTCTTTGGTGGTAGACTCTGTCGATCTCAGCAATTGAATTAGCAAGCGGTGTTCCTGCAGAACGTGTATGCGGCATACACAATCTAAAACAGACTAGGAAAGGTGATTAGAAACAAACTAGGAAAGCAGTATTAGAGAGAGATTAGAAAGGAAAACTAAAACTAATAGAATTAGGAATCTAAAGCTGTAAATATAAACAAATTAAACAGAAAAAAGGATTATAGTCCCCGGCAACGGCGCCAATTTGATGAAAGCGAGTTTGTCAGGTCCCGGTTCAGTCAAATAAATTTCTTATTAAGCCAAAGTCAATCCACAACTACAACGAAAACCGTAGTGTAGCAGTAGAATAACTCGAGTGTCGTTCTCTCAGGACTATAACTTGCTTTATCTATTTAATAAGAGAATATAAAAGCAGCAGACAGATAGCAATAGGGGGTTTTCTAGCAGATAATGGAGATTGGTGATAGTATGGTCCTTCTTAACATAATGGGTCGATAATCATGCATAAATTCCTCGGTCTTGCATAGAGATCTTTGAATCAATCTAGTGTCCTGCTGCAAGTATTAAGCACTACGAAGATAATTTGGTCTGACTAGTCAATCACGATTGTCCTAATGTGTTCCGTAATTATTCAACACTACGAAGATAATTGGTCTGATGGTCGACTAGTGTCCAATTGTGCATAATAATCAATACAACATACGAGAATTTTGGTTACAACTGATCAACGAAATAAAGCAATGACACGGAGTATAATGCGCGATATAGCCATTAGCATGATTATCTTCCCTCGCTAAGAATTCACATACTACCACCAACGATAAGTTTAGCTACTCATAATAAGCATGCAATCAACAGAAATCATAGAAGAAAACATGTTGAAAGAATATAAAATAAGTAGAATAAAACTGTAAGATACAAAGTTACCGAAGGTTGTCAATCTCCGGATGATTGCGGTCCTACGAGCTCCAAACTGCTATGAAAAAGTATCCCCTAAGCTACAGAACTCCCAGGACAGGCCCCGGGAAGTTCCTACCTAAAACTATAGAGAGAGGTGAGAAAGTAGGTCTGGAAAGATATGATTTTCGGATAGAAAACTGAGCACAATATATAGGCCCCGAAAAAGCTCCGGGGCGGTTCGCCCCCCGGCTTTTTCGTGGAATTCCGCGTTTTTCGACGCGGTTTTGGATTTCTTCACCTTTTCGGACTCGGTTTCTGACTTCTAGTGGCCTTCTAACCTCCAGATTCGACCCCTAGACTCCAAATCTTATCCGGAAACCTTCAGATACTCCAAATAGGCTTCTGGAACACCAATTCCTTGTCAACTTCAATATAATTGCCCGGAAATCCTCGAATTTCAACCAAGACCTCTAAAATAAAATCTAAAGGGAAACGTGACACTATTCTAATAAAATGTACTAAAATAAAGCTAAATTAACATAGAGGGTAGCTAAAATAGGTGAAAAAGATTCGAATGAAAGTGTAAAATATACATTCATCAGGGCCGAATCTGGAGGTTAGAAGGCCACTAGAAGTCAGAAACCGAGTCCGAAAAGGGGAAGAAATCCAAAACCGCGTCGAAAATGCGGAATTCCGCGAAAAAACCGCTGGGCGAACCGCCCCACACCGGGCGAACCGCCGGGCGTGTGGGGCGAACCGTCCCACAATAATTCGAAGCCTATATATAGTTGCTCAGTTTTCTTCGAAAATCATATCTTTCCACACCTACTTTCTCACCTCTCTCTATAGTTTTAGGTAGGGACTTCCCGGAGCCTGTTCTGGGGGTCCGTAGCTTACGGGATACTTTTTCATAGCAGTTTGGAGCTCGTAGGATCGCAATCATCCGGAGATTGACAACCTTCGGTAACTTTGTATCTTACAGTTTTATTCTACTTATTATATTATATTCTTTCAACATGTTTTCTTCTATGATTTCTATTGATTGCATGCCTATTATGAGTAGCTAAACTTCTCGTTGGTGGTAGTATGTGAATTCTTAGCGAAGGGAAGATAATCATGCTAATGGCTATATCGCGCATTATACTCCGTGTCATTGCTTTATTTCGTTGATCAGGCACATCCTAAATTCTCGTATGTTGTATTAATTATTATGCACAATTGGACCCTCGTCGACCTGTTCGCGAGTTTATCTTCGTAGTGTTGAATAATTACGGAACACAATAGGACAGCAGTGATTGACTTGTCAGACAAATTATCTTCGTAGTGCTTAATAATTGCAACAGGACACTAGATTGATTCAAAGATCTCTATGCAAGACCGATGAATTTATGCATGATTATCGACCCGTTATGTTAAGAAGGATCATACTATCACCAATCTCCATTATCAGCTAGAAACCCCTTTGCTATCTGTTTGCTGTTTTTATATTCTAAATTAGATTTGATAAAGCTAGTTATAGTCCTGAGAGAATGACACTCGAGTCATTCTACTGCTACACTACGGTTTTTGTTGTAGTTGTGGATTGCCTTTGGCTAAATTACAAATATTATTTGCTTGAATTCGGAGCACGACATCCGCGTTAATCAGATCCGCGTTTTTGTCCTTCTGGGACCGTGGGGCGAGTCTCCCCCGGTGCGGGGCGAGTCGCCCCATACGGGGCGATTCGCCCCCCGCTCCCTGATGCGGGGAGACGATCCTTTCGACAGAAACGCGGTTTTTAATCCCCGAAACCATTTTTTCTCATAAAACCACTCGAAAAATCTCACCCAAACATAACATAAGCACATACGACACAGAGATGAACAAATTCACATATGAGAAGCAAATTGTTCAAATATGAATGCATGCAATAAAGCGGTAAAGAAAGCGATAAAAACTCCGGGTTGCCTCCCGAATAGCGCCATTGTTTAAAGTCTTTGGCTCGACTCCTGTTTGCGCCTAGCTCTTCTTCTTGAGGGAACTAGACTTCCCCTTCATTGATCTCCTCCTCATGCCACGAACCTGTGAATAAGAATGAACATAGGCAGCAAGACCACAGTAGTGAGTAGTGTGAGAAGTATCAGGTGGATCAGATATGGCTCGCAACACATGTCGCTTGCCATCCACTTCAATAGTGCAATTCCTTCGGTAGATGTCCATCACGGAGCGTAGCTTAGTCAAGAACGTTCGCCCCAAGAGAATGACATCCCCCGTTCCAGGTGTAGACGCCGGCATAACTACAAAATTGGTGTATACAGAAGCTTCACCAATCTTGACCAATACATTTTTCACAACGCCTTCGGGTCTCACAAAGGATCCATCCGCCAGTTGCACAATAGCCTTATGCTCAGATAGTTTTCCAAGGCTACTCTTCTCGAACATATTCAAAGGGAGCACATTAGAGTAGGATCCCGTGTCTAGTGTGGCACAGACATCTTCAAGCTCACCAATCCCGAACTTAATATCGAAACTTTGGGGGAGTGGCTCGGGATCCTCTTGCTCCTCTTCACTCTCGTCAGAACTAAGGTCCTTCTCTTCTTCCTTAGCCTGTGGGAGTTCTTCCTTCTTGCAACACTCGCACTTAGCAACCTTCTTGATTGTGATTTCCACAGGCAGATCACCAGCCAAGGTAATGGACATCGACTTCTCAGTGTTGCTAGGCAGTTTGCCTTGCTCCCTACTTGCTCCTCGGTCGATCAACTCTTGCATCTTTTGATGGGCAATCCTAGTGCTCTCTTCCAACCTATCAAGCCTTGCCCTAGTCTTCTCAGAATCTTCTTCATAACGTTTGAGAAAACTTTGGGTGTGATCAACCATCTTTTGCAAGTTCTCCATCAGTTGAGCCGACTTCGACTTCGGTTGCTCTTTCGGAGCGGGGTTTTCGCAGTGGTCATTACCATGGTTAAGCCTACTACGGTCTTGGTTAGGGCCATAAGTTTGGCTAGCTGGTGCATATCCTTGATTGTTTCGGAACCCTCTTCTCCAAAATCCACCTCGAGGATTCCTACCGTCTTGTCCGTAGCTAGCTTCTTGAGTACCAAACTCCGTAGCAAAGGCTTCCTCTTCGCCTCCTTGAACCCAGTTGCCATCATCATACGAAAGCCCCGATCTACACATATGAGCTCCATGCCCATAGTTCTTGCATATTCGGCAAACTTCGTTCGAAACAGTTTTTCCAGCGGCGCTCTTGAGGACTTGCTTCAATTCGTTGGTAAAGCACTCGAATTGATCCCCATTCCCCCTATACATAGGGGCTTCTTGAGTCGGTGGAGCTTCAGGTCCACGTCTCCTAATCATTGCTCTTGGGTCCTTTAACTGCGAACCCTTAGCAAGCCTTTCGAAAACTGCCCAGACGGCTTCTGCGGTTTCTTCCCAAATATTGTCTCGGCATTGGAAATCCACCATTTGTTGGTTCTCGAAGGTTAGTCCATTGTAGAAGTGTTGGACTAGGTCAGAAAGCTCAAAACCATGGTGAGGGCACTTGTTCGTGAGATCTTGGAACCTCTCAAACGCGGTGTAGATGGTCTCATCATAGTCCTGTTTGAATCCAGTGATTTGCGCCTTGAGCGCGGTAGTCAAGGTGTGAGGGAAGTATTTTTCCATGAAAGCTGAAAAAACCTTCTCCCAAGTGTCCAGCGAGCCTGCTGGTAGAGAACTTAACCATGACTTGGCTCTGTCGCCAAGTCCCATAGCAAAAACCTTCATCCTCAACTCATCCGTTGTTATTTCAGCTCCGGGTCGTGGGAGTTGGTTGACGAAATCATCGATATCGTGCAAATACCCCATCACATCTTCCCTTGCTAAGCCATAGAACCTCGGAAGTTGTTGGAATGCGTGGTTCTTGATTTCCAGATCTTGAGTTGCAGATGAAAGAACAATCGCCGGTCCCCTCATACGATGCTTGGAGGGTTGAACCCATGCTTTCAGTGGTCTAGCTTCTGCCATTTCGTCGATTTCCTTGAAAAGACTGTGTAGAGATTCAGAGAAATCGGTATCCTCTATTTCCTCTA
This sequence comes from Plantago ovata, assembly GCA_028274465.1. Lineage (NCBI taxonomy): Eukaryota > Viridiplantae > Streptophyta > Magnoliopsida > Lamiales > Plantaginaceae > Plantago > Plantago ovata. Next base: position 99,574,410 of record CM051456.1, on the reverse strand, counting down.
GTTCACGCCTTTGAAGTAGTCGCCTTCTTTGGTGGTAGACTCTGTCGATCTCAGCAATTGAATCAGCAAGCGGTGTTCCTCTAGATCGTGTATGTGGCATACACTATCTATAACAAACTAGGAAAGCAGTATCAGAGAGAGAGATTTAAAAGGAAACCTAAAACTACTAGAACTAGGAATTGAATGCTGAAAATATAAACAAATTAAACAGAAAAAAGGAGTATAGTCCCCGGCAACGGCGCCAATTTGATGAACGCGCGGATTGTCAGTTCCGGATTATCAAATAAATTTGTTATTTAGCCAAAGGCAATTCTCAACTACAACGAAAACCGTAGTGTAGCAGTAGAATGACCTCGAGTGTCGATCTCTAAGGACTATAACTAGCTTAATCTAATCTAATTTAGAATATAAAACAGCAGACGGTTTAGTAAAGGTTTTTCTTAACAGATAATGGAGATTGGTGATAGTATGGTCCTTCAAAGCATAACGGGTTAATAATCATGCGTAAATTCCTCGATTTTGCATAGAGATCTTTGATCAATGAATTTTCCTCTTGTAATTATCAAACACTACGAAGATAAAGATTAAGATAGGTCGAAGACCAATGAATTGTCCAATTGTGTGCAATAATTAATCAACAATACGAAGATAGAGATTTAGATAGATCAAAGAAATAAAGCAATAACACGGAGTATAATGCGCGATATAGCCATTAGCATAATTATCAACCCTTCGCTAAGAATTCACATACTATCACCAACGAGAAGTTTAGCTACTCATAGTTGTCATGCAATCAACAGAAATCATAGAGAAAAACATGTTGAAAGATATATAAAAATAAGTAGAAAAACTGTAAGATACAATGTTACCGAAGGTTGTCAGTCTCCGAAGAATCGCGATCTTACTAGCTCCAAACTGCTATGAAAAAGTATCTCCTAAGCTATGAACCCCCAGAACAGGCTCTGGGAAGTTCCTACCTAAAACTACAGAGAAAGGTGAGAGAATAGGTCTGGAAAAGTATGAAAATCGGAGAAAAACTGAGCAACTATATCTAGGCTTCGAAATAGTGTGGGGCGAATCGCCCCACACCAGCCCCACACACCGGGCGAGTCGCCTGGTGTGGGGCGATTCGCCCCACATCCCGGGCGATTCGCCCGGGAGTATTTTTCGAGAATTTACGCGTTTTCGACGCGTTTTTGGATTTCTTCCCCTTTTCGGACTCGGTTTCTGACTTCTAGTGGCCTTCTAACCTCCAGATTCGACCCCTAGACTTCAAATCCTATCCGGAAACCTTCAGATACTCCAATTAGGCTTCTGGAAACCAATTCCTTGTCTACTTCAATATAATTGCCCGGAAATCCTCGTTTTTCAACCAAAACCTGTAAAATAAAAACTAAAGGGAAACGTGACAGTATTCTAATAAAATGCACTAAAATATAGCTAAATTAACATGGAGGATAGCTAAAATAGGTGAAAAAGACTCAAATGAAAGTGTAAAATACACATTCATCACTATACGATGCTTGCCCAACAAGCAGTAGAGGAGCTCAGCATAGTTCGGTTGAATCTATGTGTCATTCTTCCTAGGAATCAGATTGGCAATACAAAACTTCATCACCACCTTAGACTCAAGACTAAGGTCACTCTGATGGATCCGTCCAAGTTGTGCCCCGGATTCTGGAAACACATTGCTTGTTGCAAATCTCATCCGTGATATCACTTCCAATCCCCTAGTAGCCGTCGAATACACATAAGAATGGTCAGTCCCGGTGAACTCTCGTTCCCCCATATGAATTAAATGAGAAATTGAGGCAGGAGTCCATGGCACGATTACGCCTCTAACAAGAACACCCTCCTTCTCTTCAAGATCCGTATAGCCAACATAAAACTCATGGAGAAGGCTCTTATCATACCCCTTGAAACAGTTGGAAGTAAACCAACCCCAATTCCTCTTCTTAGCCAAACGAGAGAGCACCTTGTAACCCGGTCGGTTAGCATGGCCTTCTGGAATCTCAATCCTCCGATCAGGAATGGTCGATCGTCCACCTTGAGCAAGCTCCGCTTGGAGCCTTAAACGGACGTCGATAGAAGAAAGCGACAGCTCAAACAACTCATGAGAAGGTTGGGAGCTTCAAGCTACCCCTTTGCCCCTCTTGCTCTTAGATGAGCCAGCTTTCTTCTTGTCACGTGGTGGCATGGTACCTACAAGCAGCAATTAGTATCTTGTACAACAAAAAACAGATTCATGCATATGCAAATGCAAGAGTGAAACAAACGAGTGATAACATCAACAATCGTACTCCTCAAAAGCTCCATGTCTAATCTAGCCACTTCTAGAACTAAAATGCAACACACCAACATATCTTAGACATGTAACATATCACATTAAGCTCATGCTAGACAACAAATAACCTTAAATCATAAGGCTCAAATCATACCATAGTAGCAAAAAATCTAGAACCAAAATCCTCAAACTCATCAATCATGCGTTCTACCATCATGTCCATCATCTTTGTATCAATAAGCACAACTATAAACATGGAATGAAAGGAAAAGAAACAATGATATCAAGACATAGACATCTAGTAGGCAAAATTCTCAACCCAACAAACCAAGCAAAATTGAACATGGAATTGATAGTGAATAACGTTTCTAATCACACAAACAATCAACCCATACATCATATAAGCTCAATTGAAGCCTAAATCAAAAAAAAACCCAAATTTGAAAAATTAGGATTCATGTGAAGTTACCTCAGATCCGAACAATGAATGAACTAGGATGAAATTTGTTCGGATGGAATGAAAGAGCACGTAACGGGCTTCAATTGAAGCTAAAGAAAACAAAATTTGATGGAGAATTGAAGGTTTCATGTAACATGGAAGATTTTTTTGAGTTTTTGGGTGTTTTGGAGTAAGTGAGGTGAAGAAGATGAGAGAATGAGGAGATTGGAGAGAAATCCCGTCTCTTTATTCTCTGAGTACGGGGGGCAAATCGCCCCATGTGTGGGGCGAATCGCTCCCCATAGCCAGAGAGCCTGAAGCTCTCTGGCGATATGGGGAGAATCGCCCCGTATGTGGGGCGAATCGCTCCCCATTGCCAGAGAGGGGCGATTCGCCCCCCACCTCCAGAGGTGGGGAGACGAAATGTTTCCGAAAAAGTTCAGTTTTTATCCCCGAAAACCATTTTCCTCACGAAAAACACTCGAAAAATTTCACTCAAACATAAACATAAGCACAAAACATCACATAAACTAACAAATTAACATAAATAAAGACAAATTGCTCAATGTATGAATGCAATGCAATGCAATAAAGAGATAAAAACTCCGGGTTGCCTCCTGGACAGCGCCATTGTTTATAAAGTCCCTGACTCGAATTCTTCTTGCTCTTTAGTTCTTGTTCTTGAGGGTACTAGACTTCCCCTTCATCGATCTCTTCCTCATGCCTAGTACCTGTGAGTGAGAATGGATATATACAGCAAGACCAAAGTAGTTAATAGAATGAGTAGCATTGAAGTGAGGACTAGGATCAGATATGGCTCGCAACACATGTTGCTTGCCATCCACCTCAATGGTGCAAGTTCTTCGGTAGATGTCGATTACGGAGCGTAGCTTAGTCAAGAATGTTCGCCCCAAGAGAACAACATCCCCCATTCCCGGTGTAGATGCCGACATCACAACAAAGTTGGTGTATACAGAAGCTTCACCAATCTTAACCAATACGTTCTTCACAATGCCTTCGGGTCGTACAAAGGATCCATCCGCAAGTTGCACAATAGCCTTATGCTCCGAAAGCTCTCCAAGGCCACTCTTCTCAAACGCATTCATAGGGAGCACATTCGAGTAATAACACGTATCAAGTGTAGCACGGACATCTTCAAGTTCACCAATCCCAACCTTCACATCGAAACTATCAGGAATTGGCTCGGGATCTTCTTGCTCCTCATCGCTAACATCAAAACCAAGGTCCTTCTCTTCTTCCTGGGCTAGTGGGGACTCCCCATCCTTGCAACACTCACAATTAGCAACCTTCTTGATGGTGATTTCAACAGGAAGATCACCCACCAAGGTAATAGACATCGACTTCTCAGTGTTGGTAGGCAACTTCCCTTGCTCCCTACTTGCTCCACGGTCAATCAACTCTTTCATCTTTTGATGAGCAAGCCTAGTGCTTGCCTCCAACTGATCAAGTCTCGCCCTTGTCTTCTCCGAATATTCTTCATAACGCTTAAGGAAACCTTGGGTGTGATCAACCATTTTCTGCAAATTCTCCATGAGAAGAGCCGTCTTCGACTTCGGTTGCTCTTTAGGAGTGGAATTTTCACAGTGATCATTACCATAGCTATGATTACTACGGTCTTGGTTAGGGCCATAAGTTTGGCTAGCTGGTGCATATCCTTGGTTGTTTTGGAACCCTCTTTTCAAAAATCCCCCATGAGGATTCCTACCATCTTGACCATAGCTAACTTCTTGAACTCCGAATTTTGCAGCAAAGGCCTCCTCGTCGCTTCCTTGAACCCAATGCTACCATCTTGTGCAAGCTCCGACCTACACATATGAGCCCCATGCCCATAGTTCTTGCAAATCCGACAAATCTCATTAGAAACGGATGTTCCCACTGAGCTCTTGAGAACTTGCTTCAGCTCATTGGTGAAACACTCAAATCGATCCCCACTTGCTCCATACATTGGAACCTCCTGATTGGGTGGAGCGTCGCGCCTCCTAACCACTGCTCTTGGATCCTTGAATTGAGATCCCTTAGCAAGCCTTTAGAAAACCGCCCAAACAGCCTCTGCGGTTTCTTCCCAAATATTACCATGGCACTGGAAATCCACCACTTATTGATTCTCAAAAGTGAGCCCATTGTAGAAGTGTTGGACAAGATCCGAAAGCTCAAAACCATGGTGTGGACACTTGTTCAAGAGGTCGTTGAACCTCTCAAGCGCGGTGTAGATCGTCTCATCATAGTCTTGTTTGAAACCAGTGATTTGCGCCTTAAGCGCGGTAGTCAATATGTGAGGGAAGTATTTCTCCATAAAGGATGAAACGACCTTTTCCCAAGTGTCAAGCGATCCGGATTCCAGAGAGCCCAACCATGCCTTGGCTTTATCGGCAAGCCCCATCGCAAAAACCTTCATTCTCAGCTCGTCATCTGTTGGTCCCTTTAAACATCAAGAAAAGACTAGAGGGGGGGGGGGGTGAATAGTTTTTTCAAACTTTCGTCGTTTAAAACTTTCTCAGCAAGTGCTTATTACTTTTCAGTAATGAGTTTGCTGATACTTAACTTTCTCAGCAAGCGCAAGTTACTTTGCAGTAACTAGGTTTGCTGATACTTAAAATCAGTGAGCGGAAGTCTTTGATACAATAAGTGCTTTTTCAGTAAATAAAGGTTTCAACAAGTGATGTGAGTGACTGTGTACAGATAGATATGATTTGCTGAAAACCAAGTACAGTAAGTAAATCACACAAACACTTTTATAGTGGTATCTGAGAGTGGCGTAATCTCTCAACTAATCCACTTTGTCCTTTCTAGGACTGAATCCACTAAGATAAGTTTGAGGTTCCTTACAACACCTATCTAGAGCGATCCAAACAGAAACCAAAGAACACTTGCTTCGTCTCCAACCTAATCTAGAGAACGTAACCTTGTTCTCCACCAAACTTGGTACTTTTAATCAGCAAAAGTATGCTCGATTAAGTTCCCCCTGAATATCACGCCTGAAAGGGTGTATTTTCAGTTAGAGAGGTTTGGGATGAGATAACTTAATTATAACTTATTCAGTTCAAGCTTTAAGTCTTGGAACGGATCAATGGCAGTAGGAGAGTATTGAAGGGTATGTGAGTTTAAGCACAAGTGAGAGTATGATCACGTTGTTGACACACTTCAACTCTTTGCCGGATGACCTCTATTTATAGATAAAATAAGGAGCCGTTTGAATTTCAAATTCTAAGGCTTTTGTTCCTTAAAATGTCACTATCTTGCTTTTGTACTTTCAGCAGCGTCCTTGTTTGTCTTCTAGTCTTCATGTCCTTCGCGTGTGATAAATGTGTATTTTACACTTTCATTCGAGTCTTTTTCACCTATTTTAGCTATCCTCTATGTTAATTTAGCTATATTTTAGTGCATTTTATTAGAATAGTGTCACGTTTCCCTTTAGATTTTATTTTACAGGTTTTGGTTGAAATTCGAGGATTTCGGGGCAATTATATTGAAGTTGACAAGGAATTGGTGTTCCAGAAGCCTATTTGGAGTATGTGAAGGTTTCCGGATAGAATTTGGAGTCTAGGGGCCGAATCTGGAGGTTAGAAGGCTACTAGAAGTCAGAAACCGAGTCCGAAAAGGGGAAGAAATCCAAAAACGCGTCGAAAACGCGGAATTCCGCGAAAAAACCGCCGGGCGAACCGCCGCATATGTGGGGCGAACCGCCCCACACCGGAGGGCTTCAGGATGGAGGATTCCATAACAGCGGCGGCTAATCTTGAGAATTCTACCTGCCACTACAACTCTACTGGCGAGGATGTGCGTGAAAGTAGTGACAATGAAGGTCATACGGGCAATGATGATACTAATGGAGGAGTTGTTCCTATCCGGCCTATAATTGAAACTACCACGCATACCAGAAGACCTGATGACACCCTATAAAGCTCCCAGAGCAGGCCCAATAACTCACAAGCAGCATACTCAGCCGACCGAGGCCAAACCATGGGGTAACATCTAGTATCACATCTTATTTCCTCATTTTCTTATTGCTAGGGACTAGCGTTAATTTCATGAGGGGGGATGGGATTTAAGTGATCTGATGTTGTTAGTTTGGAGCTTGGTATTGGTAGGATGAGTATAGTACCTCGCATGCTTTATCTTGCATTTGCACGTTTACCGCTTTCTTAGTTTTTTAGGTTGCATTCACTGCATTCACTACATTCATCCTAGGATAGTCTTGCATGTTTTATATGGAGTTTATTGCCGAATTTTTTGAACTTTTTTATTGGGTAGATCAACTAACTATGCCATTAATCGTATGCTTCATCTCTATGAATTTGTTGAGGTTTTTCTCGCTTGGCTTGCCACATTTATGTATTGCACTTAGTTAAGCATGGTAGTCTCGACATCACTTAATGGTGTTTTCTCTACTGCGGTTCACGAAGGCCTTTATAATAGGATGATGCATGTTAGGGTCTTATGGTTGTTTTCCCGAGTAATTATGTACCTAAGAGGCAACAAGTCTTCACCATGCTTTGAGATTGCTAAATGCCTAGGAAGGAGGTAGTGTGAGGTTGTGTGATCCTTTGTTTATAACCTATTCTTCCGAATAGGTTTGGGGAGGGGGTTACACCATCATAGACTTGTTTCTGTTTTTCATTGTCGTATCGTGAGTTTATTTTTCTTTTTCCGTAAATTTTATACTCCAACCTATTCTTTCGAATAGGTTTGGGGAAGTCATGTGAGTCATTTTGTTTCTCTTTTTGTTATGCTACTGCAGGCTAGAAAAAAAAAATTGAAAAAAAAGAAAGAAAGAAAAATTCCAGAAAAAAAAGAGAAAAAGGAAAAGAAAAATCTGGAAAGAAAAAAAGAAAAAAAGAAAAGACCCCAAAAAATCAAAAGAAGGGTCCAAAAAAGAAAGCCAAATAGCAGTTAGCAAAGTGTTGTGTCTTTTCCAATTCTTGTAATGTTCGTAATCGTGTTTTTCTATTTTTTATCTTTTTTGTCTTGAGTGTCATCTGTTCTAGACCACCCTCGCCTTCCATTCAGGAAGTGGTGAATAGCTTAAGACTTTACTTGAGAGATGGGTAGAATAGGGGAGAGTTATCTTTTATAGGGAACCCTCCTTCGTTTGATGAGAGCCAGTACTGGGTCGACCTCTTTTGAGGAAAAGTCTTAACATGGTGGAATAGCAGTAGGTCCTCAGTTTCATAGGCACGGGACAACCATTTGTATCTTAGCATGCTTCCTTACGTCGTCACTGACTAGGTCCAGGTAGAGAATGTTACGAGAGACTATCTTGTCTTGACATAAGTGCTTATGTGGATATGTATAAGTCAATCGAGGTATTCTTCAACCTATATTCATGCTTTGATTTATATGGTTTTTGTTCATATGTTTTTTGGTAGATTCAGTAGATTAGTTCATTTTATTTGGCATGAGACTCCATTTTGTATCTTGCATGTTTTTTGCATTAGAGTCTAGCTTAGTTGCTTGAGGACAAGCAAAGGTTCGGTTTGGGAAGTTTGATGAATGTGTATTTTACACTTTCATTCGAGTCTTTTTCACCTATTTTAGCTATCCTCTATGTTAATTTAGCTATATTTTAGTGCATTTTATTAGAATAGTGTCACGTTTCCCTTTAGATTTTATTTTACAGGTTTTGGTTGAAATTCGAGGATTTCGGGGCAATTATATTGAAGTTGACAAGGAATTGGTGTTCCAGAAGCCTATTTGGAGTATCTGAAGGTTTCCGGATAGGATTTGGAGTCTAGGGGCCGAATCTGGAGGTTAGAAGGCTACTAGAAGTCAGAAACCGTGTCCGAAAAGGGGAAGAAATCCAAAAACGCGTCAAAAACGCGGAATTCCGCGAAAAAACCGCCGGGCGAACCGCCGCATATGTGGGGCGAACTGCCCCACACTGGGCGAACCGCCCCACACCGGGCGAACCGCCGGGTGTGTGGGGAGAACCGCCCCACAGTAATTCGAGGCCTATATATAGTTGCTCAGTTTTCTCCGAAAATCATATCTTTCCAGACCTACTTTCTCACCTCTCTCTGTAGTTTTAGGTAGGTACTTCCCAGAGCCTGTTCTGGGGGTCCGTAGCTTAGGGGACTCTTTTTCATAGCAGTTTGGAGCTCGTAGGATCGCAATCATCCGGAGATTGACAACCTTCGGTAACTTTGTATCTTACAGTTTTATTCTACTTATTTTATTATATTCTTTCAACATGTTTTCTTCTATGATTTCTGTTGATTGCATGCCTATTATGAGTAGCTAAACTTATCGTTGGAGGTAGCATGTGAATTCTTAGCGAAGGGAAGATAATCATGCTAATGGCTATATCGCGCATTATACTCCGTGGCATTGCTTTATTTCGTTGATCAGGCACAACCTAAATTCTCGTATGTTGTATTAATTATTATGCACAATTGGACCCTCGTCGACCTATTCGCGAGTTTATCTTCGTAGTGTTGAATAATTACGGAACACATTAGGACAATAGCGATTGACTTGTCAGACCAGTTATCTTCATAATGCTTAATAATTGCAACAGGACACTAGATTGATTCAAAGATCTCTATGCAAGACCGAGGAATTTATGCATGATTATCGACCCGTTATGTTAAGAAGGATCATACTATCACAAATCTCCATTATCTGCTAGAAACCCCTTAGCTATCTGTTTGCTGTTTTTATATTCTAAATTAGATTTGATAAAGCTAGTTATAGTCCTGAGAGAACGACACTCGAGTCATTCTACTGCTACACTACGGTTTTCGTTGTAGTTGTGGATTGCCTTTGGCTTAATTACAAATATTATTTGCTGAATTCGGAACCGACAAATCCGCGTTCATCAGCGTGCATGCTTTGCATTTAATGCTTATTTGAATAAAATTCAAACAGTAACATTGGAGCGCAAATGCAAGTACTTTCAGCAAGAGGTCACATATGTTTCATCAGCAAGTGGTCAGTCTCAGTTTCAGCAAGCACAACCTACTCTGTCGTATAGATTTTCACTTATGCAAGCTGTTGCTGAAGTTTCCACTTTCTGAGCAACATGTGCCTTTGTAGATACCAGTCTTCAGAAATCTTCTAGTCTTCAGTTCTTCGAAATCTTCAAGATTCTGAGCGGTTCTAAATGCTTCAATAGTTTGTTCGTAAAAACAAAGTACATCATCAGCAAATGCTTCAATAGGTTGTATTTATTTTCAGAAAACAAGATACATCATAAGCGGTAAAACCAACCTATCTAGCACCTATTCTAAGTCTTCAGCAAACGTTCCTCTTTTACAATGTCCTTAAAATTCCAAATTCCTATGGACCTTAAGAGTACTAATTACTGGACTTTCCTTAATTTAGCATGGTTAATTGCTCATCAAAATTACAAGTTTCCTAACAAATTTCCCCCTTTTTGATGTTAGCAATCCATGGCTAAATTAATTGTTACCCTTTTAGAGGTTTCTGATGTTGAATAAATCAGTTGATTAATGCAAGCATACTTGAATAATTAAACAGTAAGCATAAGTAAATTGCATAATCAATAACCAATAAGAGTCAAAAGCTTCATTGCTGATAGTTATCTTTCAGAAGTTTACAAGAAAGAGCAGAGATAACTAAACAAAATCAGCAAATAAAAACTTTAACAAAAACTATTACAGAGAGTTAAGCTCTTCCAGAGGATTTTCTCAAAATCTCTCTTACACTCTTCTCAGCAAGTGCAGTAAATTCAACACAGTCCTTTTCGTAGTTTTCAAGTAGCCTACAGACTTGTAGTTGAAGAATCCTTGCATTTTTGCAGGCAGTATGATGATGCTTTTCAGCATTCATTTCCATGTAATGAGTTACCCACAAATGCATGCCCCAATTGCTGGCATGGAGAAGCTGTGTATCTGAAATGCTTTTAGGATGAATCTTTCTTAGCCAGAGAAGATCTTCTTCTTGATCCTTAGCAGTGAGATAGAAGTACTCATAAGGAATCAATCCAAGTCTTTTCTTTGTTTTCTTGGTTACTAGGTCAGAGTAATAAGCAATGCCAACTGGTTTTATCAATTCTGGTTCTTGTCTTATAGACTTTCCAATGGCAGTTCTTCTTACTGAGACTTCAAGATTCAACCATCTCCCAGCAATATTTCTTGGAAGGGACTCATCCCTTTGTTTCCTTTTTACCTTGAGTTCAATCCATCTGAACATTTGGTTCAATATGGCTGTAGGAAAGAACTCATTCACCAGCAAGTCTTCCAGCTTTAAGATCCAGCAACCATGAATGTTTCTGATCACATTCTGAGTGGTTTCATCATTGCTGGTCTTTGTATACTCGATGCCGGAGCCAATAGCAATGCTGGCCAGCCTCTTTTCTTCCTGTCTTTGCCTTCTTCTTCTTGACTTTGCATTGTCTTGATCTCTTGCTGAAGATCTTGAGTCAGAAGAGAAATATTTTGAATGGCCAGACGGAGTTAAGGTTGTTATTGGTCTAGCTCTTATGGCTTGAGCTATTGTCTGATTATCATCATCATCATCTTCATTCAGATCTTGATGACTTTCAATGTGGCAAAAATCTTGAGTTTCAGCAGCAGTTTTTCTCTTTTTGGGACTTGCTGAATTTAACTCAGATTCTGCTGGCCTTTTAGAACTTTTCTCTCTTTCAGCAAGAGGTTCTATGGGCAGTGGCTCATCAACAGTAGGAGCGGTTTGGGTTCTTTTTCTTGTACTTCTCTTTTCCCCCTTAGACATGGATTGCAACATCGGAGTGATGTGCAGAGAATAGAACTCATTGCAGTTTTCAGCAAGAGTACTTAAGCTGTTGTATTTCATGATGATTTGTTGCTGATCAGAAGTCATCTTTGACAACTGTTTTTGAATACTCACCATGTTCTCTTCATGTCTTTTCTCTGTTGCGGCCTTATCTTCCATGAAAGTCTGAGCCTTTACTAGAGCGGTCTTTGCTAGCCGAAGTGTTTGACTTACATCTTCTTCATAGCTCTTGTGATAAAGACTGATGTCTTTTTGAGATATTGTAAGAGTAGTAGTGCGTCTCAGCACTGTAGCCAATATTTTCCCAATGTCAAGCGGGCTCTCAGCAAGCAATGCCTCATCTTCTGCTTTGCAGGCATCATGGACTTTCATCAGTGCCAGAATTCTAGGAGAAAACTCCTCAACTCGTGGGAGCGGCACTAGGTTTGGGGTCAAGGAATGAACTTTCAGTTCTGAAGCAAACTGATCATCCTTCATCAGCAATTCTCCTCTCAGATCATCGTCTACATCATTTATATAATCAGGAGGAGGGATTTGAACCACTTTGGGATCTCTCTTGGATTGTTCATCCTCATTTGCTGATAGACATCTTCATCCTCAGATTCATCAAGGTCAGCAACCTTGGAACCTAAGTCAGCAGTTTCATTACCTTTTGGTTGAGTGGTTGCTGATTGCAACGCTTCAGACTCAACAACTGGAGTTTCACCAGTAGTTAGTTTTAATTGAGTAGTTGCTGAGGGCAACGTTTGAGACTCCATTACTGGAGTTTCCCCAGTAGTTAGTTTTAATTGAGTAGTTGCTGAGGGCAACGTTTGAGACTCAATTACTGGAGTTTCGCCAGTAGTAAGTGGAAGGGAGGGGACTTCCTTTGGTTTTACTCCTGAAGATTGACCAATTTCTAGATCCTGCGTATGCCTTGCATGGGTCATGAGACTGTTTTGTAGAGCGCGTTGGTAATCTCCATCCAATTCATCTTCATCATCAAGGTTTGCATCAGTGACCTTGGCATCAGAAAGTTGGCCCTTGCCATGTTTCAAAGCAGCTCGCTTTCTGGCATATTCTTCTTCAGTATCAGCACCTTGTACAGGTGCTTGATTTTCAGCATTAGCAGGAGCAGGTTGAGATTCATGCTGAGGTTGTGGTTGTTCAGCTTGCTGATTGTCTTGTGGTTCAGTTTCAGCAACTGTCATTTTTAAACTACCAGCATCAGGACTTGGACCTTGATTGTCATCGTCGTCATCTTTCTTGTCCTTTGAATCTTTCCCTTCATCATCACTGGGATCAGTTGGAATGTTTTCATCTTCTTCCTCTTCATCATCATCAGTCAGAATTACTAGCTCGAGATGCTTGTATAAAGCAACACTCGTTACTTCCTCTTCCTCATTTATTTTGTGGGGATCAGCCACCACGGGTACAAATAAACCCTTGAGCATCACAACTTGTTCAGCTGGAGAGGCACTCTTGAATTTTGCCGTCATATTCGCTCTGATTTGAGCAATCAGATTTGAGCTCATTTGCTGAGAATATGACATGTCTTCAGGAAGTATGGAGTGGACAAACGTCTCGAGCTTCATCATAGAAGATATCTTTTTCTCGTTTGAAAGATGAACATGGAGATCAGAAAAATCCATTCTTCTGTACCTTTGCCAGTTGCTGACAGACTTAGCAACTCCGGACAAGGTTGTTCTTTTAAAGTTCAAGTATAGTTCCTCAAAACTTACTTGTGGATCCTCAGTGATGTGCACCACTTCAGTGGTCTCCTTTAGAGCCTGAAAAAGAACAATATTTAGATCAGGAGAGGTTTGGATAATTGCTTTAGAGTTCAAAGCTGAAACATGAATTACCTGCTGAGATTCAGCAAGCTCATGTTGTACAATTTCCATTCCTTGAGGAGCTTGAGTAGCATCCTCCATTTGTTCATCCTAAAATAAATATGAGTTAGACACAAGTACTAATCTGTCAAACTTAGTTTTATTACCAAAAACGTTAACTACCTGCTGAGCAGGGAGTGTTGATTCTAGTGCAGAGGCTTCAGCAACCATCTGACTTGCATCTTGAGAAGTCTGTAGAGATATCATAATATTAGCAAAAGAATAAGTTTCAGAAAGTGAAGTTTTACTGATGGTTGAGTTATCTACCTGCTGAAGAAGGACAGGTTGTGGCTCAGTCCTTTCAGCATTAACAGTTTCTTCAGTTTCTGGGACTGTTTCTTCAGCAGGCTTCTTGGCTTGCTCTGTTTGAGAAAGCTGCGCGGTTTCAGCAATCTCCCTTGTCTCTGAAATGACAAGTTGAGCAGAAGCATCTTGACCTTTAAGCTCATTGCTTGTCATAAAGACTTCAATGGATTTGTTGGATGATTCTTCAATCTCCAATTCCATTTGTTGGCTTATAGCTTCCAGTACAAGCTGGACTTTGTCAATTGAGGTCTTTGGTGAACTTGGGTCAGTATTCTCCGCATTACGAGATGCGTCGTTGAATAGTGCTTCTTATGTTTCTTCAGCAACTTCTGGAACTTGAACCATTGTTGTCTCAGCAACTGGTTCTTCAGCAACCGTGGTTTCAGCAACTTGATGAGTTGCTTGTTCAGCAACCATCTTTTCAGCAGCATCAGCGAGTGCCGCAGTTCTTAGATCAGCAGCAATATCACTTGCTGGTTCCAGAGTTTGATCATCTAGATTATCTACAATGTAGATATCCGGGACTTGGGCAGGAATTTCATTTCCACTGCCTTGTGGTCTGTTCTCTGTAGAAGGATCAACATTGAGTCGATCATTGAAGGCTTCCGCAAACACTTCAATGTTGCTGACATAGGCTTCAGTAACTACCTTGTCAAAATCTACTAGAACTTGCATTTCAGCAATTGTCTGGGAATTATCTGAGAGGTCATGGACAACAGGTACTAACTTGCGAGCCAGTGTTTTCTTCCTTGTGTTACTTGTCCTTTTCCTCTTGGGGACAGGGTTTGCTGATGACGCTGCAGTCTGAGTGTCATCATCAGCTTTCCTCTTTTTCTTCTTTGATTTTTCGAGTTTCCCAGCAGAGGCGTCAGTAGTTGCATTTTCAGCAACAGGAGTAGTGGTGTCAGCATGATCACCATCTAGAGTAGTTTCATCTTTGTCACCACCATCTACAGCAGTTTCATCTCTAAGTTGCTGAGTGGTGACATTTGCAGCTGTTGTATACCTTTCTTGCTGACTTGAGCTGACAACATCTGCAGTTGTTGTCTTCTTAGATTTTTCAAGTTTCTTGCCAGCAATCTTAGGTACATTCTGCTTGTAGAAGGATCTTCCCACATTGCATACAGATTTCTTGATTGGCAATGGGTTTCTCAGCTGAATCCTGAAATGTTCAAGGATATAGCATATCTTTATTCCATACATAACTGGAAAGGAAGGTGAGACCTTGTTGTCTTCCACCTTAACCTTGAACTTAGTAACACAATCAACAAGCCTGTTGAAAATGTACTTAGCCCAGTTAAGTTCCGTTTTATTTTCATGGATATGCATCAGCAGCGGCCACCTTCTCAGGCCTACTTGGTCTATTCCTCCAACTTGGGAGTCCAAAACTTTTATCAGTAGCTGAGCTACTAGACCAAGTGAATGGCAGAGATGCTTCCTCTTAACGTGCTTTGTCCAAGTCATGGGAGCAATCTCTCCTTTCTTCATTTTCTCATTTCTGACGTCACTGTAGAAGGCTTCAATTTCTTCGTCAGTGGCAGTGACGTCATTTTCAGTTCCAGTGGTTGGAATCTGAAAGATTTCCGCTAAATCAGTCCATTTCAGGACGATTTGCGTGTTCTGAACTGTAGTAAAGATCACTTTTTCAGTGACTCCTTTACTATCAGTTAGGGACTGGATTTCTGCATTATTGTAGAATTCCATTGTGTCCAACATACTCACTTGCTTAGTGTGAGCAGTTATAAAATTCATGAGGCCTTGCTGCTTGATAAATTCAAGCGCCTCTTCATTTTCATCGTCAAGTTCTTGTTCATAGAAGTATCGAATATACTTCTCTTTTGCAAATCCACCCCATTGCATCATCATCTCACACTTTGCAGTGTCAAGATATGAAGGAGGCATAGGTTTTTCAGAGATTCTATCATTTTTCAACACAACTTTCGTTGTGTTTGATGCCGGAGTAGTCACCGGAGCAGTGCGTTTTTCAGCACTGTCAACTTAGACGACTTGGAGGTCTTGGAGGACTGTCTCTTTCGTGCCATTTCTTTTTATAGAGAAGAGAATGTGTACGAAAAAGATAGTTTGCTTTTTGACCGGAGGTACAGTAGATTCAGGCTAAAATTTGCAGAGAAAGGAAATGTGAGTTAAAGAATTTTGTCATTTCTCTAACTCCTTCTTTATATAGTGTCTCTGATGTGTGAGAAACTCAATCGATTTGAGCTCTCAGCAAGGGTAAAACAGAGAAACAAAGGCGTTAGTAGAGCCTTTGCATTGAATGCGTAGTGGCCCACTAACTAAAACCGTCAGAGCATTCTCTCTCTTTGTTTTGTTAACCGTTAGATCAATAACTCCTTTTAATCAATGGCCACGATTGTATTTCATGTCATGATTATTACGAGTTTATCTGTGCCCGATTAACGTCACAAATTGATTTTACCGAGTTTTATGGGATTAGATTGCTTGTTGAAATAGACAAGAATCTTTTCAGCGAGTTTGCATAAATAGCCTAGATACTTGCTGAAAGTTCCCCCTTACTTAGATATCTCATATTTTCTTAAGTTTAAAAGATATTTCTGATTTCCCGTATCAGTAAATTCTTTTGTACTTGAGATATCCTTTGGTAAAATTTGAGAAATGAGTTTTGCTCTTTTTCTGAGTTCCCGTCTCAGAATATTCCCTTGATACTTGAATACCTGTTTCAGTATCTTTGATTGTCTGAATGCCCGTTTCAGCAATCCTTAAGGTTTTTCTCTTTACTGAGTGCCTGTCTCAGCAAGTGATCAAGTTTCCTAACAAATACCCGTTTTGAAGGAATTACTTGTTGAATGCCTGTTTCAGCAATCATGTGTTGACTTATCATTTCTTAGAAGAAATTAGTGGACGGAGCTTTTAAGTAAGAATACTTTGGCTTGCTGAATACCTGTTTCAGCATTCTGCCAAATGTATCCTTTATTGAGGTAGTTCAATCAATCCAAGGTTATACCTTAGCATTGCGAACCTATTATTTGGTAGGGGCTTGGTAAAGATGTCAGCAAGTTGATCACCAGTTCCTACTTTCACAACCTCAATATCTCCTTTTTTCCACATGATCTCTAATGAAATGATGTCTAATATCAATGTGCTTAGTCCTAGAGTGAAACTTAGGATTTTGCGTGATAGCAATAGCACTTGTATTATCACAAAAGATTGGTGTTTTCTTTGCAGAAATACCGTAATCTCTTAATTGTTGCTGAATCCATAGGATTTGAGCTGTGCAACAACCAGCTGCAATGTATTCAGATTCAGTGGATGAATTGGCAACACAGGTTTGCTTCTTGCTGAACCATGATATTAATCTAGTACCCAAAAACTGACAAGTTCCAGAGGTACTTTTTCTATCAAGAGTTGATCCTCCATGATCAGCATCAGAATAACCAACCAATTCTAGTCCAGAATCTTTAGGATACCATAATCCAACATTGACTGTACCTTTGACATATTTCAGTATCTTGATTGCCTTTTTGTAGTGTGATTCTCTTGGATCAGATTGGAATCTTGCACACACACAAACAGCATACTGAATGTCAGGTCTACTTGCTGTTAAATACAACAAGGAACCAATGAGCTTCCTATACTTGTGTTCTTCAACACTTTTATCTTCTTTAGTATAGCCCAATTTGGTACCAACACTCATAGGGATCTTTTCAGGTTTCTCTTCCTCTTTGATCCCAAACTTTATGAGCATTTCTTTTGCATACTTTGCTTGATTTATGAATATTCCATCTTTGAGTTGCTTGACTTGCCATCCTAGGAAATAATTCAATTTTTCCATCATACTCATTTCAAACTTGTTTGTCATGAGTTTGGCAAAATCATCACAAAGTTGCTTGTCCTTAGATCCAAAAATTATGTCATCCACATAAATTTGAACTAAGAGTATTTTACCATCATGGTTCATGGTAAATAAGGTTTTGTCAACTTCACCTTTCTTGAAACCATTTTCCAGCAAGAACTTAGCCAAGGTATCATACCATGCTCTTGGTGCTTGCTTTAGACCATATACAACTTTCTGAAGCTTGTATACCATCTTGATTTCTGAGGGAAGTTCAAAGTCAGGGGGTTGTTCTAAGTAGACTTCTTCAGCAAGTTCACCATTCAAGAATGCACTCTTAACATCCATTTGGTAACCAATGAAGTCATTGTGAGCAGCAAAGGCCAAGAAAAGCCTAATTGCATCCAATCTTGCAACTGGTGCATAATACTCATCATAGTCCAATCCTTCAGTCTGACAGTAACCTTGAGCAACTAAACGTGCTTTATTTCTTGTTACTTCACCAGACTCACTCAGCTTGTTTCTGAACACCCACTTTGTACCAATGGCTTTCTTGCCTTCAGCAAGTGGTACAAGTTTCCAGACTTTGTTCCTTTCGAATTGATCCAGTTCTTCTTGCATTGCCTTTATCCATTCAGAATGCTTTAAAGCTTCTTCTATGGTTTTAGGTTCAATTTCTAAAACAAAGCAAGAGAACAATGATTCTACTTCTACGACAGTTGCTTCTTCAGCAAGTCCATGAGTAGTAGATGCTTTGGATCTAGTCACTTGGCGTTTATTAATATCACCAATCATATCCGTAGAGGGATGATCTCTAATCCATTTATTAACAGGTTTTCTGCTTTTTGGATCTGGATATGTTTGCTCATCAGCATGGACTCTTCAGTATGTACTTGTTCAGTACTACTGGGACTTTGTGGCTCTGCTGAGATTGGTTCATCAGCAACTGCTTGTTCAGCATTGCTTGATTGTGGTAGTTCATCAGCAGGCACTGGAGGTTGCATAGTTTCAGCAACTTCCGGAGCAACTGCGTCTTTTGCTGGAAATTCTTTGTCGTGAACTATATTTATCTTGTCATGACTTGGGGGAGGAGAGTCATTGTCAGAATCATCATTTAGTTCAATTGACTTGATTTGCCTAGCATTAGATTCAGTTCTTTGCTTATGTATGATTAACTTTTTCATACATTTTGATATTTCTTCTTCAACAGGCACTCCTTGTGTCTTTTCATAAAATACAACATGCACTGATTCTTCGATCTTTTGTGCCTTTTTGTTGTAAATTCTATAAGCTTTATTATGCAAGGAGTAACCGAGAAATATCGCTTCGTCTGCCTTTGGTTGAAATGTTCTTAGGTATTCTCTACCGTTATTAAGAACGAAACACTTGCAACCAAATACTCTTAGATGAGTGATATTAGGAGGTCTTCCAACAAACCATTCATAAGGAGTTTTGTTGTATTCCTTAGTAATCAAACATCTGTTTTGAGTGTAACAGGCGGTATTAATCGCTTCAACGCAGTAAGCCTCACTTATTTCAGTGTCAGCAAGCATTGTTCTTGCGGCTTCTTTCAGGGTACAATTCTTCCGTTCAGCAACACCGTTTTGTTGTGGTGTCCTTACTAAGGATAACTGATGTTGTATGCCTTTTGAGGTGCAATACTCAGTTATGTACTGGTTTACAAACTCAGTACCATGGTCTGTCCTTATGACTTTTACCTTGTCATTTTTCATGACTTCAAGCTTATTCAGCAAGTTAGGTATTTCAGTCCTAGTTTCAGATTTGTGCTTAATGAATACTACCCAAGTGAATCTTGAATAGTCATCCACCACGACCAGACCATACTTCTTACCAGCATAGCTTGTTGAAGACGATTCAAACAAGTCCATGTGCAAGAGTTGTAAAGGTTTTGTAGTTGACGGTACTGCCTTGTTCTTGAAAGAAGATTTGGTTTCCTTTCCTTGCTGACACGCATTGCAAACACCATCCTTCTTAAAAGTAACCTTAGGTAATCCAACTACAAGTGCCTTTTTAGACAGCTTATTCAGCATCTTGAAGTTTAGATGACTTGTTCGTTTATGCCATAACCATGCTTTTTCAGCAAGGCAATCGTGATCTGAGACATGTCATTTTTCAACGATTGCTGAAGACCAATCTACGGTGTACAAGCCTCCTGATCTTCTTGCAATCATTATAACCTTTTTAGTCTCAAAGTCTACAAGTTTACATTCATCACTTTTTATTTCGATGAAGTATCCTTTATCAGCAAACTGACTCATGCTGAAAAGGTTAAACTTAAGATTTTTGACATAAAGAACTCCAGAAATGGTTATGCATCCCAACTTCACATCACCAAAGCCTTTTGTAGATCCGGAGCCTCCACCAGCAAACCTTATTGTTGGACCTTTAGACCACCGTCTATAGTTTATAAGGTTATTCTTGTTGCCCGTCATGTGCTTTCCACAACCACTATCAAAGTGCCAGATTGCATTGTTTGTCTCCGTGGCTGAAGTCTGCACAATCAAGAGCAAACAAGTTAATTATCCAATATTGGATGTCCATTAACATGTTCAAAAATGCGTCCAGTGGGAACCCAAGTCTTAAGTTTTTCAACTTTGACTTGTTTTCTACTTGCTGAGGAACTAGGAGGTTTTGAGCTGAAAGACTTTTGATTCGTGCTGATCAAGTCCACTTTCTGATGTGGTGTCTTGCTCGGTTGACCTTTTTGCTGAACATACTTTTCAGTAAGTTCTTTTCTAGCAAGGTTCCTTCTAGCCCTAGCATTTAGAGTCTTTTCAGAACTCTTAGGCTTGATTTTGTTCATCTCTTTGAAGTATCTTTGCTGACTTTGCTTATACTCGTGAAAAAGTTGACTTTGCTTGGTTTTGAAACAGAGTCCACTTTTCGGAGAATGCTGAGCTTTGTGTCAGCAACCTTACTTGATTCAGGTTTGTCAGCAAAGGTCTTCTGATTACCTTTAGTAATCTTGCCTTTTGACTTAACAAATTTCTTTTCAGCAACTTGTTTGGCGGAATGCTTCACAGCATCCTTCTTCTTTTCAGTTTGCTTCACAGCAACCTGTTTTCCTTTTAAAGTCTTGTTACTTTGAGTAGCAACAGCGGGCTTTATGGTCGTAGGTACTTGATTGCATATTTCAGCAACCTTAGATTGACCAAACTGATAGAGTTCTGGTTGACCACTATCAGTAGCACGTACGAAGGAAATCGGTGATTTGTCTTTACTCAAGATTTCTACGTCATCACCTTCATACGTTGCACCTAAACCTTCTTTCTGAGATGGATCTCTCAAATAAGAGTTTAGTTCAGTCAGCGTATTACTTGCGTCAGTGTAAGATTTGAAATTGATTTTCATCTTTTTCATTTCTTGGATTTCAGCAAGTAACTTTAGAATTGAGGACTGATATTCTTCCAATTCTAATGCCATTTGAGAATTCTTCTCTGTATCTTCAACAATCAACTTCTTAAGACGCCTTATTTCAGCATCCTTTTCTTCTGTCTCTTCCTTCAGCAAGACATACTTTGCAGTAGTCTGCTTGGTCAGAGTTTCAGCAATCTGTAGTTTCTCTTGCTGTCTGCTCAGAGTTTTCTCAAATCTTTCGATTTCTCCTTGAATTTTGTCAAGGTCAATCTCGTCTTCACTTTCTGAGTCTGAGTCAGAGGTAGGGTTGTTTACCTTACCGGCCATGAGGCAGAACTCGTAATTTGACACATATGGATAAGCTTCCATAGCTATTCCACAAACTTCTTTGCCAATCTCCACGTCTAGAGTGGCTTCTTCATCGTCAGTGTCTGAGCTTTCGTCCTCACTGTCTTCGGAGCTAGTATCAATGCACAATGCATCGATTTTTGCTTGAAGCTTCTTCGTTTCTTCAGCAATAAAAGCTCTTTTGAACTTCTTCTTCTTTTCAGCAGATTTGCCTTTCAGCAAAGGGCAGTTAGCTTTGAAGTGTCCAGGCTTTTTGCAGTAAAAGCAGAGATCATTTCCAACTGCTGGTTCTTCTGATGAAGTTGCTTGCTCAGCTTGCTTGTTCAGCGAGCTAGTCTCATTCTTGTACTTATGGTAGTTGTTACCAAGATGCTTTTTCAGCTTCTCTTTTGCTTTTCGCCTTTCAAGTTCCTTGCTGATGAATTTCTTCATGTTTTTGACAACCAAAGCATTTTCATCAGCAGGCTCTTTATCATTCTTCTTTTCAGAAGATGACGGCTTTGCAGCAAGAGCAATGTTTTGCGATTTTTCAGCAAACACAGTTTCTCTTTGCTTTGTCTCATAGTTGACAGTAGCAAGATGAGGGAACAACTCTGTTGGTGTAATGTCTGGCATTCCTTGATTGTAATAGAAATTCTGAGTGTGGATCCATTCTTGATTCAGACTTCTGATGATGGTTTTCACCTTCTCAGAATCTGAGTAAAGATTTCCAACACCCAAGGCTGCCATTTCACTAACAAGAGTTGTGAATCTGAAGTCCAAGTCTTCCAGTGACTCGTTTGTACCTTGTTTAAAGTTTTGAAACTTTAATTTCAGTACTTCAAGTTTGTTTTCCTTGGTTTTGTCAAATCCAGCACAAAGATCTTGAACCATTTTCCAAGCTTCCTTAGCAGTTTTAGCACCCCACAGTTTGCACTGTATGGTATCCGGAGTTGATCGAATGATGATGTTTCTTGCTTGGCCATCAAGACGGAATCTCTTGGCTTCGTCGGAAGTCCATTCCTCTCTCGGTTTTGGCACAACGGTATCAACCGGTTCGCCTAAGATAGTTTCCTTTCCAGCTTCAGTGGTTTTGTGAGGAAAACTTCTTTCAACCTAAGTGATCTTGATAGGTCCATCATTAATGACAGTGACCATCTCATCACTAATGGCCTCAAGATGTAGCATCATGTTGTTTTGCCATTTTTCGTAGTTTTCCAGCTTCAGCAAGGAAGCGTCTCCTAAAGACATCCTGTCAGCAAAGCACTACCAAACTGATCAACTGAGAGTGATTTACAGAAAGCACCTAAGGGGATCTAGGTTCAGTGCTGAATGTTAAACAACCTCCAGCTCTGATACCACTTGTTGGTCCCTTTAAACAACAAGAAAAGACTAGGGGGGGGGGTGAATAGTCTATTCAAACTTTCGTCGTTTAAAACTTTCTCAGCAAGTGCTTATTACTTTTCAGTAATGAGTTTGCTGATACTTAACTTTCTCAGCAAACGCAAGTTACTTTGCAGTAACTAGGTTTGCTGATACTTAAAATCAGAGAGCGGAACTCTTTGATACAATACGTGCTTTTTCAGTAAATAAAGGTTTCAGCAAGTGATGTGAGTGACTGTGTACAGATAGATATGATTTGCTGAAAACCAAGTACAGTAAGTAAATCACACACACACTTTTATAGTGTTGAGGTTCCTTACAACACCTATCTTGAGCGATCCAAACAGAAACCAAAGCACACTTGCTTCGTCTCCAACCTAATCTAGAGAACGTAACCTTGTTCTCCACCAAACTTGGTACTTTTAATCAGCAAAACTATGCTCGATTAAGTTCCCCCTGAATATCACGCCTAAAAGGGTGTATTTTCAGTTAGAGAGGTTTGGGATGAGATAACTTAATTATAACTTATTCAGTTACAACAAGTAATCAAAGAAACAAAACTTCGAATACTTTGCAGTAAACAAGTTTGATTGTTTCTGGTGTCAAGACTTGTTCTTGTTCGAAAGAAAGAAAGAACACTTAACTAATTTCTTAGTCGTGTAAATTCTACTTCTTCACAAGTAGCTTTTTCAAGCTTTAAGTCTTGGAACGGATCAATGGTAGTAGGAGAGTATTGAAGGGTATGTGAGTTTAAGCACAAGTGAGAGTATGATCACGTTGTTGACACACTTCAAGTCTTTGCCGGATGACCTCTATTTATAGTAAAAATAAGGAGCCGTTTGAATTTCAAATTCTAAGGCTTTTGTTCCTTAAAATGTCACTATCTTGCTTTTGTACTTTCAGCAGCGTCCTTGTTTGTCTTCTAGTCTTCATGTCCTTCGCGTGCATGCTTTGCATTTAATGCTTATTTGAATAAAATTCAAACAGTAACATTGGAGCGCAAATGCAAGTACTTTCAGCAAGAGGTCACATATGTTCCATCAGCAAGTGGTCAGTCTCAGTTTCATCAAGCACAACCTACTCTGTCGTATAGATTTTCACTTATGCAAGTTGTTGCTGAAGTTTCCACTTTCTGAGCAACATGTGCCTTTGTAGCTACCAGTCTTCAGAAATCTTCTAGTCTTCAGTTCTTGATGAATGCGAGTCTGTCAGGTCCCGGTTCAGTCAAATAAATTTGTTATTTAGCCAAAGGCAATCCACAACTACAACAAAAACCGTAGTGTAGCAGTAGAATGACTCGAGTGTCGTTCTCTCAGGACTATAACTTGCTTTATCTATTTAACAAGAGAATATAAAAACAGCAGACAGATAGCAATAGGGGGTTTTCTAGCAAATAATGGAGATTGGTGATAGTATGGTCCTTCTTAACATAATGGGTCGATAATCATGCATAAATTCCTCGGTCTTGCATAGAGATCTTTGAATCAATCTAGTGTCCTGTTGCAAGTATTAAGCACTACGAAGATAATTTGGTCTGACTAGTCAATCACGGTTGTCCTAATGTGTTCCGTAATTATTCAACACTACGAAGATAATTGGTCTGATGGTCGACTAGTGTCCAATTGTGCATAATAATCAATACAACATACGAGAATTTTTGTTTCAACTGATCAACGAAATAAAGCAATGACACGGAGTATAATGCGCGATATAGCCATTAGCATGATTATCTTCCCTCGCTAAGAATTCACATACTACCACCAATGATAAATTTAGCTACTCATAATAGGCATGCAATCAACAGAAATCATAGAAGAAAACATGTTGAAAGAATATAAAATAAGTAGAATAAAACTGTAAGATACAAAGTTACCGAAGGTTGTCAGTCTCCGGATGATTGCCGTCCTACAAGCTCCAAACTGCTATGAAAAAGTATCCCCTAAGCTACAGAACTCCCAGGACAAGCCCCGGGAAGTTCCTACCTAAAACTATAGAGAGAGGTGAGAAAGTAGGTCTGGAAAGATATGATTTTCGGAGAGAAAACTGAGCACTATATATAGGCCCCGAATTAACTCTAGGGCGGTTCGCCGCAGGATGGGGCGGTTCGCCCCCCGTCTTTTTCGCGGAATTCCGCGTTTTTCGACGCGGTTTTGGATTTCTTCACCTTTTCGGACTCGGTTTCTGACTTCTAGTGGCCTTCTAACCTCCAGATTCGACCCCTAGACTCCAAATCCTATCCGGAAACCTTCAGATACTCCAAATAGGCTTCTGGAACACCAATTCCTTGTCAACTTCAATATAATTGCTTAGAAATCTCCGAATTTCAACCAAAACCTGTAAAATAAAATCTAAAGGGAAACATGACACTATTCTAATAAAATGTACTAAAACATAGCTAAATTAACATAGAGGATAGCTAAAATAGGTGAAAAAGACTCGAATGAAAGTGTAAAATACACATTCATCAGTTCTTCGAAATCTTCAAGATTCTGAGCGGTTCTAAATGCTTTAACAGTTTGTTTGTAAAAACAAAGTACATCATCAGCAAATGCTTCAATAGGTTGTATTTCTTTTCAGAAAACAAGATACATCATAAGTTGTAAAACCAACCTATCTAGCACCTATTCTAAGTCTTCAGCAAACGTTCCTCTTTTACAATGTCCTTAAAATTCTAAATTCCTATGGACCTTAAGAGTACTAATTACTGGACTTTCCTTAATTTAGCATGGTTAATTGCTCATCAAAATTACAAGTTTCCTAACATCATTTGTCACCTCCGTGCCCGGTCTTGGGAGTTGGTTGACGAAGTCATCGATATCATGCAATACCCTATCACGTCTTCCCTAGCCAAGCCATAGAACCTCGGGAGTTGCTGGAACATGTGGATTTTGATTTCCAAGTCACGAGTCGCAGGAGAAAGGACAATCGATGGACCCTTCATTCGTTCCTTGTTGGGTTGAACCCATGATTTCAACAGTGGACGAGCCATCGCGGAATCTTCAAAGAGTGCTCAAAGATATTCAGAGGAATCGCTTTCCTCTATGTCACCTTGAGCGAGATTCCGCCTTCTTTGATGGTAAACCCTGTCAATTTCTTCGATAGGTTCAGCAAGAGGTAGTCCACTAAATCGCGTACGTTGCATACACTATCTGTAACAATAATGGAAAAGAGTATCAAAAGAGAGCAAATTAACTAAACTTGATAAATCTAGGAATTGAATGCTGAAAATATAAATAAGCTAAAGAGAAAAAAGGAGTATAGTCCCCAGCAACAGCGCCAATTTGATGAACGAGATTGTCAGACTCAATTAATAAAATAAATTTGTTTTTAGCCAAAGGCAACTCACAACTACAACGAAAATCTAGGCACGTAGTGTAGAAGTAAAATAACCTCGAGTGTCGATCTCTAAGGACTATAACTAGCTTTATCTAATTTAACTTAAACTATAAATCAGGAATCAAGCAAAGCACAGATTTTTCTTATCAATATAATGGAAGTTAGTGATAGTATGATCATTCAAAGCAACGGGTAATAATCATGCATGAAGTACTTGAAGTTTGTATAGAAATCTATGATCGTGAATTGTCCTATGTGTTCCTTTCAATTCAACACTACGAAGATAGATGGCTTAGATAGATCAAAGAAATAAAACAATAAATCAAGTCTTAAACGCGCGAAGCCACTCATGCATAATTGAGAACCCTAGCTAAGAAATCACATACTGTCACCAACGATAGATTTAGCTACTCATAGATAAATTGCAATCAACAAGAAGCAAGATTGAATGAAAACATGTTGAATGAAATAAATAAAAGCAGAAAAATCGTGAGATACAAGTTACCACTGAAGGTTGTCAATCTCCGATGAATTGCTAACTCACAAGCAAGAATTGAGAATCAACGATGTCCAATCTCTATGCTTAATCTTCCAAATCAATAAGAAAAAGTGTCTTCTATGCTAATAATTCCCAGAACAGGCTTTGGAGAATTTGTCTCTCAAAATAAGGTGAAAAGGTATGAAAACCGACTAAAGTAGGCAAACATATATATAGTTACGAAACAATGGGGGGCGAACCGCCTGGCACCGGGCGAACCGTCCCACGTCCCGGGCGAACCGCCCGGGACCTTCAGTGGCGGTTGACGCGGTTTCTTGAGCTGGTTTCCTTTTTGGACTCGAATTTTGCCTTCTAGTGACCTTTAAGCCTTGATATTCGACCCCTAGACCTCAAATCTCGTCCGGAACATTCTAGATACACCACGGATGACCACGAAGCATCAAATCTTCGTTCTCTTCAACATAATTGCCCATAAAAGTACATTTTTCACCTAAAACCTGAAAAATACAAAGAAAAGGGAAACGTGACACTATTCTAATAAAATGCACTAAAATATAAGCTAAATTAACCTAGAGGATAGCTAAATTGGTGAAAAAGACTCGAATGAAAGTGTAAAATACACATTCATCATCAGCAAGCATAGTCCTTGCAGCTTCCTTAAGGGTTCTGTTTTTCCTTTCAACAACTCCATTTTGTTGTGGTGTCGTTACTGAAGATAACTGATGTTGTATGCCTTTGGAAGTGCAATACTCAGTTATGTAATAGTTGACAAACTCAGTACCATGGTCTGTTCGAATGATTTGTACCTTGTCATTTTTCATGGCTTCAAGCTTGTTCAGCAAGTTGGGTATTTCATTCTTCGTGTTCTAATTTGTGCTTGATGAATATAACCCAAGTAAATCTTGAGTAATCATCCACAACAACTAGACATACTTCTTTCCTACATAACTTGTTGCTGAGGATTCAAACAAGTCCATGTGCAATAATTGCAAAGGTTTTGTAGTTGACTGGACTGACTTGTTCTTGAAAGAAGAATTTGTTTTCTTTCCTTGTTGACAAGCTGAGCAAACTCCATCTTTCTTATAAGTGAGCTTAGGTAGTCCAACTACAAGTCCTTTCTTAGACAGCTTATTCAGCGTCTTGAAATTCAGGTGACTTGTTCTTTAATGCCAAAGCCATGCATTTTCAGCAAAGCCTCCTTGATAAGCAACAAGACACTTTTCTATGATTTCTGAGGACCAGTCCACATTATATAGACTTCCAGTTCTTCTAGCAATCAGAATTGTCTTCTTAGTTTCAAAGTCAATGAGTCTACATTCATCACTCTTGATTTTTATGAAATAGCCTTTGTCAGTAAACTAACTCATGCTAAACAATTTAAACTTAAGAATCTTGACGTGTAGAACTCCTTTGATTGTTATGCAACCAATCTTTACATCTCCAAAACCTTTTGTAGGGGCAAGTTCTCCACCTGCAAACCTTGTTGTTGGACCTTTAGACCACTGTCTATAGTTTATAAGGTTTTTTTTGTTGCCTGTCATGTGCTTCCCGCAGCCACTATCAAAATGCCATATTGGATTGTTTGTCTCCATGGCTGAAGTCTGCACAATCAAGAAACAATCAAGTTAATTATCTAGATTAGGATGTCCATTAACATGCTCAAGTAAATGTCTATTGGAAACCCATGTCTTGACTTTTTCAATCTTGACTTGTTTCCGACTTGCTGAGGAACTAGTTGGCTTGGAACCAAATGACTTTTGAACATTGCTGTTCAAATCCACTTTCTGGTGTGGTGTCTTGTTTGGGATTCCTCTCCGTTAAACATACTTTTCATTAAGTTCTTTTCTAGCCAAGTTTCTTCTAGTCCTAGCATTTTGAGTCTTGTCAGTATTCTTAGGCTTGGATTTGTTTGTATCCTTGAAGTATCTTTGCTGACTTTGCTTGTACTCATGGAAAAGTTGGTTTTGCTTATTTTTGTAACCAAGTCCACTTTTAGGAGAGTGGTGAGTTCTTTTCTCTGCAGCGTTACTTGATTCAGGTTTGTCAGCAAATGACCTCTAATTACGTTTTTCAGTAATCTTGCGTTTTGGCTTAACAAATTGCTTTTCATCAACTTGTTTGACAGATTGCTTTTCAACAATCTTCTTTTTGACAGTCTGCTTTTCAGCAACCTGTTTACCTTTTGAAGTTTTGTTACATTGAATAGCAACAGCGGTGGTTTTGATCTAAAGTTCCTGATTGCTTGTTTCAGCAATCTTGGATTGACCAATCTGATAGAGTTCTGGTTGACTGCTATCCGAAGCACGAACGAAGGTCATGGGTGATTTGTCTTTGCGCAAGAGAATCACTTCATCACCTTCATAAGTAGCACCCAATCCTTCTTTCCGAGAAGGGTCTCTCATATACGTTTGCAATTCAGTCAGTGTGTTACTTGCATTTGCATAAGATTTGAAGTTGACCTTCATTTTCTTGAGTTCTTGTATCTCAACAAGTAACTTTAGAATTAAGGACTGATATTCTTTTAGTTCTATTGAAAGTTGAGCATTCTTCTCTGTAGCTTCAGCAATGAGATTCTTAAGATGCAATATTTCAGCATCCTTTCTTTCTGATGCGGCACTTAGCACTACATACTTTTCAGTAGTTTGCTTTGCTAGGAATTCAGCATTCTGAACTTTCTCTTGCTGTTTGCTTAGAGTTTTCTCAAATGTTTCAATTTCTCCTTCAATTCTATCAAGATCAATCTCATTTTAACTTTTTCAGAATCTAAGTCTGAGAGTGAAAATAAGATTGATCTTGATAAGATTCAAGGAGAAATTGAAATATTTGAGAAAACTCTGAGCAAAAAGCAAGAGAAGGTTCAGAATGCTGAATTTCTAGCAAAGAAAACTAATGAAAAGTAATGCTAAGTGCTGAATCAGAAAGAATGGATGCGGAAATACTGCATCTTAAGAATCTCATTGTTGAAGCTACAGAAAAGAATGCTCAACTTTCAATGGAACTTCAAGAATATCAGTCTTCGATCCTAAAGTTACTTGCTGAGATTCAAGAACTCAAGAAAATGAAGGTCAACTTCAAATCTTATGAAAATGCAAGTAACACACTGACTGAATTGCAAACGTATCTGAGAGATCCTTCTCAGAAAGAAGGATTAGCTGCAACTTATGAAGGTGATAAAGAGATTCTCTTGAGCAAAGACAAATCACGCATGACCTTTGTTCGTGCTTCTAATAGTAGTGAACCAGATTTCTATCATATTGGTCAATCCAAGATTGTTGAAACAAGCAATCAGGAACCTTTGATCAAAACCACAACTGTTGCTACTCAAAGTAACAAAACCTCAAAAGATAAATAGGTTGTTGAAAAGCAGAATGTCAAAAAGAAAGTTGTTGAAAAGCAATCTGCCAAACAAGTTATTGAAAAGCAGTCTGTTAAGCCTAAATGCAAGATTACTCAAAAACGTAATCAGAAGTCATTTGCTGACAAACCTTAATCTAGTAAGACTGCTGGAAAAAGAACTCAGCACTCTCCTAAAAGTGGACTTGATTACAAAAATAAGCAAAACCAACTTGTCCATGAGTACAAGCAAAGTCAGCAAAGATACTTCAAGGATCAAAACAAATCCAAACCTAAGAGTGCTGACAAGAATCAAAATGCTAGGACTAGAAGAAACTTGGCTAGAACAGAACTTAATAAAAAGTATGTTCAGCAGAGACGAATCCCAAATAAGACACCACACCAGAAAGTGGACTTGAACATCAATGTTCAAAAGTCATTTGGTTCCAAGCCAACTAGTTCCTCAGCAAGTAGGAAACAAGTCAAGATTGAAAAAGTCAAGACTTGGGCTTCCACTGGACATTTTCTTGAACATGTTAATGGACATCCTATTATGGATAATTAACCTGTTTATTCTTGATTGTGCAGACTTCAGCCACGGAGACAAACAATCCAATATTTCATTTTGATAGTGGTTGCGGGAAGCACATGACGGGCAACAAGAAAAACCTTAGATAGACAGCGGTCTAAAGGTCCAACAATAAGGTTTGTCGGTGGACAACTTGCCCCTGCAAAAGGTTTTGGAGATGTAAAGATTGGGTGCATAACAATCAAAGGAGTTCTACACGTCAAGAATCTTAAGTTTAATTTGTTTAGCATGAATCAGTTTGCCGACAAAGGCTATTTCATAAAAATTAAGAGTGAAGAATGTAGACTAATTGACTTTGAGACCAAAAAGACAATTCTGATTGCTAGAAGAACCGGAAGTCTATACAATGTGGACTGGTCCTCAGTGATCATTGAAGAATGTCTAGTTGCTGATCAAGGAGGCCTTGCTGAAAATGCATGGCTTTGGCATAAAAGAACAAGTCCCTTGAATTTCAAGACGCTGAATAAGTTGTCTAAGAAATGACTTGTAGTTGGACTACCCAAGATTACTTATAAGAAGGATGGAGTTGGCTCAGCTTGTCAACAAGGAAAGCAAACAAAGTCCTCCTTCAAGAACACGTTAGTCTAGTCAACTACAAAGCCACTCCAATTATTGCACATGGACTTGTTTGAATCGTCAACAACAAGTTATGCAGGCAAGAAGTATGGTCTAGTTGTTGTGGATGATTACTCAAGATTAACTTGGGTTATATTCATCAAGCACAAATCAGAAACTAAGAATGAAATACCTAACTTGTTGAATAATCTTGAAGTCATGAAAAATGACAAGGTACAAATCATTCGAACTGACCATGGTACTGAGTTTGTAAACCAGTACATAACTGAGTATTGCAATTCTAAAGGCATACAACATCAGTTATCTTCAGTAAGAACCCCTCAGCAAAATGGAGTTGCTGAAAGGAAGAACAGAACCCTTAAGGAAGCTGCATGGACTATGCTTGCTGACACTGAAATAAGTGAATCATATTGGGTAGAAGTTGTCAATAGAACTTGCTACATTCAAAATAGATGCTTGATCAACAAGGAGTACAATATAACTCCATACGAGCTATTCACTGGAAGACCTCCAAGTATCACACAGCTAAGAGTGTTTGGTTGCAAGTGTTTTGCTCTTAACAATGGAAGAGAATACTTAAGAACATTTCAACCAAAGGCAAATAAAGCTATATTTCTTGGTTACTCCTTGCATAGCAAAGCTTACAGAGTTTACAACAAGAAAGCATAAAAGATTGAAGAATCAGTGGATGTTGTATTCCATGAGAAGAAACAAGGAGTTCCTACTGAGAAAGAAGTTTCAGATTGTATGAAGAAGTTGATCATACAAGAAAAGGAAGATGAGAAAATAGCTTGTAAAGCCAAACTCATTGAACTAGATGATGAATCTGACGATGAAAGGCCCAAGCCAAGTAATGACAAGATGAATATAGTTCATGATAAGGAATTCCTAGCAAAAGACTCAGTTGCTCCTAAGATTGCTGAAATAGAGTAATCACTTGTGCCTACTGATGAGTTACAACAACCCAGCAATACTGAACAAGTAGTTTCTGATGAACCTATATCAGTAGAGACACAACCAGAAACTAGTAGTACTGAACAAGTACATGGTGAAGAGTCACATACTGAAACACATACATATCCAAATCCAAACAGCAAAAAGCCTGTTAATAAATGGATTAGAGATCATCCCTCTAAGGATATGATTGGTGAACTTGATAAACGCCAAGTGACTAGATCCAAAGCGTCTAACGCAGTAGTTGCTGAAGAAACAATTGTTGTTGATGTGGAAGCATTGTTCTCTTGCTTTGTATCAGCATTTGAACCTAAAACCATAGAAAAGCTATGAAGCATTCTGAATAATTAAGGCAATGTAAGAAGAGCTTGATAAATTTTAAAGGAACAAAGTTTGGAAACTTGTACCCCTTGCTGAAGGAAAGAAAGCAATCGGTACTAAGTGGGTGTTCAGAAATAAGTTGAGCGAGTCTGGTGAAGTGATGAACGGGAATTTGTCAGATTCTAATTAATCAAATAAATTTGTATTAAGCCAAAGGCAATTCACAACTACAACGAAAACCGTAGCGTAGCAGTAGAATAACCTCGAGTGTCGATCTCTAAGGACTATAACTAGCTTTATCTAATCTAACTTAAGAATATAAATCAACAGACGACTTAGCAAAGGTTTTTCTTAACAGATAATGGAGATTGGTGATAGTATGGTCATTCAAAGCATAGCAGGTTAATAATCATGCATGAAGTCCCCGGTTTTGCATAGAGATCTTTGATCAATGAATTGTCCAATTGTGTTCCGTAATTATTCAACACTACGAAGATAGAGGTTTTAGATAGATCAAACAAATAAAGCAATAACTCAAAGTATAATGCGCGATATAGCCATTAGCATAATTATTAACCCTTCGCTAAGAAATCACATACTATCACCAACGAGAAGTTTAGCTACTCATAGATGTCATGCAATCAACAGAAATCATAGCAAGATTGAATGAAAACATGTTGAAAGATATATAAATATAAATAGAAAAACTGTAAGATACAATGTTACCGAAGGTTGTCAATCTCCGAAGAATCGCGATCTTACAAGCTCCAAAATGCTAAGAAAAAGTATCTCCTAAGCTAAGAATCCCCAGAACAGGCTCTGGAGAGTTCCTACCTAAAACTAATGAGAAAGGTGAGAGAAAAGGTCTGGAAAAGTATGAAAAACGGAGAAAACTGAGCAACTATATATAGTGATTCGGCAGGTGTGGGGCGAGTCGCCCCACACACCAGGCGATTCGCCGGGTGTGGGGCGATTCGCCCACGTCCCGGGCGACTCGCCCGGGAGGTTTTTCGGCCTTTTACACGTTTTCGACGCGTTTTTGGATTTCTTCTCCTTTTCGGACTCGGTTTTTGCCTTCGAGTGACCTTTTAGCCTTCAGACTCGACCTCTAGACTTCAAATCCTATCCGGAATCTTCTGGATACTCCAAATAGGCCTTCGGAACACCAATTCCTTGTCTACTTCAATATAATTGCTCGGAAAACCTCGTTTTTCACCCAAAACCTGTAAAATAGAAACTAAAGGGAAACGTGACACTATTCTAATAAAATGCACTAAAATATAGCTAAATTAACATAGAGGATAACTAAAATAGGTGAAAAGACTCAAATGAAAGTGTAAAATACACGTTCATCATGAAGTAACAGGGAACAAAGCACGTTTAGTTGCTCAAGGTTACTGTCAGACTGAAGGATTGGACTTTGATGAGTCATATGCTCTAGATGCTAGATTGAATGTAATAGGACTATTCTTAACTTTTGCTGCTCATAATGACTTCATTGTTTACTAAATAGATGTTAAAAGTGCATTCCTAAGTGGTGAACTTGCTGAAGAAGTTTACTTAGAACAACCCCCAGGTTTTAAAGTCTCCTCAGAAAGAAACATGGTATACAAGCTTCCGAAAATTGTATATGGTTTAAAGCAAGCACCAAGAGCTTGATATGATACCTTAGCTAATTCCTTGCTGAACAATGGTTTCAAGAAAGGTGAGGTGGACAAAACCTTGTTTACCATGAATCAAGATGGTAAATTACTTTTAGTCCAGATTTATGTGGATGACATAATATTTGGGTCTAAAGACAAGCAACTTTGTGACGACTTTGCCAAACTCATGACAAACAAGTTTGAAATGAGTATGATGGGCAAATTGAATTACTTCCTAGGATTGCAAGTCAAGCAACTCAAAGATGGAATATTCATAAGTCAACCAAAGTATGCAAAAGAAATGCTCATAAATTCAGGATCAAAGAAGATGAAAAACCTGAAAGATCCCTATGATTGTTGGTACCAAAATGGGCTATAGCAAACCTGACAAAAGTGTTGATGACCACAAATACAGGAAGTAGACCTGACATTCAGTTTGATATGTGTGTGTGTGTGTGTTAGATTCCAATCTGATCCTAGAGAATCACACTACAAGAAATCAATCAAAATACTGAAGTATGTCAAAGGTACTGTCAATGTTGGATTATTGTATCCAAAGGATTCTGGCTTACAATTAGTTGGTTACTCTGATGCTGATCATGCCGGATCAACTCTTGATAGGAAAATTACTTCTGGAACTTGTCAGTTACTAAGTACTAGACTAATATCATGGTTCAGTAAGAAGCAAACATGTGTTGCCAATTCTTCTACATAATTTGAATACATTGCTGCAGGTTGTTGCACTGCTCAAATCCTATGGATTCAGCAACAATTAAGGGATTATGGTATCTATAAAAAGAAGACTCCAATCTTCTGTGATAATACAAGTGCTATTGATATCACACGAAATCCAAAGTTCCATGCAAAAACTAAGCACATTGATATTAGACATCACTTCATAAGAGTCCATGTTGAAAAAAGAGATTGAGGTTCTACAGGTAGGTACTGAAGATCAGCTTGCTGATATCTTTACCAAGTCATTGCCTGATAATAGGTTTGCAATGCTAAGGTACAACCTTGGATTGATTGAACTACCTCAATAAAGAAGGAACGACTATTTGGTTGCTGAAAGGGGTACTCAGCAAATCAAGATGAGCTTATTGAATATCACTCAAAAAGATTGTGTTACTTAACTATTCAACAACTTTATGGATCTCCACCATAATAAAAGTGGGTAGTTTTCGAAGTGATTGCTGAAACAGGCATTCAGCAATCCATAAAAGGTAGTCATTTGTTAGAAAACTTGACTACTTACTGAAACGGGCATTCAGTAAAAAGGGAATTTAAGATTGCTGAAACAGGTATTCAGTATGAAGGTTGACCAAAGATGCAAACTGAGACGGGAACTCAGTAAAAGAGCAAATGTGTTTTTTACTTTAAAATAATTTACCGTATTATCTCACAAAGAAAAAGGATTTACTGAGACGGGAACTCAGAAACCTTTGTTGCCTTAAAGAGAAAAAGGAGACAATAAATTGAGGGGAAACTTTCAGCAAGTACAAGGCTTGTTACTTGACAAGTAATTGCTAAAGTCAGAATGTTAAATATACTTGCTGAATATTGTCTCAGAAAGCTGAGTGCTTTATGACAACATCCCTTAATTCAAGGTAAAATCCAATAGTGACGTTACATTGGCACAGATAACTTGTAAATAATCATGCCATGAGAATAAATCGTGGCCATTGATAAAAACTAGTTGTTGATCTAACGGCTCACACGATAAAGCAAAAACGTGCTCTGACGGTTTTGAGTTAGTGGCCCACTAAGCATTTAATGCGGAGTGTGACTACTCTCTCCCTACGTATCTCAACCCACTTGCTGAGATCTCAAATCCATTGAGACTTTCACATATCTTAGATACTATATATATGAGGAGTTGCACGAAGACAAAAGTCTTTACAACTCCCAAATATTTTTACTAAAAAATAGCATCTTCTCCTCTGAAAATCTTTGTCCCTCCGGTCAATCTCTACCCTTTTTCATCCATCTAAAACTGCTTCTCCTACTATAAAAGATGGCTCCCAAAAGATCAAGCTCTAGAGTTTCCAAGTCAGACAGTGCTGCTAAAAGCACTACTCCTGCTCCTTCTTATCTGGCTAAGGGAACACCCCAAGAAACGGTGAAGAACACAGTGAAGCTCGTCTTAGCAGACGACAGGGTTACACGAAGACCCATGCTTCCGTCATTCTTAAGCACTTAAAAGTGTGAAAGGATGATGCAATGGGGAGCATTGGCAAAGGAAAAGTACATTCGATACTATTACAAAGAAACCCATGAGGGTGTGGAAGCTCTGGGTTACATCAATCAACAAGGGCTTATCGATTTCATCACTGCTCGACCAAAAGCCCTAAGTATTGTTGATGTAATGGAGTTTTACAATAACTCTGAAGTGACTAGAGTCACTGATGCACAAGGAATCACTGAAAAAAGTGAGTTCTAGTTCGGTACAAGGCACTCAAATCGTCCTGAAATGGACTGATTTTGCAAATTTCTTCCAACTTCCGACCACCGGAACTATAGAAGATCTTTCTGACTCTCAGGAAGAGATTGTTGAATTCTACAGCAATGTCAAAAACGACAATATGAAGAATAATGAGGTGGCTCCACTTTGGTTTGAAAAATCTGAAGTTAAGAGAAAACACATCTCAAATTCTCATGGACTAGTAGCCTTGATGATAATCAGAGTCCTAGACTCTCAAGTTGGAGGAATTGATCAGATAGGACTGAAAAGATGGCCATTGTTGAAGCACATCTATGAAAACAATACAGACCTTTGCTGGGCAAAATGGATTTCCAACAAGCTTGCTGACTGTCTTGTCAGATTCAAGGTCAAGGTTGAAGACAACACTGTAACTCCAAATAGACCGGTGTTGTATAGACTAAAAATTTGCTACCTCCTTGAACAGTTAGGCATTAAGCTTAGAGAAACCTCTCCCATCAACAAAGCCTCCTGGTTTGTGGAAAGGTTTAACTGCAAAAAGCATAAACCAAAGAAAATTGATGCCCAAGGCAAGAAGAAAGCTAAAATCACTAAGGTTGTTGTTGCTGATGCTGGTACTAAGTCCCAAAGTACCAAGGAAAAGAAAAGAAAAGTTGATGCTGATGATTTGCAAACAGCAGCTTCTTCAGTTGCTCCTCCAGTTCCCACTAAAAGGAGGAAGCAATCAGCAAACAGACCCAAACCAGCAAAAAGGACTGCTAGAAAGCAAGTTCACATCATTGATGATGCTGCTACTACATCACTTGTGATGACAGTGTTTTTTACACTATCATTCGAGTCTTTTTTTTACCAATTTAGCTATCCTCTTGCATGCATTTTAGTGCATTTTGTTAGAATAGTGTCACGTTTCCATTTCTTTTGCTATTTTCAGGTTTTAGGTGAAAATCACACTTTTGGAAGTAAATCATGGCGAAACATTGAAGTTTTGGTGTAACAAGATCACCCGTGGTGTCTCAAGGAGTACCGGGACGTGTTTCAAGGCCAAAAGACTAAGTTTCGGAGCTCAAAGCCGTGCCCAAGGCCAAGTAGAACATGAAATATTCGAGATATCTTGTATGAGGCGGAAACGGTAGTTCATTCGGAGTTCGGGTGAAGATTTTGGAGCCTTTGAAGTGAAATCTCGAAGTTCCATTTGCATAGTCTCAGTATTTTGGAAACCAGTCTTTCATACGACATTGGATTAGGATGAGATTACAACCTACGTGTAGCTAACTCGAAGAGCTATCCAACGATGGGTCTTACGTGCCAATACGAGTTTGGACGCGCCCGGAATCTCTGTTCGAACTTATGGGAAACTTGCTGCCCGTGTCAGGCGGACTGCCGCGTACGGGGCGTTTCGCCGGGGAGCTTCCGACAGCTATATATAACTTTGTAAAAGCTGCGATTTTTCATATCTTTCATCATTATTTGACAGACTTAAACCCTAAAGCTTGTTCTGGGTATATTTTCTCTTGGAACCTTTGTAACTTAGCGAATTTGGAGCTAGAGGAGAGATTTGGACACCGTTTTATCTCACCTTGCTAGATCTTTGTGAGTTTTAGCCATTCACCGGAGATTGACAAGCTTTGGTGGTAACCTTGTACCTCACAATTCTGCTATTTATCTTTCAATTAAACATGATTTCATTCATTATTGCTTCAATTATGATTGTTGATTGTGTTATTGATATGAGTAGCTAACCATCTAGTTGGTGATAGTATGTGAATTCGTAGCTCGGGTTCGTATTATGCATGATTGAGTTTCTGAGTCTTTTACTTGTTTAATTATCTTAATTTGATTCTTTGATCCGACTAAGCCATATATCTTCGTATAAAAAGTGTTAGAAACACTAGGACAATTCAAGATCATCGATTCGATTATATATAATTTGCAAGTACTGCTTGAACTAAGACTGACAACCTTAGCCAAGTATTAGTATAGATAGGAAGCTTTCAAAATACACGTCTACAAATCTGTCTTTGGTGTTTGTAAATCGAAATACTTTTAAGGCAGTATGAGTTGCACTTTCATGCATAATTAGAACTTGATGCTTAGAACGACCATACTATCACCAGCTTTCTCCATATATTGTTAAGTTAAGTTAGAGATAAATTTGTTTTCTGAAATTATATTTAGTTAATTAGTTAAAGCTAGTTTAGTCCCTAGAGATCGACACTCGAGGTCATCTTACCTCTGCACTACGTGTTTTGTGTAGTTGTGAGTTGCCCTTTGGCTTTCAAACAAATTTATTTGATTGTTCGAGTCTGACAATCTCGTTCATCAAATTGGCGCCGTTGTCGGGGACTATACTCCTTTTTACTCTTTAGCTTATTTATATTTTCAGCATTCAACTCCTCGAATAAGCTCTAGGGTTTGCTCTTAGAAACTTCACTTTCTTACCCCATTTCTTTCCCCCTATCTTTTTCAGCAAATTTATCTAATCTGCTCTTGGTTATCTTGCGTGCTTGTGCTCTTGGTGTTCTTGGTTACATTGTGTGTGCTTGCGCTCTTTGTATATATTATTAGATTAGAGGTTTTTTCCTTGCAAGTTTTTTGTTATTCTTTTGTGGATTCTGCTCCTTGGTTTCTTGTTTCCTCATGTGCAGAAACTAGTTCCTTGAAAGGATGAGTTTACGAGCTTCTTTGTCAAGGTATGTGCAACCTCGAGGGCCTTGCATAACATTTGATGAAGATTTCAAGGATTATGAATTTGATCCTTCGTACTACTCCATTGTTTCCACATTCTCGAGTGGTGATGATCCAAGAGAGTTCTTAGACACGTTCGAGGAAGGTGTGTTGAGGATACCTCGTGAGAATGTGGAGGGGGTTATTTTGTCACATGAGCAGCTTTGTATAAGAGGATTTATGGGAGCCTTGAGAGGGAGCGCTCGAGGATGGCTCAGAATCCCGCCGGAAAGATCATTGCACACTTGGGGTGAAATAACTAACAAGTTTCTGGAACATTGGGATTGGGACTCACCTCCCGGGTCAAGGACATGGACGTCTCGCTTCAGTAGTCGGCCACCAGAAATCGACATTGCCAATGTAGCGGAATGTGTTGACGAATCTATTGATGAAGTCTATGCAGTGCTTAGCTTGGATTCCACGTCCTTACTTGAGGATGTCGAGGTTGGTGGTCAAGAGGAAGTCGTGGAGGAGGTGATGACTGAATCCATTGCTTCACTTGAGTCAGAAAGTGATGACTTGAGTTGTGTTGAGGTCGAGGAGCCAATCTCTGAAGATTTTGGTGTCTCTGAATCGATTGCTACAGACACTCTTGATCTTGACTCCTACGTTCTGGTCCATGCACCCACCTATGAGTTTCAAAGGAGTTTTGATCCACTTTTCTCTTTTTATTTTCCACCTGATTCCCTTAGTTATTTTTTAGATTTTGATTTTACTGATTTTGTTAATTTTAGTTTTCAGGGAATCATGGAGTTGCTTGAGCAACTAAGGAGAGGAGCCAAGGATGGTTCCCAAGATGCAAGGAGTAATGGAATGGATGCACAAGCTTCGTTTCCATTTGATAATGGATAACCTTAGTGGTATTGCTTGCATGTAGTTTAGTTTTATAGCTTTCTTGCATTGCATGCATATTTATTTTGAGCACTTCATTGTTTTTTCCTATGTTTAAGTCTGTTTTTGGTGATAGAATAGGTAAAAAGGTGGTGACTTTGTGTATGGGGACGAAAAAACGAGGCGCCAGGGTTCTGGAGCTCCCAGGCGAACCGCCCCCCACGCGGGGCGGTGCGCCTGGGAGGGCCAGGGCGCCTGGGGCTTTCTGGAAGCCCCAGGCGAACCGCCCCCCACACGGGACGGTGCGCCTGGGGGGTCCAGAACGCCGGGTGTCCGGATACCCCATTTTGTCCCCATGTTCAAACTTATTGATCTTTTTATCCTTTTTATCACCCGTTTTGATTTCTCACGAGTTTCATTGAGTAGTACAGGTTACAGGTACTCTTCCAGCTCTCACCCAATATCCACTTTCGGCGTTCGGGATGTACGACGAAGTTCAGGTTTGGGGGGGGGGGGTTATTGCTGGGCATTTTGATGAATGTGTATTTTACACTTTCATTTGAGTCTTTTTCACCTATTTTAGCTATCCTCTATGTTAATTTAGCTATATTTTAGTGAATTTTATTAGAATAGTGTCACGTTTCCCTTTAGTTTTTATTTTACAGGTTTTGGTTGAAAATCGAGATTTTCCGGGCAATTATATTGAAGTAGACAAGGAATTGGTGTTCCAGAAGCCTATTTGGAGTATCTGAAAGATTCCGGATAGGATTTGAAGTCTAGGGGTCGAATCTGGAGGCTAGAAGGCCACTAGAAGTCAGAAACCCAGTTCGAAAAGGGGAAGAAATCCAAAAACGCGTCGAAAACGCGTTCTGGGCCGAAAATTACTCCCGGGCGAGTCGCCCGGGATGTGGGGCGAATCGCCCCACACCAGGCGAATCGCCCGGTGGGCCCCACACAATTCGAAGCCTATATATAGTTGCTCAGTTTTTCTCCGTTTTTCATACTTTTCCAGACCTTTTCTCTCACCTTTCTCTGTAGTTTTAGGTAGGAATTTTCCAGAGCCTGTTCTGGGGGTTCTTATCTTAGGAGATACTTTTTCTTAGCAGTTTGGAGCTTGTAAGATCGCGATTCTTCGGAGATTGACAACCTTCGGTAACATTGTATCTTACAGTTTTTCTACTTATTTTTATATATCTTTCATCATGTTTTCATTCATTCGTGGTATGATTTCTGTTGATTGTGATGAACGTATTTTTTGACGCGTTCATCCTGTCTTTTTACCTTCTTTTGCTATCTTCTAGCCTTGTTTTTGGTTAGTTTTGTAGAATAGTGTCACGTTTTGTGTTTTCTGCATTTTCAGGCACTTAGGTACGAAACGACGTTTTTGGAGCTCAAAACGAGCCTTTTTGATGGAAAAGATGGCCCCGTTGAAGTTCCCCAATCTCCGTGGCTTGTTCGTAAGTGTTTGAGCACCAATAAGCATCGAGAAGGATGAGTCCAATGCACCCGAGGGCCATGCGAGGGCAAAAAGATTGAGTTTGAAGACAAAAATCTGCCCAGAAGCCAAGCTAAGCGCCTGGAATAGTGAAGCGCTCCGCTTCAATTTCCAGGAGCTTTGGCACAGAAGCCAAGCGAAGCGCTTGGAGTGCCCGAAGAGCTTCGCTTGCCAAGCGCTCCGCTTGGCTTCTCCAAGCGTTCCGCTTGGTAGCGGTTACGTTTTCGGATTTTCCTTCTTAGATCTGATCTTTGATCATTTTTTGAATATCTTTTGAACTGTAACTTGGTTTTGGAGAGCTCCTAAGCCCCAAAACTCAGAGAATATTCAGATTACTTTGTATTTTAGCTTGGGATTCAAGGTTTTGATTGGGATTCATCCTTTGTAATCATCTACGGAGAGGTTTTCTTTGCTTTCCACCGATTAGTGACAGCTTTGGTGGTAACTTGTATCACTCTCTTGTCTTGTAGTTTGATATGATGTATTCTGATTATTATTCATATGAATTGATGTCTATGTTGATGAATATGAGTAGCTAAATCTTTTGTGTTTGTGGTAGAATGTAGAATATGCATGCTATGGGTTATGTTTATGCTTACATGAGATTGTGATTCAATCTTGCTGCAAATCACTTCATATGATTCTTAGTTGCCTATAAAATATATTCGAATTGAGTATAGTGACAAACTCTTGGTCAATGAAAGCTATAGGATTGTATGTTAGTGATTTGCAGCATGCTAGATAAATGGTGTTTGTGACAAGCACCTCTAAAGTATTGATAGTGATCTTTCATGATGTGTGTCTTAAATTTGCCTAGACGAGTTGCTTAGCAGACTTGATCGAAGGTTCTACGCACTGAACTTGTGAGCATATACGTAACCCATGCATGTGTATTTGATTTCTACCACCAACCGTTTTCCAAACTTGTTTACAACAATCTGATTTCTCGTTGCTATTGTTCAAATGAAACGATTCTCTAAACATTTGAACTCGTTGACTGAAATTACTTGCAAAAACCTCAAGCAAAGCCACGTTAGGTCCCGAGAGAACGACACTCGGGGACAACTTGCCATTGCACTCTAGTTTGTGTAGTGATAAGTGTTCTTAGGCTTTTAAAACAAATTTAATTGGTGAAAAACGACATCATCAATTTGGCGCCGTTGCCGGGGACTTAACTCCTTTGGTTGGTGTTTTTGTTTTGGTTTTTTCAGCCAACATCTCTTCTTTGTCTCATTTCTGTTTTTGTTTCTTTTTGCTTGAGATACTCACTATTTTGTATTTCAGGTGAGTGCATGCCTAGAACCCGAACGGGTGGACCTATTATTGAGCCTTTTGTAGACGAGATCGATCGTTTGTTTCAAAGGAGAAGGAGGAATTTGAATCTTGAGTTTGAAGGAGTAGCATCTAGAGATTCTGCTTCTGGTATTCGGGAAGAGTCTTCTTCTTATCTTTTGGAGCCAATTCTTGAATCGGTTTACTTGGAAGGTGAAATGGCGGAGAGACCTATGCGTACACTTACTAAGCCTACGGTTGGGGCTAGAGGACCAGCAATTGTCCTCAATGATGCCACCATGAACTTGGAGATCAAGAATCACATGTTCCAACAACTTCACAAATTCTATGGGATGGCTAATGAGGACGTGATAGGATACTTGAGTGAGCTCGAGATCTTTGTTCTCCATCTTGGGCGACCGGGAGCTGGTGTTACGGATGATGATCTCCGCATGAAGGTCTTTTCTATGGGGCTAGGCGATCGTGCAAAGGCTTGGCTCAATACTTTGGAGGCCGGGTCTTTGACAACATGGGACCTATGTTTCGACAAGTTCATGGAGCGTTACTACCCCGCTTCCAAGACAATGGCTATGAAGAGCCAAATTAGCTCCTTCGAGCAGAGGTACGATGAGCCTTTCCACGAGGCCTATGATCGATTCATGGGGTTGCATCATCGATGCCCACATAACGGGTATGATAAAGGTCAGCTTCTCCAATTCTTTTACAATGGTCTACATCCTGAGATTCAATCTCAAGTGGATAGTATTTGTGGAGGTAGTATGGGGGAGTTGCTTCCTTCTCAAGCCCAAGTAAAGCTGGACATGATGTACCGGAATTCCCAAAACCGGAATGTGAGGGCTCGTGTTCTCCAAAAGGAGGAAAGAGGTGAGGCCAAGGTAGTAGTCGAACAAAATGCCTTCGATGGGTTCGCCCATGAAGTGAAGCAAGCTTTGAGGCAAAGCGTTCCTTCTCCTTCTACGGAAGTTTGTGGTGTGTGCAAGAACTATGGGCACCCGGCCTACTTGTGCCGTTCTGAATTTGCTAGAGAGCAATACATCACGAACGAAGTCCGACAAGAAGTATATGCTGCTGAGGGAGAGCAAGTAGTTGGAGATGTGAAGTACGGGCAAGGTTATGGCAATGTGAGGCCACAAAACCGTGGACCCCGAGGTGGGTACCAGAATCAAGGCAACCGTGGTTATTTTCATAACTCGGATCAAAATGCCTATGGGCCTAATCAAGATAGAAGTCGTCTCAGCTACGGGAACAATTGGTATGAAGGAGCACCGCCTTCTAATCCTACACCTCCACCTCAGGTTGCTAGTTCGGGACCACAAGGTGGAGGGGTGCTTCCTTCACCTCTTGTCTCTTCAATCAATGATCTGGTTATGAAGACGAATAAATTCATGGAGCATTACTATCATAATGAGGCTACTAACAATCAACTCTTTGAGAAGCTTGAGGCTAGTAGTAGCATCCTTCATAAGAAGCTACAAGAGCTTATAGATCGAGGGGCGAGTAGAGA
Organism: Plantago ovata; assembly: GCA_028274465.1. NCBI lineage: Eukaryota > Viridiplantae > Streptophyta > Magnoliopsida > Lamiales > Plantaginaceae > Plantago > Plantago ovata. Next base: position 99,530,340 of record CM051456.1, on the reverse strand, counting down.
GCAAGGGAAGTTTCCCGGAAACACGGAGAAGGCTATGGCCATAACCGTGGTGACTGATTTGCCCGTGGAGATCACGGTTGTGAGAGACAATGCACTAGTTGAGGTGCCAAGTTGCAAGGTAACTGAAACTTGCAAGGTGAGTGAGGAGCTTGAGACTCCTAAGGTAGTTGTGGAAGAAAAAGTGGTCGCACAATCTGATGCGATAGTTGAGGAAGTGAATGAAAACTCATCGTCTGAGGATGAGTTGGTGGATATGGTGGAAGTGCCTATCCAAGAGAGCTTTGATGTGAAAATCGGCTTGGGTAAGAAGGATGGAATAGTAGCAACTCTAGACACGGGAGCGGGTGTGAATGTCATACCTTTGAACGTGTACGAAGAGTCGGGTTTGTCTGGCTTAAGACCAATGAAGTGCATGGTGCAATTGGCAGATGGGTCTATGAAGAAGCCATTGGGTGTGATCGAAAATCTAGTGGTAAGAGTTGCCGGTGTAGAGGTCAAGACGAACTTCATCGTCATGCCTACATCCTCCGCAAAGCTCAAGGATGTGGTTGTTTTGGGTAGAGCCTTCATCAACAAAGTACATATGGTCATAGACATGTACCGTCGTACATGTAGCTTCGAGGTAAATGGCAAGCAACATACGTTGCGAGCCATAGTTAATTCATGTGCTTATGTTGATACTAACGAACTTGTAGGATTCTTTGGTCCTCTTTATGTTCGTCAAGATGTGCAGGGACTTAGTGCTTTGAAGAGCACTTGGACGGGGAAGTCTAGTACCCGATGCAAAATTGATCCCGCATGAGCTACGATAAGTCGAGCCAACGACTTTTAAACAAAGGCGCTTCTCGGTAGGCAACCCGAGGTTGTAGGTAATTGCATGTAGATTAGAAGCACGTTTAAAGTTTTGTTTCGTGGTTTAGACAAGTTTTTTGGGGTGAAAATTTAGCAAAAGTTGAAAAAAAATGGATTTGGGAGCTTCAGGTCCCAAGCGAACCGCTTGGAAAGCCCAAGCGGAGCCCAAGCGGTCCGCTCGGATTTCCAGTAAGAATCCCATTCTTACTGGAAATCCAAGCAAAGCGCTTGGCGCGGCCAAGCGGTCCGCTTGAATTTCCAGTAGGAATGAAAATTCCTACTGGAAATCCAAGCGGAGCGCTTGGAAGTTCCCAAGCGAAGCGCTTGGGGCCATCTTTTCCATCAAAAAGGCTCGTTTTTAGCTCCAAAAACGCCGTTTCGTACCTAAGTGCTTGAAAATGCAGAAAACACAAAACGTGACACAATTCTACAAAACTAACCAAAAAACAAGGCTAGAAGATAGCAAAAGGTAAAAAAGACAAGATGAACGCGTCAAAAATACGTTAATCAAACTCCCCAAACCAAACCTTTGCTTGTCCTCAAGCAACAAACTATCCTAAATGCAACACAAAAGGAGTCTCATGCCAAGTAAAGTGAACTAATCTATTGAATCTACCAAATGCTTATGAACAAAACCAAATGAGCATGACATGCGCTTCGCTTGGCTTTCCTTAAGGAAGCTAAGCGGGGCACTTGAGATTCAAAGCCTCCCCACTTCGTTTTTTCCTCCATTGCCGATTTTTGCACCCCAAAAATCTCAATCTCACTCAATTCTCCACCAATTCTTGCAATCTTTTGCATTTTACAAAGGCCATCACCTCCTCTATCATCTAAACCGATCAAATTTCACGTTTGAAGCATCCATAACAAGGAATCAAAGGTACCTCTCATGAACCCTAACTTTCTTGAATTTGGGATTTTATCTTAATTAGCTTCAATTGTGTTATGCATTGGTGAATTAGAGTTTGATAATGATTATTGAGCATGTTTCTTACTAGATGTGATGTCAAAAATCGAATTTTGCTCTTCTTGATTTATGATGAACTCTAGTGCTCGAATTTTCGTTATGTAATTGTTCGATGATTGTTAGCCTTGAATTTGAGTTATGTTATGATTATGGTGATGTTGTGTTTGCATGAGAATGTGTTGGATTGGTTGGGTAATTTAATTGGAGAGTTTGTTTGCTTGGTTTATGGATTTATCGTAACGAAGTGCTAAAGCTTCTCGATTTTTTTTTTTTATATGAACTTTAGCAAGCCTTCAGACTCACCATGAGATTACTTGAGTGAGTTTTGACGTCTAAGAGTCGACTTGTTGCGTTATGACTTGTTTTAAACGAAGAACGTATACTTGTCTTAGAGTAGAAGTAGATTGTTTGGTAGTAGTATAACGGTCTAAGTCTCATTGTGTCTTGAAGTTATCTAATAAGATTTTTTCTAGGTACCATGGACACAAGAGCCAAGAAGAAAGCAAGGAAGGATGGAGCTTCAACCTCCAAGGAGATTCCCCGTGATGAAAGCGACCGTGACCCATACAAAGAATCGGACGCATTGCGGAGGTTCCGATACAACTTCTATAGGGGAGGAGAACGGTCAGTGATTTGGGACCGTAGCATCTCCTTTACTTCAAAGGATTTGGACGTATTAAAGGGGACAAAATATGAGAACAAGGGGCTTTTCTTTGATGTACCCTTTGCACCCTATGCTCACCTTACCAGGCTTATAACGGCGAGAGGATGGACCTTCTATGGGAAAGAACTCTGCGGATGGGATAGAGACCTTGTCGAGGAGTTCCACATTGCCTTCGAGGACTATAACTATAAGGCCGAAGCAGTACCTATTCGTGGTGTGATGGTCCCTTTCTCGCCATTGAGTATCACTAGTTTCATTATGGGACTAGAGGAACCCTTGTGGGAAGACAAGAATAAGGTAGCATACTATGAGAGTGATCCCTTTGTGCACTATGTCTATGACACAACGATTGAGAAGTTTCCGAGGAAGATAGCCGGGGTTCTGACAACCGAGGACTATAAGCCAAGGAAGACGCGTCTTGATAACACCTTGAAGTATAAAGATTTGCATTTGCACGCCCGCATGATCCTACCTTTCGTGGTAGCTAATCTGATCCCGGGACTCATAACCAAAGAGATAATGCCGGAAGTCGGGATCTTAGTCTATTCCCTCATGGCGAACCTGCCCATCACTCCCGGGGACATCATCTTCCAGCAATTTGAGATTAAACGAGAACCCGGTCACCCACTAGTCTTCCCAAATCTGATCACTGCTATGTGTGAGAAAGCAAATGTGCCAAACATCCGGCTCACCGAGGCATCGAGGGAACCAATCGACATAGAGACACACGATCTGATACTCTGATGAACGTGTCAGATTCAGTCAAATAAATTTGTATTAGCCAAAGGCAATCCACAACTACAACGAAAACCGTAGTGTAGTAGTAGAATGACTCGAGTGTCGTTCTCTCAGGACTATACTAGCTTTATCAAATCTAATTAAGAATATATAACAGCAGATAGAAAGCAATAGGGGTTTTCAAGCAGATAATGGAGATTGGTGATAGTATTGTCCTTCTTAACATAATGGGTCGATAATCATGCATAAATTCCTCGGTCTTGCATAGAGATCTTTGAATCAATCTTGTGTCCTGTTGCAAGTATTAAGCACTACGAAGATAATATGGGTCTGACTTGTCAACAACTAACGTCCTTTTGTGTTCCGTAATTATTCAACACTACGAAGATAATTGGTCTGATTGGTCGACAAGTGTCCAAGTGTGCATAATGATCAATACAACATACGAGAATTTTGGTTTCAACTGATCAACGAAATAAAGCAATGACACGGAGTATAATGCGCGATATAGCCATTAGCATGATTATCTTCCCTCGCTAAGAATTCACATACTACCACCAACGATAAATTTAGTTACTCATAATAGGCATGCAATCAATAGCAATCATAGAAGAAAACATATTGAAAGAATATAAAATAAGTAGATAAAAACTGTAAGATACAAAGTTACCAAAGGTTGTCAATCTCCGGATGATTGCGATCCTACGCGCTCCAATCTGCTATGAAAAAGTATCCCCTAAGCTATGGAACTCCCAGGACAGGCCCCGGGAGGTTCCTACCTAAAACTATAGAGAGAGGTGAGAAAGTAGGCTTGGAAAGATATGATTTTCGGAGAAAAACTGAACTCTATATATAGGCCCCGAAATTCTTCTGGGGCGGTTCGCCCCACGCCTTTTTCGCGGAATTCTGCGTTTTACGACGCGGATTTGGATTTATTCACCTTTTCGGACTCGGTTTTGGACTTCTAATGGCCTTCTAACCTCAAGATTCGACCCCTAGACTCCAAATCCTATCCGGAAACCTTCAGATACTCCAAATAGGCTTCTGGAACACCAATTCCTTGTCAACTTTAATATATTTGCCCAGAAATCTCCGAATTTCAACCAAAACCTGTAAAATAAAATCTAAAGGGAAACGTGACACTATTCTAATAAAATGTACTAAAATATAGCTAAATTAACATAGAGGATAGCTAAATTAGGTGAAAAAGACTCGAATGAAAGTGTAAAATACACATTCATCAAACTCCCCAAACCGAACCTTTGCTTGTCCTCAAGCAACTAAGCTAGACTCTAATACAAAAAACATGCAAGACTCAAAATGGAGTTTCATGCCAAATAAAATGAACTGATCTACTGAATCTACCAAATAACATATGAACAAGAACCATATAAATCAAAGCATGAATATAGGTTGAAGAATACCTCGATTGACTTATACACATCCACATAAGCACTTATGTCAAGACAAGATAGTCTCTCGTAACATTCTCTACCTGGACCTAGTCAGTGACGACGTAATGATGCATGCTAAGATACGAATGGTTGCCCCGTGCCTATGAAACTGAGGGCTTACTGCTGCTCCACCATGTTAAGACTTTTCCTCAAAAGAGGTCGAACCAGTACTGGCTCTCATCAAACGAAGGAGGGTTCCCTACAAAAGATAACTCTCCCCTATTCTACCCATCTCTCAAGTAAAGTCTTAAGCTATTCACCACTTTCTGAATGACAGGACGAGGGTGGTCTAGAACAGATGACACTTAAGACAAAAAGATAAAAAATAGAAAAACACAATTACGAACAATACGAAAAATGGAAAAGACTCAAACTTTGCTAAACTGCTATTTGGCTTTATTTTTTGGACCATTCTTTGCTTTTTTTGGGATCTTCTTTTTTTCCGTTTTTTTCTTTCCAGATTCTTTTTTCTTTTTCTCTTTTTTTTTCTGGAATTTTTCTTTCTTTTTTTTTTTCGATTTTTTTTTTTTAGCCAACAGTAGCATAACAAAAAGAGAAACAAAATGACTCACACGACTTCCCCAAACCTATTCGAAAGAATAGGTTGGAGTACAAAATTACGGAAAAGAAAAAATAAACTCACGATACGAAAATGGAAAACAGAAACAAGTCTTATGATGGTGTAACCCCCTCCCCAAACCTATTCGGAAGAATAGGTTATAAACAAAGGATCACACAACCTCACACTACCTCCTTCCTAGGCATTTAGCAATCTCAAAGCATGGTGAAGACTTGTTGCCTCTTAGGTACATAATTACTCGGGAAACAACCATAAGACCCTAACATGCATCATCCTATTATAAAGGCCTTCGTGAACCGCAGTAGAGAAAACACCACTAAGTGATGTCGAGACTACCAAGCATAAATAAGTGCAATACATGAATGTGACAAGCCAAGCGAGAAAAACCTCAAACAAATTCATAGAGATGAAGCATACGATTAATGGCATAGCTAGTTGATCTACCCAATAAAAAAGTTCAAAAAAATTCGGCAATAAACTCCATATAAAACATGCAAAACTATCCTAGGAAAGCAGTAAACGTGCAAATGCAAAAAATTTCACGAGTTTTTCATAAGCAAGATAAGTATAGAGATAACCAGCGATAACCTCCTCCCCAAACCTGAACGTCGTTGCTCGTCCCGAACGTCGAAAGTGGGTCCAAGGTGAGAGCTAATGCTTGTATAAGTTACCTATAATACTCAATCAAACTCGTGAGAAAACAAAATACACTAACCTTCAGTGGCGGTGGTAAGGGTAAGCGCGAGGTGATCAACCTCCCTTTGATCACTAGATATCTCGAAGTACGGCTTTACTCGTTGGCCATTCACCTTGAAGGTATTTCCCGTTTTTGGATCGAAGAGTTTAACAGCTCCATGGGGAGCAACTTCGAGAATTTCGTACGGTCCATCCCAACGAGTACGGAGCTTTCCAGGAAATAGTCGAAGGCGAGAATTAAACACCAAAGCTTTTTGTCCAGGAATCAATTCCTTGCGTACTATACCACGATCATGATACTTCTTAGTACGTTCCTTGTAGATCTTGGCATTTTCATAAGCACCTAGTCGTAATTCATCAAGCTCATCTAATTGCAACAATCGTTCCTCGCCAGCCTTTCCCATATCAAGATTGAGTGTTTTAATGGCCCAATATGCCTTGTGTTCTAGTTCTACGGGAAGATGACACGCTTTTCCATACACAAGTCTGTACGGAGTGGTCCCGATCACCGTCTTGTAGCTAGTCCTGTATGCCCAAAGTGCATCATTCAATTTTCCTGCCCAATCCTTCCTACTTGGCTTCAGTACTCGCTCCAGGATCTTCTTGATTTGACGGTTGCTAACCTCGACTTGCCCCGATGTCTGTGGGTGATAAGGCGTAGCAACACTATGGTGGACACTGTATCTCTTAAGAAGGGAGGCAAACGTTCTATTGACGAAGTGGGACCCTCCGTCGCTGATGATTGTCCTAGGGCACCCAAATCTCGAGAATATCACTTCCTTCAAGAACTTCATAACCACTGCTCCGTCATTCGTTTTTGTAGGAATTGCCTCTACCCATTTAGTCACATAGTCCACTGCAACAAGAATGTATTCATAGCCTCCACTGTTTGGAAATGGTCCCATAAAATCAATGCCCCATACATCGAAAGGTTCTACCACTAGATTCCCTTGAAGGGGCATTTCATCTTTCTTTCCAATTCCACCACCTCGTTGACATGGGTCACAATTCTTCACAAAACTTCGAGCATCCTTGTATATTGTTGGCCAGAAAAATCCTGCCTGCAGTACCTTGCGCGCTGTCTTTAATCCACTGTAGTGCCCCCCACAGTTAAGCTCATGGCAATGGCTCAGTATACTTTGTTGCTCTTCTTGTGGTACGCATCTCCTTAGAATCCCATCAGCTCCTTTCTTGAATAGATGCGGATCATCCCATATGTAAGTCCTGCATTGCTTGGCAAGAGCTCTTTTGTCTGAAGCTGAAAAGTTAGTGGGGCAAACATTCATAGCCAAATAGTTTACAATATCTGCATATCATGGCTCCTCATTAGCCTTCATCAGATGCTCATCGGGGAGATCTTCATTAATGGGTATCGGATCAACAAGTATATTAGGTATTCTAGATAAATGATCTGCTACTAAATTCTCCCTACCAGCTCTATCTACTATAGTCAAATCAAAGTCTTGCAGTAAAAGGACCCAACGGATTAATCTAGACTTAGAATCTTGCTTAGCTATCAAATGTCTCAAAGCAGCATGATCAGTATGGACATTCACAGGATGACCAATTAAATAAGACCTAAACTTTTGTAAAGCAAAGACAACAGCTAAAAATTCCTTTTCAGTTGTTGTATAATTAACCTGCGCGGAGTCTAGAGTCTTACTAACATAATAAATCACACGATACTGCTTATCAACTTTTTGGCATAAAACAGCACCCATAGCAAAATTCGAAGCATCACACATAATTTCGAAAGGAAGATTCCAGTCAGGCGGCACAACAATGGGGGCAGAAACAAGCTTTTCCTTAAGAGTATTAAAAGCAACTAGGCATTCATTAGAGAAATGGAAAACCACATCTTTAGCAAGCAAGCTACTTAAAGGTTTAGCAATTTTCGAGAAATCTTTAATAAACCTCCTATGAAATCCTACATGGCCAAGAAAAGATTGCAATTCTTTCACGCAAGTAGGCGGGGGAAGTTTTTCAATGATTTCTATCTTAGCCTTGTCTACCTCGATACCTCTTTCAGAAACTACATGTCCTAGAACAATGCCTTCTCTAACCATATAATGACTCTTCTCCCAGCTTAAGGTCAAGTTGCATTCAATGCACCTTTTTAAGACTAGATCTAATCTTTGCAAGCATTCATCAAATGAATCACCAAATAGGGAAAAATCATCCATAAAAACTTCAACAAATTTGGTTACCATGTCAGAGAAAACAGAAAGCATGCACCTTTGAAAAGTGGCGGGAGCATTGCATAGTCCAAATGGCATCCTCCTATAGGCAAATGTTCCGAATGGGCAAGTGAATGTCGTCTTCTCCTGATCCTCCGGTGCAATTGGAATCTGGTAGAAACCTGATAATCCATCAAGAAAACAATAGAACTTCCGCCCTGCAAGGCGGTTTAGCATGTCATCAATAAATGGTAAAGGGAAGTGGTCTTTTTTAGTGGCGGCATTTAATCTTCTGTAGTCAATGCACATCCGCCATCCAGTGGTCTTTCTAACCGGTACCAATTCTCCCTTCTCATTCTTTTCGACAGTGACTCCTGATTTCTTAGGAACTACATGTACTGGGCTCACCCATCGACTATCTAGAATGGGGTAAATCATATCAGCATCTAGAAACTTGATCACTTCCTTTTTTACCACCTCTTGCATTGCTGGATTTATCCTTCTCTGAGGTTGCCTAACAGGTTTGGCATCTTTTTCTAGAGTGATGTTGTGTACGCATCTTGTAGGGCTAATTCCCTTGATATCGCTGATCCCCCATCCTATAGCTGCGGAATTTTCCTTCAATACCTCGATCAGCTTATTTTCTTCGTTGTTGGAGAGATGTGAGGATACAATCACGGGCTTCTTCTGATTTTCTCCCAAGTACACATATTTGAGGTGCTCAGGAAGAGGTTTTAATTCTAAGTTGGGTTCTTCAGGAAACCCACTTTCTTCTTCTTCTTCCTCTAAAGGTTCAAGTACCTCTTCTCCTGCTGGAATTTCTGGGGTGCTATCCATTATTTCGACTAGCTCCCTTGCTTCTTCGGTCATGTAGCAGGTCTCTGCTTGCATTGTTAGTGCTTCCTCAAGTGGTTCACGATTGCCATGGTTATGATGAAATTTGGGAATTACGGATTCGTAGTAATCGACAAATTTTAACTCCTCCGCAACTTCCTTATCTCTGATGCTACATCCTACCAACTCAATCTTTTCGCCCATTACCTCCATGGTTATCTTCTTGCCCTTAAGTTCAAGCCATGTGTTGGTAGTTGCCATGAATGGTCTCCCAAGTAGTACTATGTGCTCACGGATATGGCTCTTTCCCTCGTCTGCGGACTTCATCACCACAAAATCAGCTGGGATTATCAATTTGTCTACTTTTACAAGGATGTCCTCTATTATCCCTACTGGCCTCTTCACACTTTGGTCTGCCATTTGGACCACCATATCAGTTGGTGTCAATTCTCCGAGTTCCAGGGCCTTGTATACCGAATACGGCATTAAGTTAATGCTAGCTCCTAGGTCAAGCATTGCCTGTGTAGTTCGTCCATTCCCTAAGGCGATGTCGATGATGAAACTGCCAGGATCCTTTTTCTTCATGGGCAATCCGGCAAGCGAGTTGACTGTTTCAACCCCATTCACTTCCCTTCCTGAAGTAATCCTTTTGTTCTTGATATCACGAAAGAATTTCGTATAAGCTGGAATGTTCTGGATTAATTCCAAGAGAGGTACATTGACTTCCACTTTTGACAGGCGTTGGAACAAGGGTGAATCTTGAATATCCTTCTTGGCCGGTTTGATCCGACTCGGGTATGGTACATGTGGCTTCGGAGGCACATATGGATTGGAAGATTTGTGAAGTTCTCCCGGTATACTAGTTCCATCTTCGACTTCGTCATCATCTATGTGTATTACAGATGGTCTTGCTTCATCATTCTTCTTTGGAACTTCTTGAGGTTATTTGGAACTTCCGCCATCCTCTTGTTCTGTGCTTGGCTCTTTATTATTGATCTCAGCTGGTTCCACCCGTTTAGGACGTACGAAGTTTGGAATTTTGGTCATCTTGCCTCCTCGGAGCAGTAGATTCACCTCTTCGCACTCATTCTCCTCAGTAGCAACAGGTGGAGAGTCCTCAGGATCAGCTTCAGATGTCTCATCGGCAGGATTAGGATTGATCGGTTCCCTGGAGTTGGGGGGTGATTTGCTCCTTACCTCGGGTATCCTCGACTTCTTTACCACACCTTCCACACTTCAGTAGGCTAAGTTCTTTGATAAGTTGCTCAGTTACTTCGATTGCTTCAAAAGCCTTCTCGATGCGAAGATTGTTCTCAGCTTGCCCTGCGTGTGCTACCTCGAAGACACTTTCAATGGCCTTAATTCCTGCGTAAAATGCAAGTTACTCCTCTTCACTGATGTCCTCGTCCTCAGAATATCCTTCGTCAGTTTCATCTTGATTTGAGTATATGTTGGCGACTTCATTCAGCATTATCTTCTCGGATTGTGCGGATTCATTGGCGTACGTTTGAAAGACCTTCACTGCCTCTTCAACTGTACATTCTTCTAAACCTCCACATATCCCATCTATTTGAAGTCTGACCTCATCACGAAGTCCTCCAACAAAAAACCAAATCAGCTCCCCAACGTCGAAACGGTGGTGGGGGCACTCTCGTTTATACAGCTCAAATCGTTCATAGGTGTCACAGAACCGCTCGTACTCTCCTTGCTTGAAGTATTCGATCCGATTCCGAAGTGCCATTGTCTCATGGTAAGTCATGAAACGTGCCAAGAACTCCTCTACTACTTGGCTCCAGGTCTTCAGTGATCCTGGTGCTAACATTGCTATCCATATCCTTGGTGCATATCCCAAAGCAAAAGGAAACAACTTCCTGCATAATTGATCCTCGGTGAACCCCTTTGCTGGAACTTTTGCTACTTCCTCTTCATAGGACCTGATGAAGCTTATCGGATTCATATCCTCTCCTTCTTCGAACCTTGGTATCCTTCTCACTATGGTGCTTGTTACCTCGTACCCCGATAACTCTTCTTCCAAGTATATAGCTGACCCCCTCCTGACTTGCGAGAATGTCGGTGTCAAGCGGGCTTTTAAGGTCGTCATACCTGAAAATCTGTATCAGGAGTAACTCAAAACTAAAAATTAGCCTCGTTAGAAAATTCGAGAATCGAGAAAATTTCTAGATATCGAATACTACTAAAGCTAGGAAAGGTGAATTAGAAACAGACTAGGAAAGCAGAGAGAGATTAAAAAGGAAAACTAAAACTAATAGAATTAGGAATCTAAAGCTGTAAATATAAACAAATTAAACAGAAAAAAGGAGTATAGTCCCCGGCAACGGCGCCAATTTGATGAACGTGTCAGATTCAGTCAAATAAATTTGTACTAGCCAAAGGCAATCCACAACTACAACGAAAACCGTAGTGTAGTAGTAGAATGACTCGAGTGTCGTTCTCTCAGGACTATACTAGCTTTATCAAATCTAATTAAGAATATATAACAGCAGATAGAAAGCAATAGGGGTTTTCAAGCAGATAATGGAGATTGGTGATAGTATGGTCCTTCTTAACATAATGGGTCGATAATCATGCATAAATTCTTCGGTCTTGCATAGAGATCTTTGAATCAATCTTGTGTCCTGTTGCAAGTATTAAGCACTACGAAGATAATATGGGTCTGACTTGTCAACAACTAACGTCCTATTGTGTTCCGTAATTATTCAACACTACGAAGATAATTGGTCTGATTGGTCGACAAGTGTCCAAGTGTGCATAATGATCAATACAGCATACGAGAATTTTGGTTTCAACTGATCAACGAAATAAAGCAATGACACGAAGTATAATGCGCGATATAGCCATTAGCATGATTATCTTCCCTCGCTAAAAATTCACATACTACCACCAACGATAAATTTAGAGACTCATAATAGGCATGCAATCAATAGCAATCATAGAAGAAAACATATTGAAAGAATATAAAATAAGTAGATAAAAACTGTAAGATACAAAGTTACCGAAGGTTGTCAATCTCCGGATGATTGCGATCCTACGCGCTCCAATCTGCTATGAAAAAGTATCCCCTAAGCTATGGAACTCCCAGGACAGGCCCCGGGAGGTTCCTACCTAAAACTATAGAGAGAGGTGAGAAAGTAGGCTTGGAAAGATATGATTTTCGGAGAAAAACTGAACTCTATATATAGGCCCCGAAATTCTTCTGGGGCGGTTCGCCCCCCGCCTTTTTCGCGGAATTCCGCGTTTTACGATGCGGATTTGGATTTCTTCACCTTTTCGGACTCGGTTTTAGACTTCTAATGGCCTTCTAACCTCCAGATTCGACCCCTAGACTCCAAATCCTATCCGGAAACCTTCAGATACTCCAAATAGGCTTCTGGAACACCAATTCCTTGTCAACTTTAATATATTTGCCCAGAAATCTCAGAATTTCAACCAAAACCTGTAAAATAAAATCTAAAGGGAAACGTGACACTATTCTAATAAAATGTACTAAAATATAGCTAAATTAACATAGAGGATAGCTAAATTAGGTGAAAAAGACTCGAATGAAAGTGTAAAATACACATTCATCATACTCCACCGCTTCGAAGTAGAGCAAGGGTTCGAATCCGAGTGATTTTGCGGTGGCGTTATTCCTTTTTGATACTCTTAATTGATGCTATGACTTTTGACTCTTGTACTCATTATTTGCTTTTGTAGTTCTGGCCTGTGTGCCTTTTGTCGTGATTAGTTTAGTCTAGTTTTGTCTTGGTGCCTTAGGTGATTAAGAGAGGAAAAACATCGAAAATCTGGAAACAGGGCCAAGCGAAGCGCCTGGAAGGGCCAAGCGGTCCGCTTCAAATTCCAGGAAGTTTTGCAACTTCCTGGAAATTCAAGCGGATCGCCTGGAGCCTCCCAAGCGCTCCGCTTGGACCCTGTACCCAGATTTTCCTCGTTTTTCCATACTTCTCACCTTTGCGCACCCGTTCTCACTTGTTTCTTGAGTCCTTTCAGGTACTACTCATATATAGGAGATTCGACACGAACCTTTATCTCAGGGAAGTGTACTTTCAATCCAATTTTTCCTTTTCTTTCAACTTTTCTTTGCTCGAGGACGAGCAAAAGTTTAGGTTTGGGGAGGGGGTATTGGATTTGCAGTACTATATGCTTGTGTGGTTCGTACATGCCTGATTTTACTCAAGTTCATGTGATTTGTCGTGTTTTTTCAAATTTTTGCATGCATATCATCCCTAGATTAGTTGTTGCACGTCGTTGTGTGTGGAGTTTATTGCCAAGTCTTTTGAACTTTTTTATTGAGTAGACTAAGTGTTTATGGCCATTGATCATATGTTGCATCACTTTGCAAGTAGTTTGAGGCTTGTCTCGCTTGGTTTGTCACATTCGCATGTGCACTAGTTAAGCTTAGTAGTCTCGACATCATCTTGAGTGGTGTTTCTTCTGCTGCGGTTCACGATGGCCTTATGAAATGATGCATGTTAGATTCTATTGTTGTAACCCGTGTAATTATGTACGTAAGAGGCGACAAGTTCTTCACCTCGATTTGAGATTGCTAAATGCCTAGGAAGGAGGTAGTGTGAGGTGTGCGATTCCTTGTATTAAACCTATTCTATCGAATAGGTTTGGGGAGGGGGTTGCTTTATTAGATCTTGTCTTTCGTCTTTGAGTCGTTGTAAAGTTTCCTTTTTCTTTTTCTTTTGTTTTGTGTCCCAACCTATTCTTTCGAATAGGTTTGGGGAGGTGTCTTTGTGAAAGAGTCTTTCCTCTTTCTTTTTCGTCTTTGTGCTCAAACCTATTCCTTCGAATAGGTTTGGGGAGGTGTTTTTACACTTAGTACTGCTGCTTGCGCCTTTATAAAAGAAAAAAAAAAAAAAAAGAGAAAAAGAAAAGAAGAAAAAGAGAAAAAAAAAAGAGAAAAGAAAATATATAAAAAAAAAAGAAGAAAGAAAATAAAGAATAAGACCCAAAAGCAAAAGAAGGGTCGTTGCAAGCCAAAAGCAGTCTAGTAAAGTGTCAAGTGTCATGTAAATATTTGTTTTTGAAGTTATCGAGTTGTAAATTCTATCTTCCGTTTCGTGTCGCCTTTGTCCAAGGCCTGTTCTTGACCACCCTCGTCTTGTTATTCAAGAAGTGGTTGAAAGAGGCTCATTCTTGAGAGTCTGGGTAGAATAGGGGAGTGTTATCTTTCTAAGGGAACCCTCCTTCATTTGATGAGAGCCAGTATTGGTTCGTCCTCTCTTGAGGAAAAGTCTCACTTGGTGAACAGAAGTAAGCCCTCGGTTTCATAGGCACGGGGCAATTGTAGTATGATAACATGCATCATTGTGTCGTCACTGACCAGGTCCAGGTAGAAGATGTTACGAGAGACTCCTTTGTTTAACCAAGTGCACTTGAGAATGTGTATATTCGCAATCGAGGCATACTTCCACCTATTTGCATGTCATGCTCATTTGGTTTTGTTCATAAGCATTTGGTAGATTCAATAGATTAGTTCACTTTACTTGGCATGAGACTCCTTTTGTGTTGCATTTAGGATAGTTGGTTGCTTGAGGACAAGCAAAGGTTTGGTTTGGGGAGTTTGATGAACGTATTTTTGACGCTTTCATCTTGTCTTTTTTACCTTCTTTTGCTATCTTCTAGCCTTGTTTTTTGGTTAGTTTTGTAGAATAGTGTCACGTTTTGTGTTTTCTGCATTTTCAGGCACTTAGGTACGAAACGGCATTTTTGGAGCTAAAAACGAGCCTTTTTGATGGAAAAGATGGCCCCGTTGAAGTTCCCCAATCTCCGTGGCTTGTTCGTAAGTGTTTGAGCATCAATAAGCATCGAGAAGGATGAGTCCAAGGCACCCGAGGGCCATGCGAGGGCAAAAAGATTGAGTTTGAAGACAAAAATCTGCCCAGGAGCCAAGCTAAGCGCCTGGAATAGTGAAGCGCTCCGCTTCAATTTCCAGGAGCTTTGGCACAGAAGCCAAGCGAAGCGCTTGGAGTGCCCGAAGCGCTCCGCTTGGCTTCTCCAAGCGGTCCGCTTGGCAGCGGTTACGTTTTCGGATTTTCCTTCTTAGATCTGATCTTTGATCATTTTTTGAATATCTTTTGAACTGTAACTTGGTTTTGGAGAGCTCCTAAGCCCCAAAAACTCAGAGAATATTCAGATTACTTTGTATTTTAGCTTGGGATTCAAGGTTTTGATTGGGATTCATCCTTTGTAATCATCTACGGAGAGGTTTTCTTTGCTTTCCACCGATTAGTGACAGCTTTGGTGGTAACTTGTATCACTCTCTTGTCTTGTAGTTTGATATGATGTATTCTGATTATTATTCATATGAATTGATGTCTATGTTGATGAATATGAGTAGCTAAATCTTTTGTATTGGTGGTAGAATGTAGAATATGCATGCTATGGGTTATGTTTATGCTTACATGAGATTGTGATTCAATCTTGCTGCAAATCCCTTCATATGATTCTTAGTTGCCTATAAAATATATTCGAATTGAGTATAGTGACAAACTCTTGGTCAATGAAAGCTATAGGATTGTATGTTAGTGATTTGCAGCATGCTAGATAAATGGTGTTTGTGACAAGCACCTCTAAAGTATTGATATTGATCTTTCATGATATGTGTCTTAAATTTGCCTAGACGACTTGCTTAGCAGACTTGATCGAAGGTTCTACGCACTGAACTTGTGAGCATATACGTAACCCATGCATGTGTATTTGATTTATACCACCAACCGTTTTCCAAACTTGTTTACAACAATCTGATTTCTCGTTGCTATTGTTCAAAGGAAACGATTCTCTAAACATTTGAACTCGTTGACTGAAATTACTTGCAAAAACCTCAAGCAAAGCCACGTTAGGTCCCGAGAGAACGACACTCGGGGACAACTTGCAATTGCACTCTAGTTTTTGTAGTGATAAGTGTTCTTAGGCGTTTAAAACAAATTTAATTGGTGAAAAACGACATCATCAGATTGCATGACAACTATAAGTAGCTAAACTTCTCGTTGGTGATAGTATGTGATTTCTTAGCGAAGGGTTGATAATTATGCTAATGGCTATATCGCGCATTGCTTTATTTCTTTGATCTATCTAAATCTCTATCTTCGTATTGTTGATGAATTACTGAACACAATTGGACAATTCATTGATCTTTTGATCTATCTAAATCTATATCTTCGTAGTGTTGAATAATTACAACTGGACAATTCATTGATCAAAGATCTCCATGCAAGACCGAGGAATTTATGCATGATTATTAACCCGTTATGCTTTGAATGACCATACTATCACCAATCTCCATTATTTGTTAAGAAAAACCTTTGCTAAGTCGTCTGCTATTTTATTTCTCAAGTTAAATTAGATAAAGATAGTTATAGTCCTTAGAGATCAACACTCGAGGTTATTCTACTGCTACACTACGGTTTTCATTGTAGTTGTGAATTGCCTTTGGCTAAATACAAATTTATTTGATTAATCGAGTCTGACAAACCGCTTTCATCAAATTGGTGCCGTTGCCGGGGACTATACTCCTTTTTTATGTTTAGCTTTTATATATTTTCAGCATTCAATTCCTAGAATTAGTAGTTTAGTTTATTTTGTTTTTTTTCTTGATACTATTTTCAAATTTTTCTCGATTTATCGTTGAATTTCAGATGTGGCGATTTCTAACAGGACTGATTTTCGGTTGTGAGTTACTTCTGTCAAAAGATATTCAGGTCTTGTGATGGCTCGGCCACTTTTGAAATCATGGGTTCAACCCAACAAAGCACTGATGAGAGGTCCGGCTATTGTTCTTTCTGCTGCAACTCGAGATTTGGAAATCAAAAGTTGCATGTTCCAGCAACTCCCGAGGTTCTATGGATTGTCTAGGGAGGATGTTATGGGATACTTGAATGATATTGACAATTTTGTCAAAAATCTTCCAAGGCCCGGAGCAAGGATAACGGATGATGAGCTGAGGATGAAGGTTTATGCTATGGGGCTTGGTGATAAAGCCAAGGCATGGTTAGGCTCTCTGGAAGCCGGATCACTAGACACCTGGGCCAAGGTGTATTCTGCTTTTATGGAGAAATATTTTCCCCATACTTTGACCGCCGCGCTGAAGGCGCAAATTACTGGTTTCAAGCAAGACTATGATGAGACCATCTACACCGCTTTCGAGAGGTTCAAGGACCTCAAGCACAAGTGTCCACACCATGGTTTTGAGCTTCCTGATCTTGTCCAGCACTTCTACAATGGACTCACATATGAGAGTCAACAGGTGGTGGATTTCCAATGCCGTGGTACTATCTGGGAAGAGACCGCCGAGGATGTGTGGGCGTGTTTCGAAAGGCTTGCTAAAGGATCTCAGTTCAAGGATCCAAGAGCAATGGTTAGGAGGCGTGGACCTGAGGCTCCACCCAACCAGGAGATCCCAATGCATGAAGTGAATGGTGTGAGTGGCGATAGGTTCGAAGGTTTCGCCAATCAGATGAGGCAAGCTCTAAGTGGCCTAATCGGAACATCTCTCTCCAACGAGGTATGTGGGGTGTGCAAGAATTATGGGCATGGGGCTCATATGTGTAGATCAGATCTAGCACGAGAAGATGTTCACTGGGTAAACCGTAGTAATCCTACTCCTAAGGTCGAAGCATCTACATCCAAGTCAGAAACTCTCTTGGATAATCTACAGAAATTGGTGGATTTCACCCAAGTGTTTTTGAAGAGATACGAGGAGGATTCGACGAACATCAATACTCGTCTGGATCAATTGGAAGCTAGAGCTAGTAGAGAGCAGGGGAAGTTACATAGCAACAATGAGAGGTCCATGTCGATCAACTTGGTGGGAGATCTTCCGGTGGAAATCACCATTAAGCAAGTTGATGCGTGTGAGTGTGGTGCAAAAGACAAGCCTCCATTGGCCAAGGACGAAGATAAAGATCTGGGACTCAACGTAAGTAATGAAGAACCTAAGGATCCTGAACCAATTCCTGATAGCTTTGATGTTAAGGTTGGGATTGGTAGTCTCGATGACGTCCGTGCTGCACTAGATACGGGATCTTACTCGAATGTGCTACCCATGAATGTGTTTGAGAAGAGTGGCCTTGGAGAGCTTTCGAAGCATAAGGCCATTGTGCAACTAGCGAATGGAACCTTTGTACGACCCGAAGGCATTCTGAAGAATTTATTGGTTAAGATTGGTGAAGCTTCTGTGTACACCAATTTCGTTGTGATGTCGGCATCTACACCTGGGATGAGTGATGTCGTTCTCTTGGGGCAAACCTTCTTGACCAATCTACGCTCTGTAATCGACATCTACCGAAGAACTTGCACGATTGAGGTGGATGGCAAGCAACATGTGTTGCGAGCCATATCTGATCCTAGTCCTCGCTTTAATGCTTCTCATACTATTAACTATTTTAGTCTTGTTGTGTATGTCCATTCTCATTCTCAGGTACTAGGTATGAGGAAGAGATCAATGAAGGGGAAGTCTAGTACCCGTAAGGGCAAGACCTAAGGAGCGCGAAGAAGTCGAGTCAGAGACTTTTTAAACAATGGCGCTATCCGGGAGGCAACCCGGAGTTTTATCGCTTTCTTGCATTGCATGCATGTTTATTTTTCGTATGTTTTTGGTGATAAAATAAGTTTTAAGATGATAATTTTGCGTTTTGGGAGGAAAAAGGCGTCTCTAGGAGTCTGGAGATGCCAGGCGAACCGCCCCCCATGTGGGGCGATTCGCCTGGCAAGACCAGGCCGCCTGGGACATTCTGGATGCCCCAGGCGAATCGCCCCCCACCTGGGGCGGTTCGCCCCGGGTGTCCAGAAATCCGGAGGTCCGGATTTTCGTTCGAATCCCCATTTTTCTCATATTATGCTATATTATTGATCTTTTTACTTCTTTTATCGCCCGTTTTGGTTTCTCGCGAGTTTCCTTGAGTCCTATAAGTTACAGGTACAAGTTAGCTCTCACCTTAAATCCACTTTCGACGTTCGGGACGAGCGACGACGTTCAGGTTTGGGGAGGGGTTATCGCTGGGTATTTCTATACTTGTTTTGCTTATGATTACTCGTGAAACCTTTTGTTTTCATTTGCATTTACACGTTTATTGCTTTCTTAGTATTTAGTTGCATACACTACATTCATCCTAGGATAGTCTTGCATGTTTTATGTGGAGTTTATTGCCAAATTTTTTGAACTTTTTTATTGGGTAGATTAACTAGTTATGACATTGATCATATGCTTCATCTCTATGAATTTGTTTGAGGTTTTTCTCGCTTGGCTTGTCACATTTAACTTCGCACTTAGTTAAGCTTGGTAGTCTCGACATCACTTAGTGGTGTTTTCTCTACTGCGGTTCACGAAGGCCTTTATAATAGGATGATGCGTGTTAGGATCTTATGGTTATTTTTCCGAGTAATTATGTACCTAAGAGGAAACAAGTCTTCACCTTGCTTTGAGATTGCTAAATGCCTAGGAAGGAGGTAGTGTGAGATTGTGTGATCCTTTGTTTGCAACATATTCTTTCGAATAGGTTTGGGGAGGGGGTTACGCTATCATTAGACTTGTTTTTCAATTTTGTGTTGTGAGTTTATATTTCTTTTTCGTAAATTTTGTACTCCAACCTATTCTTTCGAATAGGTTTGGGGAGATCGTTTTTGTGTCATTGTTTCTTTTTCATTGTGCTACTGCTGGCTAAAAAAAATTGAAAAAAAAGAAAGAAAAATTCCAGGAAAAAAAGAAAAAAATCTGAAAAAGAAAAAAAAAGAAAAAAAAAAGAAAAGAGAAAAGACCCCAAAAAACGCAAAGAAGGGTCCAAAAAAAAGAAAGCCAAAAAGCAGTTTAGCAAAGTGTTGTGTCTCATTTTCCAATTCTTGTAATGTTCGTAATCGTGTTGTAATTTTTTGTCTTTTGTTTTTGAGTGTCATTTGTTCTAGACCACCCTCGTCCTGCCATTCAGGAAGTGGTGAATAGCTTAAGGCTTTGCTTGAGAGATGGGTAGAATAGGGGAGTGTTATCTTTTATAGGGAACCCTCCTTCGTTTGATGAGAGCCAGTACTGGTTCGACCTCTTTGAGGAAAAGTCTTAACTTGGTGAACAGCAGTAAGACCTCAGTTTCATAGGCACGGGACAACCATTCGTATCTTAACATGTTTCATTACGTCGTCACTGACTAGGTCCAGGTAGAGAATGTTACGAGAGACTATCTTGTCTTAACATAAGTGCTTATGTGGATGTGTATGAGTCAATCGAGGCATTCTTAAACCTATATTTATGTTTTGATTTATATGGTTTTTGTTCATATGTTTTTCGATAGATTCGGTAGATTAGTTCATTTTATTTGGCATGAGACTCGATTTTTTGTGTTGCATTGTTTTTTGCATTAGAGTCTAGCTTAGTTGCTTGAGGACAACCAAAGGTTCGGTTTGGGGAGTTTGATGAATGGGTATTTTACACTTTCATTTGAGTATTTTTCACCTATTTTAGCTATCCTCTATGTTAAGTTAGCTATATTTTAGTGCATTTTATTAGAATAGTGTCACGTTTCCCTTTAGTTTTTATTTTACAGGTTTTGGTTGAAAATCGAGGTTTTCCGGGCAATTATATTGAAGTAGATAAGGAATTGGTGTTCCAGAAGCCTATTTGGAGTATCTGAAAGATTCCGGATAGGATTTGAAGTCTAGGGGTCGAATCTGGAGGCTAGAAGGCCACTAGAAGTCAGAAACCGAGTCCGAAAAGGGGAAGAAATCCAAAAACACGTCGAAAACGCGTTCTGGGCCGAAAATTACTCACGGGCGAGTCGCCCGGGATGTGGGGCGAATCGCCCCACACCAGGCGAATCGCCCGGTGTGTGGGGCCCTTCGCCCCACACAATTCGAAGCCTATATATAGTTGCTCAGTTTTTTACCGTTTTTCATACTTTTCCAGACCTTTTCTCTCACCTTTCTCTGTAGTTTTAGGTAGGAATTTCCCAGAGCCTGTTCTGGGGGTTCTTAGCTTAGGAGATACTTTTTCTTAGCAGTTTGGAGCTTGTAAGATCGCGATTCTTCGGAGATTGACAACCTTCGGTAACATTGTATCTTACAGTTTTTCTACTTATTTTTATATATCTTTCATCATGTTTTCATTCATTCGTGGTATGATTTCTGTTGATTGCATGACAACTATAAGTAGCTAAACTTCTCGTTGGTGATAGTATGTGATTTCTTAGCGAAGGGTTGATAATTATGCTAATGGCTATATCGCGCATTATACTCTGAGTTATTGCTTTATTTCTTTGATCTATCTAAATCTCTATCTTCGTATTGTTGTTTAATTACTGAACAGAATTGGACAATTCATTGATCTTTTGATCTATCTAAATCTATATCTTCGTAGTGTTGAATAATTACAACTGGACAATTCATTGATCAAAGATCTCCATGCAAGACCGAGGAATTTATGCATGATTATTAACCCGTTATGCTTTGAATGACCATACTATCACCAATCTCCATTATTTGTTAAGAAAAACCTTTGCTAAGTCGTCTGCTATTTTATATTCTCAAGTTAAATTAGATAAAGCTAGTTATAGTCCTTAGAGATCGACACTCGAGGTTATTCTACTGCTACACTACGGTTTTCGTTGTAGTTGTGAATTGCCTTTGGCTAAATACAAATTTATTTGATTAATCGAGTCTGACAAACCGCTTTCATCAAATTTCTATTACTTATTTTTCTTATGATAACTCGTGAAAACCTTTGTTTGCACGTTTACCGCTTTCTTAGGATTTAGTTTGTTCGTATGCATTCATCCTTAGTCTAGTTTTGCATGATGTTGTGTGGAATTTATTGCGAAATTAATTGAACTTTTTTATTGTATAGACTAAGTGTTTGTGACCATTGCCCATACATTGCATCTCTATGGAATAGTTTGAGGTTTGTCTCGCTTGGCTTGTCATATTTGTACGTGCACTAGTTAAACTTGGTAGTCTCGACATCACTACGTGGTGTTTTCTCTACTGCGGTTCGCGAAGGCCTTATAAAATGTTGCATGTTAGAGTCTTTGGTTGTATTCCCTTGTAATTATGTACGTAAGAGGCAACAAGTCTTCACCTTGCTTATTGAGATTGCTAAATGCCTAGAAAGGAGGTAGAGTGAGGTGTGTGATCCTTTGATTGAAACCTATTCTAACGAATAGGTTTGGGGAGGGGGTTACAATTTGTATGACTTGTTTTTCGTATAGTTGAGTCATGTTGAGTTTGTTTTTCTTCTTCTTTGTGAGTTTGTGCTCCAACCTATTCTTTCAAATAGGTTTGGGGAGGTCGTTGTAGAGTCGTAGTTATTTCCTTTCATTGTGCTACTGCTGGCTATATACAAAAAAAAAAAAAAAAGAGAAAAAAGAAAAAGAAAAGAGAAAAATTCCAGAATCTGGAAAAAAAAAAAAAAAAAAAAGAAAAAAAAAGGAAAAAAGAATAAGACCCAAAAAAGCAAAAGAAGGGTCCAAGCAAGCCAAAAGCAGTTTTAGCAAAGTGTTGCATTATTTTTCAGCTTTTGTAATAGTTCGTAATCGCGCGAGTTGTAAATTCTTCCTTGTGTTCTCGTGTCGCCTAGTCCAAGGCTTGTCCTAGACGACCCTCGTCCTACCATTCAGGAAGTGGGGAAGAGTTTTTTCTTTAAGAGTCGGGTAGAATAGGGGATTGTTGTCTTTTAGGGAACCCTCCTTCGTTTGATGAGAGCCAGTATTGGTTCGACCTCTCTTGAGGGAAAGTCTCACTTGGTGACTAGTAGTAAGCCCTCGGTTTCATAGGTACGGGGCAACCATTTGTATTTTCGACATGCATCATTACATCGTCATTGACTAGGTCCAGGTAGAGAATGTTACGAGAGACTCTCTTGTTTAACAAAGTGCATATGTGAATGTGTATAGGTTCAATCGAGACATTCTTCAACCTACTTCCATGTTATGATTTGTATGGTCTTTGTTCATAAGCATTTGGTAGATACAATCGATTATTTCTTCTTGTTTGGCATGAGACTCCTCTTTGTGTTGCATGTAGGTTGCATTGAGTCTAGCTAGTTGCTTGAGGACAAGCAAAGGTTCGGTTTGGGGAGTTTGATGACAGTGTTTTTTACACTATCATTCGAGTCTTTTTTCACCAATTTAGCTATCCTCTTGGATGCATTTTAGTGCATTTTGTTAGAATAGTGTCACGTTTCCATTTCTTTTGCTATTTTCAGGTTTTAGGTGAAAATCGCACTTTTGGATGCAAATCATGGCGAAACATTGAAGTTTTGGTGTAACAAGATCACCCGTGGTGTGTCAAGGAGTATCGGGACGTGTTTCAAGGCCAAAAGACCAAGTTTCGGAGCTCAAAGTCGTGCCCAAGGCCAAGGAGAACATGAAATATTCGAGATATCTTGTATGAGGAGGAAACGGTAGTTCATTCGGAGTTCGGGTGAAGATTTTGGAGCCTTTGAAGTGAAATCTCGAAGTTCCATTTGCATAGTCTCAGTATTTTGGGCACCAGTCTTTCATACGACATTGGATTGGGTTGAGATTACAACCTACGCGTAGCTAACTCAAAGAGCTATCCAATGGTGGGTCTGACGCGCCCGGAATCTCTGTTCGAACTTATGGAAAACTTGCTGCCCGTGTCAGGCGGACCGCTGCGTACGGGGCGGTCCGCCGGGGAGCTTCCGACAGCTATATATAACTTTGTAAAAGCTACGATTTTTCATATCTTTCATCATTATTTGACATACTTAAACCCTAGAGCTTGTTCTGGGTATATTCTCTCTTGGAACCTTTGTAACTTAGCGAATTTGGAGCTAGAGGAGAGATTTGGACACCGTTTTATCTCACCTTGCTAGATCTTTGTGAGTTTTAGCCGTTCACCGGAGATTGACAACCTTTGGTGGTAACTTTGTATCTCACAATTCTGCTATTTATCTTTCAATTCACCATGTTTTCATTCATTATTGCTTCAATTATGATTGTTGATTGTGTTATTGATATGAGTAGCTAAGCATCTAGTTGGTGGTAGTATGTGAATTCGTAGCTAGGGTGCATATTATGCATGATTGAGTTTCTGAGTCTTTTACTTGTTTAATTATCTTAATTCGATTCTTTGATCCAACTAAGCCATATATCTTCGTAGAAAAGTTTTAGAAACACTAGGACAATTCAACATCATCGATTCGATTATATATAATTTGCAAGTACTGCTTGAACTAAGACTGACAACCTTAGCCAAGTATTAGTATAGATAGGAAGCTTTCAAAATACACGTCTACAAATATGTCTTTGGTGTTTGTAAATCGAATTAATTTTAAGGCAGTACGAGTTGCACTTTCATGCATAATTAGAACTTGATGCTTAGAACGAGCATACTATCACCAGCTTTCTCCATATATTGTTAAGTTAAGTTAGAGATAAATTTGTTTTCTGAAATTATATTTAGTTAATTAGTTAAAGCTAGTTTAGTCCCTAGAGATCGACACTCGAGGTCATCTTACCTCCGCACTACGTGTTTTGTGTAGTTGTGAGTTGCCTTTTGGCTTTCAAACAAATTTATTTGATTGTTCGAGTCTGACAATCTCGTTCATCAACTTGCTGAAAAGCAAGGTGATACTGTTGTTGACTTGGAAGTGGTTGCAAACACTTCTACTGATCAACAACCAATTCTTCTGGAAGCTGAAAACGCTGCCCCTGCTCCAGCAAATGAACATACTGTAAGAAAATACGGTCAGAGTTACCCCTAGGGTACGCAGCGGAATTTCAAAAATTTTCTTAACACACAGGTTAATTGATTATGTATATGCCGTATATATTTAAACACGTCAATTAGAAGACTAACCTTACTTCCAAAGCAAGCACAGCTTCCAAGTCTTCATAATAATCCGGTGTATCTTCTCCTTCGTCGAAGTCGAAGATATCTGCAATACTCTGATTATCTGCAAGACAATAAAAGTTAGTTTCCATCTCCTAGAACCTCAACCTTGGTATCCACAGATGAACAGCCTATCGGAAGAAAGCTAGGATATTCTTTGTGTGACCAAGAAGATGGGACGGCGATTTTCCTCCGGCAAGAGGGGTGGCGCGCGCGGCTTATAGAGGAGAGGGGGAGAGCTTTTATTTTCTCTAAGAAAGGTAGAATAATTCTCTAAGAATTTGATACTGAAAAAGCTCTCTAATGACTTATATAGTAGTCAATAGAAGCCTAAAGCATAAGCAATTAGACTTCATAAAGGAATAAGAATCTAATTCTTAAAGCACTAGAAACCAATTTCAAGTCTAGATTCATTCCCAATTAAATTAAAACTCAATCAGGAAAATCTAACTTATCCCTTGGACTTCTAATAGAGGAAGGAGTCGAACTCCTTCCCCTACTCAGCTCGCGCGTGCGCGTGTCCTACGGGAGATAGGTGGGTCCCGATTTTGGGACCCACTTATAGTTCTAAGGCAATTCAAACTCCAAGTAGATTTTGCCCATGTGCATATGTTAATTCTAAATTAGCATATACTTTCAAATCAAACCTCTATTATATTATGGGTCACACTATGTGGTGATTCAGCTTATCTGAATATCCTTGAAGATGGAATCGCAATTAATTTAGAATTAATTGTGATTGATGAATTATAATTGATTTGGAATTAATTATAATTATTTGTGGCTCAATTAATAATTTGAAATTATTAATTGAATTGACTAATTAATTGTATTTCATGTAAATACAATTTATATTTTAGAAATATAATAGAGGTTTGATTTGAAAGGATATGTTAATTTAGAATTAATATATGCACATGGGAAAAATCTACTTGGAGTTTGAATTGCCTTAGAATTATAAGTGGGTTCCGAAATCGGGACCCACCTAATCCCCTTGTATAGCCGCGCGACCAGTAGTAGTATGGGGAGGAGTTCGACTCCTTCCCATATTAGAAGTCAAGGGATAAGTTAGATTTTCCTGATTGAGTTGTAATTTGATTGGGAATGAATCTAGACTTAAATTGGTTTCCTTGTGCAATAAGAATTAGATTCTTATTCCTTTATGAAGTCTAATTGATTCTTCTTTAGACTTCTATTGACTACTATATATAGTAGACTATTAGAGAGCTTTTGACATGGTTGATTGCAGATCATTCTGATTAACCGAATTCTTAGAGAATTATTCTACCAGTTTTCTTAGAGAAAATAAAAGCTCTCCTCCCCTACACCTCTAACCGCGCGCGCCACCTTCCAACCGGAGGAAAATTGTCGCCCCATCTTCTTGGCGTTTCTGATGCATGGCATTGGAGGGGAGGGGTAGAGGGTCCGTACACGGTTAGATTGGGTTATAAAGTTCAAGTTTCTGACGCGCCTTATGAGCCGTTGCTAGTTGGCTTGGAGACTTTCAATTGGGGGCGTCGGATTTGGGTTCCTTGGATTCCTTTGAAAGTTTATGGTTTTATGTGGAAATTGTCATGGAATCGTATTCCAACTTTGGATAATTTGTTAAGAAGACACATTTTACACGAGTTGGTGGTTAATGAGTGTAAGTTTTGTGTAGGGTGTGAGGAGACGGCGCTACATTTATTTGTTTCTTGCTCTTTTGCTGTCGAGGTTTGGAAAGGGGTTGCAAGTTGGGTCGGTTGTGGATATGCTACCGTAGGGTCTGTGGTTGAGGCGGTGGATGGGGGAATTTTGTTGTCCCAAGATTTGGCCAGAGATTTGCGTACCGCGTTAATTCATGGCGTTTGTTGGGCCATTTGGTTGTCGAGAAACGAGGCGTTTTTTCAGGGGTCCGTGAGTATGTCGGTCAATTTGATTGATAAAGTGAAGTTGTTGGTGTGGTCTTGGGCTAAATGGAAGGGCAGATTGGGAGCAGATTATGACTTCTCATCGTGGTTGGTAGCGCCTCGACTCTACTGGATATAGAGGGTGGTGTTTTGGTGGGGTTTTAGTTAGGGTTGGGAGCCGTGTTACTGTACTGGTACTATTCTGTCCTTCGGTGTTGCTGCTGGGTTTTTGGAGTTGCTGCAGGATGTGTTCTGTCGTTGCATTGTTGTTGCTGTCAGGTTTGCGTAGTTTATATTCGTTTGAATTTTCTTGTCTGCGGTTGGTTTTGCAGGTGTGTGCGCACTGTTTCTGGCCGTTCGTTGTTGGGGAGTGCTTGTGCTGCATGGACTGGTGTCTGTCATGGCTACTGTCGCGCAGTGTCTGTAGCATGGCCTGCTGCGTAGCTGTTGCGCGGTGATTGTCGTCTGGTGTCTAGGGGGAAGGTAGCTGTTGTGGTTGGGTGATGCAGGGTGCTAATAGGGAGCTTTTACTGTTTCACGGTTAAGTTTTTTATTTTCGAGTGTCACGCTTCTTGTGCTTTCTTGTGTTAGCAGTTTACGCAGGGGTTCGGCGGTCGGCAGCGGCTCTATTGTTGGTTGGTGCTAGGTGGTGCAATATGTCTTGCGACCTGGTGGGCTAAGGTTTTGAGCAGGGGAGCCTTTTGCTCTTTTTATGTATGCTTGATTGTTTTACTAGATTTGATCTTCTCTGGCGGTAGTTGTGTTGTGTTGACAGGTCTGGACAGTACGTTTTTCTTGGGCTCCTTACCTTGGTGTGGTTCTTGAGGGTACGCTATGTCGTTCATTTAAGCCGAGGGTCGTTAACTTACGGAAATGACTTGCTTTTGACTATCCTCCTACGAGTTGGAAGTGGGGTTGTGGTGCTGCACCATCGCCTGGGAGCTGTGGGAGTGCGGGCCTAATTTCAGTTGGTTCGAATCACATACGTTGATCTAGAGTTCGAAAGGCCATTGTTTTAGTCAGAGCTTCGGTTTTAGATTCCTGGGGATCATAGCATAGCTAGAGTCTTTCGGGTTTCGTGTCGTGGGTTACTTCCATTAGCTTCTTTGGCTATTTGGACCCTCTTTTGTACTAGAGATTAGGTGATACATCTATGACCTTACCTTGTATCATGATTGGGGTATACCCCTCTTACTCTAGTACACGACTTTGGTTTAATAAGCTTTTTTTGTGTTTAAAAAAAGGAATAGTGAAATTCATCCAAATGGCACAAGAGCATTTCTTCGTCTCCATTAAATTCTTCTTTTTTCCAAGTACTAGAGAATAAATAGTTGCAGGCATCCCCATTTTGAATTTACAAAATCACACAACACTTTCCGCTCCTCTCTCTCTCTCTCTACCCTCTCGCGGATCAATTTCACCCAGCACAAAACAAGAATTCGTTTCCGCAGCACCAATTTCTCCACATTCAATTGTACAATACGCAAAGAATTTTAGCGGTTTTTGGGGGGTAAAAATGGCAGCAAACATAGGCATCATGGACAGTGCCTATTTTGTTGGGAGGAATGAAATCCTTTCCTGGGTCAACGACAGGCTTCAGCTTAATCTCTCCCGTGTTGAAGAGGTAAAACGAATTTCTGCAGAATATTGATATGTAAATGTAAATGTTGAATCCATTTGCCAAATTGGGTTTTTTTATTTATTTTAAATTTAATTTTTCCTTTTTGTTTTTTTTGTTGATTGGTTTATGTGTTACAGTAAATTGTCTTACATTTCTCTTTCTATGTGTTGCCTTGATTAATGCACTTTGAAATTATGGGTTTCATTAATTTCCTTGCTTTTTTTTGTTCCTAGGGTTTTCTGTGTTTAGAATTATGTTTAAAATGTAAGTACCTTTTATTTGTTGCAATGTTGATTTTTCGGAAGTCAAAGTTGAAACCTGAACGAAAAAAGTCAAACATGGACAATTCTGGGAGAATGATTTAATTTTTGTAAATGCTGAAAACAAGCTTAAACCATGTTTGTAGTTTGTACAGGGTTTTTGCCTGAACTTGCAGTCTAGCCTGATAAGATCTGTTTAGTTTCCATAACGTAGTAATATTAGAGGCAAGAGTGCATGACTTTGATTTAGATGCAAACTTGTAGAGTACGTTATGTTTGAAATGGTGTCTGTTTCATGTCCTTCGATGGTTACTGTAAATGCTAACTGTATAGTGTATACCATGTTTCAGGCTGCTTCGGGAGCGGTACATTGCCAGATGTTGGACATGACCTATCCGGGGACTGTTCCAATGCATAAGGTGTCAACTGAAGTTTTTTTTTTTTTTTTTTTTTTTTTTTGGGTTCAGCAAGAGTCTACTGCTGTTGCATTACTGACATTTACTTTGTTGGTTAGGTGAATTTTGATGCTAAGACGGAGTATGATATGATCCAGAATTATAAAGTACTTCAGGAAGTTTTCAACAAACTTAAAATAGAAAAGGTGATAAATCTATTTTGTTTGTATCAGTTTACTATAGTAAGCCTCAATCTTTTTCCTACTTGTGTGTGCTGGCAGTCTTCCACTCCTGTTGAATGCTACTGCATCATGTCTTTTTATGTCTAAGATAGACATTTGCTTATCTTTTAATATGTTCTAGTCCTTTATCAGGATGAAAGGAAATTCAGATAAGAAAAGGGTCATGTTTGTCTTACTTTCTCTGCTTATGCCTGCTCACTTTGAGAACCATTTTCGTATATTTGGCCATTTCCAGGATGAAAGGAAATTCAGATAAGAGAAGGGTCATGTTTGTCTTACTTTCTCTGATTATGCCGGGTCACTTTGAGTTTCGTAATTTGGCCATTTTCGCAAATAGTATTAACCGGGTATTCTGGCACAAATTTCATCTTTCTCCGACATTCCAATATTCCATTTGGATCTGGGCATTACTTGTTTGTCATGCTCTTGTCCATTTAGTAGTAGTTTTATATTTTGATCATAATCTTTATCTTTTCCCAGGATTGTTTTGACACGTAAAAATGCACACTTGGGAAAACATTTGATAGCCATTAAACATAAGATCCCTATATGGCAGTGAGGATAAAATTGGTTATTTTTAATTGATAAAGGAATATGATTTGATGAAAGATGATATCATTACCCCACTTCATGAGGCTTGATGTAACATGTCCAGAAAAGTAAATTGTCTGAGTTATGTTGTTTGGAAGTCCTTTATTCAGGATATTTCTAACTTTGAATGACTAAACTATCATTTGTCACCCTTATGTCTATAATTTCTGCGTGAAATAATATTTTTCTAACCTATACTATATGGGCAGCATATTGAAGTCAACAAGCTTATCAAGAGGAGGCCACTGGACAACTTGGAATTTCTGCAATGGCTCAAACGCTACTGTGATTCAATAAATGGTGGCATAATGAATGAGTAATACATTCAGTGTGACTTTCTTTTTAAACATCAGTTACTTTGTTGCTTGTGGACTTAAATACTCGGTTGTGTGTTGTCCAGGAATTACAACCCTGTGGAGCGCAGAACTAAAGGTGGGGAGAAGAAAAATATCAAGGGTTCTCAGAGGAACGTTAAGTCATTGCAAACAAACAACTCTTTCAATTCTCGGTCATCTGAGTCAATGGGTGGTATAGGGTCTTCTGAACCTTTCCTTTTCTTGGTGTTACACGCTTTATCTCTTTACATTTATTTTTAATTTTATATCGGTAGCATTAAGGTTGATGTATTTCTTTGTTTTAGGTTCGAGGCAAGCAAAGACGATTGGTGGTACCTCTGATGGTGCCAATGATTCAGCTGAGATCGAAGCCATGACAAAAGAGGTAACAAGTTTTGGACATTTGAATTCTTCAATGATGTTAGTTGTGTATCTGTTTAGATTATTTGAAACTTATTTGTCATTGGCCTTGTAATGATCTATTCATTTAAGTCATGACTGTCAGCTCTCTACATTTCCTTCCATATCGTTGTTCTCACAAGTGCAAATCACATGATATCCAGATTACAGAGCTCAAGCTATCTGCTGACCTCCTGGAAAAGGAGAGAGACTTTTATTTCACTAAGTTGCGGGATGTAGAAATACTCTGTCAGGCACCTGAGTTAGCTAATGTCTCGGTAAGGTTTCTTGAATCCAATTAGTACCACTTGACTTCAACTTATGACTGTTG
This sequence comes from Plantago ovata, assembly GCA_028274465.1. Lineage (NCBI taxonomy): Eukaryota > Viridiplantae > Streptophyta > Magnoliopsida > Lamiales > Plantaginaceae > Plantago > Plantago ovata. Next base: position 99,499,454 of record CM051456.1, on the reverse strand, counting down.
TTCTTCGCCACAGTCCCAAAGACACATTGTTCTTAAAACTGTATTCCTGATTAGGCTGTTTCGTAGCTTCGGTATATTCATGAAAATGATTTGTGGCTCAAAGGAAAAAAAATTCTTATCATGTACCCAATTTGTGTAGTTGAAACTTTGAGATTTAAAGGTCCATAACGTTTGGCACTTGAAGTTGCATACTGAATTGTAATCATCTCACCAAACATTACTTGGTTCAATTTATGTTATAATCTGAGGATAATGTTTGAAGGTTCAATTTATATTATAATCTGAGGATAATGTTTGAAGGTTCAATTTATGTTATAATCTGAGGATAATGTTTGAAGTACCCACAAGATTTAACAATTGATATGATCGTTTTCTTCAAATTTCCTGCAGCTGGCTGTGGCAATCAAGAAGATATTGTATGCTGCTGATGATAAAGGATCAGCCCTTGCAGAAGCTCAAGAGATCGTGTCCGAATCGGCAAAGTTACAAGAAATTGAACTTTCAGATGATGATCACAGTTCACTGAATACAAACTAAAATGGGTGTGTTTCACAAACTGCTGATGATAACTTGTTTTCTCCAGAATTCAGAAGCCTGATCCAAAGGCTCCAGTTTAAAATGAATAGTTTCTCCAAGACTTTCAAATTAGAATGTATGTCACTGAGCAAAACATGCACGGTCTGTAGAAAATGTAACATGAACTTGTTCTCGTTCATGTTTGTGTTCAAGTTTCCCATTTGTACCTTGTATTCTTGTTCTATGTATCTCCAAATTCTAATATGCTCTTGATAAACTGTACTGTGGCACAAGTTATTCTAGCGCATGATTGAAATTGTGACAGTTATGATTGGAATGTTCCATGTATCTTCAAATTCTTCTATACCAGTTAACAGTTCCTGCTATTCTGTTTAATGTTTCATAATGGGACTCAAAAATCACAAGCAGGTACAAATAAGGTAAAGCAACAAAGTTAGTTTAAGGAGAACATCATTTTCTTACATCAACCAGGGATAAGAAAAGAATTCAAACATCTTAGGAAAGAACCTGTCAAAGTATGATACAATATGATCACTCAAGTATATCCTCTTTACAAAGGGGTAGGTGAAAGTTCACAGCATTGAGAAACCAGGCGTAGCATTACGTTATACTGCCATTAGTACCTGTAATCATCCTCATATCTGTAACTGTCGTCATAGAATGTGGAAATGTTACTCCTGGATGTTGTTTCTCTGTTGGACTACGCAGAGAGAGAACATGAAAACTCAATCAGGCTTCAGAATAGGTTATAGGAGTACCAAATCTTGCAGCAGCACTATTAAATCACCACGAGATTATAATTTAGATCAGATTTGTTTGAAAGATATAGGTTATGAATACCTTGTGAATCAGCTTCTCAAATGCTTCAGATCCATTCTCTTCGATATATTTCTCGGCTGCAGTTAAAATGTCATCTGGTTTGCTCAACACATCCTTCTTACGCGGCACATACCATATGTTAACAGACTTCTGGCGGGTAACCAGGTAAGGCCTAACATAATGTTCATACACGTATGCGGCTCCACTGAAGTATGGGATCACCAACCAGCATGTGAAGATGAGCTTTGCGTATGACCAGAAAGGTAACCTGGACCACACAACACCACCTTCGGTGAATTTGAACGGTTATACACAGAGGCAAAAACTAGTGTGTTAGACTTGGATCATCTAACGGTTACACAAATCTTACACATCAGGAATAATCCATGCCCCACACACCCAATGTGATGCGTATTCATGTAATTTGCACATAAAGTTTAGTATACATTAGGAATCACATATACCCATCCAAGTGTCCTAATTTGCACATCTAAAAAAAATTCTTCTCATACAAAGGAGATACTGCAGATAACATTGGAAATATCATTCTGTAAGAAATGAATGCATCCGAGAAAGAATAAGTACTTCCTAAGGACTAGGATCAAATCATTTGGTCTGAGTAGTAAGTTGTAGGATCAAATCATTACATTATAAGAAACTTCTCTAGGGGCATTTGGTAAACATACACAAACAAAAACTGTCTAGCTCCTCAAATCATGCCACCTACGAAAACAGCTCCATAAGAAATCACACGATGGTTTGTTCATGTCTATGTGTGTGTCTGTGTCGAGGGACACACACGGGGGTTGGGGGGTCAATATTGCAATCCAGGGGTGCCTCGTGGAATGACCCTCAGACAGAGAACGGCTAATCCCAAGATGCGTATCCAAGTGAAGACTACACGGAAAAGACTAATCCCAGCCAAGGAGGCCAAATATAAACAACTTAAATGAACTAAGTTGTCCATTGGTCAAAAGTCCACAAACGAACAACACAATAGTTACTGGAGTCGTAGAAACTCGCACTAGAACACTATAAGCAGAAGATCAATACCCAATCGAGAAGGCCATGTACATATATAATTTTAACCAAGACATTCTCTTGCCAAAAATCAAAAGTAATAAACATCACAATAGTTTCAGAGTCACTTCAAAGTTCAAACTCATACTAGCTTATTTGAGGAAAACAAGGATAGCCAGAAAAATAGAAAAGACGTAACTTCTAATACTCTTCTTACAGTAGCTGGATCACAAAAGAAACCCCCAACCCAAACCCAAAGAGAGAAAAATTCTGCAGTGCACAAGCTCTAATTTTCAATTACAACCACAGCACCGAGGTTCCACAAACCGCAGGAAAAACCGCAGGAACGAGAAGGTCTAGAAAGAGTCAATTAAGCCTTTGTACATTTAGAAAGAAGGATATCTTATTGACCACTAGCAACCAAATATATATACACAATATTGGGAAGAATCGACAGTTTTAGGGAAGTATATAAGGTCTTGAGCCATACTGCCATAAATCATAAGTGCACAAGGGAATAATGTGTAAATTTGTGACATTCACTAATAAGTAGATAAGGCACATGTAGAGCGCTTGCAAAAAGGATAGAAAGCAACAAAGAACAAAGTGTGCAGTTAACTGTTCCCAATGCTTGCAGATCATCATCTATGTTGATATCAACAACGTACTCTGAACAAATAAAAGTTTAAATTACATTAGTAAAGAAAAGTACCTATGATCAAATCTATGTTTTTACATGCATTTGAAACATTATTAATCACACATAAATTATCACAGATTGGAAACTTGCAGGTGACTGAGCGACCAATTCCACGACCTCGATATCCAAGTGGTTATTCAGTTAGAAAACCTTTGGAGAAGCTTTCTTCTGTTGACTTCCTCACCAAGAAATTGATAGAAGATTTCATTGTCCAAAGAAAATAAATGACAAGACTCTTAAAAGTAACTAAATGGAAATTCCAGGGTATGAAATTCCCATGATTCCTAACAGGAATACATGTGTTCAAGAGACTAAATAATCCCGTGAGATGTTTTGAAGTAACTCTATACTCTCTGGTGATGGAGTATTCCTTGAAATGTGTTCAAATCGACGCCAAGGCATTGTTGACAAGTAGGTGTGAAGTGCTTACAGAAACTAAAATCATGTGATACTACACATTTCATTTCACCCTACTTGGAAGAAATTGGTCCTCAAATAATTTGCATTAGTCAAAACTTGGGGCAATATCCTCGTGTTTCTTCCCATGATTCCAAACAGGAATACATGTGTTCAACAGTTTAAGTGACTAAATAATCTCCTGAGATGTTTGAAGTAGGTCTCTACTTTCTAGTGATAGAGTCCCCATTGGCTCTTCCACTTTTAAGAAGGTAGAAAATATGATTACTTTTCTATCTTGAACACTTACTCATACATGAAGGTATTAATAATAATATACTATAATATATACCATGTGAACAGCTTGTATTAGACAGTATAACAGTTAGACGGATGAGGATTGCAACATAGAGAAATAGGCCTAACACCTAGGATTTCTCCGTAATATCAAAGGTGGAGTTGAAAATTGGGTGGTAGTGATTCTTTAAGGTGTATTGACCATCTGACACTTCAAAAAGCCTCTCAATAAACATGACCTAATGTACTAACATAATGAAAAACCTATCACATAAGGGTCGAAACCGGAGCTAATAACTTAGCATTTTCTGCGCTATAAGCGTAATTGTACCACAATCATATGACTTTTCTTGAATTTAAACTAACTGATTGAAACTTAAACTAGCGAGCGAAAGCAACAGATACATGGACAGTTAAGTTACAAGAGAGCAAACTTACTTACCACTCAATTAGCTTGGCAAAGGTAAGCTCGAAAAGAGTGATCATGGAGTAGAGAATCCAATAAGTAAGCCATTGCTGATCATCAGCAGGCGACTTAGTCTCAATAGCTCTAATCGAGGCGTAACTGGAAAACAATTAAAACAAAACCCACACACACACCAACCAATACATAAGCACAAAGCAGTATCAATGAATAATTACAAGTACTTATCAATCAAGTAAAATTATACTACAAATCTACTTACAGAGGATAAACAAGACTAACCACTGGCCTGCATTAGACAAAAAAAAAAAAAAAAAAAAAACAGGAAAAAGGTACAAATTAGGCAAACTTTCAAATGTACGGGTGAATGATAGTCAAAACCCAGATTGAATTGAAAGAGAGAAATGGGGAAAGGGAGAAGAAGTACGGACCCAGCAAGAATGTCGAAGTTGGATGCGAGAAGTTTAAGGAGGCTACCGAGTCCAGATCCTCCACCACCCATTTTAGGGATGCTTTGTTTGCGGGGAAAGTAATTAATTTGGTGTTAGATTTTGGTTTGATCAGAGTCAGTGAAGTGGAGACTTCGAATCAAGAAGAAGAAGGTAAAGTGAAGTTTGTATAGGACAGCTGTGGTCATCATATTGCAAGGAATTGGTGACTAACCCAAGATTCCACTTTATTTTTTACGAATTAAAACGTAGAGAGTACATAAAACTTACTTCAAAGATTGTGTGTTTAAAGACCATTACACTAGAGACATCTTTATCGTACAAGGATAGCTTAGTCACTTTTTAGAGAAATTCGACTGCTTGCGATAATTTTCGAGTATTAATTTTGTGTACATCACTCCGCCTCCGTGCAGCTCCATTGCTACCGCATTTTGTAGCTCTTCGCGTGGCCTTCGCCACACACATTGTTGCTTGCTTCACTTCCAACCCGATTTTTGTCACCAAGCATTGATCCAATAGTAGTCAAGTAATGGAGAATTGATCTGTTTTGTTTATTGGAGCGATTGATTGGGAATTTAATAAAGAAGAATGGTCGAGTAGTAAGCGGAATCGATATTATGTATAGGATACATAACATTAGACTTAATTGTAATGTCTTATGACTAACTTTTGATGTCTTTTTTGTAATTTTTCGAATTTTAGAAGACAAAGTCATGTTGTCTTTATGATTATGCGAAATGACTGTAATATCCTTACTTTGTGCTCTCCAAAGTTGCAGCCTAAGAGAACCTATAACGATGACTCAATTTTGGGTTACGCCCGCAACTTTTTCGAAAAATCGATCTTAATGGCAACCCACATGTGGGGCGTGACTCCAAGCAAAATGCCAACCAAACAATTGGGTCAGTGTTTTGCTCACACTTGTGAGCAAAACCACAACCCATTGTTATGTGTTAAGGTCCAATGGGAGTGGGACAAGTACCGAATAATGTTTTTTCTTTTTTGAGTTTTAATGATTTTTTTCGTCTCGTATTAAATTTAACACTTATTTCGTTGACCTTTTACAACTATGTTGCAACAAACAAATATATTATGAGAGAATAATCATTATATTTTTGTACTAAAAAATATATTTATCCTCTTTTTTAATACGATCCGGAATTAATTCCAGGTTCAACATACATTTTAAAAAATTGTTAAATTTAGGACGAGAAGAAATTAATATTTAGATGGAAGATAAAGATTGGACCTACAATGATGAAACAAATAGTGTTATTTATTGCCTAGTCAATTTTTTTGACCAATCAAAGAGATGTTTTAGAAAAAAATTTATAGTTAATATTTTTTGAAACTCTATAAATGAAGTCCAATATTGATACATTTTCACACTTCAACCACTTGTGCTTCTACATTTTAGATTTTCTCTCTAACAGCTAATTCCTTTGAAAATGATCCTCAATAGTAGAACAAGGTTTTCGCTTTTACGGAAGTCCAACAGTTTGTACAGGTTCATGAAATTCAAAAATTCGCAAACTTCTGAAAACCCAGAAAACTCTTCTTACAATGTAAATCCCTCATTACCTTTCCAAAACTCTCCAAACACTTTCATTCCCTCTGGAGATTTCAATATCTATTCTCAAGGTTTTGGAAGCTCTAGTAACACTCCACAACACACAATAGATGATTACTGGCCTGAGTGTACTTTTGTCCCAAAAACCCAACCACATGTCCAACTATCAACTAATGCCTGATGATGTTGAACCTGAAAAACCGATGAAAAACACGACTGGAAATGAAAACACTCGATAGTAGGAAGAGGAGGAGGATGACGCTTAAGTTTCGCTGGATAGTGATGAACGTGTATTTTACACTTTCATTCGAGTCTTTTTCACCAATTTAGCTATCCTCTAGGTTAATTTAGCTTATATTTTAGTGCATTTTATTAGAATAGTGTCACGTTTCCCTTTTCTTTGCATTTTTCAGGTTTTAGGTAAAAAAATGTATTTTTATGGGCAATATTGATGAAGAGGACGAAGATTTGGTGTTTCGAGGACATTCGTGGTGTATCTAGAAGGTTCAGGATGAGATTTGAGGCCTAGGAGACGAGTTTCAAGGCTTAAAGGTCACTAGAAGGCAAAATCTGAGTCCGAAAAGGAAAAGAAGACCAAAAATCTCGCTCTCGCCGATCTGGACGTCCCAGGCGAACCGCCTGGGACGTGGGGCGATTCGCCCCACACCAGGCGAATCGCCCGGCACCTGGGGCGGTTCGCCCGGGGGGTTTCCGAACTCTATTTATATATTTGCCTATTTTTCTACGTTTTTGAGACCTGTTCACATTATTTTGAGAGACAAATTCTCCAGAACCTGTTCTGGGAATTATTAGCATAGAAGACTCTTTTTCTTATTGATTTGGAAGCTTTAGCATAGAGATTGGACATCTTTGATTTTCGATTCTTGCTTATGAGTTAGCAATTCATCGGAGATTGACAACCTTCGTTGGTAACTTGTATCTCACGATTTTTCTGCTTTTATTTATTTCATTCATCATGTTTTCATTCAATCTTGTTTTGATTCTTGTTGATTGCAATATGAGTAGCTAAATCTATCGTTGGTGATAGTATGTGATTTCTTAGCTAGGGTTCTTGATTATGCATGAGTGGCTTCGCGCGTTTAAGACTTGATTTATTGTTTTATTTCTTTGATCTATCTAAGCCATCTATCTTCGTAGTGTTGAATTGAAAGGAACACACAGGACAATTCATGATCATAGATCTCTATACAAACTTCAAGTACTTCATGCATGATTATTACCCGTTGCTTTGAATGACCATACTATCACTAAGACCGCCTGCATCGGTGCCGGGATGAGCTCGGCATGGGTAAGCGGCGTCCCGACGCCGCGGCGTAGCGTCCCATTGATGGATTAACGCCGGGGCATGGAGGCCGGCGTCTGAACTTTCTTCACACCGCGTCGTCTCACGACGCGGTGAAGAAGAAAGACGTTAATTGAGGGGATGCCACTTGGCAGCCCCTCAATGGTCCCATTTTCTTTTTTTTTTCTTTTTCTTTTGTTTATTTACTTTTCCCTCAACGGACAAAAACGGCTATAATTCGAAAAATAAAAATGCAAAAATAAATAAAAATCACCAACGGCTCTATTTTTTCGAGATCTATAAATAGAGACCAATCTCGGCTATGTTTGGAGCACCCCATCTCCAACCCCCATTTCTCTCTTAATTAAACTCAAAATACACTCTTAACATCAAAACCCCCCTTAACCCTCCATTTTTTTGTCCGGTGAGATGGAGTTCAACGGTCAGCTTTACACTCGTGAAACTCTTCATATATGAAGGAATATGAGAAAGAGTTGTACGCAGAGCTCATGAGCCAACTTCGCAAACCGTTGTTGAACTCTACCTCACCGAATGTTGTTCGCCCTTTGTTTCAAAACGAGCCCGAAGAGCCAAACACCCAAAATTTCCCATCTCCTCAGTCTCAGATACCGGGAATGTTCTCCCAAACTCCTGAGTTCGTTGCAGAGACTCAGCCCCAAAATCAGCCAAAGCCAACGGGTCGTAGTCGAAAAGGGAAGGAGGCCGCCACTGCTGATGCGACAAACGCCAAGATGATTACTTTGTGCATCAAGATGATTACTTTGTCTGCAAGCTAGATGCTGCAGGCCGTCAGGGGTTATCCACACACCAAAAATGTACCGCAGCCATTCGAATGCTAGCTTATGGGTGTTGTGCTGACTCGATTGATGAGTATTGTCGCCTTGGTGAAAGTACAACTTTGAAATGTCTCTCGCGTTTTTGTGACGCTGTGGTTGCAGAGTTTGGCGCAACCTACATGAGGAGGGCCAATGAAGACGACTTACGGTGACTTCTAGCAATCAACAAAGTAAGAGGCTTTCCGGGCATGATTGGGAGTATCGACTGTATGCACTGGATATGGAAGAACTATCCGACGGCGTGGCACGGTCAATTCCAAGGGAAATGTGGAAGTCCTACCCTTGTGTTAGAAGCTGTGGCATCCCAAGACACTTGGATATGGCATTCATTCTTTGGAGTTTCCGGAAAATTCAATGACTTATCAATCGTGCAGCGTTCACCAGTGTTCGAGGATCTTCTCAACGGCACTGCACCTCCTGTGGAATTTACGGTATATGGCCATCAATACAGCATGCCGTACTACCTAACTGACGGCATCTATCCAGCATGGGCTACGTTTGTGAGTGCCATCCCCAATCCCATCACTCATAAAGAATCCAAGTTCTCTCAGCTCCAGGAGTCTTGTCGTAAGGATGTGGAACGGGCTTTTGGAGTTATGCAAGCACGGTCTGCAATAATACGAAACCCGGCTCTTGCTCACAACAAGTCCACACTCCGTAAGATCATGGATTGCTGCATCGCACTCCACAATATGATAGTTGAGGATGAACGCCACACATACAAAAACTATGAAAGTGAAATGGAAAGCCTGAAGAAAGAGTTTGAGGACGACACAAGGTCTTACGTTGAGGATTTCGATCATGGAATTCATATTCGAAGGACGACATCAACAATAAACTCTCTGAATGAGTACATGAATAATAACTGACAGATGCATAGCATCAACACGCATGAACGACTAACTCCAGACCTCATGGAACATATCTGGAGGTGTTAGTGATTGATTGTGCGAGCTTCATCAATCGTGTCTCTTATTTGTTTTAAGTTTCATGCATTTTATGTTTGTGTGTTGTGTGGTTGTTGCATCTCAATTCGTTAGATTTTGTGTTTTAAATTTGATGTAAACTCGTTGTATAATGAGTATGATTCTGTGTGTTATGTGTTTAAATTTGATGTAAGTTATTTCAAATAAACTATTAAATATATTTTGTGTTAATTTTAGTTCATATTATCATAATATAATTAAAAAAAAAAAAGAAAGAAGGCCACCATGCCGCTGCATCGTGGCAACCAATGCAGAAACAAGCCACGATGCCACGGCATCGTGGCAAAATAGTGCACCATGCCATGGCATGGGATGGCACCAATGCAAATGGTCTAAGACCGCCTGCATCGGTGCCGGGATGAGATCAGCATGGGTAAGCGGCGTCCCGACGCCGCGGCGTAGCGTCGCATTGATGGATTAACACCGGGGCATGGAGGCCGGCGTCTGAACTTTCTTCACACTGCGTCGTCTCACGACGCGGTGAAGAAGAAAGGCGTTAATTGTGGGGGTGCCACTTGGCAGCCCCTCAATGGTCCTATTTTTTTTTCTATTGTTTATTTACTTTTCCCTCAACGGACAAAAACGGCTATAACTCGAAAAAATAAATAAAAATCACCAACAACTCTATTTTTTCGAGATCTATAAATAGAGACCAATCTCGGCTATGTTTGGAGCACCCCATCTCCAGCCCCCATCTCTCTCTTAATTAAACTCAAAATACACTCTTAACATCAAAACCCCCCTTAACCCTCCATTTCTTTGTCCGGTGAGATGGAGTTCAACGGTCAGCTTTACACTCGTGAAACTCTTGCATATATGAAGGAATATGAGAAAGAGTTGTACGCAGAGCTCATGAGCCAACTTCGCAAACCATTGTTGAACTCTACCTCACCGAATGTTGTTCGCCCTTTGTTTCAAAACGAGCCCGAAGAGCCAAACACCCAAAATTTCCCATCTCCTCAGTCTCAGATACCGGGAATGTTCTCCCAAACTCCTGAGTTCGTTGCAGAGACTCAGCCCCAAAATCAGCCAAAGCCAACGGGTCGTAGTCGAAAAGGGAAGGAGGCCGCCACTGCTGATGCGACAAACGCCAAGGCTCCACCACGGAACGTGCAATGGAACGAGAAGGAAGATTTGGTTCTCCTTCGTTGCTATATGGATGTTTGCTCGGATATTATCATCGGTACGAACCAGAGGTATGCTACTTTATTCAAAAAGGTTCATGAAATGTATGAGGAGGCTAGGGCGGACGGGTTGCACGCCGGACTTATCAACCGCACTCCAGATTCAATGCGCAAAAGAGTCGGACGTATCAAGAAGGAAATTAATAATTGGCTTGGCTGTTATGAGAGGGCTGTGAGTGTAGTTGGCCAGCGTAGTGGATTCAACAACGACGATGTGATCAACACGGCTCAGGAATTTCACAAGGAAAACACACTGTACCGCTCTGGTTTTGATCTGTTTAAACAGTGGGATGTTGTGAAGTCGTACCCGATGTATGAAATGTACTCGAATTGGGAGACTCACTTGAAGAAGAAGCAAGATCCAAACAATGTCACTGTGGATGTTGATGTAGATGGGGATGAACGAATGGAGTCAACGGGAGGTGGCAGTAGTGGGACGAAGCGATACCACTTGGTTGATGACAGTGTCTCGAGTCCGAAACGCCCTATGGGTCGGGACAAGGCGGAAAAGATGGCACAAGGTGGAAGTTCTTGCAACTCCGCAATGGAGACGATAGGTGAGGGATGGGTGCAATTCAATGGTAATTATCCCCAATCTCTTGAGTATGAAAGACAGAGGATTGAGTGGGACAAGGAAGCTCATAACAGCAGGCTCGCCTTTGAAAGGGAGAAGGAGGAAAAGAAGGAGGCCAGGAAACTGAAGGACCAGTACTTGAAAGAGAAGCTGAAGAATGAGCGGATGAAATTCTTGATGGATCTGTTGCCTCACTACGATAATTTGAATGCCGAGCAGAGAGCAGTGGCAGATGCACTCAGAGCCGAATTGTTTTCGAACAATTGAAGGATGGAACTTGTTTAAGTGTGTTTGTTAAGTGTTTAAGTGTGTTTGTTTAGGCGTTTAAGTGTGGCGTGTTTGTACTTTAATTTTCGCATTTGTGTTATTTTACATTCCTAAGTGTGACTTGTTTGTATTTTCATTCCCATGTATCCGTTGTAATGAAATGAATTTGCTTTGAATTTGAATTTGTCAGGAATCAAAACTTTACTTTTAGTCAAGCAACTTTTTAATTTTCTTTGTCAGGAATCAGAACTTTACTTTGTCAGATATCATGAATCTGAATTCGTCAGGAATCATAACACTACTTGAGGCATCCTATGCAATCTGACTCAACCATGACTTAGAATATTATCTTATCTTTTGAAATCTTATCTCCAAAAATTTTATCTTAAAAAATCTTATCACATCCGAGGCAATGTGTCTCATCCATGTCTATATAATGCAACTCTGGAACTTAATTTAGATACACCAACCCTTCTTCCACTTCTTAAGTTTAATAGAATCATGTCATCAAGCTCTTCATCATCAAGCTCGTCATCGTCTGATGAAAGTTTGAATTTTACATCCTCCTTTGCATATTCTTCCTCTGCCTCTTCCTCGAATACCTTCAAAAAAGCTCAAAAGTTCATAATGAACAACATACCCCATATGATGCACTCCATCCAACAACATCAACAACAAGAACAACCAAAAAAGACTTCAAAGAAGAAGCGAAAATGTTGATCCCTTTAAACAACAAGAAAAGACTAGAGGGGGGGGGGGTGAATAGTCTTTTCAAACTTTCGTCGTTTAAAACTTTCTCAGCAAGTACTTATTACTTTTCAGTAATGAGGTTGCTGATACTTAACTTTCTCAGCAATCGTAAGTTACTTTCCAGTAACTCGGTTTGCTGATACTTAAAATCAGAGAGCGGAAGTCTTTGAAACAAAAAGTGCTTTTTCAGCAAGTAAGGTGTTTCAGCAAGTGATGTGAGTGACTGTGTACAAACAGATATAATTTGCTGAAAGCTAAATGCAGTAAGTAAATCACACAAACGTTTTTAGAGTGGTATCTGAGAGTGGCGTAATCTCCCAACTAATCCACTTTGTCCTTTCTAGGACTGAATCCACTAAGATATGATTGAGGTTCCTTACAATCTCCTATCTAAAGCGATTCAACAGAAACCAAAGCACACTTGCTTCGTCTCCAACCTAAACTAGAGAACTCAACCTTGTTCTCCACCAAACTTGGTACTTATAATCAACAAAACTATGCTTGATTAAGTTCCCCTGAATATCACGCCTGAAAGGGTGTATTTTCAGTTAGAGAGTTTTGGGGTGAGAAAACTTAATTATAACTTATTCAGTTACAACAAGTAATCTAAGAAACACAACTTGGAATACTTTGCAGTAAACAAGTTTGATTGTTTCTGGTGTCAAGACTTGTTCTTGTTCGAAAGAAAGAACACTTAACTAATTTCTTAGTCGAGTTTGTTCTACTTCTTCACAAGTAGCTTTTTCAAGCTTTAAGTCTTGGAACGGATCAATGGCAGTAAGAGAGTTTGAAGGTTTGTGAGTTTTAAGCACAAGTGAGAGTTTGATCACGTTGTTGACACCCTTCAACTCTTTGCCGGATGACCTCTATTTATAGTGCAAGTAAGGAGCCGTTTGAATTTCAAATCCTAAGGCTTTTGTTCCTTAATATGTCACTATCTTGCTTTTGTACTTTCAGCAGCAACTTTGTTTGTCTTCTAGTCTTCATGTCCTTCGCGTGCATGCTTTTGCATTTAATGCTCTGTTGAATAAAATTCAAACAGTAACATTGGAGCGCAAATTCACGTACATTCAGCAAGAGGTCACAAATGTTCATCAGCAAGTGTTCATTCTCAGTTTCAGCAAGCACAACCTACTCTGTCTTTCAGATTTTCACTTATGCAATGCTGTTGCTGAAAATTCCACTTTCTGAACAACACGTGCCTTACCAGTCTTTAGCAATCTTCAAGTCTTCAAGTCTTCGAAATCTTCAAGTCTTCAGATCTTCAAAAAGTCTTCAAGATTCTGACCGGTTTCTATATTTGCTTCAATAATTTGTTTGTAATAAACAAAATATATCTTCAGCAAATGCTTCAATAGGTTATTTTCTTTTCAGAAAATGAGATACATCATAAGCTAAAGTGTCAATAAATTATTTTCTTTACAGAAAATAAAATACGTCATACACAAATGTGTCAATAACTCATTTTCTTTTCAGAAAACAAGATACGTCATCCACAAATGTGTCAATAACTCATTTTCTTTTCAGAAAACAAGATACGTCATCCACAAATGAAAAAACTTATCTAACACCTAACTAAGTCAGCAGCAAACGTTCCTCTTTTACAATGTCCTTAAAATTCTAAATTCCTATGGACCTTAAGAGTACTAGTTACTGGACTGTTCTTAATTTAGCATGGTTAATTGCTCATCAAAATTACAAGTTTCCTAACAGATTTCCCCCTTTTTGATGTTAGCAATCCATGGCTAAATTAATTGTTACCCTTTTAGAGGTTTCTGATGTTGAAAAAATCAGATGATTAATGCAAGCATACTTGAATAAATAAACAGTAAGCATAAGTAAGTTGCATAATCAAAAACCAATAAGAGTCAAAAAGAATTCATTGCTGAAAGTTATCAAATGGAAGTTTACAAGAAAGCATAGATAACAAGGAATCAGCAAACAAAAACTTTTACAAGAAAAACCATTGCAGGGACTTAAGCTCTTTCAGAGGATTTTCTCAAAATCTCTCTTACACTCTTCTCAGCAAGTGCAGTGAATTCAACACAATCCTTTTCGTAGTTTTCCAGTAGCCTACGGACTTGTAGTTGAAGAATTCTTGCATTTTTGCAGGCAGTATGATGATGCTTTTCAGCATTCATTTCCATGTAGTTAACAACCCACAAATGCATACCCCAATTGCTGGCATGGAGAAGTTGTGTATCTGAAATGTTTCTTGGATGAATCTTTCTTAACCAGAGAAGATCATCTTCTTGATCCTGAGCAGTCAGATAGAAGTACTCATAAGGAATCAATCCAAGTTTCTTCTTAGGTTTCTTGTTACCGGGTCAGCATAGAAAGCGATGCCAGGTGGTTTGACTATATCTGGTTCTTGTCTAAATGTCTTACCAATGGCAACTCTTCTTACATAAACCTCAAGATTCAACCATTTCTTAGCAATATTTCTTGGGAGGGATTCTTCCCTTTGCTTCTTTTGGACTTTGAGTTCAATCCATTTGAACATCTGATTCAAACAGGCGGTAGGAAAGAACTCATTTACCAACAAATCTTCCAGCTTTAAGATCCAACAACCATGAATGTTTCTGATCACATTCTGAGTGGTTTCATCATTGTTGGTCTTTGTATATTCAATGCCGGAGCCAATAGCAATGTTGGCCAGCCTTTTCTCTTCCTGTCTTTGCCTTCTTCTTCTTGTTTTAGCATTGTCTTGATCTCTTGCTGAAGAGTCAGACGAAAAATGCCTTGAGTGGCCAGACGGAGTTATGGCTGTTAAGGGTCTAGCTCTTATGGCTTGAGCTATTGTTTGATTGTCATCATCTTCTTCATCATCTTCATTCAGATTGTGATGACTTTCAATGTGACAGAAATCTTGAGTTTCAGCAGCGGTTTTTCTCTTTTTGGTACTTGCTGAATTTAACTCAGTTTCTGCTTGTCTTTTAGAACTTTGCTCTCTTTCAGCAAGAGGTTCTAGTGGAAGTGGCACAACATCAGCAGGAGTAGGAGGGGTTTGATTGCTTTTTCTAGTCTTCTTTTCCCCCTTAGACATGGATTGCAACATCGGAGTGATGTGCAGAGAATAAAACTCATTGCAATTTTCAGCAAGAGTGTTGAGACTGTTATACTTCATGATGATTTCTTGTTGATCAGAGTTCATTGTTGCTAACTCTTTTTGAATATTCATCATGTTCTCTTCATGTCTTTTCTCTGTTGCGGCCTTCTCATCCATAATAGTCTGAGCTTTGACAAGAGCACTTTTTGCCAGTAAGAGAGCTTGACTTACATCTTCTTCATAGCTCTGGTGATAAAGACTGATGTCTTTCTGAGCTATGGTTAAAGTTGTAGTGCGTCTCAGCACCGTAGCCAATATTTTACCAATGTCAAGTGGGTTCTCAGCATGCAATGCCTCATCTTCAGCTTTGCAGGCTTCATGGACTTTCTTTAGTGCGAGAATTCTGGGAGTAAACTCCTCAACTCTTGGGAACGGCACTAAATTAGGTGTCAAGGAGTGAGCCTTAAGTTCAGTAGCAAACTGATCATCTTGTAAAAGCAACTCAGCCCTTAATGAATCTCCTTCATAGCTTAGATAATTGGGAGGAGGAATCTGAACGACTTTTGGGTCTCGCTTGGATTGTTCATCTTCATTTTCCGACAAGTCGTCATCATCCTCAGATTCATCAAGTTGAGCGACTTTTGAGCCTTTGTCAGTAGCTTCACTTCCTTTTGTTGAGTGGTTGCTGATGGCAACGCTTCAGACTCAACGACTGGAGTTTCACCAGTAGATAGTTGTTTCAATTGAGTTTGGGGCTCAATTACTGGAGTTTCGCCAGTAGTTAGTTTTAATTGAGTAGTTGCTGAAGGCAACGTTTGAGACTCAACAACTGGAGTTGCGCTAGTAGTAAGTGGAAGGGATGGAACTTCCTTTGATTTTGGTCTTGAAGATTCACCAATTTCCAGATCCTGCGTATGCCTTGCATGGATCACGAGACTATTTTGTAAAGCTCGTTGGTAATCTTCATCTTCTTCATCCTCATCTTCAAGGTTTTCTTCAGTAACCTTGGCATCAGAAACTGGACTTTTGCCATTTTTCAAGGCAGCCCTTTTTCTGGCGTATTCTTCTTCAGTATCAGCACCTTGTACAGGTGCTTGATTTTCAGCAGCAGCAGGAGGAGGTTGAGATTCTTGCTGAGATTGTTGTTGTTCAGCTTGCTGATTGCCAGATTGAGTATTTTCAGCAACTGTTAACTTCAATCCACCAGCACCAGGACTTGGACCTTGATTGTCATCATCGTCATCCTTTTTGTCCTTAGAATCTTTTCCTTCATCATCACTTGGATCAGTGGGAATGTTCTCATCTTCTTCTTCTTCTTCATCATCTGTCAAAATGACTAGCTCAACGTGCTTGTACAAAGCAACACTTGTCACCTCCTCTTCCTCAGTTAGTTTGTGGGGATCAGCCACCACAGGGACAAAAGAGCCTTTGAGCATCACAGCTTGTTCAGCTGGAGAGGCACTCTTAAATTTGGCCTTCATATTCTCTCTGATTTGAGCAATCAGGTTCGAGCTCATTAGCTGAGAATATGTCATTTCTTCGGGAAGGATGGAGTGGACAAATGTTTCGAGCTTTATCAGTGAAGTTCTCTTTTCTCATTTGAGAGATGAAGGTGAAGATCTGAGAAGTCCATTCTCCTGTATCTTTGCCAGTTGCTGACGGACTTAGCAACTCTTGACAAAGTTGTCCTTTTGAAGCTCAAGTAATGTTCTTCAGAACTTTCTTGCTGATCTTCAGTGATGAGTACCACTTCAGTGGTCTCCTTTTGAGCCTGAAAAAGAATTTTATTTAGATCAGGAATGGTTTGGAGAATTGTTTTAGAGTTTAAATCTGAATCATGATTTACCTGCTGAGAGTCAGCAAGCTCATGTAGTACAATTTCCATTCCATGAGGAGCTGGGGTAGCATCCTCCATTTGTTCATCCTGAAATAAATTAAAATTAGACACAAGTACTAAGCTGTCAAACTTAGTTTTTATACCAAAATTATTAACTACCTGCTGAGCAGGGAGTGTTGGTTCTGGTGCAGAGGCTTCAGCAACCATCTGACTTGTATCTTGAGAAGTCTGTAGAGATAGTATAATATTAGCAAAAGAATAAGTTTCAGAATTTGAAGTTTTACTGATGGTTGTATTAACTACCTGCTGAGGAAGGACAGGTTGTGGCTCAGTCCTTTCAGCATTAACAGTTTCTTCAGCTTCTTGGACTGTTTCTTCAGCAGACTTCTGAGTTTGCTCTAACTGAGAAAGCTGTGCGGTTTCAGCAATCTCCCTTGTCTCTGAATTGACAAGTTGAGCAGAAGCAACTTGACCTTTAAGCTCACTGCTTGTCATGAAGAGTTCAATTGACTTGTTGGATGATTCTTCAATCTCCAACTCCATTTGTTTGCTTAAATCTTCCAGTACAAGCTGGACTTTGTCAATTGAAGTCTTGGGTGAACTTGGGCCAGCATTCTCAGCATCAAGAGATGCGTCTTTGAATGATGCTTCTTGAATTTCAGCAACTTCAGGAACTGGTACCATTGCTTTCTCAGCAACTGGTCCATCAGCAAGCTGGGCTTCAGCAACTTGATGAGTTGCTTGTTCAGCAACCATCTGTTCAGCAGCATCAGCAAATGCCGCTCTTTGCAAATCAGCAGCAATGTTGCTTACTGGTTCCATGGTTTGATCATCTAGATTATCTACAAAGTAGATATCTGGGACTTGGGCAGGAATTTCATTTCCACTGCCTTGTGGTCTATTCTCAGTAGAGTTATCAACGTTAAGTTGATTGTTGAAGGCTTCCGCAAACACTTCAACATTGCTGATGTATGTTTCAGTAATTATCTCAGCAACATCTACTGGCAATGCGTTTCAGCATTTGTCTGGGAATTGACTGAGGAGTCTTGGACATTGGGGACTGACTGAGAAGCCAGTGTCTTCTTTCTTTTGTAACTTGTCCGTTTCCTCTTAGGTACGGGATTTGCTGATGACGCTGAAGTCTGAGTGTCATCATCAGCTTTCCTCTTTTTCTTTTTAGATTTCTCTAGTTTCCCAGAGTCATCTATTGTTGCCTTTTCAGCAACAGGTGTTGTACACGTACCTTGTTGATTTTCTACAGCAGTTTCATTTGTGTTACCACCACCAACAGCAGTTTCATCTCTAAGTTGCTGAGTGGTAACATCTGCAGCTGTTGTATACCTTTCTTGCTGGCTTGTGCTGACAACATTTGCAGTTGTTGTCTTTTGGATTTCTTTCAGCAATCTTAGGTACATTCTGCTTGTAGAAAGATCTTCCCACATTGCACACAGATTTCTTGATTGGCAATGGGTTTCTTAGCTGAATCCTGAAATGTTCAAGGATATAGCATATCTTGATTCCATACATAACTGGAAAGGAAGGTGAGACCTTGTTGTCTTCTACCTTTACCTTAAACTTAGTAACACAATCAACAAGCCTGTTGAAAATGTACTTAGCCCAGTTAAGTTCCGATTTATTGCATAGATATGCATCAGCAATGGCCATCTTCTCAGGCCTACTTGGTCAATTCCTCCAACTTGGGAGTCAAGAACTTTATTAGTAGCAGAGCTACTAGACCAAGTGAATGGCAGAGATGCTTTCTCTTAACGTGCTTTGTCCAAGTCACGGGAGCTATCTCGCCTTTCTTCATTTTTGCATTTCTGACGTCACTGTAGAAAGCTTCAATTTCTTCGTCAGTGGCAGTGACGTCATCTTCAGTTCCAGTGGTTGGAATCTGAAAAATCTCCGCTAAATCAGTCCATTTCAGGACGATTTGCGTGTTCTGAACTGTAGTAAGGATCACTTTTTCAGTGACTCCTTTACTGTCTGTAAGGGACTGGATTTCTGCATTGTTGTAGAATTCCATAGTATCAATCATGCTCACTTGCTTAGTGCGAGCAGAGATAAAGTTCATGAGGCCTTGCTGCTTGATGAACTCAAGCGCCTCGTGGCATGTTTGGTCATCAATTTATGTTCATAAAAGTACTAATGTAACTTTTACTTGTTTGGGCAAAACCCTCCCCATTGCATCAACATCGTCGACACTTTGCAGGTGTCGAGATATGCGGAGCTAGGTTTTTCAGTGATTCGGTCGTTTTTCAACACAACTTTCGCTGTTGGCTGGGCAAGATAGTCACCGGAGGCAGTTACCGGAGGTAGGTGCGTATTTCGCCTATCACCTTTGACGATTTTGGAGGACCTTTTGATGACTGTCTCTTGGGAGCCATTTCGTTATATAGAGCAAGAAATTGTAGCAAAAGATAGTGTTTCGTTTTTTACCAGGAGGTACAGGATTTCAGGCTAGGAAATTGCAGAGAAAGGGAAATGTGA
>CM051456.1:99357982-99479845 GCA_028274465.1 Plantago ovata | reverse complement strand
CAACCTTGACGATTTGAGACTTTGATGACTGTCTCTTGGGAGCCATTTCTTTATATAGAGCAAAACTTGTACGAAAAGATAGTTTTCTTTTTGACCGGAGGTACAGTAGTTTCAGGCTAGAAATTGCAGAGAAAGGAAATGTGAGTTAAAGAATTTTGTCATTTCTCTAACTCCTTCTTTATATAGTGTCTCTGGTGTGTGAGAAACTCAATCGATTTGAGTTCTCAGCAAGGGTAAAACAGAGAAACACTGGAGATAGTGGAGCCTTTGCATTGAATGCGTAGTGGCCACTAACTAAAACCGTCAGAGCACTCTCTCTCTTTGTTTTGTTAGCCGTTAGATTAATAACTCCTTTTAATCAATGGCCACGATTGATTTCATGTCATGATTTATTGCGAGTTTATCTGTGCCAGCTTAACGTCACAAATTGATTTTACCGAGTAATAAGGGATAGATTGCTTGCTGAAATAGACAAGAATCTTTTCAGCGAGTTTGAATTAACAATCTAGATACTTGCTGAAAGTTCCCCCTTACTTAGATATCTCATATTTTCTAAGTTTAAAAGATATTTCTGATTTCCCGTATCAGTAAATTCTTTTTACTTGAGACATCCTTTGGTAAAATCTGAGAGATGAGCTTTTGCTCTTTTTCTGAGTTCCCGTCTCAAAAATTCCTTTGATACTTGAATACCTGTTTCAGTATCTTTTGATTGTCTGAGTACCCGTCTCAGCAATCCTTAAGTTCTTTCACTTACTGAGTGCCTGTCTCAGCAAGTGATCAAGTTTCCTAACAAACCTGTTTTGAAGGAATTACTTGCGAATGCCTGTTTCAGCAATCATGTTGTGACTTATCATTTCTTAGAAGAAATCAGTGACTTGGTCTTTTGGACAGAATACTTTGGCTTGCTGAATACCTGTTTCAGCATTCTGCCAAGTGTATCCTTTATTGAGGTAGTTCAATCAATCCAAGGTTATACCTTAGCATTGCGAACCTATTATCCGGTAGGGGCTTGGTAAAGATGTCAGCAAGCTGATCTTCAGTACCTACTTTCACAACCTCAATATCACCTTTTCCCATGATCTCTAATGAAATGATGTCTAATATCAATGTGCTTGGTCCTAGAGTGAAACTTAGGATTTTGCGTAATTGCAATAGCACTTGTATTATCACAAAAGATTGGTGTTTTCTTTGCAGAGATACCATAATCTCTTAATTGTTGCTGAATCCATAGGATTTGAGCTGTGCAACAACCAGCTGCAATGTATTCAGATTCAGTAGATGAATTGGCGACACACGTTTGCTTCTTGCTGAACCATGATATTAATCTAGTACCCAAAAACTGACAAGTTCCAGAGGTACTTTTTCTATCAAGAGTTGATCCACCATGATCAGCATCAGAATAGCCAACCAATTCAAGTCCAGAATCTTTTGGATACCATAATCCAACATTGACTGTACCTTTAACATATTTCAGTATTTTAATTGCCTTTTTGTAGTGTGATTCTCTTGGATCAGATTGGAATCTTGCACACACACAAACAGCATACTGAATGTCAGGTCTACTTGCTGTTAAATACAACAAGGAACCAATGAGCTTCCTATACTTGTGTTCTTCAACACTTTTGTCCTCTTTAGTATAGCCCAATTTGGTACCAACACTCATAGGGATCTTTTCAGGTTTTTCATCCTCTTTGATCCTAAACTTTATGAGCATTTCTTTCGCATACTTTGCTTGATTTATGAATATTCCATCTTTGAGTTGCTTGACTTGCAACCCTAGGAAATAATTCAATTTCCCATCATACTCATTTCAAACTTATTTGTCATGAGTTTGGCAAAATCATCACAAAGTTGCTTGTCCTTAGATCCAAAAATTATGTCATCCACATAAATTTGAACTAAGATTAATTTACCATCATGGTTCATGGTAAAAGAGTTTTGTCAACTTCACCTTTCTTGAAACCATTTTCCAGCAAGAACTTAGCTAAGGTATCATACCATGCTCTTGGTGCTTGCTTTAGACCATATACAGCTTTCTGAAGCTTATATACCATCTTGGTTTCTGAGGGAAGTTCAAAGCCAGGGGGTTGTTCTAGGTAGACTTCTTCAGCAAGTTCACCATTTAAGAATGCACTCTTAACATCCATTTGGTAAACAATGAAGTCATTGTGAGCAGCAAAGGCCAAGAAAAGCCTAATTGCATCCAATCTTGCAACTGGAGCGTAAGACTCATCATAGTCCAATCCTTCAGTCTGACAGTAACCTTGAGCAACTAAGCGTGCTTTGTTTCTTGTTACTTCACCAGACTCGCTCAGCTTGTTTCTGAACACCCACTTTGTACCAATAGCTTTCTTATTTTCAGCAAGTGGCACAAGTTTCCAGACTTTGTTTCTTTCAAATTGATCCAATTCTTCTTGCATTGCCTTTATCCATTCAGAATGCTTCAAAGCTTCTTCTATGGTTTTAGGTTCAATTTCTGAAACAAAGCAAGAGAATAAAGATTCTACTTCTACGACAGTTGCTTCTTCAGCAAGTCCTTGAGTAGCTTTGGATCTAGTCACTTGGCGTTTATTAATATCGCCAATCATATCCGTAGAGGGATGATCTCTAATCCATTTATTAACAGGTTTCCTGTTTGTTGGATCAGGATATGTTTGCTCATCAGCATGTGACTCTTCAGTATGTACTTGTTCAGTACTACTGGGAATTTGTGTCTCTGCTGAGATTTGTTCGTCAGCAACTGCTTGTTCAGCATTGCTGGGTTGAGGTATTTCATCAGCAGGCACTGGAGATTGCGTAATTTCAGCAACTTCCGGAGCAACCGCATCTTTTGCTGGAAATTCTTTGTCGTGAACTATATTTATCTTGTCATGACTCGGGGGAGGAGAGTCATTGTCAGAATCATCATTTAGTTCAATTGACTTGATTTGCCTAGCATCAGATTCAGTTCTTTGCTCATGTATGATTAGCTTTTTCATACATTCTGATATTTCTTCTTCAGCAGGCACACCTTGTGACTTTTCGAAGAATACAACATGCACTGATTCTTCAATCTTTTGTGCCTTTTTGTTGTAAACCCTATAAGCTTTACTATGCAAGGAGTAGCCAAGAAATATCGCTTCGTCTGCCTTTGGTTGAAATGTTCTTAGGTATTCTCTACCATTATTAAGAACGAAACACTTGCAACCAAATACTCTTAGATGAGTGATGTTAGGAGGTCTACCAACAAACAATTCATAAGGAGTTTTGTTGTATTCCTTAGTGATCAAACATCTATTCTGAGTATAGCAGGCGGTATTAATCGCTTCAACCCAGTAAGCCTCACTTATCTCAGTGTCAGCAAGCATTGTTCTTGCGGCTTCTTTCAGGGTGCGATTCTTCCGTTCAGCAACACCGTTTTGCTGTGGTGTTCTTACTGAGGATAACTGATGTTGGATACCTTTTGAGGTACAATATTCAGTTATGTACTGGTTTACAAACTCAGTACCATGGTCTGTCCTTATGACTCTTACCTTGTCATTTCTCATGACTTCAAGCTTATTCAGCAAGTTAGGTAATTCAGTCTTGGTTTCAGATTTGTGTTTGATGAATACTACCCAAGTGAATCTTGAATAGTCATCTACCACGACTAGACCATACTTCTTACCAGCATAGCTTGTTGAAGAAGATTCAAACAAGTCCATGTGTAAGAGTTGTAAAGGTTTTGTAGTTGACGATACTGCCTTGTTCTTGAAAGAAGATTTGGTTTGCTTTCCTTGCTGACATGCATTGCAAACACCATCCTTCTTAAAAGTAACCTTAGGTAATCCAACTACAAGTGCCTTCTTAGACAGCTTATTCAGCGTCTTGAAGTTTAGATGACTTGTTCGTTATGCCATAACCATGTTTTTTCAGCAAGGCAATCATGATCTGAGACAAGGCATTTTTCAATGTTTGCTGAAGACCAATCAACGGTGTACAAGCCTCCTGATCTTCTTGCAATCATTATAACCTTTTTAGTCTCAAAGTCTACAAGTTTACATTCATCACTTTTTATTTCGATGAAGTATCCTTTATCAGCAAACTGACTCATGCTGAAAAGGTTAAACTTAAGATTTTTGACATAAAGAACTCCAGAAATGGTTATGCATCCCAACTTCACATCACCAAAGCCTTTTGTAGATCCGGAGCCTCCACCAGCAAACCTTATTGTTGGACCTTTAGACCACCGTCTATAGTTTATAAGGTTATTCTTGTTGCCCGTCATGTGCTTTCCACAACCACTATCAAAGTGCCAGATTGCATCGTTTGTCTCCGTGGCTGTAGTCTGCACAATCAAGAGCAAACAAGTTAATTATCCATTGATGGATGTCCATTAACATGTTCAAGAATGCGTCCAGTGGAAACCCAAGTCTGAAGTTTTTCAACTTTGACTTGTTTTCTACTTGCTGAGGAACTAGGAGGTTTTGAGCTGAAAGACTTTTGACTCGTGCTGGTCAAATCCACTTTCTGATGTGGTGTCTTGCTCTGTTGACCTTTTTGCTGAACATACTTTTCAGTAAGTTCTTTTCTAGCAAGGTTCCTTCTAGTCCTAGCATTAGGAGTCTTTTCAGAACTCTTAGGCTTGGTTTTCTTCATCTCTTTGAAGTATCTTTGCTGACTTTGCTTATACTCATGAAAGAGTTGACTTTGCTTGGTTTTGAAACCGAGTCCACTCTTCGGAGAATGCTGAGCTTTAGCATCAGCAACCTTACTTGATTCAGGTTTGTCAGCAAAGGACTTCTGATTACTTTTGGTAATCTTGCCTTTAGACTTAACAACTTGCTTTTCAGCAACTTGTTTGGCGGAATGCTTCACGACATTCTTTTTCTTTCCAGTTTGCTTCACAGCAACCTGTTTTCCTTTTAAAGTCTTGTTACTTTGAGCAGCAACAGCGGGCTTTATGGTCATAGGTACTTGATTGCATGTTTCAGCAACCTTAGTTTGACCAAACTGATAGATCACTGGTGGACTACTATCAGTAGCACGTACAAAGGAGATAGGTGATTTAACTTTTCTCAAGATTTCTAGGTTATCACCTTCACACGTTGCTCCTAAACCTTCTTTCTGAGATGGATCTCTCAAATAAGAGTTTAGTTCAGTCAGCGTATTACTTGCTTCCACATAAGATTTGAAATTGATTTTCATCTTTTTCATTTCTTGGATTTCAGCAAGTAACTTTAGAATTGAGGACTGATACTCTTCTAATTCTAACGCCATTGAGAATTTTTCTCTGCAGCCTCAGCAATAAACTTCTTAAGACGCCTTATTTCAGCATCCTTTTCTTCTGTCTCTTCCTTCAGCAAAACGTACTTTTCAGTAGTTTGCTTGGTCAGAGTTTCAGCAACTTGAAGTTTTTCTTGCTGTTTGCTGAGAGTTTTCTCAAATCTTTCGATTTCTCCTTGAATCTTGTCAAGGTCAATCTCGTCTTCACTTTCTGAATCAGAGTCAGAGGTAGAATCATTTACCTGACCGGCCATGAGGCAGAATTCGTAGTTCGACACGTCTGGATAAGCTTCCATAGCTATTCCACACACTTCTTTGCCAATCTCTACGTCTAGAGTGGCTTCCTCATCGTCGGTGTCTGAACTTTCATCCTCACTGTCCTCGGAGCTTGTCTCAATGCATAATGCATCGATTTTTGCTTGAAGCTTCTTCTTTTCTTCAGCAATGAAAGCTCTTTTAAACTTCTTCTTCTTTTCAGCAGATTTGCCTTTCAGCAAGGGGCAATTTGCTTTGAAGTGTCCAGGCTTTTTGTAGTAAAAGCATAGATCATTTCCAACTGTTGGCTCTTCTGATGATGTAGCTTGCTGAGCTTGCTTGTTCAGCGAGCTAGTATCATTCTTGTACTTATGGTAGTTATTACCAAGATGCTTTTTCAGCTTCTCTTTTGCTTTTCGCCTTTCAAGTTCCTTACTGATGAATTTCTTCATGTTTTTAACAACTAAAGCATTTTCATCAGCAGGCTCTTTATCATTCTTCTTTTCAGAAGATGACGGCTTTGCAGCAAGAGCAATGTTTTGCGATTTTTCAGCAAACACATTTTCTCTTTGCTTTGTCTCATAGTTGACAGTAGCAAGATGAGAGAACAACTCAGTTGGTGTAATGTCAGGCATTCCTTGATTGTAATAGAAATTCTGAGTATGGATCCATTCTTGATTCAAACTCCTGATGATAGTTTTCACTTTCTCAGAATCTGAATAAAAATTTCCAACACCCAGCGCTGCCATTTCACTAACAAGAGTTGTGAATCTGAAGTCCAAGTCTTCCAGTGACTCGTTAGCACCTTGCTTAAAGTTTTGAAACTTCAGCTTAAGTACTTCAAGTTTGTTTCCTTGGTCTTGTCAGATCCAGCACAAAGATCTTGAACCATTTTCCAAGCCTCCTTAGCAGTCTTAGCACCCCACAGTTTGCACTGTATGGTATCCGGAGTTGATCTGATGATGATATTTCTTGCTTGGCCATCAAGACGGAATCTCTTAGCTTCGTCAGAAGTCCATTCCTCTCTTGGTTTTGGCACAACAGTATCTGAAGGTTCGCCTTGGATGGTTTCCTTTCCAGCTTCAGTGGTTCTGTGAGGGAAACTCCTTACAACCTTGGTGATTTTGATAGGTCCATCATTAATGACGGTGACCATCTCATCACTAATGGCCTCAAGATGTAACATCATGTTGTTTCGCCATTTCTCGTAATTTTCCAGCTTCAGCAAGGGAGCATCTCCTAAAGACATCCTGTCAGCAAAGCACTACCAAACTTGATCAAATGAAAGTGATTTAAGAAAAGCACTTAAGGGGATCTAGGTTCAGTGCAGAAGGCTAAAGAACCTCCTGCTCTGATACCACTTGTTGGTCCCTTTAAACAACAAGAAAAGACTAGAGGAGGGGGGGGGGGGTGAATAGTCTTTTCAAACTTTCGTCGTTTAAAACTTTCTCAGCAAGTACTTATTACTTTTCAGTAATGAGGTTGCTGATACTTAACTTTCTCAGCAATCGTAAGTTACTTTCCAGTAACTCGGTTTGCTGATACTTAAAATCAGAGAGCGGAAGTCTTTGAAACAAAAAGTGCTTTTTCAGCAAGTAAGGTGTTTCAGCAAGTGATGTGAGTGACTGTGTACAAACAGATATAATTTGCTGAAAGCTAAATGCAGTAAGTAAATCACACAAACGCTTTTAGAGTGGTATCTGAGAGTGGCGTAATCTCCCAACTAATCCACTTTGTCCTTTCTAGGACTGAATCCACTAAGATATGATTGAGGTTCCTTACAATCTCCTATCTAAAGCGATTCAACAGAAACCAAAGCACACTTGCTTCGTCTCCAACCTAAAGTAGAGAACTCAACCTTGTTCTCCACCAAACTTGGTACTTATAATCAGCAAAACTATGCTTGATTAAGTTCCCCCTGAATATCACGCCTGAAAGGGTGTATTTTCAGTTAGAGAGTTTTGGGGTGAGAAAACTTAATTATAACTTATTCAGTTACAACAAGTAATCTAAGAAACACAACTTGGAATACTTTGCAGTAAACAAGTTTGATTGTTTCTGGTGTCAAGACTTGTTCTTGTTCGAAAGAAAGAACACTTAACTAATTTCTTAGTCGAGTTTGTTCTACTTCTTCACAAGTAGCTTTTTCAAGCTTTAAGTCTTGGAACGGATCAATGGCAGTAAGAGAGTTTGAAGGTTTGTGAGTTTTAAGCACAAGTGAGAGTTTGATCACGTTGTTGACACCCTTCAACTCTTTGCCGGATGACCTCTATTTATAGTGCAAGTAAGGAGCCGTTTGAATTTCAAATCCTAAGGCTTTTGTTCCTTAATATGTCACTATCTTGCTTTTGTACTTTCAGCAGCAACTTTGTTTGTCTTCTAGTCTTCATGTCCTTCGCGTGCATGCTTTTGCATTTAATGCTCTGTTGAATAAAATTCAAACAGTAACATTGGAGCGCAAATTCACGTACATTCAGCAAGAGGTCACAAATGTTCATCAGCAAGTGTTCATTCTCAGTTTCAGCAAGCACAACCTACTCTGTCTTTCAGATTTTCACTTATGCAATGCTGTTGCTGAAAATTCCACTTTCTGAACAACACGTGCCTTACCAGTCTTTAGCAATCTTCAAGTCTTCAAGTCTTCGAAATCTTCAAGTCTTCAGATCTTCAAAAAGTCTTCAAGATTCTGACCGGTTTCTATATTTGCTTCAATAACTTGTTTGTAATAAACAAAATATATCTTCAGCAAATGCTTCAATAGGTTATTTTCTTTTCAGAAAATAAGATACATCATAAGCTAAAGTGTCAATAAATTATTTTCTTTACAGAAAATAAAATACGTCATACACAAATGTGTCAATAACTCATTTTCTTTTCAGAAAACAAGATACGTCATCCACAAATGTGTCAATAACTCATTTTCTTTTCAGAAAACAAGATACGTCATCCACAAATGAAAAAACTTATCTAACACCTAACTAAGTCAGCAGCAAACGTTCCTCTTTTACAATGTCCTTAAAATTCTAAATTCCTATGGACCTTAAGAGTACTAGTTACTGGACTGTTCTTAATTTAGCATGGTTAATTGCTCATCAAAATTACAAGTTTCCTAACAGAAAATATATTGACAGGGAAAGAGTTTCACATGCCGTGCTAATGGAGCGTGATTACTTTGGTCAGGTCGCTCCTTATGCAGATAAGTTCCGACGCAGATACAGAATACGTAGGGCCTTGTTTGAACTAGTAGTTACTGGTGTTGTGCATCAAGATGATTACTTTGTCTGCAAGCTAGATGCTGCAGGCCGTCAGGGGTTATACACACACCAAAAATGTACCGTGATGAATGTGTATTTTACACTTTCATTTGAGTCTTTTTCACCTATTTTAGCTATCCTCTAGGTTAATTTAGCTATATTTTAGTGCATTTTATTAGAATAGTGTCACGTTTCCCTTTAGATTTTATTTTACAGGTTTTGGTTGAAAAACAAGGATTTCCGGGCAATTATATTGAAGTTGACAAGGAATTGGTTTTCCAGAAGCCTATTTGGAGTATCTGAAGGTTTCCGGATAGGATTTGGAGTCTAGGGGTCGAATCTGGAGGTTAGAAGGCCACTAGAAGTCAGAAACCGAGTCCGAAAAGGGGAAGAAATCAAAAAACGCGTCAAAAACGCGGAATTCCGTGAATTTTTCTCCCGGACGAATCGCCCGGGACGTGGGGCGAATTGCCGCACACCGGGCGAATCGCCCGGTGTGTGGGGCCCTTCGCACCACACAAATTCGAGGCCTATATATAGTTGCTCAGTTTTTCTCCGAAATTCATACTTTTCCAGACCTATTCTCTCACCTTTCTCTGTAGTTTTAGGTAGGAACTTCCCAGAGCCTGTTCTGGGGGTTCGTAGCTTAGGAGATACTTTTTCATAGCAGTTTGGAGCTTGTAAGCTCGCGATTCTTCGGAAACTGACAACCTTCGGTAACATTGTATCTTACGGTTTATTCTACTTATTTTTATATATCTTTCAACATGTTTTCTTCTATGATTTCTGTTGATTGCATGACAACTATGAGTAGCTAACCTTATCGTTGGTGGTAGTATGTGAATTCTTAGCGAAGGGTAGATAATCATGCTAATGGCTATATCGCGCATTATACTCCGTGTTATTGCTTTATTTCGTTGATCAGGCGCAACCTAATTCTTCGTATGTTGATTAATTATTATGCACAATTGGACCCTCGTCGACCTATGCATATCTATATCTTCGTAGTGCTGAATAATTACGGAACACAATTGGACAATAGTGTTTGACTTGTCAGTATCTATATCTTCGTAGTGTTTAATAATTATAACAGGACAATTGATTGATCAAAGATCTCCATGCAAAACCGAGGAATTTACGCATGATTATTAACCCGTTATGCTTTGAAGGATCATACTATCATCAATCTCCATTATCTGTTAGAAAAACCTTTGCTATACCGTCTGCTGTTTTTATATTCTTTAGTTAAATAGATAAAGCTAGTTATAGTCCTTAGAGAACGACACTCGAGGTCATTCTACTGCTACACTACGGTTTTCGTTGTAGTTGTGAATTGCCTTTGGCTAAATAACAAATTTATTTGATTTGCTCGGAGCACGGCATCCGCGCGTTCATCAAATTGGCGCCGTTGCCGGGGACTATACTCCTTTTTTCTGTTTAATTTGTTTATATTTTCAGCATTCAATTCCTAATTCTAGTAGTTTTAGTTTTCCTTTTTAATCTCTCTCTGATACTGTTTTCCTAGTCTGTTACAGATAGTGTATGCCACATACACGATCTAAAGGAACACCGCTTGCTGATTCAATTGCTGAGATCGATAGAGTCTACCACCAAAGAAGGCGACTACTTCAAAGGTGTGCACTAGAGGAAATAGAGGATACCGATTTCTCTGAATCTCTACACAGTCTTTTCAAGGAAATCGACGGAATGGCAGAAGCTAGACCACTAAAAGCATGGGTTCAACCCACCAAGGATCGTATGAGGGGACCGGCGATTGTTCTTTCGTCTGCAACTCGAGATCTGGAAATCAAGAACCACGCATTCCAACAACTTCCGAGGTTCTATGGCTTATCAAGGGAAGATGTGATGGGGTACTTGCACGATATCGATGATTTCGTCAACCAACTCCCACGACCCGGAGCTGAAATAACAACAGATGAGTTGAGGATGAAGGTTTTTGCTGTGGGACTTGGCGACAGAGCCAAGTCATGGTTGAGTTCTCTACCAGCAGGCTCGCTGGACACTTGGGAGAAGGTTTTTTCAGCTTTCATGGAAAAAATACTTCCCTCACACCTTGACTACCGCGCTAAAGGCGCAAATCACTGGATTCAAGCAGGACTATGATGAGACCATCTACACCGCGTTTGAGAGGTTCCAAGATCTCACGAACAAGTGCCCTCACCATGGTTTTGAACTTTCTGACCTAGTCCAACACTTCTACAATGGACTAACCTTCGAGAACCAACAAGTGGTGGATTTCCAATGCCGAGGCAATATTTGGGAGGAAACCGCAGAAGCCGTCTGGGCAGTTTTCGAAAGGCTTGCTAAGGGTTCGCAATTCAAGGACCTAAGAGCGATGGTTAGGAGACGTGGACCTGAAGCTCCACCGACTCAAGAAGCCCCTATGTATAGGGGGAATGGGGATCAATTCGAGTGCTTTGCCAACGAATTGAAGCAAGTCCTCAAGAGTGCCACTGGAACAACTGTTTCGAACGAAGTTTGCCGAATATGCAAGAACTATGGACATGGAGCTCATATGTGTAGATCGGAGCTTGCGTATGATGATGGCAACTGGGCTCGAGGAGGCGAAGAGGAAGCCTTTGCTACGGAGGTTGGTACTCAAGAAGCTAGCTACGTATAAGATGGTAGGAATCCTCGAGGTGGATTTTGAAGAAGAGGATTCCGAAACAATCAAGGATATGCACCGGCTAGCCAAACTTATGGCCCTAACCAAGACCGTAGTAGGCTAAACTATGGTAATGATCACTGCGGAAACCCCGCTCCGAAAGAGCCACCGAAGTCGAAGTCGGCTCAACTGATGGAGAACTTGCAAAAGATGGTTGATCACACCCAAAGTTTTCTCAAATGTTACGAAGAAGATTCCGAGAAGACTAGGGCAAGGCTTGATAGGTTGGAAGAGATCACTAGGCTTGCCCATCAAAAGATGCAAGAGTTGATCGACCGAGGAGCAAGTAGGGAACAAGGCAAACTGCCTAGCAACACTGAGAAGTCGAATTCCATTACATTGGCTGGTGATCTACCTGACGAAATCACCATCAAGAATGTTGCTAAGTGCGAGTGTTGCAAGAAGGAAGAACTTCCACAGGCTAAGGAAGAAGAGAAGGACCTTGGTTCTGACGAAAGTGATGAGGAGCAAGAGGATTCCGAGCCACTCCCTAAAAGTTTCGATGTTAAGGTCGGGATTGGTGAGCTTGAAGATGTCCGTGCCACACTAGACACGGGATCCTACTCTAACATACTCCCTTTGAATGTGTTTGAAAAGAGTAGCCTTGGAAAACTATCTGAGCATAGGGCTATTGTGCAACTGGCGGATGGATCCTTTATGAGACCCGAAGGCGTTGTGAAAAATGTGTTGGTCAAGATTGGTGAAGCTTCTATATACACCAATTTTGTAGTTATGCCGGCGTCTGCACCTGGGACGGGGGATGTCATACTCTTAGGGCGAACGTTCTTGACTAAGCTACGCTCCGTGATGAACATCTACCAAAGAACTTGCACTATTGAAGTGGATGGCAAGAAACACGTGTTGCAAGCCATATCTGATCCACCTGATCCGCCTGATATTTCTTACACTACTCACTACTGTGGTCTTGCAGCCTATGTTCTTTCTTATTCACAGGTTCGTGGCATGAGGAGGAGATCCATGAAGGGGAAGTCTAGTACCCGAAAAAAGAAGAGCTAGGTGCAGACAGGAGTCGAGTCAAAGACTTTAAACAATGGCGCTATCCGGGAGGCAACCCGGAGTTTTTATCGCTTTCTTTACCGCTTTATTGCATGCATTCATTCTTGAACAATTTGCTTCTCATATGTGAATTTGTTCATCTCTGTGTCGTATGTGCTTATGTTTGAGTGATATTTTTCGAGTGGTGTTTTGAAAAATTGGTTTCGGGGATTAAAAACCGCGTTTTCTGACGAAAGGACCGTCTCCCCACATCGGGGAGCGGGGGGCGAATCGCCCCCCATGGGGGGCAAATCGCCCCGCATGGGGCGACTCGCCCCACACCGGGGGCGACTCGCCCCACGGCCTCTGATGCTAAAAACGCGGATCTCCCCTTCTCTACCTCATTTTCTTCATTCTCTCCACCTTCTTCTCCCCAAAAACCGAGAATTGCGAAAATAACTTCAAAACTTCATAACTTCTTCATTTCTTCACCAAATTTAGTGTTCGGTAGCTTCAATCGAAGCCTATTACGTGATCTATCTTTTCATCTGAACAGATTTCTCCCTAGTGCATTATTCTTTCAGATCTGAGGTATCTTCTTATGAACCCTAATTTTCAAATTTGGGGGTTTTCTAATTTGAGCTTCAATTATGCTTATATGATGCATGGGTAGGTTGTTTGTATGATTAGAAGCATTATTTACTATCAATTGCATGCTCAATTATGCTTGGATTGTTGCTTTGGGAATTTTGCTACGAGATGATATATCTTGTTATGCAATTTATCTTTATCTTAGATTTCTTGCATATGATTGTGTTTATTGATGTAATGATGATGGATTTGATGATAGAATGTTTAATTGTTGAGTATGAGGATTTATGATGCTAGAATTTTTCGCTACTATGGTATGAATTAAGCCTTGTTATCTAGGTTATTGGTTGTCTAGCAAGAGAATAATGTGATGTATTGCATGTAGTAGTTACATTGGTATGTTGCATGATGAAGAAGCTAGGCTAGACATAAAAGGTTTGGGGAGCTCGATTGTTGATTTTATCACTTGTGTGTTTCGTTCTTACATTAGCATATGCATGAGTCCATTTTGTGTCATACGAGGTAATAACTGTTGTTTGTAGGAACCATGCCAAGGGAAAGGAGCATTCCCGTATGATTACTATGAAGTATTGGAGGGGGATGGATTACAACCATGTCAAGAAGAGTGACCTCGTTAGATGTGCGTTCGAGCCACGGGGACTTGCAACAACGTCGTGGATTATCCAAGAGGAGGAGCTAGAGTACACCTGGAGTAAGGACTCCTATGCCTATTCATGCACCACCGAAGGGACAAATACCATTATTACGTCAGCAATCCATCACAAGGACTGCGAAGTTCGAGTGAACTGGAAGGCACCGGGACAATCTTGCCGCGACGGATTCAATCTTGAGTTCGCAGTCGCTAGAAGGTTCCGAAGCGCTAGCTTGGTTCCAAAACATAATGACATAGGTGCCCAGCCCCTCGTTGGGGTGCCCCTTGCCTGCCTCTAAAGGGAGCATCATATGGACATCGGTCGGATCAACCGTAGAGAATGTGGTCGACATTGGAAAAAATGGTAGAAGACTTCTTAGTATCCGAGCAGCTTACTGTAACCTCCTCGGGGTGTAAAACGCTGGAGGGGGAGGTCCTGATACCACTGCTCTTTCCCCTTCAACAGTTCACAACCTATTGGAGGGCTACAGGATGGAGGATTCCATAACAGCGGTGACTAATCTTGAGGATTCTACTCGACACTGCAACTCTACTGGTGAGGATGTGCGTGACAATAGTGACAATGAAGGCCATACGGGCAATGATGATACTAATGGAGGAGTTGTTCCTATCCGTCCTGTAACTGGAACTACCGCACCTACCAGAAGACCTGATGACACCCTATAAGGCTCCCAGAGCAGTCCCAATAACTCACAAGCAGCGTACTCAGCCGACCGAGGCCAAACCATGGGGTAATATCTAGTATCACATCTTATTACCTCATTTTCTTACTGCTAGGGACTAGCGTTAATTTCATGAGGGGGGATGGGATTTAAGTGATCTAGTATTGTTAGTTTGGAGCTTGACATTGGTAGGCTGAGTATAGTACCTCGCATGTTTTATCCGTCTGCACGTTTACCGCTTTCTTAGATTTTTTAGGGGTTGCATTCACTACATTCATCCTAGGATAGTCTTGCATGTTTTATATGGAGTTTATTGCCGAATTTTTCCAACTTTTTTATTGGGTAGATCAACTAACTATGCCATTAATCATATGCTTCATCTCTATGAATCTGTTTGAGGTTTTTCTCGCTTGGCTTGTCACATTTATGTATTGCACTTAGTTAAGCTTGGTAGTCTCGACATCACTTAGTGGTGTTTTCTCTACTGCGGTTCACGAAGGCCTTTATAATAGGATGATGCATGTTAGGGTCTTATGGTTGTTTTCCCGAGTAATTATGTACCTAAGAGGCAACAAGTCTTCACCATGCTTTGAGATTGCTAAATGCCTAGGAAGGAGGTAGTGTGAGGATGTGTGATCCTTTGTTTATAACCTATTCTTCCGAATAGGTTTGGGGAGGGGGTTGCACCATCATAGACTTGTTTTTGTTTTTCATTTCCGTATCGTGAGTTTATTTTTCATTTTCCATAAATTCTGTACTCAAACCTATTCTTTCGAATAGGTTTGGAGAAGTCGTGTGAGTCATTTTTCTCTCTTTTTGTTATGCTACTGTTGGCTAAAAAAAATCGGAAAAAAAAGAGAAAAATTCCAGGAAAAAAAAAAAGAAAAAAAAAAGGAAAAAAAGAAACTGGAAGGAAAAAAGAAAAAAAGAAAAGACCCCAAAAAAGCAAAGAAGGGTCCAAAAAAGAAAGCCAAATAGCAGTTTAGCAAAGTGTTGTGTCTCATTTTCCAATTCTTGTAATGTTCGTAATCGTGTTGTAATTTTCTATTTTTTGTCTTTCGTTTTTGAGTGTCATCTGTTCTAGACCACCCTCGTCCTGCCATTCAGGAAGTGGTGAATAGATTAAGACTTTGATTGAGAGATGGGTAGAATAAGGGAGTGTTATCTTTTATAGGGAACCCTCCTTCGTTTGATGAGAGCCAGTACTGGTTCGACCTCTTTGAGGGAAAGTCTTAAACTTGGTGAACAGCAGTAAGTCCTCAGTTTCATAGGCAAGGGACAACCATTCGTATCTTAGCATGTTTCATTACGTCGTCGCTGACTAGGTCCAGGTAGAGAATGTTACGAGAGACTATCTTGTCTTGACATAAGTGCTTATATGGATGTGTATAAGTCAATCGAGGTATTCTTCAACCTATATTCATGCTTTGATTTATATGGTTTTTGTTCATATGTTGTTTGATAGATTCAGTAGATTAGTTCATTTTATTTGGCATGAGACTCCATTTTATGTGTTGCATTGTTTTTTGCATTAGAGTCTAGCTTAGTTGCTTGAGGACAAGCAAAGGTTCGGTTTGGGGAGTTTGATGAATGTGTATTTTACACTTTCATTTGAGTCTTTTTCACCTATTTTAGCTATCCTCTATGTTAATTTAGCTATATTTTAGTGCATTTTATTAGAATAGTGTCACGTTTCCCTTTAGATTTTATTTTACAGGTTTTGGTTGAAAAACGAGGATTTCCGGGCAATTATATTGAAGTTGACAAGGAATTGGTGTTCCAGAAGCCTATTTGGAGTATCTGAAGGTTTCCGGATAGGATTTGGAGTCTAGGGGTCGAATCTGGAGGTTAGAAGGCCACTAGAAGTCAGAAATCGAGTCCGAAAAGGGGAAGAAATCCAAAAACTCGTCGAAAACGCGGAATTCCGCGAATTTTACTCCCGGGCGAATCGCCCGGTGTGTGGGGCCCTTCGCCCCACACAAATTCGAGGCCTATATATAGTTGCTCAGTTTTTCTCCGAAATTCATACTTTTCCAGACCTATTCTCTCACCTTTCTCTGTAGTTTTAGGTAGGAACTTCCCAGAGCCTGTTCTGGGGGTTCGTAGCTTAGGAGATACTTTTTCATAGCAGTTTGGAGCTTGTAAGATTGCGATTCTTCGGAAACTGACAACCTTCGGTAACATTGTATCTTACGGTTTATTCTACTTATTTTTATATATCTTTCAACATGTTTTCTCCTATGATTTCTATTGATTGCATGACAACTATGAGTAGCTAAACTTATCGTTGGTGGTAGTATGTGAATTCTTAGCGAAGGGTAGATAATCATGCTAATGGCTATATCGCGCATTATACTCCGTGTTATTGCTTTATTTCGTTGATCAGGCGCAACCTAAATCTTCGTATGTTGATTAATTATTATGCACAATTGGACCCTCGTCGACCTATGCATATCTATATCTTCGTAGTGTTGAATAATTACGTTGGACAATAGTGTTTGACTTGTCAGTATCTATATCTTCGTAGTGTTTAATAATTACAACATGACAATTGATTGATCAAAGATCTCCATGCAAAACCGAGGAATTTACGCATGATTATTAACCCGTTATGCTTTGAAGGATCATACTATCACCAATCTCCATTATCTGTTAGAAAAACCTTTGCTATACCGTCTGCTGTTTTTATATTCTTTAGTTAAATAGATAAAGCTAGTTATAGTCCTTAGAGAACGACACTCGAGGTCATTCTACTGCTACACTACGGTTTTCGTTGTAGTTGTGAATTGCCTTTGGCTAAATAACAAATTTATTTGATTTTCTCGGAGCACGACATCCGCGCGTTCATCATACCGCAGCCATTCGAATGCTAGCTTATGGGTGTTGTGCTGACTCGGTTGATGAGTATTGTCGCCTTGGTGAAAGTACGGCTTTGAAATGTCTCTCGCATTTTTGTGACGCTGTGGTCGCAGAGTTTGGCGCAACGTACATGAGGAGGGCCAATGAAGATGACTTACGGCGACTTCTAGCAATCAACAAAGCAAGAGGCTTTCCGGGCATGATTGGGAGTATCGACTGTATGCACTGGATATGGAAGAACTATCCGACGGCGTGGCACGGTCAATTCCAAGGGAAATGTGGAAGTCCTACCCTTGTGTTAGAAGCTGTGGCATCCCAAGACACTTGGATATGGCATTTATTCTTTGGAGTTTCCGGAAAATTTAATGACTTATGAATCGTGCAGCGTTCACCAGTGTTCGAGGATCTTCTCAATGGCACTGCACCTCCTGTGCAATTTACGGTATATGGCCATCAATACAACATGCCATACTACCTAACTGACGACATCTATCCAGCATGGGCTACGTTTGTGAGTGCCATCCCCAATCCCATCACTCATAAAGAATCCAAGTTCTCTCAGCTCCAGGAGTCTTGTCGTAAGGATGTGGAACGGGCTTTTGGAGTTATGCAAGCACGGTTTGCAATAATACGAAACCCGGCTCTTGCTCACAACAAGTCCACACTCCGTACGATCATGGATTGCTGCATCGCACTCCACAATAAGATAGTTGAGGATGAACGCCACACATACAAAAACTATGAAAGTGAAATGGAAAGCCTGAAGAAAGAGTTTGAGGACGACACAAGGTCTTACGTTGAGGATTTCGATCGTGGAATTCATATTCGAAGGACGACATCAACAATAAACTCTCTGAATGAGTACATGAATAATAACCGACAGATGCATAGCATCAACACGCATGAACGACTAACTTCAGACCTCATGGAACATATCTGGAGGTGTTAGTGATTGATTGTGCGAGCTTCATCAATCGTGTCTCTTATTTGTTTTAAGTTTCATGCATTTTATGTTTCTGTGTTGTGTGGTTGTTGCATCTCAATTCGTTAGATTTTGTGTTTTAAATTTGATGTAAACTCGTTGTATAATGAGTATGATTCTGTGTGTTATGTGTTTAAATTTGATGTAAATTATTTCAAATAAACTATTAAATATATTTTGCGTTAATTTTAGTTCATATTATCATAATATAATTAAAAAAAAAAAAGAAACAAGCCACGATGCCACGACATCGTGGCAAAATAGTGCACCATGCCATGGCATGGGATGGCACCAATGCAAATGGTCTAACTTCCATCATATTGATAAGAAAAATCTGTGCTTTGCTTGATTTCTGATTTATAGTTTAAGTTAAATTAGATAAAGCTAGTTATAGTCCTTAGAGATCGACACTCGAGATTATTTTACTTCTACACTACGTGCCTTGGTTTTCGTTGTAGTTGTGAATTGCCTTTGGCGAAAAACAAATTTATTTGATTAATTGAGTCTGACAATCTCGTTCATCAAATTGGCGCCGTTGCCGGGGACTATACTCCTTTTTTCTCCTTAGCTTATTTATATTTTCAGCATTCAATTCCCTACAGAAGAACAGGCTCTGGGGGTTTGCTCTCAGAAAATTTCACTTTCTTACCCTATTTCTTTCCCCCTATCTTTTTCAGTAAATTCATCTAATCTGATCTCAGTTACCTTGCGTGCTTGTGCTCTCGAAGCTCGTGGTTACATTGTGTTTGTTTGCACTCTTTGTGCTTTTATTTGCAAGTTTTTGTTTTTATTTTGTGGATTCTGCTCCTTGGTTTCTTGTTTCCTCATGTGCAGAAACTAGTCATATGAAAGGATGAGTCAACAAGTTCCTTTGCCCCGGTATGTGATGCCTCGAGGGCCTTGCATAACATTGGATGAAGATTGCAGGGATTATGACTTTGATCCTTCGTACTACTCCATTCTCTCCACGTTTTCGATGGGTGATGATCCAAGAGGGTTCTTAGACACGTACGAGGAAGGTGTGTTGAGGATACCTCGTGAGAATGAGGAGGGGGTTATTTTATCACATGAGCAACTTTGTATGAGAGGATTTAAGGGAGCCTTGAAAGGGTACGCTCGAGGATGGCTCAGAATCCCACCGGAAAAATCGTTGCACACTTGGGGTGAAGTAACCAGCAGATTTCTGGAACATTGGGATAGGGACTCACCTCCCGGGTCAAGGGCATGGACGTCTCACTTCAGTAGTCAGCCGCCAGAAATCGACATTGTCGATTGAGAGGAATGTGGAGAAGAATCCATTGATGAAGTCTCTTCAGTGCTTAGCTTGGATTCCACGCCCTTACTTGCGGATGTCGAAGTTGTTGGTCAAGAGGAAGTCGTGGAGGAGGTGATGACTGAATCCATTGCTTCACTTGAGTCAGAAAGTGATGGCGTAAGTTGTGTTGAGATCGAGGAGCCAATATCTGAAGATTTTGGTGTCTCTGAATCAATTGCTGCAGATACTCTTGATCTTGACTCCTACGTTCTGGTCCATGCACCCACCTATGAGTTCCAAAGGAGTTTTGATCATTTTTTCTCTTTTTATTTTCCATCTGATTCCCTTGGTTATTTTTTAGATTTAGATTTTTTTGGTTTTGTTAATTTTAGTTTCCAGGGAATCATGGACTTGCTTGAGCAGATACGGAGAGGAGCCAAGGATGGTTCCCAAGATGCGAGGTGTAATGGAACGGCTGCACAAGATTCGTTTCCATTTGATAATGGATAACATTTGTGGTAATGGTTGCATGTAGTTTAGTTTTATTGATTTATTGCATTGCATGCATATTTATTTTTTCGTATGTTTTTGGTGATAAAATAGCTTTTAAGATGATAATTTTGCGTTTTGGGAGGAAAAAGGTGTCTCCAGGAGTCTGGAGATGCCAGGCGAACCGCCCCCCATGTGGGGCGATTCGCCTGGCAAGACCAGGCCGCCTGGGACGTTCTGGATGCCCCAGGCGAATCACCCCCCATCTGGGGCGGTTCGCCCCGGGTGTCCAGAAACCCGGAGGTCCGGATTTTCGTTCGGAACCCCATTTTTCTCCTATTCGTCCGTTTTGGTTTCTCACGAGTTTCCTTGAGTCCTACAGGTTACAGGTACAAGTTAGCTCTCACCTTAAATCCACTTTCGACGTTCGGGACGAGCGACGACGTTCAGGTTTGGGGGGGGTTATCGCTGGCTATCTCTATACTTGTTTTGCTTATGATAAACTCGTGAAACCTTTTGTTTGCATTTGCATTTGCACGTTTACCGCTTTCTTAGTATTTAGTTGCATACACTACATTCATCCTAGTATAGTTTTGCATGTTTTTGTGTGGAGTTTATTGCCAAATTTTTTGAACTTTTTTATTGGGTAGATTTACTAGTTATGACCTTTGACCATGCGTTTCATCTCTATAAATTTGTTTGAGGTTTTTCTCGCTTGGCTTGTCACATTTATATATGCACTTAGTTAAGCTTGGTAGTCTCGACATCACTTAGTAGTGTTTTCTCTACTGCGGTTCACGAAGGCCTTTATAATAAGATGATTCATGTTAGAGTCTTGTGGTTGTTCTCCCGTGTAATTATGTACCTAAGAGGCAACAAGTCTTCACCTTGTTTTGAGATTGCTAAATGCCTAGGAAGGAGATAGTGTGAGATTGTGTGATCCTTTGTTTGAAACCTATTCTAACGAATAGGTTGGGGAGGGGGTTATGCTGTCATTATGACCTGTTTTTCGATTTTGAGTGTTGTGAGTTTGTTTTCCTTTTTCGTAAAAGTTTGTGCTCCAACCTATTCTTTCGAATAGGTTTGGGGAGGTCGTTTGTGAGTCATTGTAATTTCTTTTTCGTTGTGCTACTGCTGGCTATATACAAAAAAAAAAAGAAACGAAAAAAGAAAAAAATCGAAAAAAAGAAAAAAGAAAAAATTCCAGAAAAATGAAAAAATCTGGAAAATAAAAAAAAAAAAGAAAAAAGAAAAGACCCCAGAAAAGCAAAGAAGGGTCCAAGGAAAGCCAAAAAGCACTTTAGCAAAGTGTTTGTCTCGTTTTTCAATTCTTGTAATGTTCGTAATCGAGTTGTAAAGTGTGTCTTTTGTTTGTTTGAGTGTCATCTGTTCTAGACCACCCTCGTCCTGCCATTCAGGAAGTGGTGATTAGTTTATGACTTTGCTTGAGAGATGGGTAGAATAGGGGAGTGTGAACTTTTAGGGAACCCTCCTTCGTTTGATGAGAGCCAGTATTGGTTCGACCTCTTTGAGGGAAAGTCTTAACTTGGTGAACAGCAGTAAGTCCTCAGTTTCATAGGCACGGGACAACCATTCATATTTTAACATGTTTCATTACGTCGTCACTGACTAGGTCCAGGTAGAGAATGTTACGAGAGACTATCTTGTTTAACATAGTGCTTATGTGAATGTGTATGAGTCAATCGAGGCATTCTTCAACCAATATCCATGTTATGATTTGTATGGTCATTGTTCATAAGTTTTTGATAGGCTCAATAAATTAGTTCATTTCATTTAGCATGAGACTCCATTTTGTGTGTTGCATTGATTTTTTGCATTAGAGTCTAGCTTAGTTGCTTGAGGACAAGCAAAGGTTCGGTTTGGGGAGTTTGATGAACGTGTATTGTACACTTTCATTTGAGTCTTTTTCACCAATTTAGCTATCCTCTAGGTTAATTTAGCTTATATTTTAGTGCATTTTATTAGAATAGTGTCACGTTTCCCTTTTCTTTGCATTTTTCAGGTTAGGTAAAAAAACGTATTTTTATGGGCAATATTGATGAAGAGGACGAAGTTTTGGTGTTTCGAGGACATCTTTGATTTTCGATTCTTGCTTGTGAGTTAGCAATTCATCGGAGATTGACAACCTTCGTTGGTAACTTGTATCTCACGATTTTTCTGCTTTTATTTATTTCATTCAACATGTTTTCATTCAATCTTGCTTTGATTCTTGTTGATTGCAATATGAGTAGCTAAATCTATCGTTGGTGATAGTATGTGATTTCTTAGCTAGGGTTCTTGATTATGCATGAGTGGCTTTGCGCGTTTAAGACTTGATTTATTGTTTTATTTCTTTGATCTATCTAAGCCATCTATCTTCGTAGTGTTGAATTGAAATGAACACACAGGACAATTCATGATCATAGATCTCTATACAAACTTCAAGTACTTCATGCATGATTATTACACGTTGCTTTGAATGACCATACTATCACTAACTTCCATCATATTGATAAGAAAAATCTGTGCTTTGCTTGATTTCTGATTTGTAGTTTAAGTTAAATTAGATAAAGCTAGTTATAGTCCTTAGAGATCGACACTCGAGGTTATTTTACTTCTACACTACGTGCCTTGGTTTTCGTTGTAGTTGTGAATTACCTTTTGCTAAAAACAAATTTA
Organism: Plantago ovata; assembly: GCA_028274465.1. Classification (NCBI taxonomy): domain Eukaryota; kingdom Viridiplantae; phylum Streptophyta; class Magnoliopsida; order Lamiales; family Plantaginaceae; genus Plantago; species Plantago ovata. Next base: position 99,457,220 of record CM051456.1, on the reverse strand, counting down.
TTTGATTAATTGAGTCTGACAATCTCGTTCATCAGATAGTAGACAGGGACAGTGGGAATCTCGTTAATCAGTTCATGCGCGTCACTAGTTAGATGACGAGGAATTTGGCTACCTTAAGAGAGTCATAATTACTCCCGTCGTTTACCCGCGCTTAGTTGAATTTCTTCAATTTGACATTCAGAGCACTTGCGTAAGCATCCGCATGACCATCGCAATGCTTTGTTTTAATTAAACAGTCGGATTGCCCTTGTCCGTACCGATGAAAATAAAACGTATACGATAAAGTATAATGTTAGGTAACTTGTGATTTTGATGAGCAATTAACCATGCTAAATTAAGTAAAGTCCAGTAACTAGTACTCTTAAGGTCCATAGGAATTTAGAATTTAAAGGAAATTGTAAAAGATGAACGTTTACTAAAAGACTTAGTGTAGGTACTAGTTAGGTACTTATGTTTGTTGATGATGTACTTTGTTTGAAAAAATAATCTATCGAAGACCTAGAACCACTCAGAAAGTTGAAGACTCGATGACTGAAGACTTAGAAGTTTATGAGAAAGGTATCTACAAAGGCACATGTTATCTCAGAAAGTGAGCAACTCAGCTGAAAGAATGTAGGATCGATATAACTTGATTTAGATACAAATTACCTCAGCCAGTAACCAAGATTGACTACGGGGTTGAGTGAACACCTACGTCAACCTCTACAGGTATCAACATTAACCTGCAGATTAGTAAACAAACACAAATAATATATAGAAGTTAAAGCACAATGGAATGTAAAGAAGAACCTGTGTTTGAAACTTTTCAAGCAGCTTTGTAAGCTTGCTTGATGTCCAGTCAAGGTAGAAAATCAACTAAGAAAGAACTTGTTCGTACAACGCTGTATACTCTCAATCTCTATCTTAGTAAAACAACACTAGTCACCTATGAGATGATATAGAATACACTTCTATCTATTCTACCTTCAATACGCTATTATAGAAGTTTAGATTATAAAAAAGACACAAAACAAATAACTAAAACTATAAACTAACTCTCACTTGTAAAACTCTTGATTCGGTGTGTCCTCTGCTCTTGTCGGTGCTCTTTCTTATATAGAGGCAGAAATCTACATCGACTTCAATCAGGAAACACGTCTTGATGAATCTGGATATGATTTGGAATTAGTCTTCTATTTGGAATCAAACTTCTTCTTCAAGAACTCCTTTTCCTTTTAAGACTTGATTTCCTTTTTGAGATCTTCTTTCAATAAGTCTCTTCCTTCTTGTAATCTCACAATTCCCACGTTCAAGTAAACTTCCTGCACAGGTAAAACGACTACAATTGTGGAACAATTAGTGTTAGAATAGGTAAAACTAAAATAGACAGCAAAGTGCTCTGTTTCCAGAATCTAGGGGTTGAGTGAACCTATAGGTGAATCCCTATGTCAACACCCTTGAAACAGTGACACTTACATCAGCAATCAATTTGCATAAGTGAAAATATATATGACAAAGTAGAGTAGGTTGTATTGGCTGAACTGGGTACACTTGCTTGCTGAATAACACATGTGACCTCCTTGCTGAAGTTACTTTGAATTTTGGCTCCAACGTTCATATTTGAATTCCAAGAGCATTAAATGCTAAAGCACGCGTTCTGAAGACTGAAAACTTGAAGACAAAAGAAGACGCTGCTGATAGTGACATCTTGAGGTACAAACCTTAGAATTTGAAATTCAAACGGCTCTCTTGAGACACTATAAATAGATGTCCTTGGGCTGAGTAGAAGGGTGTGTCAACAACGTGATCAAACTCTCACTTGTGCTTTAACACTCAAACCTTCTCTACTCTTAAACTGCCTATTGATCCTTTCCAAGACTTAAGCTTGAAACCAAAGCTACTTGTGAAGAAGTAGAATACTAAAGCGAAGAAATTATTTTAAGTTTTCTTTCCTATAAACAAGAACAAGTCTTGACACCAAGAAACAACATACTTGCTTACTGCAAAGTATTGTCAAGTTGAGTTTCTCAGATTACTTGTGTTAACTGAAAAGTTAATTTCAGTAATCTCATCCCAAACCTCTCTAACTGATAAAAACCACCTTTTAGGCGTGTTTGTCAGGGGGAACTAACCAGACATAGTTTTCCTGATAAGTGTCCCAAGTTTGGTGGAGAACAAGGTTACAGTTCTCTAGTTAGGTTCGAAACAAAGCTGGTGTGCTTTGGTTTCTGAGAATTCTAGTGTGTAGGTGTTGTAATAAAACTCATCATCTGAAATAGTGAATTCAGTCCTAGAAAGGACAAAGTGGATTAGTTGATGGATTACGCCACCCTCGGATACCACTATAAAAGTGTTTGCGTGATTTACTTTACCGCAATTTACTTTCAACACGTTATTTTGTTTACACTGTTTTATTTGCTTACTTGCTGAAAATTGTTTTATTCGCACTTTGAATTTTAAGTATCAGCAAACTCATTACTGAAATGTAATAAACCTTTGTTGAGAAAGTTATGTATCAACAACCTCATTACAGAAAAGTAATAAGTACTTGTTGAGAAAGTTTTTAGACACAAAAAAGTTTGAAAGACTATTCACCCCCCATCTAGTCTTTACTTGTTGTCTAAAGGGACCAACAAGTGGTATCAGAGCCAAGTTCTTTAACCTTCAGCACTGAACCTAGACCCCCTTAGGTGCTTTCCGTAAATCACTCTCACTTGATCTACTTGATAGTTGTTTGCTGACAGGATGTCTCTAGGAGATGCTCCCCAGCTGAAGCTGGAAAACTACGAGAAATGGCGAAACTACATGATGCTACGGCTTGAAGCCATTAGTGATGAGATGGTCACTTTCAGTAATGATGGTCCACTCAAGATCACTAAAATTGTACCATCCTATCCACACACCACAAAGGACACATCTGGAAAAAGACATACCTATTGGTGATCTAGTTGAAAAAATTGTGGATAAACCTAGAGAGGAATGGACTTCTAATGAATCCAAAAGATTCCGTCTCGATGGCCAAGAAAGAAACATCATTATTCGGTCTACTCCAGACACCATACAGTGCAAACTGTGGTGTGCTAGCACTTCTAAAGATGGTTCAAGATTTGTGTGCTGGATCTGACAACACCAAGGAAAACAAACTTGAAGTGCTGAAGTTGAAGTTTCAAAATTTCAAACAAGGCGCTACTGAGTCACTGGAAGACTTGTATTTCAGATTCACAACTCCTATGAGTGAAATGGCTGCACTAGGTTCTAGATGTTTCTACTCAGATTCTCAGATGGTGAAAACCATCATAAGAAGTCTGAATCAAGAGTGGGTTTCACACTCAAAACTTCTATTACAACCAAGGAATGCCCAACATCACTCCTACTGAGTTGTTCTCTCATCTTGCTGCTGTCAACTATGATACAAAGCAAAGAGAAAATGTGATTGCTGAAAAATCGCAAAACATTGCTCTTGATGCAAAGCCTTCAACTTCTGAAAAGACGGATGAAAAGGAGTCTGCTGATGAAAGTGCTCTAGCTGTTAGAAACATGAGGAAATTCATCAGCAAGGAACTTGAAAGGCGAAAGGCAAAAGGCAAAAGAGAAGCTAAAAAAAAATCTTGGCAACAACTTTCACAATTACAAGCCTGAAGCTAGCTCACTGAAAGGCAAGTTTGCTGACAAAAGGAAGAAATTCAAAAAAGGATGTGATTGCTGAAGAAAAGAAAAAGCTTCAAGCTAAGATTGATGCTTTGTGCATTGATACAAGTTCTGAAGATAGTGAGACAGAAGACTCAGATACTGAGGAAGAAACGACCATGGATGTTGAAATTGACAAAGAGGTTTGTGGAATTGCCATGGAAGCATTTCCTAACGTGTCAAATGTCGAATTCTGCCTCATGACTGATCAGGTAATTTCTACAGACTCAGACTCAAACTCAGAAAGTGAAAATGAGATTGATCTTGATAGGATTCAAGGAGAAATTGAAAGATCCGAGAAAGCTCTGAGCAAACAGCAAGAGAAAGTTCAGAATGCTGAATTTCTAACAAAGCAAACTACTGAAAAGTATGTAGTTCTAAGTGCTGAATTAGAAAGAAAGGATGCTGAAATACTGCATCTTAAGAATCTCATTGTTGAAGCTACAGAGAAAAATGCTCAACTTTCAAAAGAACTAAAAGAATATCAGTCTTCGATCCTAAAGTTACTTGTTGAAATACAAGAAGTTAAGAAAATGAAGGTCAACTTCAAATCTTATGCAACTGCAAGTAACACACTGACTGAATTGCAAACGTATCCAAGAGATCCTTCATAGAAAGAAGGATTGGGTGAAACTTATGAAGGTGATGAAGTGATACTCTTGAGAAAAGACAAATCACCCATGACCTTTGTTCGTGCTTATGATAGTAGTCAACCAGAACTCTATCAGATTGATCAATCCAACATTGCTGAAATAAGCAATCAGGAAACCACCGCTGTTTCTACTCAAAGTAACAAAACCTCAAAAGGTAAACATGTTGCTGAAAAGCAGACTGTGAAAGAAGATTGCTGAAAAGCAATCCACCAAACAAGTTGTTGAAAAGAAATTTATTAAGCCTAAAGGCTAGATTATTGAAAGACGTAATCAGAAGTCCTTTGCTGACAAACCAGAATCAAGTAAGGTTGATGAGACAAAAAGTCAGCGTTCTCCTAGAAGTGGACTTGGATACAAGAATAAGCAAAACCAACTCTTCCATGAGTACAAGCAAAGTCAGCAAAGATACTTCAAGGATCAAAACAAATCCAAGCCTAAGAGTGATGACAAGACTCAAAATGCTAGGACTAGAAGAAATCTGGCTGGAAAAGAACTTACTGAAAAGTATGTTCAGCAGAGAGGAATCCCAAACAAGACACCACACCAAAAAGTGGATTTGAACATCAATGTTCAAAAGTCATTTGGTTCCAAGCCAACTCGTTCCTCAACAAGTAGGAAACAAGTCAAGATTGAAAAAGTCAAGACTTAGGCTTCCACTGGATGTTTTCTTGAACATGTTAATGGACATCCTATTATGGATAATTAACCTGTTTGTTCTTGATTGTGCAGACTTCAACCACGGAGACAAACAATCCAATATGACATTTTGATAGTGGCTGCGGGAAGCACATGACGGGCAACAAGGAAAACCTTATAAACTATAGACAGTGGTCTAAAGGTCCAACAATAAGGTTTGCCGGTGGAGAACTTTCCCCTACAAAAGGTTTTGGTGATGTAAAGATTGGTTGCATAACAATCAAAGGAGTTCTACACGTCAAGAATCTTAAGTTTAACTTGCTTAGCATGAGTCAGTTTGCTGACAAAGGCTATGTCATAAAAATCAAGAGTGACGAATGTTGACTCATTGACTTTGAGACCCAAAAGAGAATTCTGATTGCTAGAAGAAATGGAAGTCTATACAATGTGAACTGGTCCTCAACAATCATAGAAAAATGTCTAGTTGCTGATCAAGGAGGCCTTGCTGAAAATGCATGGCTTTGGCATAAAAGAACAAGTCACCTGAATTTCAAGACGCTGAATAAGTTGTTTATGAAAGGACTTGTAGTTGGACTACCCAAGCTTATTTATAAGAGGATGGAGTTTGCTCAGCTTGTCAACAAGGAAAGAAAACAAAGTCCTCCTTAAAGAGTAAGTCAGTCCAGTCAACTACAAAGCCACTGCAATTATTGCACATGGACTTGTTTGAATCTTCAGCAACAAGTTAGGCAGGCAAGAAGACTGGTCTACTTGTTGTGGATGATTACTCAAGATTTACTTGGGTTATATTCATCAAGCACAAATCAGAAACTAAGAATGAAATACCTAACTTGCTAAATAAGCTTGAAGTCATGAAAATGACAAGGTACAAATCATTCGAACTGGCCATGGTACTGAGTTTGTGAACCAGTACATAACTTGAGTATTGCACTTCTAAAGACATACAACATCAGTTATCTTCAGTAAGAACCCCTCAACAAAATGGAGTTGCTGAAAGAAAGAACAGAACCCTTAAGTAAACTGCAAGGACTATGCTTGCTGACACTAAAATAAGTGAATTCTATTGGGTTGAAGCTGTCAATACAGCTTGCTACACTCAGAATAGATGCTTGATCAACAAGGAGTATCATAGAACTCCATATGATCTATTCATTGGAAGACCTCCAAGTATCACACATCTAAGAGTGTTTGGTTGCAAGTGCTTTGTTCTTAACAATGGTAGAGAATACCTAAGAACATTTCAACCAAAGGCAGATGAATATATTTCTTGGTTACTCCTTGCATAGAAAATCTTACAGAGTTTATGTTGGTCCCTCTAGACAACAAGTAAAGACTAGAGGGGGGGGGGGGTGAATAGCCTTTAAAACTTTTTTTTGTCTAAAAACTTTCTCAGCAAGTGCTTATTACTTTTCAGTAATGAGGTTGCTGATACTTAACTTTCTCAATAAAGACTTATTACTTTCCAGTAATGAGTTTGCTGATACTTAAAATTCTGAGTGCGGAACGCTTTTATAATAAGTGCTTTGACAGAAACCAGTTTCAACAAATAAGCAAATAAAACAGTGTAAACAAAAGTAGGACTTTTCTACGGGCAGGCAGGCTTTCGCCTTGCCTGACAATAGGCACCCAATCAAAAGTCGCCACGTCATTCGCCTTCGCCAACCCTTCGCCAAAAAGTTAAAATAATTATTTTTATTTATTTTTCAATTAAATATAAATTTACTTAAATAACCTTGAATTAGAATAATAAACACAGTTATTAAAAAATATAGTAAAATAAAAATATTTACATTTATTATTATTATTATTATTATTATTATTATTATTATTATTATTCGGGCCAGGTGGGCTGATGAAGGTTCGGGCCGGGCCCGAGAACATGCCGCCGGTCAGAAACGGACCGGGAAGGTCCGGCCCGGATTCATATCCCATCTTTGCATCTAATTAAAAAAATAGTAATTTTAATGTTGGATTTGGGATTTGAACCCAAGCCACCACAGTGGAAGTCAGCTTACTTAACCAATAGGAGAATGTTCCAATTTGGTTGAATTGATGATGTTATAAATTTAAGTAATGTATTTTGTATAATGTAAATATTTAACATTTTAATTGTGAATTTGCATTTCACTTTATTAATCTTAAACTATAATAAATTATTTCTCATTGTTTTTTTTACTCTGGTTGATTGACCAACGGAATTACTCATTATTCTAACCTCAACAATGTCCATCCTTACCATATGACTCACATGATGACTAGTTTGTAAACGTGTTGTCTAGTTGATTTATTATTTATGAATTTTTCTATATTTATATTAAATAATAAACTAATTGACACTAAGAACGGATAAAACAACATATATCATGACTTGTTACGTATATGAGGCTACTAAGTTGCTTCTATAATTGTGATAGAGTTAAGACAATGTAAGTTGGTATCTATGAGTCTGAAGGTTTGACTCATTTTATAGTGAATGTTTCATTGGAGAAGATTAATGCACTTATCCATTATCTCGTATCTCAGTGATTGTTATCATTTGTTAGTTTGTTGAGTATAGGGATGGCAATGGGCCGGGCCGGGCAGGGCTTTAAGAGGCCCGGTCGGGCCCGGGAAGACTAGCACCAAGCCCAGGCCCGGCTCATGGCCCAGGGCGGGCCTGAACATTAGGCCCAGGCCCGGGCCGGGCCTTTTGTTTTTTTTTTTGTCAATTATTTAGTAATCTAAATGTTGTTTTTTTACTTATGTAGTGTAGTATTAGTAGAATGGTGAATCTATTTAATTTATATGTTTTTGCTTGAGATCAAATATTTTGATCACTTTTATCATTTGAAATTTATCATGAACTTCCTTATTTGACATATTGAAATTAGTTAATATTAAAATAATTAATAAATTATATAAATATACTAAGAATATAGTATATAAAATAATTGTATATCACTTGGAAATCTTATAACTATAGAAAAGTATTACAAATGTATAAACTATAACATCTTTTGATAATAGATGTCTATAAATATTATAAATTATATAGTTATATATACATATTTATATATATAAAAAATAAATACTATATATAATCACGGACCGGGCCTGGCCTACGGGTCAAGATGTTAGGCCCGGGCCCGGGCCCATGGGCCTAGCTATAAGCCCAAGCCCGACCGATGGGTTTCATATGACCGGGCCGGGCTCGGGCCGGGTAGCCCAAACTGCCATCCCTAGTTGAGTATCCATTTATGTCCTTCCTCAACCTCCGAAAGATACTTTGGAGTCATGAGTCTATGAGATGAGCTTTGTTTAATTTGTATTTTAGAATTTGTTGTGGACTTGTTCGGAGTGGGCTTTATTCGTAGTTGCTAAGAGATATGAGATACCCATCGAGTGTGTGGTCTTGAGTTGAGTTAATTGGCTTTATTTGGACCGACTTAAGAGAGTTGAGATACCAATCGTGTGTCGAACCGTGTGTGGACTCTAATATTGAATCATATGTAGACAGTTGAATAACTCCTCAAGGGCGTGGAAATAAAATTAATACTCCCTCCGTTCTCTCATAAGTTCCTAGTTTGACTTTTTTTTGTCAACAACTTTCAACTTTGACTTCAAATTACTTTTAATATGTAATAATAAAATATTTAACGAAATTATATTATGAAAATATAGAACCCAAATTTTCATAATATAATTTGGTTACATACTTTATCATTCTAGTTTAAGAGTAATCAGAAGTCAAAACTGAAAGTTGTTGACCAAAAATAGTGAAATCAGAAAGCTTATGGGATAACGGGGGGAGTATTAATTTATGTTTTATCCATATTTTGACATTTTCATGCTATTCTTGATTAATTCAATTCGGATAGGATTGCTACATATCAATGTTATACATCATTTATCTGTCACATTATTTTATAAAGTATTTCGATATATATACAACAGAGTAATTCAGAACGTGAAGAAGAAAGCTCAGAAGAAGACTTCTTGGGATTCACTTCAAAAGCGCATTTTATGTTCCACATCAAGTCATCTCATTTCAACCGAGTACTTTAAAAGAAGTCTTATGCGAAAGTTTTAGCCACGGAGATCCTCTTCTTTATGCTTCAGAACAAATGAATTGTTTTTATTACAAATGCAACATTGGAGTTGTAGCTTTATAATCCATCACGTGCATTAAATTTGCAAAAAAGTTAAACAAAATAAAAACAATTAAAAAACAATATTGTATCCATACAAATGTATTTTGATTCATATTATGGTCATACTTGCGTTATGTTAGCCTTTTAGTCATCTGTTTTTTTTATGTTGATCATTATTTATTGGGTGAGTTAGAAAGAAATTTATTGAATCCAACTCAAACTCAATTCGTGTAGTTCCATAATAAATTTTATTTGGGTTATCGGATGAAATGAGTTATGGTCAAGTATAATTGGGATCGAATGAATTTCTGTGAAAATAAATTTCGAATCAGTTTCTCTTTTGGTCAATTTTATTCTTATTTTGTAGGATTGTCTCTTGGATTAGTAACCTATATATTTATGATGAGTAGTCGGATTAAGGTTACACCTATATATACAATTAAAATTAATAGACATTTCTATTAATATTGTGAATAATATTCTAATCGAATAATAAAATTAAAAGAGATGTAGCCCATTTAAAATAACCTTAATATAATCTATTAAATCGATTTTAAATTTAGACATATAAAATAAATATGTGAATATTTGTTGGCCATTTTTGTCATCTGTATGCACAATTCTGATTATTTTCGTTTGGGTGAATACAAGCCAAATTTAAATAGGAATGGTTGTATCCCACTCAAATTCAAATCGGATAATTTCGGATTAAATTTAATTCGATTTATTTTTTATCATAACAAATTTCGGGTTAAATTTGATTCGATTTATTCAGTTCAAATATATTTTTGATCTGATGAATTTGTGTCAATATTAATTTGGATAATTTGGAATCGGTTATCTTGTTGTCAACTTTATTATTATGTTGTCAGATCAAATCCCGGGTTAAATTTAGATATTTAACCGATATATTTCTGATCCTTTATGGACTAAATTGAATTTTGGCATATCAATTTTAACAGGATACGCCCACTTATATTAAATTAAAGAAATTAAATAATTTCTATTTGTGAATAATCTTGTGTTTGGAAGACCATGAACACTTTTTAGCTTCCTTTGTCCACTCTAATTCATGGGTTGGAACATCCAGAGGTTTGAAGTACTATGGAGACTCATTCAATTTCTTTCTGAGAGCCACTCCTCTAATCTTTACTTTAACATCCAACCACAACTTTTTTTCAGCAAAGCTGTTTAGAGGAGATCTTACTCTTTCATTGTTCCCAACTTTCAGCACGTTCCAAGTATCCATTTGTTTTAGCACGGCTGTGGGAAAATGTTTGTTTGCTAGAAGGTCTTCAAGCTTTAGGGTCCAAAATCCTTTATGTTGTCTTACCACATTTTGAGTGATTTCCTTGTTGCTTGTTTTGGTGTACATAACACCTAGGCCAACAGCAACATTAGCAAGTTGATGTTTTTCTTCTCTTCTTTTCCTTCTTCTTTCTCTTGAATTTCCAGCATCCTTCTTTACTGAGGACTTGGAATCAGAGGAGAAATGTTTAGATTGGCCAGATTGATTTCTGGCAGAGATTGGCCTGACCTTCAAATATTTTGAGGGAGGAGTGTCATCATTGTCATCTTTGTCAGTTGCGCAAGTAATGACATCTTCCCTACATGGCATGGGATGGCACCAATGCAAATGGTCTAACTTCCATCATATTGATAAGAAAAATCTGTGCTTTGCTTGATTTCTGATTTATAGTTTAAGTTAAATTAGATAAAGCTAGTTATAGTCCTTAGAGAACGACACTCGAGGTTATTTTACTTCTACACCACGTGCCTTGGTTTTCGTTGTAGTTGTGAATTGCCTTTGGCTAAAAACAAATTTATTTGAGTAATTGAGTCTGAAAATCTCGTTCATCAAATTGGCACCGTTGCCGGGGACTATACTCCTTTTTTCTCTTTAGCTTATTTATATTTTCAGCATTCAATTCCCTACAGAAGAACAGGCTCTGGGGGTTTGCTCTCTGAAAATTTCACTTTCTTACCCTATTTTTTCCCCCCTATCTTTTTCAGTAAATTCATCTAATCTGATCTCAGTTACCTTGCGTGCTTGTGCTCTCGAAGCTCGTGGGTACATTGTGTTTGTTTGCACTCTTTGTGCTTTTCTTTGCAAGTTTTTATTTTCATTTTGTGGATTCTACTCCTTGGTTTCTTGTTTCCTCATGTGTAGAAACTAGTCATATGAAAGGATGAGTCAACAAGTTCCTTTGCCCTGGTATGTGATGCCTCGAGGGCCTTGCATAACATTGGATGAAGATTGCAGGGATTATGACTTTTATCCTTCGTACTACTCCATTCTCTCCACGTTTTCGATGGGTGATGATCCAAGAGGGTTCTTAGACACGTACGAGGAAGGTGTGTTGAGGATACCTCGTGAGAATGAGGAGGGGGTTATTTTATCACATGAGCAACTTTGTATGAGAGGATTTATGGGAGCCTTGAAAGGGTACGCTCGAGGATGGCTCAGAATCCCGCCGGAAAAATCGTTGCACACTTGGGATGAAGTAACCAGCAAGTTTCTGGAACATTGGGATAGGGACTCACCTCCCGGGTCAAGGGCATGGACGTCTCGCTTCAGTAGTCAGCCTCCAGAAATCGACGTTGCCGATTGAGAGGAATGTGGAGAAGAATCCATTGATGAAGTCTCTTCAGTGCTTAGCTTGGATTCCACGTCCTTACTTGCGGATGTCGAAGTTGTTGGTCAAGAGGAAGTCGTGGAGGAGGTGATGACTGAATCCATTGCTTCACTTGAGTCAGAAAGTGATGGCGTAAGTTGTGTTGAGATCGAGGAGCCAATATCTGAAGATTTTGGTGTCTCTGAATCAATTGTTGCAGATACTCTTGATCTTGACTCCTACGTTCTGGTCCATGCACCCACCTATGAGTTCCAAAGGAGTTTTGATCCTTTTTTCTCTTTTTATTTTCCATCTGATTCCCTTGGTTATTTTTTAGATTTAGATTTTTTTGGTTTTGTTAATTTTAGTTTTCAGGGAATCATGGACTTGCTTGAGCAGATACGGAGAGGAGCCAAGGATGGTTCCCGAGATGCGAGGAGTAATGGAACGGCTGCACAAGATTCGTTTCCATTCTATAATGGATAACATTAGTGGTAATGGTTGCATGTAGTTTAGTTTTATCGCTTTCTTGCATTGCATGCATATTTATTTTTTCGTATGTTTTTGGTGATAAAATAGTTTTTAAGATGATAATTTTGCGTTTTGGGAGGAAAAAGGTGTCTCCAGGAGTCTGGAGATGCCAGGCGAACCGCCCCCCATGTGGGGCGATTCGCCTGGCAAGACCAGGCCGCCTGGGACGTTCTGGACGCCCCAGGTGAATCACCCCCCACCTGGGGCGGTTCGCCCCGGGTGTCCAGAAACCCTGAGGTCCGGATTTTTTCGTTCGGAACCCCATTTTTCTCCTATTATGCTAAATTATTGATCTTTTTACTTCTTTTATCGCCCGTTTTGGTTTCTCACGAGTTTCCTTGAGTCCTACAGGTTACAGGTACAAGTTAGCTCTCACCTTAAATCCACTTTCGACGTTCGGGACGAGCGACGACGTTCAGGTTTGGGGAGGGGTTATCGCTGGCTATCTCTATACTTGTTTTGCTTATGATAAACTCGTGAAACCTTTTGTTTGCATTTGCATTTGCACGTTTACCGCTTTCTTAGTATTTAGTTGCATACACTACATTCATCCTAGTATAGTTTTGCATGTTTTTGTGTGGAGTTTATTGCCAAATTTTTTGAACTTTTTTATTGGGTAGATTAACTAGTTATGACCTTTGACCATGCGTTTCATCTCTATGAATTTGTTTGAGGTTTTTCTCGCTTGACTTGTCACATTTATATATGCACTTAGTTAAGCTTGGTAGTCTCGACATCACTTAGTGGTGTTTTCTCTACTGCGGTTCACGAAGGCCTTTATAATAAGATGATGCATGTTAGAGTCTTGTGTTTGTTCTCCCGTGTAATTATGTACCTAAGAGGCAACAAGTCTTCACCTTGCTTTGAGATTGCTAAATGCCTAGGAAGGAGGTAGTGTGAGATTGTGTGATCCTTTGTTTGAAACCTATTCTAACGAATAGGTTTGGGGAGGGGGTTATGCTGTCATTATGACTTGTTTTTCGATTTTGAGTGTTGTGAGTTTGTTTTCCTTTTTCGTAAAAGTTTGTGCTCCAACCTATTCTTTCGAATAGGTTTGGGGAGGTCGTTTGTGAGTCATTGTAATTTCTTTTTCGTTGTGGTACTGCTGTCTATATACAAAAAAAAAAGAAAGGAAAAAAGAAAAAAATCAAAAAAAAGAAAAAAGAAAAAATTCCAGAAAAAAGAAAAAATCTGGAAAAGAAAAAAAAAAGAAAAAAGAAAAGACCCTAAAAAAGGAAAGAAGGGTCCAAGGAAAGCCAAAAAGCAGTTTAGCAAAGTGTTTGTCTCGTTTTTCAATTCTTGTAATGTTCGTAATCGAGTTGTAAAGTGTGTCTTTTGTTTGTTTGAGTGTCATCTGTTCTAGACCACCCTCGTCCTGCCATTCAGGAAGTGGTGATTAGTTTATGACTTTGCTTGAGAGATGGGTAGAATAGGGGAGTGTGAACTTTTAGGGAACCCTCCTTCGTTTGATGAGAGCCAGTATTGGTTCGACCTCTTTGAGGGAAAGTCTTAACTTGGTGAACAGCAGTAAGTCCTCAGTTTCATAGGCACGGGACAACCATTCGTATTTTAACATGTTTCATTACGTCGTCACTGACTAGGTCCAGGTAGAGAATGTTACGAGAGACTATCTTGTTTAACATAGTGCTTATGTGAATGTGTATGAGTCAATCGAGGCATTCTTCAACCAATATCCATGTTATGATTTGTATGGTCATTGTTCATAAGTTTTTGATAGACTCAATAAATTAGTTCATTTCATTTGGCATGAGACTCCATTTTGTGTGTTGCATTGGTTTTTTGCATTAGAGTCTAGCTTAGTTGCTTGAGGACAAGCAAAGGTTCGGTTTGGAGAGTTTGATGAACATGTATTTTACACTTTCATTTGAGTCTTTTTCACCAATTTAGCTATCCTCTACGTTAATTTAGCTTATATTTTAGTGCATTTTATTAGAATAGTGTCACGTTTCCCTTTTCTTTGCATTTTTCAGGGTTTAGGTAAAAAACGTATTTTTATGGGCAATATTGGTGAAGAGGACGAAGTTTTGGTGTTTCGAGGACATTCGTGGTGTATCTAGAAGGTTCCGGATGAGATTTGAGGCCTAGGGGACGAGTTTCAAGACTTAAAGGTCACTAGAAGGCAAAATCCGAGCCCGAAAAGGAAAAGAAGACCAAAAATCTCGCTCTCGCCGATCTGGACGTCCCAGGCGAACCGCCTGGGACGTGGGTCGATTCGCCCCACACCAGGCGAATCGCCCGGGGGGTTTCCGAACTCTATATATATATTTGCCTATTTTTCTACATTTTTGAGACCTTTTCACATTATTTTGAGAGAAATTCTCCAGAGCCTGAGATAGAAGACTCTTTTTCTTATTGATTTGGAAGCTTTAGCATAGAGATTGGACATCTTTGATTTTCGATTCTTGCTTGTGAGTTAGCAATTCATCGGATATTGACAACCTTCGTTAGTAACTTGTATCTCACGATTTTTCTGCTTTTATTTATTTCATTCAACATGTTTTCATTCAATCTTGCTTTGATTCTTGTTGATTGCAATATGAGTATAGTTAAATCTATCATTGGTGATAGTATGTGATTTCTTAGCTAGGGTTCTTGATTATGCATGAGTGGCTTCGCGCGTTTAAGACTTGATTTATTGTTTTATTTCTTTAATCTATCTAAGCCATCTATCTTCGTAGTGTTGAATTGAAAGGAACACACAGGACAATTCATGATCATAGATCTCTATACAAACTTCAAGTACTTCATGCATGATTATTACCCGTTGCTTTGAATGACCATACTATCACTAACTTCCATCATATTGATAAGAAAAATCTGTCCTTTGCTTGATTTCTGATTTGTAGTTTAAGTTAAATTAGATAAAGCTAGTTATAGTCCTTAGAGATCGACACTCAAGGTTATTTTACTTCTACACTACGTGCCTTGGTTTTCGTTGTAGATGTGAATTACCTTTGGCTAAAAACAAATTTATTTGATTAATTGAGTCTGACAATCTCGTTCATCAGATAGTAGACAGGGACAGTGGGAATCTCGTTAATCCATTCATGCGCGTCACTAGTTAGATGACGAGGAATTTGGCTACCTTAAGAGAGTCATAATTACTCCCGCCGTTTACCCGCGCTTGGTTGAATTTCTTCACTTTGACATTCAGAGCACTGGGCAGAAATCACATTGCGTAAGCATCCGCATGACCATCGCAATGCTTTGTTTTAATTAAACAGTCGGATTGCCCTTGTCCGTACCGATGAAAATAAAACGTATACGATAAAGTATAATGTTAGGTAACTTGTAATTTTGATGAGCAATTAACCATGCTAAATTAAGTAAAGTCCAGTAACTAGTACTGTTAGTGTTGAAATATGTCCAGTCCGCATGTACGAACTGGAGCGGTCTAAGAGCGCGACAAAGCATCATAGGCCGTCCCTCAAGGGGCACGACCACACCCAAGTATGTCACTAAGGTGTGGACCGACCAACATAGGGTCCGACCTTCACTGGGAGGACAACCCTCAAAATAAGCTCATCGTAAGGACAAAGCTGCCAGTGAGCTCGAGAAGCATCTCTCTATGGCTCGAGGAGGTCCTTACGTCAAGGTAACGCTCCTTGAGAGAAACTGAGCAGGACACTACTCGCACCTCTCACGTACAAGGAGGGCTCGAGGACCTGGAGCGACCAGCCACGGTTGCTCCGTTGGGCCAAGGCCCACGGACGTCCTTAATGGGCCTGGGCCGAGGAAGGCCTCAATCCTAGTCGTACACGTGTCGCGATCCTACGCTACCGGAAGTTGAAAGGTCACGAGTATATAAAGGCCTCATTTACTCCTCAACAGTAAGCATTAACACCTCTCAACCACCACATTTACTACTCGTACTAGGGAAGCCTCACAACTCCCTACTCGTAAAGTCGCCTCTCCGGTCTGATACCTTACAGACCGGGTAAGAGACACTAACCCCCCCCTCTAGTCTATTTCAGGTACGAGGAAGCTATAAGAAGGCTCATTTCCTATCTCAGAGGAATACTACATGAAGAAGAACTAGAATGACTTAGATTAGTGATTTACTGCGAACTTAGAAAGAAACACGAATTACCCTTCAACATTTGGCGCCGTCTGTGGGAAACGACACAAAAGGTCATTCCTTGCCCTACTGGTGGAGCCATCACCCTCCTCGTGACCCTTCACGAATATGCCTCCCAGAAGAAGCAACCGTCTTGCTAATGCACCACCCAGGAACCCTCCTCGACCCAGAGGCCGTCCCTCTAGTAACGGTCGCGGAGGAGGAACGGATGGTGCTCCGAGGGAACCAAGAAACAACAATGTTGCAAGGAATCGGGATTACACGGAGGGGGCATTTACTAATGTCACCAACTCCCAAAATGAAAGATCGGGCGAAAACAACCCGCAAGGAATCCCGGTAGGAAATGCCTATGGAGCGTTGAGAGTCCCGAACAATGCCGAGCCTAGGGGGCAGCTTCCTCCAGTAGCAATCAACCAACCTCTCGTAGCAGTGAACCCTCCTCAACCGGCCGCATTGACCTTCACCCTTCCTGATGGACGTGTAGTCCGACCATCAGACTTCGGGATGGGCGAAGCTCAATACGGTCTATTCCTTCTTACTCTACAAGGATACGTCGGGGGTAATGAGGCTATTAGGGTTAACACCGAGATACAAGCTCAGGGAGCACAACCAGCGCCGGTGCAAGAGCAACCTCGTGACACCATGGTCGCTCCTCGTCAATCCCAAGGAAGAGCACCAGTTGCACAAGATGAAGCACATTCGAGAGCCAACACAAGGCCGATCCAATCTCGACTTGGACCATCAAGAATTCAATCGAGGTTAGGACCCCAAGGTGCCCCGGATGACTTGAGAGACTTGATTGATAGAAGGATACGAGCATCGTTACAAAATGTAGCTCAACAAGAAAATAGAGCTCAGGTGGTCGCTACACCACCCGCTCCCCCCATCAAGTTACCCCCAACCAGGTAACTCCTCAAACCAACAAGAAGCAGTGGAGGAGAATCAAGCATTGAGAACAGTAGTTGAGGTAACCCCCCTGATCGACCCGATCACGGGGAGGAGGCTCACTCTGGAGGAACTCAACGCGAGGAAATCCGCACTGGATGCTCAGATAGAGACTCTACGAGAAACTGTCCAAGAGAAAGAGCAAGACCAAGATCCGAGCCCTTTGTGCGATGAGATTAGAAGCCACCAAGCCAAAATCGAAAGAGGGTTCCCTACCTTCTAAAGCTATGATGGAACAAGTTGTCCAAAGGACTACTTGGTAAGATTTGGCACTAAAATGGACGCTTATGGTCATGATTCAAGGACCAAAGCACTCCTCTTCCCGGCTAACCTCTCCGGAGAAGCCATGAAGTGGTGGTCGCGCCTCCCTCACCGATCCATCAAGTCATATAGAGATCTCTGTAAGGAGTTCTCTAAGCGTTTCGAGAAGGTGATGAACGCCAAGAGACAGGTGAGGTACTTGGCCGAAATTGTTCAGAAAAACAACGAAGACTTGAGGGACTTCATCAATCGCTTTCATGAAGCAGCCCTCCAAGTCGAAGATCACTCGATCAATGAGAGGAAAGAATATTTGTATGGTAACACTACCAACATCAAATTCCAAGATGTACTCTCAGCATCGTGTGTGGAGAATGAAGCACAATTTGCCAAAGTTTGCAAGGATTTCCTCGAGGCTGAGGAATTCCGAAAAACGGTCACCGTGAGAACCAATCTTCCCAAGGAAAAAGGGAAAGAAAAAGAAAAAGAGAAGGAGTACCCTCCTCGCCCCCAAAATCCCGGGAAGCAAAGGAAAGAGCAAAAATTTGGGTTGATCAAGGAGGGCAACTCTAGAAATGATTTCAGAGACAAGAGGTCTCCTCCCAGAAGGTCACCTCCAAGACGATATAGCAACTACACAGACTTAAATAGGCCAAGATCCGACATCTTGAACTATATAGTCTCGAGGAATCTAGACGTCTCATGGCCACCCCCGATTAAGGAAAATCAAAGGAACAAGAGCTCAGAAAAATTTTGCAAGTTTCACAAGGGGAAAGGGCACACCTCAGATGAGTGTGTCGAGCTCAAGAACGAAATTGAAAGGATGATACGTAACGGTCAATTGGTTAACTACATCCGGAAGGAGGAACCCCTGGCACTCCTGCCCCCACCACCTTGAAGTGGGAGCGAGCACCCTTACCAAGGAAACCCTCAGGACGATGACATTCATAATTACAACAATTATGAGAACCGCCCCGTGAATGGAAGCATCCACACTCTCACAATTGCAGGAGGACCCGCCGGCGGCGACACTCATAATCAAAGGGAGATTACGGCGGACAACCTTAGGGTCCGAGATGTGAAGTATGCTCAAGCCGCGCGACCGGGAACCAATGTTATCTTTTTCGATGATAGCGAGATACCTCTGAAGCATGCCGGAGGAGGGAACATCTATGATCCTTGCGTCCCACTTGTAGTTTCCTTGGATGTTCAATCGTACAAGTTGGGCAGAATCCTCGTCGACACCGGGTGCTCGACAAACTTGATTTTCACCGGAACCTTGAAAAGGATGCAAATGAATCCAGGGGAAGGGCTCAGAGAAGTGAGGAGCGCATTGGTAGGGTTTGGAGGACAACCTATCATGCCACTCGGAATGATCAACCTCACGGTGTCAATGGGTAGCGCTCCTAGACGAGTGACTCAACAAGTTCCTTTTGTGGTCGTCGATATGCCATTTGATTATTTTGCAGTCCTAGGCCGACCCGGTCTCTCTCAATTCCGAGCCGTAGTGTCCACGGTCCACAACAAGTTGAAGTTCCCCACTCCTTTGGGAATTGGACAAGAAGTAGGAGACATACGAGAAGCATGGGAATGCTACACCATGTCAGCCAAGTTCACTTCTAGGGTTGCAATCGGAGAACCAAACCCCGGGCAGTCATCCGAGGAGACACCCCTAGTTCACAATGCGCCTTATCGTTTCTACACGGTTCGGCGAGTAAAGAGAAAGTCAAAAAAGCCAAGTCCGTCACTTAGGCGAAGAAAAGCAATCATGAAGAAAGACAAGGATACTCTAGTAGGAGCTGTTAAGGAGCTCGAGGAGTATCAAGTGATTCCACCAGTCCCACCCTCTTCCAAAAAGAAGAAATTCTTTGAGGAAAACAAAATTGAAGCAAGAGAAGCCCTAGAAGAAATCCAAATTGTCGAAGGAAGTGCCGACAAGGTCACAAAAATCGGCACCGAGATGACTACTAAAGTCAGGATGAAACTCATCCAATGCTTGAAGGATAGCAACGATATCTTCGCGTGGAGTACCGAAGACCTCAAAGGGATCGACCCACGTGTCGCCGTTCACCGTCTGAACGTAGACCCATCGATCACCCACATCAGAGAAAAGCGAAGAGACTTCAGTGCTGAAGATAATGCCATCATAGAAGCGGAAGTCCAAAGACTTCTTAAGGCCGGCCACATCAAGGAGGTGAGATACTCTGATTGGGTATGCAATGTGGTCCTCGTGGAGAAAGGTCCGGGAAAATGGAGAATGTGCAACAATTTCACAAGGCTCAACAAGTTTTGCCCGAAGGATCCATACCCTCTCCCAAGGATCGACCAGCTGGTCGATTCCACCGCTGGATGCGCCCTCCTGAGTTTCATGGATGCATACCAGGGCTTCTACCAGGTCAAAATGGCCAAAGACGATGTGCCTAAGACTGCCTTCTTCGCCAATGGCAATGTGTATTGCTTCAACGTGATGCCATTTGGTCTTAAAAATGCCGGAGCGACCTACCAGAGGTTGGTTAACAAGATGTTCAAAGAAGAGCTGGGTAAAACAATGGAAGTATATGTCGATGACATGCTCGTCAAGAGCAAAACCGAGGAGCAACATGTAGGTTACCTGGCAAAATGCTTCTCAATCTTGAGAAAGTATGGCATGAAGCTCAACCCGGCGAAGTGTACCTTCAGAGTCAAAGGGGGGAAGTTCCTCGGTTACATGGTAACAGAGAGAGGGATAGAAGCAAACCCCGAAAAGATAAAGGCCATCCTCGATCTTCCCCAACCTCAATCCATCAATGAGGTGCAACAATTGGTCGGAAAATCAATTGCATTGAGTAGATTCATCTCGAGGTCTGCCGAGAAAAATCTACCTTTTTTCAAAGTGCTGAGAAAGAGCAGCCACTTCGAATGGACGAAGGAGTGCGAGGAAGCCTTCGAGAAGCTGAAAGAATACCTACTCGCTCCTCCACTATTGTCGAAACCCGTGGAAGGAGAGGTACTCTATTTATACCTAGCAGTGACTGGGGAAGCTATCAGCTCGGTCTTGGTACGAATCCAAGGAAACGACCACTTGCCCATCTACTACTTGAGCAAAGTACTTGCCGGGGCTGAAACGCGGTACATGGATATCGAGAGGCTTTCCTTTGCCCTTGTTTATACTGCAAGGAGATTAAAACCCTACTTTGGTGCTCACAAGGTTGTAGTCTTGACAAAGCAACCTCTTAAGCAAGTCCTCGGAAAACCCGAAAATTTGGGAAGAATGGCAAGATGGGCGATCGAGTTAAGTGAGTACGACATCGACTATCAAGCACCCGTGGCCAAGAAAGCACAAGTCATAGCCGATTTTCTCGTAGAGTATCCCTCAAAAGGAACTTCAGAGGAAAACCCCTCGGAAACAAAGAGCGCTATGATGATGGTCGAAGAGCAACCCCAGCAAAACAACCCCATGCAAGCTCTGGAAGATGCTTTAAAAGAGCTCAAGGCGATGTCCCAAACCAAAAGAAAAAGGCATGAAGTTTTCCTGACAGAGAAAATCGACGAGCCTAAAGGTACGGAGATCGTCTCTCCAAAACCCAAAAAATTAGTCGACCATGGAGACGTCTGGATTCTTCATGTTGATGGATCCTCATCAGGAAAAAATGGCGGGATAGGAATATACTTCAAGAGTCCCGGAGGGGCTGAACTCGAGTACGCCGTTACTCTTAGTTTCCCGGTTTCAAACAATGAAGCAGAATATGAAGCCATCCTCATAGCTCTACGTATGGCAAAGTCATTGGAAGTGAAGAAGCTGCATCTCTTCACTGATTCCCAACTGGCCGAGAAGCAAATCTCGGGGAAATTCAGAACCAAGAAAGACTCACTGGCTGAGTACAAGAGCGCCATCACGGAAGAAATCCAAAAATTCGAAAGTTGTGAGATTAAAAAGTTCTCGGGAGATCTCAATCAAAGGGCAGATGCCCTATCAAAGTATGCTTCAGCCTCCGGAGGAGTTGACACCCGGAACGTGATACTTATGAGAATCAACGCATCATCTTTGTGGTCATCAAAGCCAAACGTCTTGGCAATTGACGATCAACCGAGTTGGATGCAGGAGATAACAACATATCTCAAAAATGGAAGCCTTCCTCGTGACAAGGCTGAAGCGAGGAGGATCAAGGGAAAAGCTCCCCGATACATCATGCAAGGAGACTACTTGTACAAAAGATCTTTCGAGGGAGTCTACTTGAGATGCGTCGCCGAGCATGAAGTCCAAAAACTCCTGGGAGAAATGCATCGAGGAAGTTGCGGGGACCATGCCGGAGGAAGAACCCTCGCACAAAAAGTCATCCGACAAGGATACTACTGGCCCACTGTTCGCGAAGACGCTGCCCAATTTGTGAGAAAGTGCGAGGAGTGTCAAATGCACGCGAATTTGATCAACGTCCCGGCGAAACCTCTCATGCCCATCACCATCACTTGCCCTTTCGACATATGGGGCATCGACATAGTCGGTCCTTTCCCAAGAGGCACGGGTCAAAAGAAGTTCATCATCGTTGCGGTCGAATACTTTAGCAAGTGGGCGGAAGTTGAAGCAGTATCTACCATCACCGAACAAAGAGTGATGAACTTCGTATGGAGGAACATCGTGTGTCGATTTGGCTTGCCAAGGGTCCTCATCTCGGATAATGGTGCTCAATTCTGTGGCCAAAGATTCAATGAATGGTGCAAGGAAATGAAGATTGAGAGGAGGTATACCTCTGTAGGACATCCTCAATCCAATGGGCAAACAGAAGCCGTCAACAAAATCCTCGTCAACAACTTGCAGAAGAGGTTCGCCACCAACAAGGACTGGGTCGACGAGCTTGATGGAGTGGTATGGGCATACCGCACCACTTCAAAAACGGCTACGAGAGAGACTCCCTTCTCGCTAGTTTACGGGTCCGAGGCGGTCATACCAGCAGAAGTGGCAGTAGAAACCCTCAGAATCCAAGGGTATCAACCCAGGACAATCATACAGAAAGACTGTTCGACCTGGAGACAGTCAGTGAAGCGAGGAGCGTGGAAGCTACTTTGATAGCTCGAGGAGCTCGTAGCGAAGAACATTGGTTCTCGGTTCTAACTTATACATGTTTAACTACTCTATCCAAGTTATACGTCATAACAAAAATTGGAATTAGTAAAAACACAAGTATAAGTAAGAAAGCGAAGAGCAATGAATTTTATTGAAGAAAACAAAGAGCGAAGAAACAACAGTAGATAAACATATGTTACAAATGGATATGTTTCGAAGAGCGCCACAAAGGGCCGAATGAAAATTGTTAGAAAAACAATGCAAGTACGGAAACGGGTAAAGTACAACATGCCCGAGCATACTCGGTCTTCAGGAAGCTCCCCGATCCTAACAAGTACGGCTGTCGGTGAAGTCAGTAACCGGAGTGGTCGCGCTTGTGGCTCCTCGCGCAGAGCTCAGTTCATGGACCTCAACATTGTCTCGCTCCTGAGCTTGAGCCTCTTCGATGGCCTTTTTGTACATGGTCAGCTCAGGCTCGACAAAGTCAGATGCCCTCCCAATGACCGGATCACTCAGCTTCACCCAAGCAGCGTTCCGAAGAGCTGCCTTCTCGAACGGATAAATGATCCCGCTCCTTAAGCACTCGGGCACCCAGGCAGGAAGATAGGCTGGTTTGCTAGGATATGGAACTTCAGGATCGGTCACCAGCTCACCAAACTCGCACACCTCGTGCATCTCCTCGGTAATCTCCTCGTCAGGATAAGGAGTAAGGTCCTCGCGCCGCCCGGGATGCAAGTCCTCGCGATCATCAGGATCGAAGTCAGCAGGAAGCAAGTTAACCTTCTTCAGCTGGCCGACGCATGAAAAGAATCCCTCCTCGCGAGACGCCACTTGCACGTCTCTTTGGGCCATCTTATAAGTGGCAGAGGACATGAAGTCGCGAGCAGCGGCGACTCGGCTACCCTTCAAAAAAGAAAGGATGCTCGCCTTAAACTTTTCCATGCAAATGGATAAAGTAGCATAGGCACCCTTGAAGCTCTTACTCCTCGCTTTCTCCCTGGACAGCTCCTTCTTGAGCTCTTCCACCTTAGCTCGAAGCTTCCCGGACTCAGTCTCCGAGACCTTCACTTTCGACTCTGAAGCAGCAAGCTTCTTTTCCAAGTCCTCGATCACGACCCCTATATCGGCTCGATCAGCAGCAACTTGGTCATAGGCCTCCTTCAAGTTCTCGAGCTGCAAAAGGAAGACACAGTTAGCGAGGAGGACAAATTTTACACTTAGGAAAATTTACAACGAAAGAAAGGGAGAAAAATACCTGGAGCGAGCACATGCTCAGCTCCTGTGCCCGATCGAGGTCGCTCATCTGGATGAGCCGCTTCACTTCGTCACCAGAAGCGGCCACCTTACCCTTTTTCCGGGCAGGTTCATTGTTTCCCCCGAGAGTGAGCTTCCTTGCTCCCTTCTTAGCTCCTGGCTTCTCGGGCCTCTTCTAAGCCTCGATCGTGTTAAGGGCCTCCTCCTCGGCCTCTTTGGCCTCCTTAGCCTTCTTCGCCGCAGCCTCCTCCTCGGCCCTCTTGATGGCCTCCACGGGATTCTCTCTCGTATCGAGCCCCTCCTACACTAAAGCATCCCGATGATGCACGGCGTTTCGGGGAGGGGTCAAGTTCAGAGAACCAAGGATCTTGGTCTCCTTGTTTGCCAGCCTTTGCTTCCGCCTTTGTTCCTCTTTTGCAGCTAGAGTCTTCGACATGATCCACTGGAACCAATAGGCTGCAAGGAAAAAAAAAACACAAGTTAGTAAGATCGAGGAGCTCGTAAATCGAAGAGGAAAGGAAAAAAGCGAGAACAGACTCAAAACACGCAAAGCAAGGAATGAAAAAACACAAGTATACATGCTATTTTTCTAAGCTTACCGAAGAGGACTTTCTTAGTATATCGGTTCCCGATATACCCCGTGTATGAGTAAGGCGAAAGACCCGCCAAGAACGGGAGTGGCTGGAGGACCAACCCCCAGTAAAAGTACTTCTCTGGATGGGTTCCCCGATTCTGCTCCTCGAGCTCCAGGACCCAAGGGTCGGACTCCTCGGGCAGAGGATGCTTGTCCGCAATCTTTCCCCTAAACATAAGCTTAGGTACTCCCCACTCCGCCTCCTCCTCGCTCATGTTAGGCAACCTCCTCTTCTTGATGTAGAAGTACCTATGAAACCACTTATATCCCGAGGAGCTGGGAGCGTCCATGATGAAACCCAGGCCTGGTCGCGCATTGAAGTAGTAGAAATACTTGTTCCCTGAGCTCATCGAGACTCGGAACAGCTGGTTAAAGTTATGGAAGTTTAGCGCGATTCCTCTCTTCATGCAAAAGACTCCAAAGCACACCAAGGTTCCAAAGGCACTTGGCACCAGTTGCCAAGGAGCGATCCCCAAAGTGTTGAAGATATCTCAGAAGGCATCACAAAATGGAAGTATCCATCCTCGATCCAGGCTCAGGCAATGAACAGCCATGTACCCAGGAGGAGCGTTGTAAAAAGTCTGATCCTCCTTGGGCACGAGGATGTCGAATTTGTTCTCAGGAAGAGAATACTTCCATCTGAGGGTAGCAACCTCCTCGACCTTAACAGTAGACGAGGTGGTCGGAATAATACCATCCTCGTTCTTCTCACCCTCCGGATCGGGGAGGTCAACGATGCGGGCACTCTTCGTGAACTTCTTCTCAGCAGCCTTAGTGGCTTTAGGCTCAAGCTCCTCGACAACTTTGGCCTTTTTAGCCTTACTAGAGCGAGAACGCTTGCTCGCTCTCTTCTTCGCCTTCTTCTCATCAACAGCCATCTGAGCAAGGCGCATTTCATACTCCTGCTTCTCGAGAGGATTGGGTGCTCGGGTCTCACTCGGAAAAGTAAAATCTATCGTGGTCGGATCAATGGAGTGATAGCTAGTCTCCTCCTTGCGTGCGAATCTGTTCGCATCTCTAATGGCCCGTCTTTGCCCTTCCGAGAAGGAAGGAGACCTAGTGCTCGGACCAGCTTCATCCCGGTTGGCATCTCTGATCGCCAAAGGAACTTCCTCCTCCTCCTCGTCGGTAATAACGGCCCTCCTAGTGGTTTGAGGGGGAAATCTGACCCTCTTCGGTGGAGGACTAGTCCGAGGAGAGGTAGCTTCATCATCCTCCTCACTCTCCTCCTCAGTCTCGTCGCTATCGACGATCTGCACTGGAATAGGGGCCTTCCCGCGCTGGACCGAGTGTTCACCCTCCTCAGAAAGCGCCAAGGCTAACTCCGGCCTCTCCGTATCATCCATCTCCTCGATCCTGATGTCTGCAGGAGGTACCACATTAACTATCCCGTAGTTACGCCCATGAACTTGGGCAGCGCGGACAACTCCGCGGACACCCCAGGGTTTGAAGGACCACCCTCAGCCTCCGTCCGGTCGTCGATAAAATCATCGTCATCAGTGCGACGCCTCTTTCTGGTAACTAGCTGATAAAGATCCTCCTCGCTCTCTGTCTCTTCACCCTCTTCCTCGGCAGCTTGATCGCCGCCTTGCTCGACATGAGGCTCCTCGGCAGCTTGCTCCATCGTATCGTCTAGAAAAGTCACCGATACGTCTGACGTATCAGGCGACGTAGTATGGTCGCTCCCATACTCTCCGGCAGCCGACTGGTTCTGACTGTCGTCGCTCCTCTCGGACATCCTAAAGGTGGGCAAAGCAGAAATTAGGATGGTTTGTGATAGTCCGAGAGGTCCTTTTAAGTATATTCATTATGTTCGACCTCCCGAACGGAGAAAAATCTCAAAAGATAGTGCAAAAAAGATATACAAGAAGTTATACTACGGAGCGACCAACCGCTCGAAACAAGCAAGAGCGAGGAGCGAAGCATGCAGATAAACAAACAAGAGCGAGCAGGCGAGCATGCTAACAAGTAAATCGAGGAGTATACGAGCGACCAACCGCTCGAAAAAACAGAAAGCTCCTACAGTAAAGTTACGGACATACGCTAAGGAGGAGGCGACAGGGGTTACAACAAAGGAAAAAATGGCATAATAAAAGGGGGATGCATCCTACGGCCAGCCATGCAAGTCAAATCTACAATTGAAGTCCGTTTACAGTTCAATTTAGTAAGTTTTAAGTCCATTGCCGTTCAAAGGCCGCCGTCCACCGGCAAATTTTCAGGCAACCATTCCGGGAAGAAAATAAAAGACGAGAAATCGAAAAAAGACGAAACCGAAAGCATGTAGGGGCGAATTCATGCAAAGAAAAGAGGCAAGTAAAGGCAAGAAATCGAAAACTTACTTGTTGTTAAGTTGGTAAAGGTGGGAAGCCGGAAAGAAAGCCGGAGAAGTCAAAAACCCGCCTGAAAATCGGATTCTGGACGTCGGAATTAGCTCCTCGCGCGTCACTTGTCTCGATCACCTCGCTCGTCGATCACAGAAAACTCTCCTCGCTCTCTCTTTTTTGCTCTGAATATTCGGATTGCGAAAAATGTGGAATGACCGAGTATCGAACTATTTATAGAAGGGTATCTCGAGGATACGAAACGACGCATGCCCTCGCTCCATCCGGACCGACCACGTGCCCATGATCTACGGCCCAGATTACAGCCGCCTGGTGAATTACCTATTTTGCCCTCCACGCTCCCGCTCTGGCTCGGGCACAGTTTCCAACGCCGGTGCGAATTACCTAATCACAGTAGATAATTCGTAGCGCGAGCACCGCACAACTTGGATCAGGGATAGATCGACGACCATAAGCTTTCCTCCTCGAGACCTTACAGAGAAAAAAGGATGGCAAGACAAAAAACCGACGGACACGTGGCAATGGATCGAGGAGCCTCTCTTAGAAATATCTCTCCTCGAGATATTTTGCAAAGGAAAAGCGGCAGGAAGTCATTCCATTCCCCTCTTAGAAATATCTCTCCTCGAGATATTTGGCAAAGAAAAAGCGGCAGGAAGTCATTCCATTCCACTCTTAGAAATATCTCTCCTCGAGATATTTTGCAAAGAGAAAGCGGCAGGAAGTCATTCCATTCCTCTCTTAGAAATATCTCTCCTCGAGATATTTTGCAAAGGAAAAGCGGCAGGAAGTCATTCCATTCCTCTCTTAGAAATATCTCTCCTCGAGATATTTGGCAAAGAAAAAGCGGCAGGAAGTCATTCCATTCCACTCTTAGAAATATCTCTCCTCGAGATATTTTGCAAAGAGAAAGCGGCAGGAAGTCATTCCATTCCTTTCTTAGAAATATCTCTCCTCGAGATATTTTGCGAACATACCTCTTTTCATACGGTCCGAGCAACGTCTGCTCGCACCCTATAAAAAGGGGGGGGAGGGAGAGATAGGAGGAGGGAAAGATACCAAGGTGCGAATACGGAGATCTTTTTTCGCCCACTACTAGTCGAGGCTCTGCTCGACCTCTACTTCAACATAGTTCCTCAACTATCTTCTACAAAGATACTTGGAAACTAGGGGGACATATGTTAGTGTTGAAATATGTCCAGTCCGCATGTACAAACTGGAAGGGTCTAAGAGCGCGACAAAGCATCATAGGCCGTCCCTCAAGGGGCACGACCACACCCAAGTATGTCACTAAGGTGTGGACCGACCAACATAGGGTCCGACCTTCACTGGGAGGACAACCCTCAAAATAAGCTCATCGTAAGGACAAAGCTGCCAGTGAGCTCGAGAAGCATCTCTCTATGGCTCGAGGAGGTCCTTACGTCAAGGTAACGCTCCTTGAGAGAAACTGAGCAGGACACTACTCGCACCTCTCACGTACAAGGAGGGCTCGAGGACCTGGAGCGACCAGCCACGGTTGCTCCGTTGGGCCAAGGCCCACGGACGTCCTTAATGGGCCTGGGCCGAGGAAGGCCTCAATCCTAGCCGTACACGTGTCGCGATCCTACGCTACCGGAAGTTGAAAGGTCACGAGTATATAAAGGCCTCATTTACTCCTCAACAGTAAGCATTAACACCTCTCAACCACCACATTTACTACTCGTACTAGGGAAGCCTCACAACTCCCTACTCGTAAAGTCGCCTCTCCGGTCTGATACCTTACAGACCGGGTAAGAGACACTAACACCCCCCCCCCCTCTAGTCTATTTCAGGTACGAGGAAGCTACAAGAAAGTTCATTTCCTATCTCAGAGGAATACTACATGAAGAAGAACTAGAATGACTTAGATTAGTGATTTACTGCGAACTTAGAAAGAAACACGACTTACCCTTCAACAAGTACTCTTAAGGTCCATAGGAATTTAGAATTTAAAGGACATTGTAAAAGAGGAACGTTTACTAAAAGATTTAGTGTAGGTACTAGTTAGGTACTTATGTTTGTTGATGATGTACTTTGTTTGAAAAAATAATCTATTGAAGACCTAGAACCACTCAGAAAGTTGAAGACTCGATGACTGAAGACTTAGAAGTTTCTGAGAAAGGTATCTACAAAGGCACATGTTATCTCAGAAAGTGAGAAACTCAGCTAAAAGAATGTAGGATCGATATAACTTGATTTAGATACAAATTACCTCAGCCAGTAACCAAGATTGACTACGGGGTTGAGTGAACACCTACGTCAACCTCTACAGGTATCAACATTAACCTGCAGATTAGTAAACAAACACAAATAATATATAGAAGTTAAAGCACAACGGAATGTAAAGAAGAACCTGTGTTTGAAACTTTTCAAGCAGCTTTGTAAGCTTGCTTGATGTCCAGTCAAGGTAGAAAATCAACTAAGAAAGAACTAGTTCGTACAACGCTGTATACTCTCAATCTCTATCTTAGTAAAACAACACTAGTCACCTATGAGATGATATAGAATACACTTCTATCTATTCTACCTTCAATACGCTATTAGAGAAGTTTAGATTATAAAAAAGACACGAAACAAACAACTAAAACTATAAACTAACTCTCACTTGTAAAACTCTTGATTCGGTGTGTCCTCTGCTCTTGTCGGTGCTCTTTCCTATATAGAGGCGGAAATCTACATCGACTTCAATCAGGAAACACGTCTTGATGAATCTGGACATGATTTGGAATTAGTCTTCTATTTGGAATCAAACTTCTTCTTCAAGAACTCCTTTTCCTTTTAAGACTTGATTTCCTTTTTGAGATCTTCTTTCAATAAGTCTCTTCCTTCTTGTAATCTGACTATTCCCACATTCAAGAAAACTTCCTGCACAGGTAAAACGACTACAACTGTGGAACAATTAGTGTTAGAATAGGTAAAACTAAAATAGACAGCAAAGTGCTCTGTTTCCAGAATCTAGGGGTTGAGTGAACCTATAGGTGAATCCCTATGTCAACACCCTTGAAACAGTGACACTTACATCAGCAATCAATTTGCATAAGTGAAAATATATATGACAGAGTAGAGTAGGTTGTGTTGGCTGAACTGGGTACACTTGCTTGCTGAATAACACATGTGACCTCCTTGCTGAAGTTACTTTGAATTTTGGCTCCAACGTTCATATTTTAATTCCAAGTTCTGAAGACTAAAGACTTGAAGACAAAAGAAAACGCTGCTGATAGTGACATCTTAGCAAGATAGTGACATTTTGAGGTACAAACCTTAGAATTTGAAATTCAAACGGCTCCCTTGAGACACTATAAATAGATGTCCTTGGGCTGAGTAGAAGGGTGTGTCAACAACGTGATCAAACTCTCACTTGTGCTTTAACACTCAAACCTTCTCTACTCTTAAACTGCCTATTGATCCTTTTCAAGACTTAAGCTTGAAACCAAAGCTACTTGTGAAGAAGTAGAATACTAAAGCGAAGAAATTATTTTAAGTTTTCATTCCTATAAACAAGAACAAGTCTTGACACCAAGAAACAACATACTTGCTTACTGCAAAGTATTGTCAAGTTGAGTTTCTCAGATTACTTGTGTTAACTGAAAAGTTAGTTTCAGTAATCTCATCCCAAACCTCTCTAACTGATAAAAACCACCTTTTAGGCGTGTTTGTCAGGGGGAACTAACCAGGCATAGTTTTCCTGATAAGTGTCCCAAGTTTGGTGGAGAACAAGGTTACAGTTCTCTAGTTAGGTTCGAAACAAAGCTGGTGTGCTTTGGTTTCTGAGAATTCTAGTGTGTAGGTGTTGTAATAAAACTCATCATATTTCAAAGTTCAAAGTCAAGGTGGAAGACAATACTGTCTCACCTATGTTCCCAGTGATGCATGGACTGAAAATTTGTTACATCTTGGAACACTTCCAAATCAAGCTAAGAAACCCATTGCCGATCAAAAAGTCAGTAAGCAATGTGGGAAGAGCTTTCTACAAGCTAAATGGACCCAAGGATGCTGATAAACAGTCAAAGAAAGCAACAGAGTCAAACGTTGCAGATACTACTGCTGGTGCTGATACTGCTGCGGTTGCTGACACTATAGCACCCAGCAAAAGATCAAAGAAGAGAAAAGCTGATGATGGTACTCAAACTACAGCTTCATCAGCTGATCATGTTCCTAAGAAGGCCAGAACAAAAACCTTCCCAAGGAAGAAAACGACGGCAAGAAAGTTAGTGCCGATCGTTCATGAGATATAGGACGATGATACACCAGTTGTTGCTGAAAAGCAAGCCACTCCAGTAGTTGTTGTGGAGGCACTTGCTGAAGCCTTTACAAATCCAATAAATTGGATCCATCTACTGAAGAAAGACCACAAGGTAGTGGAAATGAAATTCCTGCCTTAGAAAGAATTGATGATATCTACATTGTAGATAATCTTGAGGATACAACAGTTGAACCAGCAAGTGATATTGCTGCAAACCTTAGAAAGGCTGCACTTGCTGAAAACGTTGCCAGCAAAGCAATAAAGGAAAAAGAGACAGTTGCTGAAACAGCAACTAGTCGAGAAAAGGAAGTTAATAAAGCTGCAACCATTGAAGAACCAGTTGCTGAGACTGCAACTGTTCAAAATCAAGAGTTTACTGAAACTCATCAAGAAGCACCATTCGACGATGCATCTCATGATGCTGAGAATGTAAGACCAAGTTCACCACTCACTTCAATTGACAAAGTCCAACTGGTACTGACTGACCTAAACCAGAAAATGGACATGAAGATTGATGATAACTCCAACAAGTCAGTGGACCTTTTTATGACTAGTAGTGAACTCAGAGGTCTAGATGCTTCTGCTCAACCTGTCCATTCAGAGACAAGGGAGATTGCTGATGCTACACAGCTTTCTCGTTTACAGCAAGAAAAGAAGTCTGCTGAAGATCTAGTCCCAGATAATGAAGAAGCAAACAATGCTAAAGGGACTGAGTCACCACATGTCATTCTTCAGCAGGTAGTTAACTCAGAAATAAGCAAACCTTCTTTATCTGATACTTTATCTTTAGCTAATACTATTGTTTCTTTACAGACTTCTCATCATACAAGGCAGAAGAGTGCTAAAACTTCTGCACCAGAATCTACAACTCCTGCTCAGCAGGTAGATGAAAATTTTGGTAACTTTACTAAGTTTAAAAACTTAGTACTTGTATCTAACAAAGTGTTATTTCTGGATGAACAAAACAAGGATGCTGCTACAGCTCCTATTGAAATGGAAGTAGTACCTGCACAACCAAGTGTGCAACATGAGCTTGCTGAGAACCAGCAGGTAATTCATGATACAGTTTTAGACTCTAAAACTACTTTCCAAAACCTTCCTGAAAATGACTTTGCTTTTATTCAGGCTCAAAAGGAGATAAAAGAACCAATTCTCATCACAGAAGTCCATGAAGTTAGTTCAGATGAACTGTACTCAAACTTCAAGATAAACACTTTGACCAGAGTTGCTAAGTCTGTCAGCAACTGGCAAAGGTACAGAAGAATGGACTTCTCAGATCTTCACATCCATCTCTCAAATGAAAAGAAGCGAAACTCTCTCATCAAGCTCGAGACTTTCGTACACTCTATCCTTCCTGAAGAGTTATCTTATTCTCAGCAAATGAATGCTAATCTGGTTGTCACAATCAGAGAGAATATGAAAGCTAAGTTTAAGCAGCTGAACAAGCTGTGATGCTCAAAGGTTCATTTGTACCAGTGGTGGCTGATCCCCACAAAATCAATGAGGAAGAAGAGGTAACAAATCAGGCTAAATATAAACATCTAGAGTTAGTTATTGTAACTGATGATGATGAAGAAGAAGACGATGAGAATGTCCCTGAAGATTCAAGTGATGACGAATCAAAAGAGTCAAAGGACAGTAAGGACGAATATGATGACAATCAAGGTCCTAGTCCAGATGCTGGTGGAGAGAAATTGTCAGTTGTTGATCAAGAAGATCAAGCACATGCTGAAAACCAAGATGCTGAACAACCTCCCAGCAAGCAACATGAATCTGCTTCAACTCCTGCTGACAGATCCACTCCAGCAACTGAACAAGTTGTTGAGACTGAAGAAGAATATGCCAGAAAGCGGGCTGAAATGCCTAAAGGAAAAGCAAAGCTTTTTTTATGCCGAGATAATCTTACTCGAAGCTCAGGTCACTGATCCAAACCATGAGGAAGATGAAGTTTATGATGAAGATTATCAACGAGTAATGAAGAATAGTCTACAGATTCATGTAGCAAGCACTCAACACTTAGATATTGCTCAATCTTCAGGAGTGAATCCTCCCTTCCACCTACTACTGGTGAAACTTCAGTCGTTGAGTCTCAAGAGTTGCCTTCAGCAACCACTCAACCAAAAGTATCTGAGGAAAAATACTTAGGAGTCAAGGTTGCTGGCCTTGATGAACCTGATGAGGAAGAAGATTTGTCATATTTCTCAGAACATGAAGAAGAAAAAGAAAAAGAACAAAAAGTGGTAGATGAGGAAAGAAGCCGCTTGATGAGAAATGATGACAAAATTGCCACAGAACTTAAAGCTCATTCACTTACTCCCTCTTTAGTGCCGTTCCCAAACGTTGAGGAGTTTACTCCAAGAATAAAGACACTAATAGCTGGCTTTTCACAAAGCATGCCAAGAAGAGGATGATGTGCTACTTGCTGAGAGTCCACTCAACATAGAAATGATACTGACTGCTGTGCTGAGACGCACTACTACTCTTACCATAGCTCAGAAAGATATCAATTTACATCACAAGAGCTATGAAGATGATGTCAGCAAAGCACTCAAGCTTTCTAAAAGTTAATTGACAAAGGCTCAGGCAATCATGGAAGAAAAGGTAAACAACGAGCGACGACATGAGGAGAATTTGGCTTTTATCAAGGAAGAACTGTCTAAGCTTACTTCTGATCAGCAAGACATGATTCTTAAGTAAAACAACCTCCATACTCTTGCTGAAAATTGCAACGAGTTTTTCTCTGCTCACACCAAACCGATGTTGCAATCCATGTCTAAGGGGGAAGATACAAAGAAAAAATCTTCAAAAGAAAAATCATCTACTACTCCCTCTTCAGATCTACTAAAGTTGCCTGGACCGCCACCCAGAGAACCTCTTGCTGACACTGATCAAAGTTCTAAGAGAAAAGTTGAAACATATTTTGAAAAGAGTTCAGCAAATCCAAAAAGGAGAAGAACTGCTGCTGACACTTCAGAACACTGTCAACCTGAGAGTCATCAAGGAAATAATGATGATGACGATGATGATGACAAAATTATTGCTCAGGTTATCAAAGAAAAACCCATCAATGCCTTGACTCCATCTGGTAACACAAAATTGCTATCTTCTGGTTCTTCAACAAAGAACAAAGATAGTAATTCAAAGCAAAGAAGAAGGCAAAGAAGGGCCACTGAACAAGAGGCTAACAGAAGAAAAGCCAGAGAAGTTGTTGGCTTGGGTGTACAATACACCAAACCAAGCAACAAAGACACTACTCAAAGTGTAATCCGAAAAAGGCAAGGCTTTTTCATTTTAAAGCTTGAAGATCTCCTTGCAAATGATCACTTCCCAAGACCACTTCTTGAACAAATGGATAAATGGAATGTGATCAAGTTTGAATCCAAAGAAAGAGATCCTTGTCCACTGGATACATTTGATGACAGAAAACGGTGGCTTGACGTTGAAGTAAAAACAAGAAGGATGGCTCTATCAAAGAATTTAAGAGACACGCCACCTTACTTCAAGCCAATTGAAGTCACCCATTATTATGATGAATGGTTGAAAAAGGAAAAACCAAAAATGATGGTGACTCCATATGAGCTCTTCTATTTGACAAAAGAAGATGCTGATGAAGACTTTAGATATCTTGAGAAAATCTACAAGACGTAAAATCTGGGTGATCTCCAAATCGAACATGCGAGCTGCTGGGGACTTCACATTTGGTCTGAAGTTTTGAAAAAGAATCATCCCTCAGTAGACCACAAGCTAATTTGCAGACTTGCAAGGGATATGCAACTTCAAGTCAGAAAGCTTCTTGAAGATTATTAAGCTGACTGTGAAGAATTCCCTAAGATTGCTGATGAAAGCTTGAAGGATGTTTACAAAGATAGCTTCTAGATTTTTCTCAGATAGTGTAGTCTTTACTTTTGATTGTTGTTTGCTAAGTTATCTTATGCTTTCATGTAAACTTACTTTGAAAGATAACTTTCAGCAATCAATTGCTTTTGATCAACTTTATTCGTTTTTCTGATTATGCAAGTTAAATATGCTTATTGAATTGCATTACTCAACTGATTTATTCAACATCAGAAACTTATAAAAAGTTGTAATTAATTTAGCCATGGATTGCTAACATCAAAAAGGGGGAAATTCGTTAGGAAACTTGTAATTTTGATGAGCAATCAACCATGCTAAATTAAGTAAAGTCGAGTAACTAGTACTCTTAAGGTCCATAGGAATTTAGAATTTTAAGGACATTGTAAAAGAGGAACGTTTGCTGAAAGACTTAGTATAGGTACTAGTTAGGTTCTTAAGCTTGCTGATGATGTACTTTGTTTTTACAAACAAACTATTGAAGACCTAGAACCGCTCAGTAAGTGGAAATTTCGAAGACTAAAAACTTAGAAGATTTCTGATAAAGGTATCTACAAAGGCACATGTTGCCTCAGAAAGCGAGAATTTCAGCAACGGCTTGCATAAGTGAAAATCTATATGACAGAGTAGGTTGTGCTTGCTGAAACTAAGATAGCTCACTTACTGACAACTCATGTGACCTCCTTGCTGAAGAGTACTTGCATTTTGGCTCCAACGTTCATATTTGAATTTGATTCAAAAGAACATTAAATGCAAAGTAAGCATGCGAAGAACATGAAGACAAAAGAAGAACGCTGCTGAAACTACAAAGCAAGATAGTGACATCTTAAGGTACAAAGCCTTAGAATTTGAAATTCAAACGGCTCCCTTGAGACACTATAAATAGAAGACCTTATGCTGAGTAGAAGGTGTGTCAACAACTTGATCAAACTCTCGCTTGTGCTTTAAACACTCAAATCCTTCTCTACTC
Organism: Plantago ovata; assembly: GCA_028274465.1. Lineage (NCBI taxonomy): Eukaryota > Viridiplantae > Streptophyta > Magnoliopsida > Lamiales > Plantaginaceae > Plantago > Plantago ovata. Next base: position 99,421,315 of record CM051456.1, on the reverse strand, counting down.
TTTACTGCCTATTGATCCGTTCCAAGACTTAAGCTTGAAACAAAAGCTACTTGTGAAGAAGTAGAACATTGAAAGCTAAGAAATTAGTTAAGTGTTCTTTCTTTTAAACAAGAACAAGTCTTGACACCAGAAACAACAAACTTGCTTACTGCAAAGTATTACAAGTTGTGTTTCTTTAGATTACTTGCTATAGTTGCAAATTTATATTCAAGTCATCTCATCCCAAATCTCTTTAACTGATAAACACCCTTTTACAGGCCTGAAATTCAGGGGGAATTAATCAAGCATACTTTTGCTGATTAAAAGTCCCAAGTTTGGTGGAGAACAAGGTTACAGTTCTCTGGTTTATGTTGGAAACAAGGCAAGTGTGGTTTGGTTTCTGAGAATCATTAGTGATAGGATTTGTAAGGAACCTCATATCTTATCATAGTGGATTCAGTCCTAGAAAGGACAAAGTGGATTAGTTGAGAGATTACGCCACTCTCACATACCACTATAAAAGTGTTTCTGTGATTTACATTCCTGCACTTATTCTTCAGCAAGCTACATTGTTTTACACTGTCATTCTGTTTACTTGCTAAAACTAGTTTTCTGACAAAAGCACTTATTGTAAAAGACTTCCACACTCTGTTTTTAAGTATCAGCAAACTCATTACTGAAAAGTAATAAGCACTTGCTGAGAAAGTTAAGTACCAACACACTCATTACTGAAAAGTAATAAGTACTTGCTGAGAAAGTTTTAAACGACGAAAAGTTTGAAAAGACTATTCACCCCCCCCTAGTCTTTTCTTGTTGTTTAAAGTGACCAACAGGTTGGATGCTGAATTAAAAATCAGAGGAGTGGCTCTCAGAAAGAAATTGAATGAATCTCCAAAATACTTCAAACCTCTGGATGTCACAGGGTTTTATGACTCCACTCTGCAGAAAACAAGGAAGATACTCCATCTAATTCCTTATGATTACTTCTATCTGACAGAGGAAGATATGAAAGAAGGTCTACGCTGGTTAAGAAAGATCTATAAAGGCAACACCAATTTTGATCTTCATCTTGAACATGCTAGTTGTTGGGGTTTATACCTTTGGACTGAATACTACAACATTGAGTGTCCCCAAGACAACTACATCATGAGATGTAAACTCAGCAGAGAGAAACAACTGCAAGTCAGAAAGCTTCTTGAAGATTATGAAGCCGACTGCTTTGAGTTTCCACAAATTGCTGAAGCCAGTGTTAATGAAATTATCCATGAATTTTCTAAGCCATGAACTTCAGATAACTATCAGCAATCAATTGCTTTTGCTTACTCTTATTGTTTCTGATTATGCAATATACTTATGCTTACTGTTTAATTCTTTCAAGTATATTTGCATTATTCTTCTGATTTATTCAACATCAAAAACTTATAAAGAGTTGTAATGAATTTATCCATGGATTGCTAACATCAAAAAGGGAGAAATTTGTTAGGAAACTTGTAATTTTGATGAGCAATTAACCATGCTAAATTAAGTAAATTCCAGTAACTAGTACTCTTCAGGTCCATAGGAATTTAGAATTTAAAGGACATTGTAAAAGAGGAACGTTTGCTGAAAGACTTAGTGTAGGTACTAGTTAGGTTCTTAAGCTTGCTGATGATGTACTTTGTTTTCAAAAAAAAAACTATTGAAGATCTAGAAACGCTAAGAAAGTTGAAGACTTGAAAACTAAAGATTTAGAAGATTTATGAGAAAGGTATCTACAAAGGCGCATGTTATCTCAGAAAGTGAGAAACTCAGCAACCTGTCAGTTTAAGTGAAAATCTATATAACAGAGTAGGTTGAACTTTCTGAACTGAGTATACTTGCTTACTGATAACACATGTGACCTCCTTGTTGAATCACTATGCATTTTGGCTCCAACGTTCATATTTGAAATTCAAAGAGCATTAAATGCTAAGCACGCGTTCTGAAGATTGAAGACTAGAAGACAAGTGCTGATAGTGACCTTACAGCAAGATAGTTACATCTTGAGGTACAAGCCTTAGAATTTGAAATTCAAACGGCGCCCTTGAGACACTATAAATACAAGGCCTTAGGCTGAGTAGAAAGGTGTGTCAACAACGTGATCAAACTCTCACTTGTGCTTAAACAATCGAACATTCTCTACTCTTAAACTGCCTATTGATCCGTTCCAAGACTTCAGCTTGAAACCAAAGCAACTTGTGAAGAAGTAGAATACCAAAGCTAAGAAATTAGTTAACTGTTCTTTCCTTTGAACTAGAACAAGTCTTGACACCAAGAAACAATATACTTGCTTACTGCAAAGTTGAGTTTCTCAGATTAATTGTGTTAACTGAAAAGTTAATCTCAGTAATCTCATCCCAAACCTCTCTAACTGATAAAACCACCTCTAAGGCGTGTTTGTCAGGGGGGAACTTATCAGGCATAGGTTTGTTGATTAAGTGTCCCAAGTTTGGTGGAGAACAATGTTGGTCCCTCTAAACAACAAGAAAAGACTAGAGGGGGGGTGAATAGTCTTTTCAAACTTTCGTCGTTTAAAAACTTTCTCAGCAAGGACTTATTACTTTTCAGTAATGAGTTTGCTGATACTTAACTTTCTCAGCAAGCGCAAGTTACTTTTCAGTAACGAGTTTTGCTGATACTTAACTTTCTCAGCAAGCGCAAGTTACTTTTCAGTAACGAGTTTTGCTGATACTTAAAATCAGAGAGCGGAAGTCTTTGATACAATAAGTGCTTTTTCAGTTAGTGATAGTTTCAGCAAGTGAACATAGTCACTGTGTACGAAAAGATATGCTTTGTTGAAAACTAAATGCACTAAGTAAATCACACAAACACTTTTATAGTGGTATCTGAGAGTGGCTTAATCTCTAAACTAATCCACTTTGTCCTTTCTAGGACTGAATCCACTAAGATAAGTTTGAGGTTCCTTACAACACCTATCTAGAGCGATTCAAACAGAAACCAAAGCACACTTGCTTCGTTTCCAACCTAACTAGAGAACGAAACCTTGTTCTCCACCAAACTTGGGACTTTTAATCAACAACTCTATGCTCGATTAAGTTCCCCCTGAATTTCACGCCTGAAAGGGTGTATTTTCAGTTAGAGAGGTTTGGGATGAGATAACTTGATTATAACTTATTCAGCTACAACAAGTAATCTAAGAAACAAAACTTTGAATACTTTGCAGTAAACATGTTTGAATGTTTCTGGTGTCAAGACTTGGTATTGTTCGAAAGAAAGAACACTTAACTAATTTCTTAGCCGTGTATGTTCTACATCTTCACAAGTAGCTTTTTCAAGCTTTAAGTCTTGGAACGGATCAATGGCTGTAAAGAGTGTTTGAAGGGTATGTGAGTTTAAGCACAAGTGAGAGTTTGATCACGTTGTTGACACACTTCAACTCTTTGCCGGATGACCTCTATTTGTAGTGAATCAAGAGAGCCGTTTGAATTTCAAATTCTAAGGCTTTGTTCCTTAAGATGTCACTATCTTGCTTTTGTACTTTCAGCAGCATCCTTTATTTGTCTTCTAGTCTTCATGTCCTTCGCGTACATGCTTTGCATTTAATGTTCATTTGAATGAGATTCTAACATGAACGTTGGAGCGCAAATGCAAGTACTATCAGCAAGGAGGTCACATATGTATTTCAGCAAGTGGTCAGTCTCAGTTTCAGCAAGCACAACCTACTATGTCGTTTAGATTTTCACTTATGCAAGCTGTTGCTGAAGTTTCCACTTTCTGAGCAACATGTGCCTTTGTAGATACCAGTCTTCAGAAATCTTCTAGTTTTCAGTCTTCGAATTCTTCAAGTTTCTAAGCGGTTCTAAATGCTTCAATAGTTTGTTTGTGTAAACAAAGTACATCATCAGCAAATGCTTCAATAGGTTGTTTTTCTTTTCAAAAAACAAGATACATCATAAAAGCGATAAAACAAACCTATCTAGCACCTACTCTAAGTCTTCAGCAAACGTTCCTCTTTTACAATGTCCTCTAAAATTCTAAATTCCTATGGACCTTAAGAGTACTAGTTACTGGACTTTCCTTAATTTAGCATGGTTAATTGCTCATCAAAATTACAAGTTTCATAACAAATTTTCCCCTTTTTGATGTTAGCAATCCATGGCTAAATTAATTGTTACCCTTTTAGAGGTTTCTCATGTTGAATAAATCAGTTGATTAATGCAAGCATACTTGAATAATAAAACAGTAAGCATAAGTAGATTGCATAATCAAAAACCAATAAGAGTCAAAAGCTTTATTGCTGATAGTTATCTTTCAGTAAGTTTACAAGAAAGTTCAGAGATAACTACACAAAATCAGCAAACAAAACTAAACAAAGCTTTTACAAGGGACTTAAGCTCTTTCAGCAGAAGATTTTCTCAGAATCTCCCTTACACTCTTCTCAGCAAGTGCAGAAAATTCAACACAGTCCTTTTCGTAATCTTCAAGTAGCTTACGGACTTCGAGGTGAATGATCCTTGCGTGCTTGTAGGCGGTATAATGATGTTTTTCAACATTCATTTCTTTGTAGTGCAACACCCACAAGTGCATGCCCCAATTGCTGGCATGGAGAAGTTGTGTATCTGTTGGTCCCTTTAAAGAACAAGAAAAGACTAGAGGGGGGTGAATAGTCTTTTCAAACTTTCGTCGTTTAAAAACTTTCTCAGCAAGTGCTTATTACTTTACAGTAATGAGTTTGTTGATACTTAACTTGCTCAGCAAGCACAAGTTACTTCACAGTAAATAGGTTTGCTGATACTTAAAATCAGAGAGCGGAAGTCTTTGATACAATAAGTGCTTTTTCAGTAAATGAAGGTTTCAGCAAGTGATGTGAGTGACTGTGTACAGATAGATATGATTTGCTGAAAACCAATTACAGTAAGTAAATCACACAAACACTTTTATAGTGGTATGTCATAGGGGCGTAATCTCCCAACTAATCCACTTTGTCCTTTCTAGGACTGAATCCACTAAGATAAGTTTGAGGTTCCTTACAACACCTATCTAGAGCGATTCAAACAGAAACCAAAGCACACTTTGCTTTATCTCCAACCTAACTAGAGAACGTAACCTTGTTCTCCACCAAACTTGGTACTTTTAATCAGCAACACTATGCTAGATTAAGTTCCCCCTGAATATCACGCCTGAAAGGGTGTATTTTCAGTTAGAGAGGTTTGGGATGAGATAACTTAATTATAACTTATTCAGTTACAACAAGTAATCTAAGAAACAAAACTTTGAATACTTTTCAGTAAACAAGTTTGATTGTTTCTGGTGTCAAGACTTGTTCTTGTTCGAAAGAAAGAAAGAACACTTAACTAATTACTTAGTCGTGTAAATTCTACTTCTTCACAAGTAGCTTTTTCAAGCTTTAAGTCTTGGAGCGGATCAATGGCAGTAAGAGTATTGAAGGGTATGTGAGTTTAAGCACAAGTGAGAGTATGATCACGTTGTTGACACACTTCAACTCTTTGCCGGATGACCTCTATTTATAGTGAAATAAGGAGCCGTTTGAATTTCAAATTCTAAGGCTTTTGTTCCTTAAAATGTCACTATCTTGCTTTTGTACTTTCAGCAGCGTCCTTGTTTTTCTTCTAGTCTTCATGTTCTTCGCGTGCAAGCTTTGCATTTAATGCTCTTTTGAATGAAATTCAAACAGTAACATTGGAGCGCAAATACAAGTACTTTCAGCAAGAGGTCACATATGTTCCATCAGCAAGTGGTCAGTCTCAGTTTCAGCAAGCACAACCTACTCTGTCGTATAGATTTTCACTTATGCAATGCTGTTGCTGAAGTTTCCACTTTCTGAGCAACATGTGCCTTTTTAGATACCAGTCTTCAGAAATCTTCTAGTCTTCAGTCTTTGGAATCTTCAAGATTCTGAGCGGTTCTAAATGCTTCAATAGTTTGTTTGTAAAAACAAAGTACATCATCAGCAAATGCTTCAATAGGTTGTAATTCTTTTCAGAAAACAAGATACATCATAAGCGGTAAAACCAACCTATCTAGCACCTACTCTAAGTCTTCAGCAAACGTTCCTCTTTTACAATGTCCTTAAAATTCTAAATTTCTATGGACCTTAAGAGTACTAGTTACTGGACTTTCCTTAATTTAGCATGGTTAATTGATCATCAAAATTACAAGTTTCCTAACAAATTTCCCCTTTTTTATGTTAGCAATCCATGGCTAAATTAATTGTTACCCTTTTAGAGGTTTCTGATGTTGAATAAATCAGTTGATTAATGCAAGCATACTTGAACAATTAAACAGTAAGCATAAGTAATTTGCATAATCAAAAACCAATAAGAGTCAAAAAGCTTTATTGCTGATAGTTATCTTTCAGTAAGTTTACAGGAAATAGCAGAGATAACTAAACAAAATCAGCAAATAAAAACTTTAACAGAACTATTACAGAGAGTTAAGCTCTTCTAGAGGATTTTCTCAAAATCTCTCTTACACTCTTCTCAGCAAGTGTAGTGAATTCAATACATTCCTTTACGTAATCTTCAAGTAGCTTACGGACTTGTAGTTGAAGAATCCTTGCATTTTTGCAGGCATTATGATGATGCTTTTCAGCATTCATTTCCATGTAATGAGTTACCCACAAATGCATGCCCCAATTGCTGGCATGGAGAAGTTGTGTATCTGAAATGCTTTTAGGATGAATCTTCCTTAGCCAGAGAAGATCTTCTTCTTGATCCTTAGCAGTGAGATAGAAGTACTCATAAGGAATCAATCCAAGTCTCTTCTTTGTTTTCTTGGTTACTGGGTCAGAGTAATAAGCAATGCCAATTGGTTTTATCAAATCTGGTTCTTGTCTTATACACTTACCAATTGCAGTTCTTCTTACTGAGACTTCAAGATTCAACCATCTCCCAGCAATATTTCTTGGGAGGGACTCAGCCCTTTCTTTCCTTTTTACCTTGAGTTCAATCCATGTGAACATTTGGTTCAAAATGCCTGTAGGAAAGAACTCATTCACCAGCAAGTCTTCCAGCTTTAAGATCCAGCAACCATGAACGTTTCTGATCACGTTCTGAGTGGTTTCATCATTGCTGGTCTTTGTATACTCGATGCCGGAGCCAATAGCAATGCTGGCCAGCCTCATTTCTTCCTGTCTTTGCCTTCTTCTTCTTGACTTTGCATTGTCTTGATCTCTTGCTGAAGATCTTGAGTCGGAAGAGAAATGCTTTGAATGGCCAGGCGGAGTTAAGGCTGTAATTGGTCTAGCTCTTATGGCTTGAGCTATTGTCTGATTGTCATCATCATCATCATCTTCCTTCAGATCTTGATGAATTTCAATGTGGCAAAAATCTTGAGTTTCAGCAGCAGTTTTTCTCTTTTTGGGACTTGCTGAATTTAACTCAGATTCTGCTTGTCTTTTAGAACTTTGCTCTTTTTCAGCAAGAGGTTCTATGGGCAGTGGCTCATCAACAGTAGGAGGGGTTTGGGTTCTCTTTCTTGTACTTCTATTTTCCCCCTTAGACATGTATTGCAACATCGGAGTGATGTGCAGAGAGTAGAACTCATTGCAGTTTTCAGCAAGAGTACTTAGGCTGTTGTATTTCATGATGATTTGTTGCTGATCAGAAGTCATCTTTGACAACTCATTTTTAATACTCACCATGTTCTCCTCATGTCTTTGTTCTGTTGCGGCCTTGTCTTCCATGAAAGTCTGAGCCTTTACTAGAGCGGTCTTTGCGAGCCGGAGTGGTTGACTTACATCTTCTTCATAGCTCTTGTGATAAAGACTGATGTCTTTCTGAGCTATTGTAAGAGTAGTAGTGTGTCTCAGCACTGTAGCCAATATTTTTCCAATATCAAGTGGGCTCTCAGCAAGCAATGCTTCATCTTCTGCTTTGCAGGCATCATGGACTTTCTTCAGTGCCAAAATTCTAGGAGTAAACTCCTCAACTCGTGGGAACGGCACTAGATTTGGGGTCAAGGAATGAACTTTCAGTTCTGAAGCAAACTGATCATCTTTCATGAGCAATTCTCCTCTCAAATCATCGTCTACATCATTTATATAATCAGGAGGAGGAATTTCAACCACTTTGGGGTCTCTCTTGGAGTTTTCATCCTCGTTTGCTGATACATCATCGTCATCCTCAGATTCATCAAGGTCAGCAACCTTGGAACCTAAGTCAGCAGCTTCATTTCCTTTTGGTTGAGTGGTTGCTGATGGCAACACTTCAGACTCAACAACTGGAGTTTCACCAGTAGTTAGTTTTAGTTGAGTAGTTGCTGAGGGAAACGTTTGAGACTCAATTACTGGAGTTTCGCCAGTAGTTAGTTTTAATTGAGTACTTGCTGAGGGCAACGTTTGAGACTCAATTACTGGAGTTTCGCCAGTAGTAAGTGGAAGGGAGGGGACTTCCTTAGGTTTTACTCCTGATGATTGACCAATTTCCAGATCCTGCGTATGCCTTGCATGGATCATGAGACTGTTTTGTAGAGCGCGTTGGTAATTTTCATCCATTTCATCTTCATCATCAAGGTTTGCATCAGTGACCTTGGCATTAGAAAGTTGGCTTTTGCCAAGTTTTAAGGCAGCCTTCTTTCTGGCATATTCCTCTTCAGAATCAGCGCCTTGTACAGGTGCTTGATTTTCAGCATCAGTAGGAGCAGGTTGAGATTCATGCTGAGGTTGTGGTTGTTCAGCTTGCTGATTGTCTTGTTGTTCAGTTTCAGCAATTGTCAATTTTAAACCACCAGCATCAGGACTTGGACCTTGATTGTCATCATCGTCATCCTTTTTGTCCTTTGAATCTTTCCCTTCATCATCACTGGGATCAGTAGGGATGTTTTCATCTTCTTCCTCTTCATCATCATCAGTTAGAATGACTAGCTCAAGATGCTTGTATAGAGCAACACTCGATACTTCCTCTTCCTCATTGATTTTGTGGGGATCAGCCACCACTGGTGCAAATAAACCCTTGAGCATCACAACTTGTTCAGCTGGAGAGGCACTCTTGAATTTTGCCTTCATATTCTCTCCGATTTGAGCAATCAGATTCGAGCTCATTAGCTGAGAATATGACATGTCTTCAGGAAGTATGGAGTGGACAAACGTCTCGAGCTTCAGCAGAGAAGATCTCTTTTTTTCATTTGATAGATGAAGATGGAGATCAGAAAAGTCCATCCTTCTGTACCTTTGCCAGTTGCTGACTGACTTAGCAACTCTTGACAAGGTTGTTCTCTTGAAGTTCAAGTAAAGTTCCTCGGAACTCACTTGTGAATCTTCAGTGATGTGCACCACTTCAGTGGTCTCCTTTAGAGCTTGAAAAAGAATATTATTTAGATAAGGAGAGGTTTGGACAATTGCTTTAGAGTTCAAAGCTGAAACATGAATTACCTGTTAAGATTCAGCAAGCTCATGTTGTACAATTTCCATTCCTTGAGGAGCTTGAGTAGCATCCTCCATTTGTTCATCCTAAAATAAATATGAGTTAGACACAAGTACTAAGCTGTCAAACTTAGTTTTATTACCAAAAACTTTAACTACCTGCTGAACAGGAAGTGTTGATTCTGGTGCAGAGGCTTCAGCAACCATCTGACTTGCATCTTGAGAAGTCTGTAGAGATATCATAATATTAGCAAAAGAATAAGTTTCAGAAAGTGAAGTTTTACTGATGGTTGAGTTATCTACCTGCTGAAGAAGGACAAGTTGTGGCTCAGTCCTTTCAGCATTAACAGTTTCTTCAGTTTCTGGGACTGTTTCTTCAGCAGACTTCTTGGCTTGCTCTGTTTGAGAAAGCTGCGCAGTTTCAGCAATCTCCCTTGTCTCTGAAATGACAAGTTGAGCAGAAGCATCTTGACCTTTAAGCTCACTGCTTGTCATAAAGACATCAATGGATTTGTTGGATGATTCTTCAATATCTAATTCCATTTGTTGGCTTATAGCTTCCCGTACAAGCTGGACTTTGTCAATTGATGTCTTTGGTGAACTTGGGCCAGTGTTCTCAGCATTAAGAGATGTGTCGTTGAATAATGCTTCTTGTGTTTCTTCAGCAACTTCTTGAACTTGAACCATTGCTGTCTCAGCAACTAGTTCTTCAGCAATTGTGGTTTCAACAACTTGATGAGTTGCTTGTTCAGCAACCATCTTTTCAGCAGCATCAGCAAGTGCCGCAGTTCTCAGATCAGCAGCAATATCACTTGCTGGTTCCAGAGTTTGATCATCTAGATTATCTACAATGTAGATATCTGGGACTTGGGCAGGAATTTCATTTCCACTGCCTTGTGGTCTGTTCTCAGTAGAAGGATCAACATTGAGTCGATCATTGAAGGCTTCCGCAAACACTTCAATGTTGCTGACATAGTCTTCAGTAACTACCTTGTCAACATCTACTGGAACTTGCGTTTCAGCAATTGTCTGGGAATTGTCTGAGAGGTCATGGACAATAGGTACTGACTTGCGAGCCAGTGTTTTCTTCCTTGAGTTATTTGTCCTTTTCCTCTTGGGGACGGGGTTTGTTGATGACGCTGCAGTCTGAGTGTCATCATCAGCTTTCCTCTTTTTCTTGTTAGATTTCTTCAGTTTCCCAACATAGGCGTCAGTAGTTGCATTTTCAGCAACGGGAGTAGTGGTGTCAGCATGATCACCATCTAGAGCAGTTTCATCTTTGTCACCACCATCTACAGCAGTTTCATCTCTAAGTTGCTGAGTGGTGACATTTGCAGTTGTTGTATACCTTTCTTGCTGACTTGTGCTGACAACATCTGCAGCTGTTGTCTTCTTAGATTTTTCAAGTTTCTTGCCAGCAATCTTAGGTACATTCTGCTTGTAGAAGGATCTTCCCACATTGCATACAGATTTCTTGATTGGCAATGGGTTTCTCAGCTGAATCCTGAAATGTTCAAGGATATAGCATATCTTTATTCCTTACATAACTGGGAAGGAAGGTGAGACCTTGTTGTCTTCCACCTTAACCTTGAACTTAGTGACACAATCAACAAGCCTGTTGAAAATGTACTTAGCCCAGTTAAGTTCCATTTTATTTTCATACATATGCATCAGGAGCGGCCACCTTCTCATGCCTACTTGGTCTATTCCTCCAACTTGGGAGTCCAAAACTTTAATCAGTAGCAGAGCTACTAGACCAAGTGAATGGCAGAGATGTTTCCTCTTAACGTGCTTTGCCCAAGTCACGGGAGCAATCTCTCCTTTCTTCATTTTCTCATTTCTGACGTCACTGTAGAAGGCTTCAATTTCTTCATCAGTGGCAGTGACGTCATCTTCAGTTCCAGTGGTTGGAATCTGAAAGATTTCCGCTAAATCAGTCCATTTCAGGACGATTTGCGTGTTCTGAACTGTAGTAAAGATCACTTTTTCAGTGACTCCTTTACTATCAGTTAGGGATTGGATTTCTGCATTATTGTAGAACTCCATTGTGTCCAACATACTCACTTTCTTAGTGTGAGCAGTTATAAAATGCATGAGGCCTTGCTGCTTGATAAATTCAAGCGCCTCTTCATTGTCACCGTCAAGTTCTTGTTCATAGAAGTATCGAATATACTTCTCTTTTGCAAATCCACCCCATTGCATCATCATCTCACACTTTGCAGTGTCAAGATATGAAGGAGGCATAGGTTTTTCCGAGATTCTATCGTTTTTCAACACAACATTCGTTGTGTTTGATACCGGAGTAGTCACCGGAGCAGTGCGTTTCTCAGCACTGTCAACCTTAGACGACTTGGAGGTCTTGGAGGACTGTCTCTTTGGTGCCATTTCTTTTTATAGAGAAGAGAATGTGTACGAAAAAGATAGTTTGCTTTTTGACCGGAGGTACAGTAAATTCAGGCTAAATTTTGCAGAGAAAGGAAATGTGAGTTAAAGAATTTTGTCATTTCTCTAACTCCTTCTTTATATAGTGTCTCTGATGTGTGAGAAACTCAATCGATTTGAGTTCTCAGCAAGGGTAAAACAGAGAAACAAAGGCGTTAGTGGAGCCTTTGCATTGAATGCGTAGTGGCCCACTAACTAAAACCGTCAGAGCACTCTTTCTCTTTGTTTTGTTAACCGTTAGATCAATAACTCCTTTTAATCAATGGCCACGATTGTATTTCATGTCATGATTATTACGAGTTTATCTGTGCCCGATTAACGTCACAAATTGATTTTACCGAGTTTTATGGGATTAGATTACTTGTTGAAATAGACAAGAATCTTTTCAGCGAGTTTGCATAAATAGCCTGGATACTAGCTGAAAGTTCCCCCTTACTTAGATATCTCATATTTTCTTCAGTTTAAAAGATATTTCTGATTTCCAGTATCAGTAAATTCTTTTGTACTTGAGATATCATTTGGTAAAATCTGAGAAATGATTTTTGCTCTTTTTCTGAGTTCCCGTCTCAGAATATTCCCTTGATACTTGAATACCTGTTTCAGTATATTTGATTGTCTGAATGCCCGTTTCAGCAATCCTTAAGGTTTTTCTCTTACTGAGTGCCTGTCTCAGCAAGTGATCAAGTTTCCTAACAAATACCCATTTGGAAGGAATTACTTGTTGAATGCCTGTTTCAGCAATCATGTAGTGACCTATCATTTCTTAGAAGAAATTAGTGGACAGAGCTTTTAAGTAAGAATACTTTGGCTTGCTGAATACCTGTTTCAGCATTTTGCCAAATGTATCCTTTATTGAGGTAGATCAATCAATCCAAGGTTATACCTTAGCATTGCGAACCTATTATTTGGTAGGGGCTTGGTAAAGATGCCAGCAAGTTGATCATCAGTACCTACTTTCACAACCTCAATATCTCCTTTTTCCACATGATCTCTAATGAAATGATGTCTAATATCAATGTGCTTAGTCCTAGAGTGAAACTTAGGATTTTGAGTGATAGCAATAGCACTTGTATTATCACAAAAGATTGGTGTTTTCTTTGCAGAAATACCATAATCTCTTAATTGTTGCTGAATCCATAGGATTTGAGCTGTGCAACAACCAGCTGCAATGTATTCAGATTCAGTGGATGAATTGGCAACACAGGTTTGCTTCTTGCTGAACCATGATATTAATCTAGTACCCAAAAACTGACAAGTTTCAGAGGTACTTTTTCTATCAAGAGTTGATCCTCCATGATCAGCATCAGAATAACCAACCAATTCTAGTCCAGAATCTTTAGGATACCATAATCCAACATTGACTGTACCTTTGACATATTTCAATATCTTGATTGCCTTTTTGTAGTGTGATTCTCTTGGATCAGATTGGAATCTTGCACACACACAAACAGCATACTGAATGTCAGGTCTACTTGCTGTTAAATACAACAAGGAACCAATGAGCTTCCTATACTTGTGTTCTTCAACACTTTTATCTTCTTTAGTATAGCCCAATTTGGTACCAACATTCATAGGGATCTTTTCATGTTTGTCTTCCTCTTTGATCCTAAACTTTATGAGCATTTCTTTTGCATACTTTGCCTGATTTATGAATATTCCATCTTTGAGTTGCTTGACTTGCAATCCTAGGAAATAATTCAATTTTCCCATCATACTCATTTCAAACTTGTTTGTCATGAGTTTGGCAAAATCATCACAAAGTTGCTTGTCCTTAGATCCAAAAATTATGTCATCCACATAAATTTGAACTAAGAGTATTTTACCATCATGGTTCATGGTAAATAAGGTTTTGTCAACTTCACCTTTCTTGAAACCATTCTCCAGCAAGAACTTAGCCAAGGTATCATACCATGCTCTTGGTGCTTGCTTTAGACCATATACAGCTTTCTGAAGCTTGTATACCATCTTGATTTCTGAGGGAAGTTCAAAGCCGGGGGGTTGTTCTAAGTAGACTTCTTCAGCAAGTTCACCATTCAAGAATGCACTTTTAACATCCATTTGGTAAACAATGAAGTCATTGTGCGCAGCAAAGGCCAAGAAAAGCCTAATTGCATCCAATCTTGCAACTGGTGCATAAGACTCATCATAGTCCAATCCTTCAGTCTGACAGTAACCTTGAGCAACTAAACGTGCTTTATTTCTTGTTACTTTACCAGACTCACTCAGCTTGTTTTTGAACACCCACTTTGTACCAATAGCTTTCTTGCCTTCAGCAAGTGGTACAAGTTTCCAGACTTTGTTCCTTTCGAATTGATCCAGTTCTTCTTCCATTGCCTTTATCCATTCAGAATGCTTTAAAGCTTCTTCTATGGTTTTAGGTTCAATTTCTGAAACAAAGCAAGAGAACAATGATTCTACTTCTACGACAGTTGCTTCTTCAGCAAGTCAATGAGTAGTAGATGCTTTGGATCTAGTCACTTGGTGTTTATTAATATCACCAATCATATCCGTAGAGGGATGATCTCTAATCCATTTATTAACAGGTTTTCTGCTTGTTGGATCTGGATATGTTTGCTCATCAGCATGTGACTCTTCAGTATGTACTTGTTCAGTACTACTGGGACTTTGTGTCTCTGCTGAGATTGGTTCATCAGCAACTGCTTGTTCAGCATTGCTTGATTGTGGTAGTTCATCAGCAGGCACTAGAGGTTGCGTAGTTTCAGCAACTTCCGGAGCAACTGCGTCTTTTGCTGGAAATTCCTTGTCGTGAACTATAATTATCTTGTCATGACTTGGGGGAGGAGAGTCATTGTCAGAATCATCATTTAGTTCAATTGACTTGATTTGCCTAGCATTAGATTAAGTTCTTTGCTCATGTATGATTAACTTTTTCATACATTCTGATATTTCTTCTTCAGAAGGCACTCCTTGTGTCTTTTCATAGAATACAACATGCACTGATTCTTCGATCTTTTGTACTTTTTTGTTGTAAACTCTATAAGCTTTACTATGCAAGGAGTAACCGAGAAATATCGCTTCGTCTGCCTTTGGTTGAAATGTTCTTAGGTATTCTCTATCGTTATTAAGAATGAAACACTTGCAACCAAATACTCTTAGATGAGTGATATTAGGAGGTCTTCCAACAAACAATTCATAAGGAGTTTTGTTGTATTCCTTAGTAATCAAACATCTGTTTTGAGTGTAACAGGCGGTATTAATCGCTTCAACCCAGTAAGCCTCACTTATTTCAGTGTCAGCAAGCATTGTTCTTGCGGCTTCTTTCAGGGTACGATTCTTCCGTTCAGCAACACCGTTTTGCTGTGGTGTCCTTACTGAGGGTAACTGATGTTGTATGCCTTTTGAGGTGCAATACTCAGTTATGTACTGGATTACAAACTCAGTACCATGGTCTGTCCTTATGAATTTTACCTTGTCATTTTTCATGACTTCAAGCTTATTCAGCAAGTTAGGTATTTCAGTCCTAGTTTCAGATTTGTGCTTGATGAATACTACCCAAGTGAATCTTGAATAGTCATCCACCACGACCAGACCATACTTCTTACCAACATAGCTTGTTGAAGACGATTCAAACAAGTCCATGTGCAAGAGTTCTAAAGGTTTTGTAGTTGACGGTACTGCCTTGTTCTTGAAAGAAGATTTGGTTTGCTTTCCTTGCTGACATGCATTGCAAACACCATCCTTCTTAAAAGTAACCTTAGGTAATCCAACTACAAGTGCCTTTTTAGACAGCTTATTCAGCGTCTTGAAGTTTAGATGACTTGTTCGTTTATGCCATAAACATGCTTTTTCATCAAGGCAATCGTGATCTGAGACAAGGCATTTTTCAACGATTGCTGAAGACCAATCAACGGTGTACAAGCCTCTTGATCTTCTTGCAATCATAATTACCTTTTTAGTCTCGAAATCTATAAGTTTACATTCATCACTTTTGATTTTGATGAAGTATCCTTTGTCAGAAAACTGACTCATGCTGAAAAGATTAAACTTAAGATTTTTGACATAAAGAACTCCAGTAATGGTTATGCATCCTAACTTCACGTCACCATAGCCTTTTGTAGAACCAGAGCCTCCACCAGCAAACCTTATTGTTGGACCTTTAGACCACCGTCTATAGTTTATAAGGTTATCCTTGTTGCCCGTCATGTGCTTTCCACAACCACTGTCAAAGTGCCAGATTGCATCGTTTGTCTCCGTGGCTGAAGTCTGCACAATGAAGAGCAAACAAGTTAATTATCCAATATTGGATGTCCATTAACATGTTCAAGAATGCGTCCAGTGGAAACCCAAGTCTTAAGTTTTTCAACTTTGACTCGTTTTCTACTTGCCGAGGAACTAGGAGGTTTTGAGATGAAAGACTTTTGATTCGTGCTGATCAAGTCCACTTTCTGATGTGGTGTCTTGCTCGGTTGACCTTTTTGCTGAACATACTTTTCAGTAAGTTCTTTTCTAGCAAGGTTCCTTCTAGCCCTAGCATTTAGAGTCTTTTCAGAACTCTTAGGCTTGATTTTGTTCATCTCTTTGAAGTATCTTTGCTGACTTTGCTTATACTCGTGAAAAAGTTGACTTTGCTTGGTTTTGAAACCGAGTCCACTTTTCGGAGAATGCTGAGCTTTTGTGTCAGCAACCTTACTTGATTCAGGTTTGTCAGCAAAGGTCTTCTGATTACTTTTAGTAATCTTGCCTTTTGACTTAACACATTTCTTTTCAGCAACTTGTTTGGCGGAATGCTTCACAACATCCTTCTTCTTTTCAGTTTGCTTCACAGCAACCTGTTTTCCTTTTAAAGTCTTGTTACTTTGAGTAGAAACAGCGGGCTTTATGGTCGTAGGTACTTGATTGCATGTTTCAGCAACCTTAGATTGACCAAACTGATAGAGTTCTGGTTGACCACTATCAGTAGCACGTACGAAGGAAATCGGTGATTTGTCTTTACTCAAGATTTCTACGTCATCACCTTCATACGTTGCACCTAAACCTTCTTTCTGAGATGGATCTCTCAAATAAGAGTTTAGTTCAGTCAGCGTATTACTTGCGTCAGCATAAGATTTGAAATTGATTTTCATCTTTTTCATTTCTTGGATTTCAGCAAGTAACTTTAGAATTGGGGACTGATATTCTTCCAATTCTAATGCCATTTGAGAATTCTTCTCTGTAGCTTCAGCAATCAACTTCTTAAGACGCCTTATTTCAGCATCCTTTTCTTCTGTCTCTTCCTTCAGCAAGACATACTTTGCAGTAGTCTGCTTGGTCAGAGTTTCAGCAATCTGTAGTTTCTCTTGCTGTCTGCTCAGAGTTTTCTTAAATCTTTCAATTTCTCCTTGAATCTTGTCAAGGTCAATCTCGTCTTCACTTTCTGAGTCTGAGTCAGAGGTAGGGTTGTTTACCTGATGATGAATGTGTATTTTACACTTTCATTTGAGTCTTTTTCACCTATTTTAGCTATCCTCTATGTTAATTTAGCTATATTTTAGTGCATTTTATTAGAATAGTGTCACGTTTCCCTTTAGATTTTATTTTACAGGTTTTGGTTGAAAAACGAGGATTTTTGGGCAATTATATTGAAGTTGACAAGGAATTGGTGTTCCAGAAGCCTATTTGGAGTATCTGAAGGTTTACGGATAGGATTTGGAGTCTAGGGGTCGAATCTGGAAGTTAGAAGGCCACTAGAAGTCAGAAACCGAGTCCGAAAAGGGGAAGAAATCCAAAAACGCGTCGAAAATGCAGAAATTCCGGAAAAATACTCCCGGGCGAATCGCCCGGGATGTGGGGCGAATCGCCCCACACCAGGAGACTCGCCCGGTGTGTGGGGCGAAGGGCCCCACAGTATTTCGAACACTATATATAGTTGCTCAGATTTTCTCCGAAATTCATACTTTTCCAGACCTATTCTCTCACCTTTCTCTGTAGTTTTAGGTAGGAACTTCCCAGAGCCTGTTCTGGGGGTTCGTAGCTTAGGAGATACTTTTTCATAGCAGTTTGGAGCTTGTAAGATCGCGATTCTTCAGAGACTGACAATCTTCGGTAACATTGTATCTTACAGTTTTTCTACTTATTTTTATATATCTTTCAACATGTTTTCTTCTATGATTTCTGTTGATTGCATGACAACTATGAATAGCTAAACTTATCGTTGGTGGTAGTATGTGAATTCTTAGCGAAGGGTTGATAATCATGCTAATGGATATATCGCGCATTATACTCCGTGTTATTGCTTTATTTCGTTGATCAGGCGCAACCTATATCTTCGTATGTTGATTAATTATTATGCACAATTGGACCCTAGTCGACCTATGTATATCTATATCTTCGTAGTGTTGAATAATTACGGAACACAATTGTACAATAATGCTTGACTTGTCAGAATCTTTATCTTCGTAGTGTTTGATAATTACAACAGGACAATTGATTGATCAAAGATCTCCATGCAAAATCGAGGAATTTACGCATGATTATTAACCCGTTATGCTTTGAAGGACCATACTATCACCAATCTCCATTATCTGTTAGAAAAACCTTTGCTATTCCGTCTGCTGTTTTTATATTCTAAATTAGATTTGATAAAGCTAGTTATAGTCCTTAGAGAATGACACTCGAGGTCAATCTACTGCTACACTACGGTTTCGTTGTAGTCGTGAATTGCCTTTGGCTAAATAACAAATTTATTTGATTAATTGAGTTTGACAAACTCCGTTGCATCAAATCCCAGCTGATTTTGTAGTAATGAAGTCTGCGGACGAGGGAAAGAGCCATATCCGTGAGCACGTAGTACTACTTGGGAGACCATTCATGGCAACTACCAACACATGTCTTGAACTTAAGGGCAAGAAAATAACCATGGAGGTAATGGGCAAGAAGATTGAGTTGGTAGGATGTAGCATCGGAGATAAGGAAGTCGCAGAGGAGTTAAAATTTGTCGATTGCTACGAATCCGTGATTCCCGAATTTAATCATTGCCATGGTAATCGTGAACCACTCGAGGAGGCACTGACAATACAAGCTGAGACGTGCTACATGACCGAAGAAGCAAGGGAACTAGTTGAAATAATGGATAGCACCCCAAAATTCCCGCAGGAGAAGAGGTACTTGAACGTTTAGATGAAGAAGAAGAAGAAGAAAGTGGGTTTCCTGAAGAACCTAGCTTAGAATTGAAACCGTTTCCTGCGCACCTCAAGTATGTGTACTTAGTAGAAAATCAGAAGAAGCATGTAATTGTCTCCTCACATCTTTCCGACAATGAAGAGAGTAAGCTGATTGAATTATTGAAGGAAAATTCCGCAGCTATAGGATGGGGGATCAGTGATATCAAAGGAATTAGCCCTACACGATGCGTGCACAACATCACTCTAGAACAAGATGCCAAACCCGTTAGGTGATGCAACCAAGTTCGTCAGACTCAATTAATCAAATAAATTTGTTATTTAGCCAAAGGCAATTCACGAATAAAACGAAAACCGTAGTGTAGCAGTAGAATGACCTCGAGTGTCGTTCTCTAAGGACTATAACTAGCTTTATAAAATTTAATTTAGAATATAAAAACAGCAGACGGAATAGCAAAGGTTTTTCTAACAGATAATGGAGATTGGTGATAGTATGGTCCTTCAAAGCATAACGGCTTAATAATCATGCGTAAATTCCTCGGTTTTGCATGGAGATCTTTGATCAATCAATTGTCATGTTGTAATTATTAAACACTACGAAGATATAGATACTGACAGGTCAAACACTATTGTCCAATTGTGTTCCGTAATTATTCAACACTACGAAGATATAGATATGAATAGGTCGACTAGGGTCCAATTGTGCATAATAATTAATCAACATACGAAGATATAGGTTGCGCCGGATCAACGAAATAAAGCAATAACACGGAGTATAATGCGCGATATAGCCATTAGCATGATTATCAACCCTTCGCTAAGAATTCACATACTACCACCAACGATAAGTTTAGCTACTCATAGTAGTCATGCAATCAACATAAATCATAGAAGAAAACATGTTGAAAGATATATAAAAATAAGTAGAATAAACCGTAAGATACAATGTTACCGAAGGTTGTCAGTCTCCGAAGAATCGCGATCTTACAAGCTCCAAACTGCTATGAAAAAGTATCTCCTAAGCTACGAACCCCCAGAACAGGCTCTGGGAAGTTCCTACCTAAAACTACAGAGAAAGGTGAGAGAATAGGTCTGGAAAAGTATGAATTTCGGAGAAAATCTGCGCAACTATATATAGTGTTCGAAATACTGTGGGGCCCTTCGCCCCACACACCGGGCGAGTCGCCTGGTGTGGGGAGATTCGCCCCACATCCCGGGCGATTCGCCCGAGAGTATTTTTCCGGAATTTCTGCGTTTTCGACGCGTTTTTGGATTTCTTCCCCTTTTCGGACTAGGTTTCTGACTTCTAGTGGCCTTCTAACTTCCAGATTCGACCCCTAGACTCCAAATCCTATCCGAAAACCTTCAGATACTCCAAATAGGCTTCTGGAACACCAATTCCTTGTCAACTTCAATATAATTGCCCGAAAATCCTCGTTTTTCAACCAAAACCTGTAAAATAAAATCTAAAGGGAAACGTGACACTATTCTCATAAAATGCACTAAAATATAGCTAAATTAACATAGAGGATAGCTAAAATAGGTGAAAAAGACTCAAATGAAAGTGTAAAGTACACATTCATCAAACTCCCCAAACCGAACCTTTGCTTGTCCTCGAGCAATTAAGCTAGACTCTAATGCAAAAAATAATGCAACACATAAAATGGAGTCTCATGCCAAATAAAATGAACTAATCTACTGAATCTATCAAATAACATATGAACAAAAACCATATAAATCAAATCATGAATATAGGTTGAAGAATACCTCGATTGACTTATACACATCCACATAAGCACTTATGTCATGACAAGATAGTCTCTCGTAACATTCTCTACCTGAACCTAGTCACTGACGACGTAATGAAACATGCTAAGATACGAATGGTTGTCCCGTGCCTATGAAACTGAGGACTTACTTTTGTTCACCAAGTTTAAGACTTTCCCTCAAAGAGGTCGAACCAGTACTGGCTCTCATCAAACGAAGGAGGGTTCCCTATAAAAGATAACACTCCCCTATTCTACCCATCTCTCAAGTAGAGTCTTAAGCTATTCACCACTTCCTGAATGGCAGGACGAGGGTGGTCTAGAACAGATGACACTAAAAAACAAAAGGCAAAAAATAAAAAATTACAACACGATTACGAACACTACAAGAATTGGAAAATGAGACACAACACTTTGCTAAACTGCTATTTGGCTTTCTTTTTTGGACCCTTTTTTGCTTTTTTGGGGTCTTTTCTCTTTTTTTTTTTCTTTTTTTCTTTCCAGTTTGCCTCTTTTTCTTTTTTTTCTTTTTTTTCTTTTTTTTCTGGAATTTTTCTTTCTTTTCTTTTCCGATTTTTTTTTTTTTTTTTCTTTAGTCAGCACTAGCATAACAAAAGAGAAACAAAATGACTCACATGACTTCCCCAAACCTATTCGAAAGAATAGGTTGGAGTATAAAATTTACGAGAAAGGAAAAATAAACTCACAATACGGAAATGAAAAACGAAAAACAAGTCTAATGATGGTGTAACCCCCTCCCCAAACCTATTCGGAAGAATAGGTTATAAACAAAGGATCACACTACCTCCTTCCTAGGCATTTAGCAATCTCAAAGCATGGTGAAGACTTGTTGCCTCTTAGGTACATAATTACTCGGGAAAACAACCATAAGACCATAATCATGCATCATCCTATTATAAAGGCCTTCGTGAACCGCAGTAGAGAAAACACCACTAAGTGATGTCGAGACTACCAAGCTTAACTAAGTGCAATACATAAATGTGACAAGCCAAGCGAGAAAAACGTCAAACAAATTCATAGAGATGAAGCATATGATTAATGGCATAGTTAGTTGATCTACCCAATAAAAAAGTTCCAAAAATTCGGCAATAAACTCCATATAAAACATGCAAGACTATCCTAGGATGAATGCAGTAAATGCATCGTAAAAAACTAAGAAAGCGGTAAACGTGCAAATGCAATTAAAAAACAAGATAGCATACTCAACATCACAAAGCCAAACAATACTTAATATCATAGTTCACATCCCATCCCCCTCATGAAACTTAAGCTAGTCCCTAGCAAAAGAGAATGAGTAAATAAAAAGTGATACTAGATGTTACCGAACGGTTTGGCCTCGGTCGGCTGAGTATTCAAGAATGGACTCAAGAGTACCTCCCCACGGTGGCCGCCATTCTCTTGGTCCGATGTAGCAAAGAGACCTAGGAAGCTTCAAAGATCTCACCATGGTGAATGGACTGGTTTGCTTTGCAGGCATATCCAATAAGGACTTCATCAATAGGAGGACATTCACTTTGACTTCATCGAGGTGCTTGTTTAGTGGTGGCTCCTGTGTATCTTGCTTGTCAAGCTTTCCACCTCGGAGGAGTAGATTCACTTCTTTGTACTTAAGAACCTCAGTAGTAACGAAAGGAAGTGGCTTTGGATTGATGCGAATGTCTACGAGTAAAGAAACAGGGGAGCAGGGGTCATCCAGCTCACTAGTCATGGGAGGCGGTTCTCCTCCCATGCTGGGCGACTCGCCCCCCACCTCCAGGGGGCGTCGCCTTCCAATCCTTTCTCCTCTTCAAGTTCTCGAACCCCTTCTACTTCAGCACAATTCAATAAGCTGAATTCTTCCGTAAGATGCTCAGTTACTTCAACTTCTTCAACAACTTTTGCTATACGAAGGTCATCTTCAACTTGCTCGGCATGTGCAATTTCATCTTCCTCACTGATTTCTTCAGCTTCAAAATACTCCTCGGATGAGCTTCCTGCTTCACCTCGATCTACTTCCTTTGTGGTGATGTGAATTGGTATGACCTCATCGGATTGTGTTGAACGTCTGGCGTACTTACGGAGGACTTCTTCTGCCTCGTCGACCGTACATTCTCCCAGACCGCCGCTCAACCGATCCACTCTAAGTCGTTCCTCTTCACGAAGTCCACCAACGAAGCACCAAATCAACTCCTCATCTTCGAAACGGTGATGGGGGAACTCACGTTTATACATCTCAAAACGTTCGTAGGCGTCACAAAACTGCTCATACTCTCCTTGCTCGAAATATTGGATCCTATCACGTAAGGCAATCGTCTCATGATAAGGCATGAACCGCGCCAAGAACTACTCTACTGCTTGGCCCCAAGTTTTCAGCGATCCTGGTTCTAACCTTTCTATCCAACGCCTCGGCTCATACCCAAGAGTAAAAGAAAATAATTCCTGCACAATTGGTCCTTCGTAAACCCTTCTGCTGGAATTATCTCTATTTCATCCTCATAGGATCGAATGAAACTCCATGGGTCCATCCCTACTCCATCTTCGTACATTGGTAAGTACCTTACCATGGACTCCGTCACCTCATACCTCCTTAACTCATCTTCCAGGTATACGGAAGATCCTCTCCACACCTTCGAGAATTGGGGTGTCATGCGAGCGCGCATGGACATCATATCTGTATTTCTGTAGTAAGAGCAACTCAAAACTAAAAATTAGTTCTATTAGCGTAATCAAACACAATATCACCAAAAATTCCGAGAGCACAAACACGCAAGGTAACCAAGATCAGATTAGATGAATTTACTGAAGAAGATAGGAGGAAAGAAACAGGGTAAGAAAGTGAAATTTTTGAGAGACAATCCAAGAGCTGTTCTGGGGGTTGAATGCTGAAAATATAAACAAATTAAAGAGAAAAAGGAGTATAGTCCCCGACAACGGCGCCAATTTGATGCAACCAAGTTCATCAGACTCAATTAATCAAATAAATTTGTTATTTAGTCAAAGGCAATTCACGACTACAACGAAAACCGTAGTGTAGCAGTAGAATGACCTCGAGTGTCGTTCTCTAAGGACTATAACTAGATTTATCAAATTTAATTTAGAATATAAAAACAGCAGACGGAATAGCAAAGGTTTTTCTAACAGATAATGGAGATTGGTGATAGTATGGTCCTTCAAAGCATAACGGGTTAATAATCATGTGTAAATTCCTCGGTTTTGCATGGAGATCTTTGATCAATCAATTGTCCTGTTGTAATTATTAAACACTACGAAGATATAGATACTGACAGGTCAAACACTATTGTCCAATTGTGTTCCGTAATTATTCAACACTACGAAGATATAGATATGCACAGGTCGACTAGGGTCCAATTGTGCATAATAATTAATCAACATATGAAGATATAGGTTGCGCCTGATCAACGAAATAAAGCAATAACACGGAGTATAATGCGCGATATAGCCATTAGCATGATTATCAACCCTTCGCTAAGAATTCACATACTACCACCAACGATAAGTTTAGCTACTCATAGTAGTCATGCAATCAACATAAATCATAGAAGAAAACATGTTGAAAGATATATAAAAATAAGTAGAATAAACCGTAAGATACAATGTTATCGAAGGTTGTCAGTCTCCGAAGAATCGCGATCTTACAAGCTCCAAACTGCTATGAAAAAGTATCTCCTAAGCTACGAACCCCCAGAACAGGCTCTGGGAAGTTCCTACCTAAAACTACAGAGAAAGGTGAGAGAATAGGTCAGGAAAAGTATGAATTTCGGAGAAAAACTGAGCAACTATATATAGGCTTCGAATTTGTGTGGGGCGAAGGGCCCCACACACCGGGCGATTCGCCTGGTGTGGGGCGATTCGCCCCACGTCCCGGGCGATTCGCCCGAGAGTAAAATTCCGGGATTTCTGCGTTTTCGACGCGTTTTTGGATTTCTTCCCCTTTTCGGACTCGGTTTCTGACTTCTAGTGGCCTTCTAACCTCCAGATTCGACCCCTAGAGTCCCAATCCTATCCGAAAACCTTCAGATACTCTAAATAGGCTTCTGGAACACCAATTCCTTGTCAACTTCAATATAATTGCCCTGAAATCCTCGTTTTTCAACCAAAACCTGTAAAATAAAAACTAAAGGGAAACGTGACACTATTCTAATAAAATGCACTAAAATATAGCTAAATTAACATGGAGGATAGCTAAAATAGGTGAAAAAGACTCAAATGAAAGTGTAAAATACACATTCATCATTAGGCAACCTCAGCGAAAGATAAATCCAGCCATGCAAGAGGTGGTAAAAAAAGAAGTGATCAAATTGCTAGATGCTGATATGATTTACCCCACTCCTGATAGTCGGTGGGTGAGCCCGCTACATGTAGTTCCTAAGAAATCAGGAGTCACGGTGGAAGAGAATGAGAAGGGAGAATTGGTACCGGTTAGGAAGACCACTGGATGTCGGATGTGCATTGACTATAGAAGATTAAATGCCGCCACTAAGAAAGACCACTTCCCTTTACCATTTATAGATGACATGCTAAACCGCCTTGCGGGGCGGAAGTTTATTGCTTTCTTGATGGTTTATCAGGTTTCTACCATATTCCGATTGCACCGGAGGATCAGGAGAAGACGACATTCACTTGCCCATTCGGAACATTTGCCTATAGGAGGATGCCATTTGGACTATACAATGCTCCCGCCACTTTTCAAAGGTGCATGCTTTCTGTTTTCTCTGACATGGTAACTAAATTTGTTGAAGTTTTCATGGATGATTTTTCCCTTTTTGGTGATTTCTTTGATGAATGCTTGCAAAGATTAGATCTTGTTTTGAAAAGGTGCATTGAATGCAACTTGACCTTAAGCTAGGAGAAGAGTCATTATATGGTTAGAGAAGGCATTGTTCTAGGACATGTAGTTTCTGAAAGAGGTATTGAGGTAGACAAGGCTAAGATCGAAATCATTGAAAAACTTCCCCCACCTACTTGTGTGAAAGAATTGCAATCTTTTCTTGGCCATGTAGGTTTTCATAGGAGGTTTATTAAAAAAATTTCGAAAATTGCTAAACCTTTAAGTAGCTTGCTTGCTAAAGATGTGGTTTTCCATTTCTCTAATGAATGCTTAGTTGCTTTTAATACCCTTAAGGAAAAGCTTGTTTCTGCTCTCATTGTTGTGTCGCCTGACTGGAATCTCCCTTTTGAGATTATGTGTGATGCTTCGAATTTTGCTATGGGTGCTGTTTTATGCCAAAAAGTTTATAAGCAGTATCGTGTGATTTATTATGTTAGTAAGACTCTAGACTCTGCGCAGGTTAATTATCAACTACTGAAAAGGAATTTTTAGTTGTTGTCTTTGCTTTACAAAAGTTTAGGTCTTATTTAATTGGTCATCCTGTGAATGTCCATACTGATCATGCTGCTTTGAGACATTTGATAGCTAAGCAAGATTCTAAGCCTAGATTAATCCGTTGGGTCCTTTTGCTGCAAGACTTTGATTTGACCATAGTGGATAGAGCTGGTAGGGAGAATTTAGTAGCAGATCATTTATCAAGAATACCTAATATCCCTGTTGATTCGATACCTATCAATGAAGACCTCCCTGATGAGCACTTAATGAAGGCTAATGAAAAGCCATGGTATGCAGATATTGTAAACTATTTGGCTATGAATGTTTGCCCCACTAACTTTTCAGCCTCAGACAAGAGAGCTCTTGCCAAGCGATGCAGGACTTACATATGGGATGATCCGCATCTATTCAAGGAAGGAGCTGATAGGATTCTAAGGAGATGCGTGCCACAAGAAGAGCAACAAAGTGTACTGAGCCATTGCCATGAGCTTAATTGTGGGGGACACTACAGTGGGTTGAAAACAGCACGCAGGGTACTGCAAGCAGGATTTTTCTAGCCAACAATATACAAAGATGCTCGAAGTTTTGTGAAGAATTGTGACCCATGTCAACGAGGTGGTGGTATTGGCAAGAAAGATGAAATGCCCCTTCAAGGGAATCTAGTGGTAGAACCTTTCGATGTATGGGGCATTGATTTCATGGGACCATTTCCATCCAGTGGAGGCTATGTATACATTCTTGTTGCAGTGGACTATGTGACTAAATGGGTGGAGGCAATTCCTACAAAAACAAATGACGGCGCAATGGTTATGAAGTTCTTGAAGGAGGTAATACTCTCGAGGTTTGGGTGCCCTAGGACAATCATCAGTGATGGAGGGTCACGCTTCGTCAATAGAACGTTTGCCTCCCTTCTTAAGAGATACAGTGTCCACCATAGTATCGCTACACCATATCACCCACAGACGTCCGGACAAGTCGAAGTCAGCAACCATCAAATTAAGAAGATCCTGGCGCAAGTAGTGAAGCCTAGTAGGAAAGATTTGGCAGGAAAATTGAATGATGCACTTTGGGCATACAGGACTAGCTACAAGACGGTGATCGGGACCACTCCGTACAAAATTGTGTATGGGAAAGCATGTCATCTTCCCGTAGAACTGGAACACAAGGCATATTGGGCTATAAAAGCACTCAATCTGGATATGGGAAAAGCTGGCGAGGAACGATTGTTGCAACTAGATGAGCTTGATGAATTACGACTAGGTGCTTATGAAAATGCCAAGATCTACAAGGAACGTACTAAGAAGTATCATGATCGTGGTATAGTATGTAAGAAATATATTCCTGGACAAAAAGCTTTGGTATTTAATTCTCGCCTTCGACTATTTCCTGGAAAGTTCCGTACTCGTTGGGATGGTGATGAACGTGTCAGATTCAATCAAATATATTTGTAATTAGCCAAAGGCAATCCACAACTACAACGAAAACCGTAGTGTAGCAGTAGAATGACTCGAGTGTCGTTCTCTCAGGACTATAACTTGCTTGATCTATTTAACAAGAGAATATAAAGACAGCAGACAGATAGCAATAGGGGGTTTTCAAGCAGATAATGGAGATTGGTGATAGTATGGGTCGATAATCATGCATAAATTTCTCGGTCTTGCATAGAGATCTTTGAATCAATCTAGTGTCCTGTTGCAAGTATTAAGCACTACGAAGATAATTTGGTCTGACTAGTCATCAACGATTGTCCTAATGTGTTCCGTAATTATTCAACACTATGAAGATAATTGGTCTGATGGTCGACTAGTGTCCAATTGTGCATAATAATCAATACAACATACGAGAATTTTGGTTACAACTGATCAACGAAATAAAGCAATGACACGGAGTATAATGCGCGATATAGCCATTAGCATGATTATCTTCCCCCGCTAAGAATTCACATACTACCACCAATGATAAATTTAGCTACTCATATTAGGCATGCAATCAACAGAAATCACAGAAGAAAACATGTTGAAAGAATATAAAATAAGTAGAATAAAACTGTAAGATACAAAGTTACCGAAGGTTGTCAGTCTCCGGATGATTGCCGTCCTACAAGCTCCAAACTGCTATGAAAAAGTATCCCCTAAGCTACAGAACTCCCAGGACAGGCCCCGAGAAGTTCCTACCTAAAACTATAGAGAGAGGTGAGAAAGTAGGCTTGAAAAGATATGATTTTCGGAGAGAAAACTGAACACTATATATAGGCCCGAAAAAACTCCGGGGCGGTTCGCCCCCCAGTAATTTCGCGGAATTTCCGCGTTTTCGATGCGGTTTTGGATTTCTTCACCTTTTCGGACTCGGTTTATGACTTCTAGTAGGCTTCTAACCTCCAGATTCGGCCCCTAGACTCCAAATCCTATCCGAAAACCTTCAGATACTCCAAATAGGCTTCTGGAACACCAATTCCTTGTCAACTTCAATATAATTGCCCAGAAATCTTCGAATTTCAACCAAAACCTGTAAAATAAAATATAAAGGGAAACGTGACACTATTCTAATAAAATGTACTAAAATATAGCTAAATTAACATAGAGGATAGCTAAAATAGTTGAAAAAGACTCGAATGAAAGTGTAAAATACACATTCATCAAACTCCCCAAACCGAACCTTTGCTTGTCCTCAAACAACTAAGCTAGACTCTAATACAAAAAACATGCAAGACACAAAATGGAGTTTCATGCCAAATAAAATGAACTAATCTACTGAATCTACCAAATAACATTTGAACAAAAACCATATAAATCAAAGCATGAATATAGGTTGAAGAATACCTCGATTGACTCATACACATCCACATAAGCACTTATGTCAAGACAAGATAGTCTCTCGTAACATTCTCTACCTGGACCTAGTCAGTGACAACGTAATGAAGCATGCTAAGATACGAATAGTTGTCCCGTGCCTATGAAACTGAGGACTTACTGCTGTTCCACCATGTTAAGACTTTTCCTCTAAAGAGGTCGAACCAGTACTGGCTCTCATCAAACGAAAGACGGTTCCCTATAAAAGATAACACTCCCCTATTCTACCCATCTCTCAAGTAAAGTCTTAAGCTATTCACCACTTCCTGAATGGCAGGACGAGGGTGGTCTAGAACAGATGACACTCAAGACAAAAAAGATAAAAAAATAAAAATAGAAAATTACAACACGATTACGAAAAATGGAAAAGACTCAAAACTTTGCTAAACTGCTTTTGGCTTTTCTTTTTTGGACCCTTCTTTGCTTTTTTGGGGTCTTCTCCTTTTTTGTCTTTTTTCTTTCCAGATTCTTTTTTTTCTTTTTCTCTTTTTTTTCTGGAATTTTTTCTTTCTTTTTTTTCGATTTTTTCTAGCCAGCAGTAGCATCACAAGAAGAGAAACAAAATGACTCACACGACTTCCCCAAACCTATTCGAAAGAATAGGTTGGAGTACAAAATTTACGGAAAAGAAAAAACAAACTCACGATACGAAAGTGAAAAACAGAAACAAGTCTAATGATGGTGCAACCCCCTCCCCAAACCTATTCGGAAGAATAGGTTATAAAGAAAGGATCACACAACCTCACACTACCTCCTTCCTAGGCATTTAGCAATCTAAAAGCATGGTGAAGACTTGTTGCCTCTTAGGTACATAATTACTCGGGAAACAGTTGTTCCGGTGGCGCTCTTGAGCACTTGCTTCAATTTGTTGGTAAAGCACTTGAATTGATCCCTATTCCCCCTGTACATAGGGGCTTCTTGAGTCGGTGGAGCTTCAGGTCCACGTCTCCTAACCATTGCCCTTGGGTCCTTGAACTGCGAACCCTTAGCAAGCCTTTCGAAAACTGCCCAGACGGCTTCTGCGGTTTCCTCCCAAATATTTCCTCGGCATTGGAAATCCACCACTTGTTGGTTCTCGAAGGTTAGTCCATTGTAGAAGTGTTGGACTAGGTCGGAAAGTTCAAAACCATGGTGAGGGCACTTGTTCGTGAGATCTTGGAACCTCTCGAACGCGGTGTAGATGGTCTCATCATAGTCCTGTTTGAATCCAGTGATCTGCGCCTTTAGCACGGTAGTCAAGGTGTGAGGGAAGTATTTCTCCATGAAAGCTGAAAAAACCTTTTCCCAAGTGTCCAGCGAGCCTGCTGGAAGAGAACTCAGCTATGACTTGGCTCTGTCGCCAAGTCCCATAGCAAAAACCTTCATCCTCAACTCATCCGTTGTTATGTCAGCTCCGGGTCGTGGGAGTTGGTTGACGAAATCATTGATATCGTGCAAGTACCCCATCACATCTTCCCTTGATAAGTCATAGAACCTCGGAAGTTGTTGGAATGCGTGGTTCTTGATCTCCAGATCTCAGGTTGCAGACGAAAGAACAATCGTCGGTTCCCTCATACGATCCTTGGTGGGTTGTACCCATGCCTTCAGTGGTCTAGCTTCTGCCATTCCGTCGATTTCCTTGAATAGACTAATTAGAGATTCAGAGAAATCGGTTTCCTCTATTTCCTCTAGTGCGCGCCTTTCAAGTAGTCGCCTTCTTTGGTGGTAGAATCTGTCGATCTCAGCAATTGAATTAGCAAGCGGTGTTCCTGCAGAACGTGTATGCGGCATACACTATCTGTGACAGACTAGGAAAGGTGATTAGAAACAAACTAGGAAAGCAGTATCAGAGAGAGATTAAAAAGGAAAACTAAAACTAAAAGAATTAGGAATCTAAAGCTGTAAATATAAACAAA
Source organism: Plantago ovata (assembly GCA_028274465.1). Lineage (NCBI taxonomy): Eukaryota > Viridiplantae > Streptophyta > Magnoliopsida > Lamiales > Plantaginaceae > Plantago > Plantago ovata. Next base: position 99,390,561 of record CM051456.1, on the reverse strand, counting down.
TTAAACAGAAAAAAGGAGTATAGTCCCCGGCAGCGGCGCCAATTTGATGAACGTGTCAGATTCAATCAAATATATTTGTAATTAGCCAAAGGCAATCCACAACTACAACGAAAACCGTAGTGTAGGAGTAGAATGACTCGAGTGTCGTTCTCTCAGGACTATACCTTGCTTTATCTATTTAACAAGAGAATATAAAGACAGCAGACAGATAGCAATAGGGAGTTTTCAAGCAGATAATGGAGATTGGTGATAGTATGGTCCTTCTTAACATAATGGGTCGATAATCATGCATAAATTCCTCGGTCTTGCATACAGATCTTTGAATCAATCTAGTGTCCTGTTGCAAGTATTAAGCACTACGAAGATAATTTCGTCTGACTAATCAACAACGATTGTCCTAATGTGTTCCGTAATTATTCAACACTACGAAGATAATTGGTCTGATGGTCGACTAGTGTCCAATTGTGCATAATAATCAATACAACATACGAGAATTTTGGTTACAACTGATCAACGAAATAAAGCAATGACACGGAGTATAATGCGCGATATAGACATTAGCATGATTATCTTCCCTCGCTAAGAATTCACATACTACCACCAATGATAAATTTAGCTACTCATATTAGGCATGCAATCAACAGAAATCATACAAGAAAACATGTTGAAAGAATATAAAATAAGTAGAATAAAACTGTAAGATACAAAGTTACCGAAGGTTGTCAGTCTCCGGATGATTGCCGTCCTACAAGCTCCAAACTGCTATGAAAAAGTATCCCCTAAGCTACAGAACTCCCAGGACAGGCCCCGGGAAGTTCCTACCTAAAACTATAGAGAGAGGTGAGAAAGTAGGCTTGAAAAGATATGATTTTCGGAGAGAAAACTGAGCACTATATATAGGCCCGAAAAAACTCCGGGGCGGTTCGCCCCATGCTGCGGCGGTTCGCCCCCCAGTAATTTCGCGGAATTTCCGCATTTTCGACGCGGTTTTGGATTTCTTCACCTTTTCGAACTCGGTTTATGACTTCTAGTAGCCTTCTAACCTCCAGATTCGGCCCATAGACTCCAAATCCTATCCGGAAACCTTCAGATACTCCAAATAGGCTTCTGGAACACCAATTCCTTGTCAACTTCAATATAATTGCCCAGAAATCTTCGAATTTCAACCAAAACCTGTAAAATAAAATCTAAAGGGAAACGTGACACTATTATAATAAAATGTACTAAAATATAGCTAAATTAACATAGAGGATAGCTAAAATAGGTGAAAAAGACTCGAATGAAAGTGTAAAATACACATTCATCAGATGGACCGTACGAAATTATCAAAGTTGCTCCCCATGGAGCTGTAAAACTCTTTGATCCAAAGACGGGCAATACCATCACGGTGAATGGCCAGCGAGTGAATCCATACTTCGAGATATCTAGTGATCAAAGGGAGGTTGATCACCTTGAGCTTACCCTTACCGCCTCCACTGAAGGTTAGTGTGTTTTGTTGTTTTGTTTTCTCACGAGTTTGATTGAGTATTATAGGTCACTTATACAAGCATTAGCTCTCACCTTGGATCCACTTTCGACGTTCGGGACGAGCGACGACGTTCAGGTTTGGGGAGGAGGTTATCGCTGGTTATCTCTATACTTATCTTGCTTATGATAAACTCGTGAATTTTTTTTGCATTTGCACGTTTACTGCTTTCCTAGGATAGTCATGCATGTTTTATATGGAGTTTATTGCCGAATTTTTTGAATTTTTTTATTGGGTAGATCAACTAACTATGCCATTAATCGTATGCTTCATCTCTATGAATTTGTTTGAGGTTTTTCTCGCTTGGCTTGTCACATTTATGTATTGCACTTAGTTAAGCTTGGTAGTCTCGACATCACTCAGTGGTGTTTTCTCTACTGCGGTTCACGAAGGACTTTATAATAGGATGATGCATGTTAGGGTCTTATGGTTGTCTTCCCGAGTAATTATGTACCTAAGAGGCAACAAGTCTTCACCATGCTTTGAGATTGCTAAATGCCTAGGAAGGAGGTAGTGTGAGGTTGTGTGATCCTTTGTTTATAACCTATTCTTCCGAATAGGTTTGGGGAGGGGGTTACACCATCAGTAGACTTGTTTTTCGTTTTTCATTTCCGTGTTGTGAGTTTATTTGTCCTTTTCCGTAAATTTTGTACTCCAACCTATTCTTTTGAATAGGTTTGGGGAAGTCGTGTGAGTCATTTTGTTTCTCTTTTTGTTATGCTACTGCTGGCTAAAAAAATTCGAAAAAAAAGAAGAAAGGAAAATTCCAGGAAAAAAGAAAAGAAAAAAGAAAAAAAGAAACTGGAAAGAAAAAAAAAAAAGAAAAAAAAGAGAAAAGACCCCAAAAAAGCAAAAAAGGATCCAAAAAAGAAAGCCAAATAGCAGTTTAGCAAAGTGTTGGGTCTCATTTTCCAATTCTTGTAATGTTCGTAATCGTGTTGTAATTTTCTATTTTTTGTCTTTTATTTTTGAGTGTCATCTGTTCTAGACCACCCTCGTCCTGCCATTCAGGAAGTGGTGAATAGCTTAAGACTTTACTTGAGAGATGGGTAGAATAGGGGAGTGTTATCTTTTATAGGGAACCCTCCTTCGTTTGATGAGAGCCAGTACTGGTTCGACCTCTTTGAGGGAAAGTCTTAAACTTGGTGAACAACAGTAAGTCCTCAGTTTGATAGGCACGGGACAACCATTCGTATATCATGCTTCATTACGTCGTCACTGACTAGGTCCAGGTAGAGAATGTTACGAGAGACTATCTTGTCTTGACATAAGTGCTTATGTGGATGTGTATAAGTATGTATTCTTCAACCTATATTCATGCTTTGATTTATATGGTTTTTTGTTCATATGTTATTTGATAGATTCAGTAGATTAGTTCATTTTATTTGGCATGAGACTCCTTTTTATGTGTTGCATTGTTTTTTGCATTAGAGTCTAGCTTAGTTGCTTGAGGACAAGCAAAGGTTCGGTTTGGGGAGTTTGATGAATGTGTATTTTACACTTTCATTTGAGTCTTTTTCACCTATTTTAGCTATCCTCTATGTTAATTTAGCTATATTTTAGTGCATTTTATTAGAATAGTGTCACGTTTCTCTTTAGATTTTATTTTACAGGTTTTGGTTGAAAAACGAGGATTTCCGGGCAATTATATTGAAGTTGACAAGGAATTGGTGTTCCAGAAGCCTATTTGGAGTATTTGAAGGTTTCCGGATAGGATTTGGAGTCTAGGGGTCGAATCTGGAAGTTAGAAGGCCACTAGAAGTCAAAAACCGAGTCTGAAAAGGGGAAGAAATCCAAAAACGCGTCGAAAACGCGGAAATTCCAAAAAAATACTCCCGGGCGAATCGCCCGGGATGTGGGGCGAATCGTCCCACACCAGGCGACTCGCCCGGTGTGTGGGGTGAAGGGCCCCACAGTATTTCGAACACTATATATAGTTGCTCAGGTTTTCTCCGAAATTCATACTTTTCCAGACCTATTCTCTCACCTTTCTCTGTAGTTTTAGGTAGGAACTTCCCAGAGCCTGTTCTGGGGGTTCGTAGCTTAGGAGATACTTTGTCATAGCAGTTTGGAGCTTGTAAGATCGCGATTCTTCGGAGACTGACAACCTTCTGTAACATTGTATCTTACGGTTTATTCTACTTATTTTTATATATCATTCAACATGTTTTCTTCTATGATTTATGTTGATTGCATGACTACTATGAGTAGCTAAACTTATCGTTGGTGGTAGTATGTGAATTCTTAGCGAAGGGTTGATAATCATGCTAATGGCTATATCGCGCATTATACTCCGTGTTATAAAAACCTTTGCTATTCCGTCTGCTGTTTTTATATTCTAAATTAGATTTGATAAAGCTAGTTATAGTCCTTAGAGAACGACACTCGAGGTCAATCTACTACTACACTACGGTTTTCGTTGTAGTCGTGAATTGCCTTTGGCTAAATAACAAATTTATTTGATTAATTGAGTCTGACGAACTCCGTTGCATCACATGACCGGCCATGAGGCAGAACTCGTAGTTTGACACATCTGGATAAGCTTTCATAGCTATTCCACAAACTTCTTTGCCAATCTCCACGTCTAGAGTGGCTTCTTCATCGTCAGTGTCTGAGCTTTCATCCTCACTGTCTTCGGAGCTAGTATCAATGCACAATGCATCGATTTTTGCTTGAATCTTTTTTTTTTCTTCAGCAATAAAAGCTCTTTTGAACTTCTTCTTCTTTTCAGCAGATTTGCCTTTCAGCAAAGGGCAATTTGCATTGAAGTGTCCAGGCTTTTTGCAGTAAAAGCAGAGATCATTTCCAACTGCTGGTTCTTCTGATGAAGTTGCTTGCTGAGCTTGCTTGTTCAGCGAGCTAGTCTCATTCTTGTACTTATGGTAGTTGTTACCAAGATGCTTTTTCAGCTTCTCTTTTGCTTTTCGCCTTTCAAGTTCCTTACTGATGAATTTCTTCATGTTTTTGACAACCAAAGAGTTTTCATCAGCAGGCTCTTTATCATTCTTCTTTTCAGAAGATGACGGCTTTGCAGCAAGAGCAATGTTTTGCGATTTTTCAGCAAACACATTTTCTCTTTGCTTTGTCTCATAGTTGACAGTAGCAAGATGAGAGAACAACTCTGTTGGTGTAATGTCTGGCATTCCTTGATTGTAGTAGAAGTTTTGGGTGTGGATCCATTCTTGATTCAGACTTCTGATGATGGTTTTCACCTTCTCAGAATCTGAGTAAAGTTTTCCAACACCCAAGGCTGCCATTTCACTAACAAGAGTTGTGAATCTGAAGTCCAAGTCTTCCAGTGACTCGTTTGTACCTTGTTTAAAGTTTTGGAACTTTAATTTCAGTACTTCAAGTTTGTTTTCCTTGGTTTTGTCAGATCCAACACAAAGATCTTGAACCATTTTCCAAGCTTCCTTAGCAGTTTTAGCACCCCACAGTTTGCACTGTATGGTATCCGGAGTTGATCGAATGATGATGTTTCTTGCTTGGCCATCAAGGCGGAATCTCTTAGCTTCGTCGGAAGTCCATTCCTCTCTCGGTTTTGGCACAACGGTATCAACCGGTTCGCCTAACATAGTTTCCTTTCCAGCTTCAGTGGTTTTATGAGGAAAACTTCTTTCAACCTTAGTGATCTTGATAGGTCCATCTTTAATGACAGTGACCATCTCATCACTAATGGCCTCAAGATGTAGCATCATGTTGTTTCGCCATTTTTCGTAATTTTCCAGCTTCAGCAAGGGAGCATCTCCTAAAGACATCCTGTCAGCAAAGCACTACCAAACTGATCAAGTGAGAGTGATTTACGGAAAGCACCTAAGCGGATCTAGGTTCAGTGTTGAAGGTTATAGAACCTCCAGCTCTGATACCACTTGTTGGTCCCTTTAAACAACAAGAAAAGACTAGGGGGGGGTGAATAGTCTTTTCAAACTTTTGTCGTTTAAAAACTTTCTCAGCAAGTGCTTATTACTTTACAGTAATGAGTTTGCTGATACTTAACTTTCTCAGCAAGCACAAGTTACTTCACAGTAACTAGGTTTACTGATACTTAAAATCAGAGAGCGGAAGTCTTTGATACAATAAGTGCTTTTTAAGTAAATAAAGGTTTCAGCAAATGATGTGAGTGACTGTGTACAGATAGATATGATTTGCTGAAAACCAAGTACAGTAAGTAAATCACACAAACACTTTTATAGTGGTATCTGAGAGTGGTGTAATCTCTCAACTAATCCACTTTGTCCTTTCTAGGACTGAATCCACTAAGATAAGTTTGAGGTTCCTTACAACACCTATCTAGAGCGATTAAAACAGAAACCAAAGCACACTTTGCTTTATCTCCAACCTAACTAGAGAACGTAACCTTGTTCTCCACCAAACTTGGTACTTTTAATCAGCAACACTATGCTAGATTAAGTTCCCCCTGAATATCACGCCTGAAAGGGTGTATTTTCAGTTAGAGAGGTTTGGGATGAGATAACTTAATTATAACTTATTCAGTTACAACAAGTAATCTAAGAAACAAAACTTTGAATACTTTGCAGTAAACAAGTTTGATTGTTTCTGGTGTCAAGACTTGTTCTTGTTCGAAAGAAAGAAAGAACACTTAACTAATTACTTAGTCGTGTAAATTCTACTTCTTCACAAGTAGCTTTTTCAAGCTTTAAGTCTTGGAGCGGATCAATGGCAGTAAGAGTATTGAAGGGTATGTGAGTTTAAGCACAAGTGAGAGTATGATCACGTTGTTGACACACTTCAACTCTTTGCCGGATGACCTCTATTTATAGTGAAATAAGGAGCCGTTTGAATTTCAAATTCTAAGGCTTTTGTTCCTTAAAATGTCACTATCTTGCTTTTGTACTTTCAGCAGCGTCCTTGTTTGTCTTCTAGTCTTCATGTCCTTCGCGTGCAAGCTTTGCATTTAATGCTCTTTTGAATGAAATTCAAACAGTAACATTGGAGCGCAAATACAAGTACTTTCAGCAGAGGTCACATATGTTCCATCAGCAAGTGGTCAGTCTCAGTTTCAGCAAGCACAACCTACTCTGTCGTATAGATTTTCACTTATGCAATGCTGTTGCTGAAGTTTCCACTTTCTGAGCAACATGTGCCTTTGTAGATACCAGTCTTCAGAAATCTTCTAGTCTTCAGTCTTCGAAATCTTCAAGATTCTGAGCAGTTCTAAATTCTTCAATAGTTTGTTTGTAAAAACAAAGTATATCACCAGCAAATGCTTCAATAGGTTGTAATTCTTTTCAGAAAACAAGATACAAGATAAGCGGTAAAACCAACCTATCTAGAACCTACTCTAAGTCTTCAGCAAACGTTCCTCTTTTACAATGTCCTTAAAATTCTAAATTCCTATGGACCTTAAGAGTACTAGTTACTGGACTTTCCTTAATTTAGCATGGTTAATTGCTCATCAAAATTACAAGTTTCCTAACAGTATCTGAAATGCCCTTGTTACCATGAATCTTCCTTAACCAGAGAAGATCTTCTTCTTGATCCTTAGCAGTGAGATAGAAATACTCATAAGGAATCAATCCATATTTCTTCGTTGACTTCTTGGTTATAGGGTCAGAGTAATAGGCAACATCAATTGGTTTAATCAGTTCAGGTTCTTGTTTTACTTTCTTGCCAATTGAAGTTCTTCTTACCAATACTTCCAGATTCAGCCATCTCCCAGCTATGTTTCTTGGGAAGGGAGGAGGATCCCTTTCTTTTCTTTTCACCTTCAATTCAATCCAAGTGTACATTTGATTCAGTACAGTTGTTGGAAAGAAATCATTTACCAATAAGTCTTCCAACTTAAAGATCCAGCAACCATGAACATTTCTGATCACATTTTGAGTAGTTTCCTCATTGTTGGTCTTTGTGTATTCAATGTCGGAGCCAATGACAATGCTGGCTAGCCTCTTTTCTTCCTGTCTTTGCCTTCTTCTTCTTGACTTTGCATTTTCTTGATCTCTTGCTGAAGATCTTGAGTCAGAAGAGAAATGTTTTGAATGGCCAGACGGAGTTAGGGTTGTAATTGGTCTAGCTCTTATAGCTTGAGCTATAGTCAGATTGTCATCATCATCATCATCTTCATTCAGATCTTGATGACTTTTAGTGTGACAGTATTCATGAGTTTCAGCAGAAGTTTTTCTCTTTTTCGGATTTGCTGAATTCAACTCAGAATCTGCTTCAGCTTGTCTTTTAGAACTTTGCTCTCTTTCAACAAGAGGTTCTATTGTCAGTGGTGCTTCAGCAGGGGTTTTCTGTCTTGAAGATTTCTTTTGCTTATCTTCCCCCTTAGACATGGATTGCATCATTGGAGTAATGTGCAGAGAAAAGAACTCATTGCAATTTTCAACAAGAGTACTTAGGCTATTGTACTTCATGATAATTGCCTGCTGATCAGAGGTCAGCTTTGACAATTCTTTATTGATACTCACCAAGTTCAACTCATGTCTGCGCTCATTTTCGACTTTGTCTTCAATGAAAGTCTGAGCCTTTTTCAATACAGACTTTGCTAGTTTGAGTGCTTGACTGACATCTTCTTCATAGCTTTTGTGGTGTAGACTTATGTCTTTCTGAGCTATGGTAAGAGAAGTAGTGCGTTTCAGCACAGTAGCCAGTATTTTGCCGATGTCAAGCGGACTCTCAGCAAGCAGTGCATCATCTTCTGCTTTGCAGGCTTTGTGGACTTCCATCAGTGCCAAAATTCTTGGAGTAAAATCCTCCACATGTGGAAACGGCACTAAAGTCGGGGTCAAGGAATGAACTTTAAGCTCAGTGGCGAATTGATCATCTCTAGTTAGCAAATGGCTTCTTATATCATCTCCTACATCATGTTCATCATCAGGAAGAGGAATTGTGACCACAGTGGGTTCACCTTTCTTTGTTTGATCTTCTTCATTTGCTGAGAGATATTCTTCGTCATCAGATTCATCAAGGTCAGCAACCTTGGTTCCTAAATCTGTAGCTTCATTCCCTTTTAATTGAGTAGTTGCTGAGGGCAACGTTTGAGACTCAATAACTGGAGTTTCACCAGTAGTAAGTGGAAGGGAGGGGACTTCCTGAGGATTCACTCTTGAAAATTGAGCAATGTCTAGATTCTACGTATGCCTTGCATGAATCTGTAGACTGTTTTGAAGTGCTCTTTGATAATCTTCATCCAATTCTTCATCATCAAGGTTTGGATCAGTGACCTTGGCATCGAGTAAAGATAACTCGGCATCAGAAAGCTTGCTTTTGCCTTGTTTCAAAGCAGCGCGCTTTCTGGCGTACTCTTCTTCAGTGTCAGCGCCTTGTACAGGTGCTGGAGTACTTGTCTCAGCAGGAGCAGGATTGGATTCTTGTTGCTGACTTGGTGTTTGATCAGCTTGCTGATTGTCATGATGTTCAGTCTCAGCAACTGTCCGTTTAAGTCCACCAGCATCAGGACTAGGACCTTGATTATCATCATCGTCATCCTTTTTGTCCTTAGAATCTTTTCCTTCATCATCACTTGGATCTTTAGGAATGTTCTCATCCTCTTCTTCTTCATCATCGTCCGTCAATATAACCAACTCAAGATGTTTGTATAAAGCAACACTCGTAACTTCCTCTTCTTCATTGATTTTGTGGGGATCAGCCACCACGGGTACAAAGGAACCCTTGAGCATCACAGCTTGTTCAGCTGGAGAGGCACTCCTGAATTTGGCTTTCATATTTTCTTTGATTAGACCAATCAGATTTGAACTCATAAGCTGAGAATATGTCAACTCTTCTTGAAGTATTGAGTGTACAAACGTCTCGAGTTTCAGCAGAGAAATTCTCTTTTTCTCGTTGGACAGATGAAGGTGAAGGTCAGAAAAGTCCATCCTTCTGTACCTTTGCCAGTTGCTGACAGACTTAGCAACTCTGGTCAAGGTAGTTTTCTTGAAGTCTGAGTAAAGTTCTTCTGAACTTACTTTCGGATCTTCAGTGATGTGAACCACTTCAGTGGTCTCCTTTTGAGCCTGAAAAAGAATAAAATTAAGTCCAGGAAAGTTTTGGATAATAGTTTTAGAGTCCAAAGCTGGAGCATGATTTACCTGCTGAGATTCAGCAAGCTCATGTTGCACACTTGTTTGTGCTGGTACTATTTTCCATTGCTTCAGGAGCTTGAGAAGCATCCTTGAATTGTTCATCCTGAAATAGTTTTAAGTTAGATACAAGCACTACGAAGATATTTGAATCAATCTAGTGTCAATCTTTGAGTTAGATACAAACACTCGGTCTTGCATAGAGATCTTTGAATCAATCTAGTGTCCTGCTGCAAGTATTAAGCACTACGAAGATAATTTGGTCTGACTAGTCAATCACGATTGTCCTAATGTGTTCCGTAATTATTCAACACTACGAAGATAATTGTTCTGATGGTCGACTAGTGTCCAATTGTGCATAATAATCAATACAACATACGAGAATTTTGGTTACAACTGATCAACGAAATAAAGCAATGACACGGAGTATAATGCGCGATATAGCCATTAGCATGATTATCTTCCCTCGCTAAGAATTCACATACTACCACCAACGATAAGTTTAGCTACTCATAATAAGCATGCAATCAACAGAAATCATAGAAGAAAACATGTTGAAAGAATATAAAATAAGTAGAATAAAACTGTAAGATACAAAGTTACCGAAGGTTGTCAATCTCCGGATGATTGCGGTCCTACGAGCTCCAAACTGCTATGAAAAAGTATCCCCTAAGCTACAGAACTCCCAGGACAGGCCCCGGGAAGTTCCTACCTAAAACTATAGAGAGAGGTGAGAAAGTAGGTCTGGAAAGATATGATTTTCGGAGAGAAAACTGAGCACTATATATAGGCCCCGAATAAACTCTGGGGCGGTTCGCCCCCCGTCTTTTTCGCGGAATTCCGCGTTTTTCGACGCGGTTTTGGATTTCTTCACCTTTTCGGACTCGGTTTCTGACTTCTAGTGGCCTTCTAACCTCCAGATTCGACCCCTAGACTCCAAATCCTATCCGGAAACCTTCAGATACTCCAAATAGGCTTCTGGAACACCAATTCCTTGTCAACTTCAATATAATTGCTCAGAAATCTTCGAATTTCAACCAAAACCTGTAAAATAAAATCTAAAGGGAAACGTGACACTATTCTAATAAAATGTACTAAAATATAGCTAAATTAACATAGAGGATAGCTAAAATAGGTGAAAAAGACTCGAATGAAAGTGTAAAATACACATTCATCAAACTCCAGAAACCGAACCTTTGCTTGTCCTCAAGCAACTAAGCTAGACTCTAATACAAAAAACATGCAAGACACAAAATGGAGTTTCATGCCAAATAAAATGAACTAATCTACTGAATCTATCAAATAACATATGAACAAAAACCATATGAATCAAAGCATGAATATAGGTCGCATAATACCTTGATTGACTTATACACATCCACATAAGCACTTATGTCAAGACAAGATAGTCTCTCGTAACATTCTCTACCTGGACCTAGTCAGTGACGACGTAATGATGCATGCTAAGATACGAATGGTTGCCCCGTGCCTATGAAACTGAGGACTTACTGCTGTTCCACCATGTTAAGACTTTTCCTCAAAAGAGGTCGAACCAGTACTGGCTCTCATCAAACGAAGGAGGGTTCCCTATAAAAGATAACACTCCCCTATTCTACCCATCTCTCAAGTAAAGTCTTAAGCTATTCACCACTTCCTGAATGGCAGGACGAGGGTGGTCTAGAACAGATGACACTCAAGACAAAAAAGATAAAAAATAAAAATAGAAAATTACAACACGATTACGAACAATACGAAAAATGGAAAAGACTCAAACTTTGCTAAACTGCTATTTGGCTTCTTTTTTGGACCCTTCTTTGCTTTTTTGGGGTCTTTTCTTTTTTTTTTTTTCATTTTTTTCTTTCCAGATTCTTTTTTTTCTTTTCTTTTTCTCTTTTTTTTCTGGAATTTTTTCTTTCTTTTTTCTCGATTTTTTTAGCCAGCAGTAGCATAACAAAAAGAGAAACAAAATGACTCACACGACTTCCCCAAACCTATTCGAAAGAATAGTTTGGAGTACAAAATTTACGGAAAAATGAAAAATAAACTCACGATACGAAAATGAAAAACAGAAACAAGTCTATGATGGTGTAACCCCCTCCCCAAACCTATTCGGAAGAATAGGTTATAAACTAAGGATCACACAACCTCACACTACCTCCTTCCTAGGCATTTAGCAATCTCAAAGCATGGTGAAGACTTGTTGCCTCTTAGGTACATAATTACTCGGGAAAACACCCATAAGAACCTAACATGCATCATCCTATTATAAAGGCCTTCGTGAACCGCAGTAGAGAAAACACCACTAAGTGATGTCGAGACTACCAAGCTCAACTAAGTGCAATACATAAATGTGACAAGCCAAGCGAGAAAAACCTCAAACAAATTCATAGAGATGAAGTATACGATTAATGACATAGCTAGTTGATCTACCCAGTAAAAAAGGTCAAAAAATTCGGCAATAAACTCCATATAAAACATGCAAGACTATCCTAGGAAAGCAGTAAACGTGCAAATGCAATTAAAAAACAAGAAACCATACTCAACATCACAAAGCCAAACAATACTTAACATCATGGTTCACATCCCATCCCCCTCATGAAACTTAAGCTAGTCCCTAGCAAAAGAGAATGAGTAAATAAAAAGTGATACTTGATGTTACCGAACGGTTTGGCCTCGGTCGGCTGAGTATTCAAGAATGGGCTCAAGAGTACCTCCCCACGGTGGCCGCCATTCTCTTGGTCCGATGTAGCAAAGAGACCTAGGAAGCTTCAAAGATCTCACCATGGTGAATGGACTGGTTTGCTTTGCAGGCATATCCAATAAGGACTTCAGTAATAGGAGGACATTCACTTTGACTTCATCGAGGTGCTTGTTTAGTGGTGGCTCCTGTGTATCTTGCTTGTCAAGCTTTCCACCTCGGAGAAGTAGATTCACTTCTTTGTACTTAAGAACCTCAGTAGTAATGGAAGGAAGTGGCCTTGGATTGATGCGAATGTCTGCGAGTAAAGAAACAGGGGAGCAGGGGTCATCCAACTCACTGTTCATGGGAGGCGGTTCTCCCCCCATGCTGGGCGACTCGCCCCCCACCTCCAGGGGGGCATCTCCTTCTGATCCTTTCTCCTCTTCAAGTTCTCGAACCTCTTCTACTTCAGCACAATTCAACAAGCTGAATTCTTCCGTAAGATGCTCAGTTACTTCAACTTCTTCAACAACTTTTGCTATACGAAGGTCATCTTCAACTTGCTCGGCATGTGCATCTTCCTCACTGATTTCTTCGGCTTCAAAATACTCCTCGGATGAGCTTCCTGCTTCACCTCGATCTACTTCCTTTGCGGTGATGTGAATTGGTATGACCTCATCGGATTGTGTTGAACCTCTGGCGTACTTACGGAGGACTTCTTCTGCCTCGTCGACCGTACATTCTCCCAGACCGCCGCTCAACCGATCCACTCTAAGTCGTTCCTCTTTACGAAGTCCACCAACGAAGCACCAAATCAACTCCCCATCTTCGAAACGGTGATGGGGGCACTCACGTTTATACATCTCAAAACGTTCGTAGGCGTCACAAAACTACTCATACTCTCCTTGCTCGTAATATTGGATCCTATCACGTAAGTCAATCGTCTCATGATAAGGCATGAACCGTGCCAAGAACTCCTCTACTACTTGGCCCCAAGTTTTCAGCGATCCTGGTTCAAACCTTGCAATCCAACGCCTCGGCTCATACCCAAGAGCAAAAGAAAATAGTTTCCTGCACAATTGGTCCTTAGTAAACCCTTCTGCTGGAATTCTTTCTATTTCCTCCTCATAGGATCGAATGAAACTCCATGGGTCCATCCCTACTCCATCTTCATACCTCGGTAAGTACCTCACCATGGACTCCGTCACCTCATACCGTCTTAACTCGTCTTCCAGGTATATGGATGATCCTCTCCTCACCTGCGAGAATTGGGGTGTCATGCGAGCGCGCATGGACATCATACCTGTATGTCTGTAGTAAGAGTAACTCAAAACTAAAAGTTACTCTCGTTAGAGATTTCGAAAATCGAGAGTATTTCAAGATATCGAATATTACTAAGGCTAGGAAAGGTGAATTAGAAACAGAATAGGAAAGCAGTATCAGAGAGAGATTAAAAAGGAAAACTAAAACTAATAGAATTAGGAATCTAAAGCTGTAAAATATAAACAAATTAAACAGAAAAAAGGAGTATAGTCCCCGGCAACGGCGCCAATTTGATGAATGCGAGTTTGTCAGGTCCCGGTTCAGTCAAATAAATTTGTTATTTAGCCAAAGGCAATCCACAACTACAACGAAAACCGTAGTGTAGCAGTAGAATGACTCGAGTGTCGTTCTCTCAGGACTATAACTAGCTTTATCTATTTAACAAGAGAATATAAAAACAGCAGACAGATAGCAATAGGGGGTTTTCTAGCAGATAATGGAGATTGGTGATAGTATGGTCCTTCTTAACATAATGGGTCGATAATCATGCATAAATTCCTCGGTCTTGCATAGAGATCTTTGAATCAATCTAGTGTCCTGCTGCAAGTATTAAGCACTACGAAGATAATTTGGTCTGACTAGTCAATCACGATTGTCCTAATGTGTTCCGTAATTATTCAACACTGCGAAGATAATTGTTCTGATGGTCGACTAGTGTCCAATTGTGCATAATAATCAATACAACATACGAGAATTTTGGTTACAACTGATCAACGAAATAAAGCAATGACACGGAGTATAATGCGCAATATAGCCATTAGCATGATTATCTTCCCTCGCTAAGAATTCACATACTACCACCAACGATAAGTTTAGCTACTCATAATAAGCATGCAATCAACAGAAATCATAGAAGAAAACATGTTGAAAGAATATAAATAAGTAGAATAAAACTGTAAGATACAAAGTTACCGAAGGTTGTCAATCTCCGGATGATTGCGGTCCTACGAGCTCCAAACTGCTATGAAAAAGTATCCCCTAAGCTACAGAACTCCCAGGACAGGCCCCGGGAAGTTCCTACCTAAAACTATAGAGAGAGGTGAGAAAGTAGGTCTGGAAAGATATGATTTTCGTAGAGAAAACTGAGCACTATATATAGGCCCCGAATAAACTCTGGGGCGGTTCGCCCCCCGTCTTTTTCACGGAATTCCGCGTTTTTCGACGCGGTTTTGGATTTCTTCACCTTTTCGGACTCGGTTTCTGACTTCTAGTGGCCTTCTAACCTCCAGATTCGACCCCTAGACTCCAAATCCTATCCGGAAACCTTCCGATACTCCAAATAGGCTTCTGGAACACCAATTCCTTGTCAACTTCAATATAATTGCTCAGAAATCTTCGAATTTCAACCAAAACCTGTAAAATAAAATCTAAAGGGAAACGTGACACTATTCTAATAAAATGTACTAAAATATAGCTAAATTAACATAGAGGATAGCTAAATAGGTGAAAAAGACTCGAATGAAAGTGTAAAATACACATTCATCATTACTTCACCAGACTCACTCAGCTTGTTTCTGAACACCCACTTTGTACCAATAGCTTTCTTGCCTTCAGCAAGAGGTACAAGTTTCCAGACTTTGTTCCTTTCAAATTGATCCAGTGCTTCTTGCATTGCCTTGATCCATTCAGAATGCTTTAGAGCTTCTTCTATGGTCTTGGGTTCAATTTCTGAAACAAAGCAAGAGAACAAAGATTCTACTTCTACGACATTTTCTTCTTCAGCAAGTCCATGAGTAGCATAAACTTTTGATCTAGTCACTTGGCGTTTGTCAATATCACCAATCATATCCGTAGAGGGATGATCTCTAATACATTTGTTAACAGGCTTTCTGCTCTTTGGATCTGGATACGTTTGCTCATCAGCATATACTTGTTCAGTACTGCTAGTATTTTGTGTCTCTGATGAGATTGGTTCAGTAGCAACTGCTTGTTCAGCATTGCTAGATTGTGGTAACTCATCAGCAGGCACAGGAGGTTGCGTAGTTTCAGCAACATCCGGAGCAACTGCGTCTTTTGCTGGAAATTCTTTGTCATGAACTATATTTATCTTGTCATGACTTGGGGGAGGAGAGTCATTGTCAGAATCATCATTTAGTTCAATTGACTTGATTTGCCTAGCATCAGATTTAGTTCTTTGCTCATGTATGATTAGCTTTTTCATACATTCCGATATTTCTTCTTCAGCAGGCACTCCTTGTGTCTTTTCGTAGAATACAACATGCACTGATTCTTCGATCTTTTGTGCCTTTTTGTTGTAAACTCTATAAGCTTTACTATGCAAGGAGTAACCAAGAAATATCGCTTCGTCTGCCTTTGGTTGAAATGTTCTTAGGTATTCTCTACCGTTATTAAGAACGAAACACTTACAACCAAATACTCTTAGATGAGTGATATTAGGAGTTCTTCCAACAAATAACTCATAAGGAGTTTTGTTGTATTCCTTAGTAATCAGACATTTTTTTTGAGTGTAACAGGCGGTATTAATCGCTTCAACCCAGTAAGCCTCACTTATTTCAATGTCAGCAAGCATTGTTCTTGCGGCTTCTTTTAGGGTGCGATTCTTCCTTTCAACAACACCGTTTTGTTGTGGTGTCCTTACTGAGGATAACTGATGTTGTATGCCTTTTGAAGTGCAATACTCAGTTATGTACTGGTTTACAAACTCAGTACCATGGTCTGTCCTTATGACTTTTACCTTGTCATTTTTCATGACTTTAAGCTTATTCAGCAAGTTAAGTATTTCAGTCCTTGTTTCAAATTTGTGTTTGATAAATACTACCCAAGTGAATCTTGAATAGTCATCTACCACCACCAAATCATACTTCTTACCAGCATAGCTTGTTGAAGAAGATTCAAACAAGTCCATGTGCAAGAGTTGTAAAGGTTTTGTAGTTGACGGTACTGCCTTGTTCTTAAAAGAAGATTTGGTTTGCTTACCTTGCTGACATGCATTGCAAACACCATCCTTCTTAAAAGTAACCTTAGGTAATCCAACTACAAGTGCCTTTTTAGACAGCTTATTCAGCGTCTTGAAGTTTAGATGACTTGTTCGTTTATGCCATAACCATGCTTTTTCAGCAAGGCAATCGTGATCTGAGACAAGGCATTTTTCAATGATTGCTGAAGACCAATCTACGATGTACAAGCCTTCTGATCTTCTGGCAATCATAATAACCTTCTTTGTCTCAAAGTCTATAAGTTTACATTCATCACTTTTGATTTTGATGAAGTATCCTTTATCAGCAAATTGACTCATGCTGAAAAGGTTAAACTTAAGATTTTTGACATAAAGAACTCCCGTAATGGTAATGCATCCTAACTTCACGTCACCATAGCATTTTGTAGAGCCAGAGCCTCCACCAGCAAACCTTATTGTTGGACCTTTAGGCCACCGTCTATAGTTTATAAGGTTATTCTTGTTGCCCGTCATGTGCTTTTCACAACCACTGTAAAAGTGCCAGATTGCATCGTTTGTCTCCGTGGCTGAAGTCTACACAATCAAGAGCAAACAAGTTAATTATCCAATATTGGATGTCCATTAACATGTTCAAGAATGCGTCCAGTGGAAACCCAAGTCTTAAGTTTTTCAACTTTGACTTGTTTTCTACTTGCTGAGGAACTAGGAGGTTTTGAGCCAAAAGACTTTTGATTCGTGCTGATCAAATCCACTTTCTGATGTGGTGTCTTGCTCGGTTGACCTTTTTGCTGAACATACTTTTCAATAAGCTCTTTTCTAGCAAGGTTCCTTCTAGCCCTAGCATTTTGAGTCTTGTCAGAACTCTTAGGCTTGATTTTGTTCATCTCTTTGAAGTATCTTTGCGGACTTTGCTTATACTCGTGAAAGAGTTGACTTTGCTTGGTTTTAAAACCGAGTCCACTTTTCGGAGAATTCTGAGTTTTTGTTTCATCAACCTTACTTGATTCAGGTTTGTCAGCAAAGGTCTTCTGATTAATTTTAGTAATCTTGCCTTTTTCTTAACAAATTGCTTTTCAGCAACTTGTTTGGCAGAATGCTTTACAGCATCCTTTTTCTTTACAGTTTGCTTTTCAACAACCTGTTTTCCTTTTAAAGTCTTGTTACTTTGAGTAGCAACAGCGGGCTTTACGGTCGTAGATACTTGATTACATTTTTCAGCAACCTTAGATTGACCAAACTGATAGAGTTCTGGTTGACCACTATCAGTAGCACGTACAAAGGAAATCGGTGATTTATCTTTACTCAAGATTATTACGTCATCACCTTCATACGTTGCACCTAAACCTTCTTTCTGAGATGGATCTCTCAGATAAGAGTTTAGTTCAGTCAGCGTATTACTTGCATCAGCATAATATTTGAAATTGATTTTCATCTTTTTCATTTCTTGTATTTCAGCAAGTAACTTTAGAATTGAGGACTGATATTCTTCCAATTCTATTGCCATCTGAGAATTCTTCTCTGTAACTTCAGCAATCAACTTCTTGAGATGCATTATTTCAGCATCTTTCTTTTCTGTCTCTTCCTTCAGCAAGACATACTTTTCAGTAGTCTGCTTGGTCAGAGTCTCAGCATTCTGTAGTTTCTCTTGTTGTTTGCTCAGAGTTTTCTCAAATCTTTCGATTTCTCCTTGAATCTTGTCAAGGTCAATGTCGTCTTCACTTTCTGAGTCACAGTCATAGGTAGGATTGTTTACCTGACCGGCCATGAGGCAGAATTCGTAGTTTGACACATCTGGATAAGCTTCCATGGCTATTCCACAAACTTCCTTACCAATCTCTACGTCAAGAGTGGCTTCTTCATCGTCAGTGTCTGATCTTTCTTCCTCACTGTCTTCGGAACTAGTATCAATGCACAATGCATCGATTTTTGCTTGAAGCTTCTTCTTTTCTTCAGCAATAAAAGCTCTTTTGAACTTCTTCTTCTTTTCAGCAGATTTGCCTTTCAGCAAAGGACAATTTGCTTTGAAGTGTCCAGGATTTTTGCAGTAAAAACAGAGATCATTTCCAACTGCGGGTTCTTCTAATGAGTTTGCTTTCTGAGCTTGCTTGTTCAGCGAGCTAGTCTCATTCTTGTACTTATGGTAGTTGTTACCAAGATGCTTTTTCAGCTTCTCTTTTTCTTTTCGCCTTTCAAGTTCCTTACTGATGAATTTCTTCATGTTTTTAACAACTAAAGCATTTTCATCAGCAGGCTCTTTATCATTCTTCTTTTCAGAAGATGACGGTTTTGCAGCAAGAGCAATGTTTTGCGATTTTTCAGCAAACACATTTTCTCTTTGCTTTGTCTCGTAGTTGACAGTAGCAAGATGAGAGAACAACTCTGTAGGTGTGATGTCTGGCATACCTTGATTTTAGTAGAAATTCTGAGTGTGGATCCATTCTTGGTTCAGACTTCTGATGATGGTTTTCACCTTCTCAGAATCTGAGTAAAGATTTCCAACACCCAAGGCGGCCATCTCACTAACTAGAGTTGTGAATCTGAAGTCCAAGTCTTCCAGTGACTCATTTGTACCTTGTTTAATGTTCTGGAACTTTAACTTCAGCACTTCGAGTTTGTTTTCCTTGGTTTTGTCAGATCCAGCACAAAGATCTTGAACCATTTTCCAAGCTTCCTTAGCAGTTTTGGCACCCCACAGTTTCCGGAGTTGATCGAATGATGATGTTTCTTGCTTGGCCATCAAGACGGAATCTCTTGGCTTCGTCGGAAGTCCATTCCTCTCTTGGTTTTGGAACGACAGTATCAACTGGTTCGCCTAAGATAGTTTCCTTTCCAACTTCTGTCGTTTTGTGAGGAAAGCTTCTCTCAACCTTAGTGATCTTGATGGGTCCATCATTAATGACAGTAACCATCTCATCACTAATGGCCTCAAGATGTAGCATCATGTTGTTTTGCCATTTTTCATAGTTTTCCAGCTTCAACAAGGGAGCGTCTCCTAAAGACATCCTGTCAGCAAAAGACTACCAAACTGATCAAGTGAGAGTGATTTACGGAAAGCACCTAAGGGGATCTAGGTTCAGTGCTGAAGGTTAAAGAACCTCCAGCTCTGATACCACTTGTTGGTCCCTTTAAACAACAAGAAAAGACTAGAGGGGGGGGTGAATAGTCTTTTCAAACTTTCGTCGTTTAAAAACTTTCTCAGCAAGGACTTATTACTTTTCAGTAATGAGTTTGCTGATACTTAACTTTCTCAGCAAGCGCAAGTTACTTTTCAGTAACGAGTTTTGCTGATACTTAACTTTCTCAGCAAGCGCAAGTTACTTTTCAGTAACGAGTTTTGCTGATACTTAAAATCAGAGAGCGGAAGTCTTTGATACAATAAGTGTTTTTTCAGTAAGTGATAGTTTCAGCAAGTGAACAGAGTGACTGTGTACAGAAAGATATGCTTTGCTGAAAACTAAATGCAGTAAGTAAATCACACAAATACTTTTATAGTGGTATCTAAGAGTGGCGTAATCTCTCAACTAATCCACTTTGTCCTTTCTAGGACTGAATCCACTAAGATAAGTTTGAGGTTCCTTACAACACCTATCTAGAGTGATTCAAAGAGAAACCAAAGCACACTTGCTTCGTTTCCAACCTAACTAGAGAACGAAACCTTGTTCTCCACCAAACTTGGGACTTTTAATCAGCAACTCTATGCTCGGTTAAGTTCCCCCTGAATTTCACGCCTGAAAGGGTGTATTTTCAGTTAGAGAGGTTTGGGATGAGATAACTTGATCATAACTTATTCAGCTACAACAAGTAATCTAAGAAACAAAACTTTGAATACTTTGCAGTAAACAAGTTTGAATGTTTCTGGTGTCAAGACTTGTTCTTGTTCGAAAGAAAGAACACTTAACTAATTTCTTAGCCGTGTATGTTCTACTTCTTCACAAGTAGCTTTTTCAAGCTTTAAGTCTTGGAACTGATCAATGGCAGTAAAGAGTGTTTGAAGGGTATGTGAGTTTAAGCACAAGTGAGAGTTTGATCACGTTGTTGACACACTTCAACTCTTTGCCGGATGACCTCTATTTATAGTGAATCAAGAGAGCCGTTTGAATTTCAAATTCTAAGGCTTTGTTCCTTAAGATGTCACTATCTTGCTTTTGTACTTTCAGCAACGTCCTTTATTTGTCTTCTAGTCTTCATGTCCTTCGCGTGCATGCTTTGCATTTAATGTTCATTTGAATGAGATTCAAACATGAACGTTGGAGCGCAAATGCAAGTACTATCAGCAAGGAGGTCACATATGTTTTTCAGCAAGTGGTCAGTCTCAGTTTCAGCAAGCACAACCTACTCTGTCGTTTAGATTTTCACTTATGCAAGCTGTTGTTGAAGTTTCCACTTTCTGAGCAACATGTGCCTTTGTAGATACCAGTCTTCAGAAATCTTCTAGTTTTCAGTCTTCGAATTCTTCAAGTTTCTGAGCGGTTCTAAATGCTTCAATAGTTTGTTTGTGTAAACAAAGTAATCATCAGCAAATGCTTCAATAGGTTGTTTTTCTTTTCAGAAAATAAGATACATCATAAGCGGTAAAACAAACCTATCTAGCACCTACTCTAAGTCTTCAGCAAAAGTTCCTCTTTTACAATGTCCTCTAAAATTCTAAATTCCTATGGACCTTAAGAGTACTAGTTACTGGACTTTCCTTAATTTAGCATGGTTAATTGCTCATCAAAATTACAAGTTTCCTAACAAACAATGTTACAGTTCTCTAGTTAGGTTGGAAACAAAGCAAGGGTGCTTTAGTTTCTAGTGTTTAGGTGTTGTAAGAAAAATCATCATCTGACATAATGAATTCAGTCCTAGAAAGGACAAAGTGGATTAGTTGAGTGATTACGCCACCCTCAGATACCACTATAAAAGTGTTTGTGTGATTTACTGTACGGCAATTTACTCTCAACAAATTATTTTGTTTGCACTGTTTTATTTGTTTACTTGCTGAAACTGGCTTCTGACAAAGCACTTATTGTACAAAACTTCCGCACTCTGAATTTAAAGTATCAACAAATTCATTACTGAAAAGTAATAAGTCTTTGTTGAGAAAGTTAAGTACTAGCAACCTCATTACTGAAAAGTGATAAGTACTTGTTGAGAAAGTTTTTTAGACACGAAAAAGTTTTAAAGACTATTCACCCCCCCCCCCCCCCGAGTCTTTACTTGTTGTCTAAAGGGACCAACATATATCATGAGAAATCGCTCAAATTTTGAAACTTTAGGGGATACATTTCAACTTTCGTTTATATTAATGTTTTTTCCAACGGAATTATTTCACTAAAACGTGAAAATTCGACATCATAAGCTTATTAATTTAAAATATGATCCGGAAAATAAGGTGTTGTGATTTATTTGTGATAATGGTGATAACTGATTCAAGTTCGATGTAAAATATTCCATGATAATTTTGAGAACAATAATCTTCGATGAGATTATTCCACACAAATTTCTTTAAAAAAAGACACTTCATGCAAGTAGTATTGATTTGTTTCTCCTTTGAGGGTAAAATTGTAAATTAAATATTTTTTCTAAAGTAAATTCTACGAGCATGCTCAACGGGCAAGGGAATGGCATTCCCATGTAAATAGCATAGTATCGGTGGTTATTGGAGGTTATCGAAAATATCAGTGATAATGAGGGTGATATTAAATTGTCAAATGACATTCTGATACGGTATGCATAGACCAATGGAATCATAATCATAAGGAGAAATTATCCGTCTATTTTGCATAATATGCCCGCTCATAGATTTTACCATGAAAGTGTAATACTCACTCAAACAAATAAGATGTTAGAGAATATTATGTTAGAAAATATTAATCATTACAAATTGTCTTTGGTGCCAAGTGGTTATGCAAACTACTTCAGTTCTGATAATGCAGACTAGAAATTGAAAATTCGACATCATAAGCGTATTAATTAAAATATGACCCGGAAAATAAGGCGATGTGATTTATTTGTGATAATGGTGATAACTGATTCAAGTTCAAAATAAAATATTCCATGATAAGTTTGAGAATGATAATCTTCGATGAGATTATTCCACACAAATTTCTTTAAAAAAGACACTTCATATAAGTAGTATTAATTTGTTTATCCTATGAGGGTATAAATGTAAATTCAAGATTTTTCCTAAAGAAAGTTCTACGACCATGCTCAAAGGGCAAGGGAATGGCATTCCCGTGGAAATAACATAGTATCGGTGGTTATTGGAGGTTATTAACAATATCAGTGATAATTAATGATGGTGAGGATGATATTAAATTTCCAAATGCATTCTGATACAGTATGCATATACCAATGTAATCATGGAGAGCAATTATCCATCTATTTTGCATAATATGCTCGATCATAAATTTTACCAAGAAAAAGCAATACTCACACAAATAAATAAGACGTTAGAGAATATTAATCATTGCATACTGTCTTTGATGCCAAGTGGTGATGCAGACTACCTTAGTTTTAGTTTTGATTCACATGAAAAACTCTGAACTGAAGTAGATTGATCAGCTGGATTGGATTGAACTGATCTGAACTGAACTTATTTTCAGTATAAATTCAACTAAGGAAACCTAATAAAAAATTAAGCAAACCAAAACTGAACATAATTGATGAATTGCATGAAATTGAATTTAAAGTTAAATGAAATGAGCCTAAGGAAGGAAAATGTGATGGATAACGAAGAAATGTATTCAGTTGAATTTCTTTATTAGTATAAGATGTTCCGATGGTAACGCCAATGAGAAGTATAGACCGAAAAGGACAATTGTGTAACAGTACGCATGTGACTGGTATGAGTAATATTTTTCTTTATTTGTTGTTCTGCTCAATGAACTTTGTATTAATTAGTGACAAATGTGTCTTCAACTTTTCTATGCCCGTCAAATTTTGACGGGTTAATAAACTAGAGTTTTGATTGCATGGGGAAGAGGATAAGGTAAATGACCATAAAGAGAGATATATTGAGTTTAGTTTATGAATATTATGAGATGTCTAGACTTGCTAAATTACACTCTAAAACTCAAGATTGGGTGCCTGGTAATGCTATTGATAAAACGTACATTAAGGCGCGGAGTTGTCTAATGGTACATGTATGATGGTGAAGAATCTTGGTAACCAAATTATTAATTATAGTTTAAACTGTTAATACAATAGAACTTTAGTGAAAGAGTGGTCATTCCAAAATAAATATGAGTGCATCTGCTTTGAGAAAATTCTCGATTAAATCAAAAGCGGACAATTCCCTCTGACCATTTACTTAACAACCAGTCACCTTGGTCTACATCACATTCTCCAGAGTCACCATCAAATAAGGACATTAAGTTCTTATATAGGACAAAAAGACGACAAAATATCTCATGAGGCAACTAATATATGATTTCTATTTTGCTTTATTTTGAGTTGCACACATTTATGAATGTATAAGTAATTGTGCATTCACATTTGTTATACCCGGTTAAATTCTAACGTTGATAAGTTCCTCTTGCAGTTTGCTTTGTTATGACCATAAACAAGAGTTAGGGATAATCACTTGTAAATGTTTGACTGTATCAACCCAAACCATCAGCAAATTTAAAATGAGTATACATTAAAGATATAAAGTTAAGAGAAACAAAAATGAAATACGTGCGTCGAAATCAATCGATGAGATCCTTCCATTCTAATTTATAATAAGTTAATAATTGTTTGACAAAAATTATTCGACGGGCAAAAAGTAAATCTTCCGACGAGATTACTTCGGACAAAATTGTAAATTGCAAATTTTGAATTTGACGTAACACCTTAAAGAAAAGGATCTTTGACTCGAGATTCTTGATATTGTATACGTCTTAAGGATTAACTCATAATATATTGTATTCTCATTGTTGGTAGGCTATATACTCTGATTATGGATTAACAATTTCAGTTATATACTTATATTCCCAACCCCCCCTCCCCCGATCCCGGTAATATTTTATCATTTGATACTTTTCACATATTTTAATAACTTTGACAAAATAGAAATGTGTAGCAAAAGTGTGGCAAGTTGTGTAAGTAAATAATAAATAAAGAATGTGAGTAAGGCTATATTTATACCGTGGAAATAAAGAATTGATAAAGTATGGTAAAATTCAAAATATGTTTGGTTTATGGGGTCATGGGGATCGAATATTTATATGTTAGAAAATAGAATGTTTTGTAATGACACATTTTCTTATTTCTATCCTTTTGACCTGAGTTTCTTATTCATTTTAATTACCGATAGCACATAGAATCAATCATTGTAAGAATAAATGGTTGGGTGGTTTATTCACGAAGAGCACATTTTATGTTTAAGATGCATAACCCCGTCATGAGTTTTTGGCAATGTGATTAGGGACGCGAAGAAGGAGAAGTCTATATGGAGGATTTTAGTATCATTACTGAAACTTCACGTTGTTTGGGATATGAGTTGAGCCGATATAAATAAAGTATGGAATTATTGTGTTTTTATTAATATTTGTTAGCACATTGACTACAAGCAAGACTATAATTCTATTTTTATTTTTATCATTTGACATTTGTATAATTATATATATTCATTTAAAATTTAAAGGTATTATGCCCGTCGATGTACATCGATGGGTTAATAAACTAGTTCGTAAACAATACCTAAGTCACATTTGTTTTTGAGGAAGATGTACGCATATCTACATGTAACATGTACCAAAATGTAACATGTACCAAAATATAAATACCAAATAAAATATTCAAGAGTCAAGATATCTAAGTCAACTATAGTCAATAAACTCGAAAGTTCTAACTACGTGATCTTAGGGAAAGTTGTCTTAGCCTAGCTCCTCTGTTTTCTTAAAGCTATACGGAGTAAACATCATTTGCAATTACACCGTGCACTACTGACTTCCTTATTCCTTAGCCTAGCTCCTTTCTTTTCTTTCTCTTATTGTTTTCACATGGTTTGTAAGTTGTAACAATGGATAACAGCTTACTACAGAAGTTAGAAGAGAAGTAACGTATGTGATGGAATTGTCTATTATTTTAATAGTAGCATATAAGAAAAAATTAGTGAGGAAATTAGAGAAGACTTAAATTGGTTGAATTTAAGTTTAATTTTTCCTGAAATAATAATTTATATTGTCTGACGACGAAAGAAAAAATTCCATTTGCAGCCAGGGGCGGAACCAAGGGGGGGCAGGTGGGGTCGTCTGCCCCCACCCCCCCCCCCCCCCCCCCGCAAGTTTTGAAAAAAATAAATTTATATGTAGTATTTACGATTTTTCAAGTTTTGCCCCCCCTCCCCCTCCGAACTTTCGAAAAATTATGTACGTATAATTTGGCCCCCGAACTTCAATCTTGGGTCCGCCCCTGTTTGTAGCAATAATTAATTTATGTCTCTTTTTTTATTATTAATTCCACGCAGTACCCTAGTAAAAATTGAAATTGTAATATTTAGAATTTAGAAAACAAGACTTACGATGACCATTGTTGTATTTCAGGAACAAATGTGCGTTGGATAGATCTTACAACTTATTCTCATGGAAACTCAACCCTGTGTTATGTTTATCTTAATGTTGGTTTGATCATGGGTCATGTTTTTGAGGTTTTTATGGGTTGTTTCGTTGTGTTCACTAATATTACTTGGGGTGGAATTCTTTGTCTTTCCGATTATGGTTTCATCATCCGGACAGGCGTATATAATAAGTTTAGAAATTGAATTTTGACATTTAAATTCAATCGGTGTTGGTTCAGCCAGACTGGGTATAGTCTTCAACTTTGTATTTTATGGCTCACAGGATCTGCACACAAGTACTGGGTTTTATGGATCAAGTTTCATGTTTTGATTGTTGGGAGTATTGCACCTAGCTTGCAAGTTCACGCATATGCCATCTCCAGCCTGTCTGATGTTGATTACGGTCTAAATCTGGCCTATTTAATTTATGGGTGGAATTAGTGTTGCTCATCTGGAACATGTTTGATTAACTAATAAGACTGTTAATCTAATAGTCAGCGCTAGATCTTATATAATGTGAGCAAATTCTGATTTATGTTGTTATCTTAGTGTTAATTTTGAATATGTTCAATTCATCTTGGATGCTTTCGTACTTGGCTGGAGTATTAATTTCATTGTGATTTTTTTAGATACTATTACAATTACAATGTTTGGCCTACAAATTTGCATCAATAAATTACTAATCAACCTCATTTCAATAATCTCCATACATAGTAGATAATCACCCATTTCAGGGATCGAACCCATGACCACTTGGTTACGGGGTGTCTCAGCTTGCCACTCGGCTACAAACGCTTTGACATTTCATTGTGATTTTCACTCACAAATTGTTGCAGATTTGTAAAAAATGTGATATATTTATGCAACGTAACTTATGCTCACTTAATAAGATATAGAAACTGACTGTTTTCACACGTGATTCAGTTGGAGCAAATGTGATTAGTTTTGATTTTTTGTTTCTCTACTATTCAACTGATGGAGGTTGTTAAACAGGGGTTAAACTGACAAGCAACGTAACTGAATCATTAAGGAAGACTCGAAAATATCAAATCTTTGCACTTAAGATTCATTTATATAATGCAAACTGTATTACTGTTTTGTTTGGTCGTGGAGCTGAAAAGTTTTGAGATATAGAAGTATTTGATTTGTTTAAAACTGGAAATTTTCTTCTATTTGTGTCTAACATTGTGACTTGTGTGAGCTTATTTTGATTTATAATATTGACCTCGTTACATGGTTAAGCCCATTTGCTCATATTCAAACACTCATTATGTAAACCTTATTGATGATTATGTTCTCTATATGCAACTTTAAAATACAAAAGAATAACATGCAGCAACATATACGCGTGTTGCATAAATTCTAGTACTAGAATAAATTAATAGGGTTTGATGTGAAAAAAAGACCGCATCATTTATCTATTAAAATAAATTGATTTTGTTATTATTTTTTGAACGATTTGGACATAATGGAATTTGGGTATGATAAACTGAAATAGGTTAAAAAGTTGGGGCCCATAATTGAGACAACAATAACTCGGGGTCACTATAATTTTCCATAGATTATGCATGCACATGCATATACGTCCTAAATGCAAATTTGAATTAATAATTTGTTTTTCTTTAAATAAATTGGTGATGTTTTTAATATATTCTTACAAATTACAAATTAATGATATATGAAAAATTGAAAATTAATGATACATGAAAAATTAATTACAAATGAATATTTAAATATGTGATGACTATAATAACGTTGCTTAGTTTTAATAACTAATTATTTTATTGATGATGTTGAGAACCCGCGCATTCTTTCTTTTACCCACTTGGCAAGTCTATATATAGACTAACATTAGAATATCATAACTCGCAACGATAATATGAAGTATGCACATATTTATTGATCACATTACACAAGAATGCAAGATGATATATGAAACACTTAAATGCACGATGTGTACATACAATACAATGATACCGTTCTTTTAAACCCAAAAATTCCTAATCTAAGATGGAGAATAGATATTAGCAAAGCCACCCACCGTTGGTTTAAACCCCAAATTTTTTTTTCCTAAAGTAAGATGGAGAATAGATATTAGCAAACCATACATGCATACTCCATGGCTACTCGACGACAACAGTTTAGTATTATGGAGTGTATGCAATTTTTTTTTTTTAAATTTGGGTTAATATAATGAAAATAATATACGGACGAGCATAGCATAGCTATGCAGTAACACGTATGACATAACGTAACGCGATCCCCTAGTTATGCGGTTTATAGTGAAATACGTGAAAATATGGGGTAAGTTGGAAAAATATAGGAATGAAGTTACCCATTTTAATACTAAAATGAGTAGAATCACTAATTTGTAAATAGATTTTCACTAATTTGAAATAAAGTAATTAATGTGACATAAATGTGAAAGTATAACTAATTTGTAATTATTCTATTTCTAACACACTTATAATACATGGGAGTCATAAGGTGGTGTAGCGGTAGGGAGTTGGGGTACTTAAGGAGAGAGGTGCAAAATTCGATCTTCGGTGGTGGTGGAGTTATAGGTTGGTTTAGACGTGGACAAATAAGGTGGTTTATAAAGTTCATATAATATTAGTGTAGTAGTAGTTTTAATAATTACCATTTAAAAAAACGCACTTATAACATCCTTAACCAGCTACTAATTCTCCCCCCCCCCCTCCTCTTCCGTTTCTCTATGCGGGTAATCAGTACTTTATTAATGTCCTACTGAACTAACTTACACGATTTGTTTTTAAACAGTCAAATGAATATATATGAATCACCACGAAAGAGTTTACAGAAACAAGGTGCATAAGAGATGCATACTGAAAACAAATTTCTACACCATTACAACCGAGCATACAAAGAAAATACAATACACGCGCTAATCACGTAACCATTATGAACGAAGTGTTACTTTACCCCCCCCCCCCAGTTTGCAAATTGTACCACAAACTCTTAGTCAAGTCCAAATGAGAGGGCATATATTTCATTTCATGACAAGTTTAAGGGACTTACAGGGGCGAAGCCACCCTTGGGGTGGGTAGGGCCATGGCCCTTTTTTATGTAAAAAGAAATTTATATTTGTATTTTCAAAATAAATTGAATGTGTGCCCTATCCAACATTGTTTATTAATGCTAAATGATGTTAAATAAGCAAATTTTACAATAAAATTTAGTTACATTGGTCATTTATTTAATAAAAATCTCTAATTGTACAATAAAATTTGACTATATGGATAAGAAATTCAATAAAATTTTCTTTCAAAATATTTATTTATCATTATTAAGTAAAAAAAACTATTTTAATAAATTGGTCCTACGCGTTCGAAAATCCTTGCTTCGCCCCTGGGGACTTAGATAGTCATGAAAGATGATTTTATTCTTTGGGTCACGGGACAATCACGGAAAATTGATACCCATGTAAAATCTACACGAATGACTAAATTACCGGGCAAGAGCCAACCTAGGTGTAGCCGTGTTGGCAAAATAAAAGTTTCAATACAAATATTCATTTCTCATCGTCTTTCTGCACGTAAGTCATTAGTCAATAATTAATTATCGTTGTATGTAATTATTATGGTTGTTAATTTAGTCAAACACATGGGCTGTGTAGGACCGTAGGTTACTAATTATAGTTAGAAACCAATCTTGTGGGGCATCAATCAATGGTAAAATAGAACTTTGAGACTTGAGAAGCCTTGCTTTATACTCAATTTGAATTATGCTCAACTTTAATTTTAATTTATTGTTATCATTTCTATGCCTTTCAATCAATGTCGCACTTTGAATTTTTGTAAGGAGCTCAAGAAAGTTTTGTGAGTACTAGGTATCACAATTTTGTGCTTATATGATTTGTGCATGCAGCATACAGTGATTGTGATTGTTTGTGCCTATCCGTTCACACTTAACATAATTATCCAGTTTTTTAAATCGTTTATATTTAATTTTGAAACAATGTTTTAGCCTTTAGGAGATTTAGGGGATTTGCATAATAATAAGAATGTTATTTGTTTAAAGTTTGCAAAATATATATATATATATATATATATATATATATATATATATATATATGTATGTATATATATATATATACATATATATATATAATTTATTATAACGGCTCACTATGAAGTTCTATCTCAAAAAGGATCTTCTTGTGGAATCAATTACATTTTAGTGCAAAATGGGGATTTTTTGAGTTGACCATCACTTTATTACAATTTTGCCATTGCCTCTAACTTGTTGATCCAAACACTGCCTTAGGTCCAGAAAAGGGTTTTACCCCATCATCTTCCTTACTAACATTTATTTTCACCCTTTCAACTGTCCCTCCCCCTCTCGTTTGCTCTGTTCCGCCATTTTCTTCTATCGACCATCTCTCCTTGTTTTCATAGCAAAATGACGCCATTTTTCATTACCTGAGCTCGCCAGTCATCGACTATGTAGAATTTAACTTTTTGTTGGTGTTTTGGTTCCTGGAGACGACGTACTAGGCTAGCAAAACTCGACTGTAAAAGGTACATTTTCAAGCTGAAAATCTCAATTATGATGTTGTATGTTATATATGTATGCCATTTTTTAGTTCTGAAAATTTGTAGGTACAATTTATGTGAAACCCTAATCGTCAGTTCTATAATTTTTTCTCCTTTTTTTAATTTTTTTTTAAAACTGGCAGATGGTGAGGTTTAATGTGAGAGTCCATTACGACAAGCAATCGGACACGATTGCAAATGTCAACCCGAGAAGGTACAAATTTTCTAGGTTGATGTCTGATGTACTTTGTAAACTACCAGTATTGTCACCTAGTTTTTCTATATATTTGTCTATTGATGTTGGTAATGGGAGGATGATGTGTTGGATAATGCTGGGGTTGTGGATATGTTTGAAAAACTATGGAGTTAAAAGAATTTGAGTTGCATGTGGAGTTGGTAGAAGAAGTAATCCCACTGCAAACATTAGACCCTACTGGAAAACCGGTTAATAGAAGTAGTGCGTGCACAAAGTTGTTTGCAGATGTTGAAAGGGTGACTAATCTTGCTACTTTCATGTCATACTTTTGGTAAAACTGTTTTCATATGCAACCACCTTCAACCTGGATGAATCAAAGGCCTCCTCTTGATGTGAATGTTGCATATGTTGAAGGTCGGGAAGATGGTGAGCGTGGACAGCTCCATCAACCACAACCAACAACGCAGGTGACTTTGACTGTTTTTTTTTTTTTTTTTTTTTTTTTTTTTTTTGTAGTATTTTAGTGTTCAATCTCCCATTGGAGTAGGGATGAGAAAAGAAGAGAAAAAAAGACCACTTGCTAATGTGGTTTGAGGAATAAGACAAGGTTAGATAATTACAAAAAAGCTAAGTTAATTTATACTAGTCAATAAGTGAATATGGTGTGTTGTTGGGATCAAGTTACATAGGCTAGACGCAACTTTGGCTTTTTCAAGATAGCTCTGCTTAGGGAAATTCGAAAAGGCAGCTTTTACCCCTAAGTGAGAAGCACTTTTTCATTTTCATTATCTCGCTTCCTTAGGGAAGATACATTTTTCAAAGAGAAAAAAATCTTTAAGTTATTACATAGCTATGATTTTACAAGCAATTCTACTTGAAAGATAGCACAATTTGCACAACAGATACAATGCTAGCAATATTAAATTCATAGCCACAAGAACTTGAATCAGATTTGAGTTCATTGCTTGAAAATTCTCCTTTGAGCCATTCTTCATCACTCCCTTACTTGCATTCCTTTCAACTTCAGAGGTGTTGCTTTGTGCCACTGTCCTTTCTTCTTCTTGCATGTAGTTGCTCCCTTCTTCATCTTCTACGTCACCCGAATGTGAAAATCCATGGGTTGGACACTTCCAATAAAGTCTTTCCATTAGGATGTACAACAAGAACTCCACGTTTACGACAAGAACTGAGAACACGACACAAAGGCCGTCCATAAAACATTTGATACGACTTTTTTGGCTCAGAATCCATTTGAGGCAGGAAGATAATTGTTTTTCGTGATGAAGGTGCTCAAGGTCTGTTTTTGTTGCTTTAAAATGGTGCTTCGAAGAGTATATATAGAGGTAACTAACTCCTCCAACGGCTAGTTATTTAAATTCAACTGTCAAAAATATATTACATTCTAATTATACGTTGTTTCATTCTATTACATTTTAGTCCACACGTGCCTCCCACATGACAAAAGTTACTGCGCAGTAATTAATACCTGTTTTGGCGGCTGCAAAAATGGAATATTGAACAGTGTCTAGAGTGCCAATTCGTGTTGACCATGGACCTAAATGTAATTGTTTAACTAAGGTGGTTCCTTTCATTATTAGGGACGCTAAGAGGGTGTAAAAAATCAATGGACCCTATTGTTAGGGTTGAAATATGTCCAGTCCGCATGTACGAACTGGAGCGGTCTAAGAGCGCGACAAAGCATCATAGGCCGTCCCTCAAGGGGCACAACCACACCCAAGTATGTCACTAAGGTGTGGATCGACCAACATAGGGTCCGACCATCACTGGGAGGACAACCCTCAAAATAAGCT
>CM051456.1:99182458-99357882 GCA_028274465.1 Plantago ovata | reverse complement strand
ATTTATCGAGGAGGATTCCTCACTGATCCAAGTGAGAGGCCCCCTTGCTTTTGTTAAAAAGTTGTTGTAAGCAAGCTGGCCGAAGAGCCCCATTGGAATTGCATTTTCGACAAATCATACAATTCTCTTTCAAACAAGAAAATATGCAAGTATAGAGCTACTATACTCAAAAAAAGACTCCTCGAGCGAGAAAGCTTACTTTAAGAAAGCTATTCGATTTTCAATGATTAAGGGGAACCCGCCCCGCGCTCTAAACTCTATAAGAGGATCGATCAGGAACCACTCAAGAAGAAAAAGGCGAGTAGATGAAGTGATCGAGGAGAGAGACTTCAGTCTTTCTAACTCAACTTAGAAATTTTTCTTGGTTTAAACACTTAGAATTTTTCTCAAATCACCCAGATGATCGAGAAGCGTCAGTAGATCGAGGAGCTCGCAGTGAAGAACATTGGTTCTCGATTCTGTCTATACTTGTTCAATTACTTTATCCAGTTATACGTCATAACAAAAATTGGATTTAGAAAAACACAAGTGTGGGAAATCGAAGAGCAGTGCATTCTTATTGAAAGGGAAAGAGTAGCAAACAAACAACAACAGCGAAAAGTTAAGTTACAAGCTAATGTGCGAGAGTGCCACACAGGGCCAATAGAAATTGTTTGAAATAAAAACAAGTACAGAAAATGATAAAGGCTACAACATGATCCGAGCATACTCGGTCTTCAAGGAGGCTCCCCGATCCTAGCGTGTGCGGCTATCAGTGAATTCCGTGACCGGGGTGGTCGCACTAGCATCTCCTCCTCGGACCGTGCTCGCTTCCGGGCCTTCAGCGTCGCCGCGCTCCAGAGCTTGAGCCTCCTCGATTGCCTTTTGTACATGTGAGCTCGGGCTCGACGAAGTCAGCCGCCCTCCCGAGGACCGGATCGCTCAGCTTTATCCAGGCCGCGTTGCGAAGAGCCGCCTTCTCGAACGGGAAGATGAGCCCGCTTCTCAAGCATTCGGCACCCAGGCGGGGAGATAAGCCGGCTTGCTGGGATAAGGTACCTCCGATCGGTCACCAGCTCGCCGAACTCGCATCCTCATGCATCTCCTCGGTAATCTCCTCATCGGGGTAAGGAGTCAAGTCCTCGCGCCGCCCGGGATGAAGGTCCTCGCGGTCATCAGCATCGAAGTCCGCCGGAAGCAAATTGACCCTCTTAGCTGGCCAACACGAGAAGAAGCCCTCCTCGCGCGACGCCACTTGCACGTCTCTCTGGCCAACTTGTAGGTGACCGAGGACATAAAGTCGCGAGCAGCGGCGACTCGGCTCCCTTTGAGGAAGGAAAGGATGCTGGCCTTAAACTTCTCCATGCAGATGGATATAAAGTGGCGTAGGCACCCTTGAAGCTCTTGCTCCTCGACCTTTCACGGGACAGCTCCTTCTCGAGCTCCTCTACCTTGATCTTTAGCTTCCCGGCCTCAACCTCCGAGACCTTGGCCTTTTTCTCCGAGGCCGCCAGCTTCTTCTCGAGGTCCTCGATGACGACCCCAATGTCGGCGCGATCAGCGGCCACGTGCCCATAGGCCTCCTTCAAGTTCTCGAGCTGCAAAAGACAACAATGTTAGCGAGGAGAGAAAATTCTATACTTAGAGAAATTTCACAAACAAAGTATAAGGATAGTTACCTGGAGCGAGCACAGGCTGAGCTCGTGCGCCCGATCAAGGTCGCTCATTTGTATGAGCCGCTTCACTTCATCCTCTCCGGAAGCGGCCACCTTACCCTTCTTACGGGCAGGCTCGTTGTTACCCCCTAAATGAGCTTCCTCGCTCCTCTCTTCGCGGCAGGCCTCTCCGGCCTCTTCTCTGCCTCGATCGTGTTCAAGGCCTCCTCCTCGGCCTCCTTGGCCTCCTTCGCCCTCTTCGCGGCGGCTTCCTCCTCGGCCCTTTTTATGGCCTCAACAGGGTTCTCCTTGTCGCGAGCCCCTCCTGTACTAAGGCATCCCGATGATTCGCGGCGTTGCGAGGAGGGGTCAGATTCAACGACCCGAGAATCTTCGTTTGCTTATTTGTCAGCCGTTGTTTCCTCCTTTGCTCCTCCTTGGCAGCCAATGTCTTCGACATTATCCACTGGAACCAATAAGCTGCAAGAGCAAAAACACAAGTTAGCAAACCCGAGGAGTAGTAAAAAGCGAAGAGAAAAGCAAGAGAGCGAGGAACACATCACAACAGAAAGTAAGCAAGGAAAAATTACAAGTACAAAAACAAAAGAAAAGCGCGAAGAGCTAGTTACCGAAGAGGACTTTTCGGGTATATCGGTTCCCGATATACCCTGTGTAGGCGTAAGGTGAAAGTCCCGCCAAGTAAGGAAGCGGCTGAAGGACCAACCCCCAATAAAAATACTTCTCGGGATGGGGTCCCCGATTTTGCTCCTCGAGCTCAGCAACCCAAGGATCGGACTCCTCGGGCAATGGATGCTTGTCCGCTATTTTTCCTCGAAACATCAGTTTCGGCACTCCCCACTCCAGCTCCTCCTCGGTCATGTTAGGTAACCTTCTTTTCCTAATATAGAAGTACCTGTGGAACCACTTGTAGCCCGAGGAGCTAGGAGCGTCCATTATGAACCCAAGGCCTGGTCGCGCGTTGAAGTAGTAAAAATACTTGTTCCCTGAGCTCATCGATACACGGAACAGTTGATTGAAATTGTGAAAATTGAGCTCGATCCCCCTCTTCATGCAAAAGACTCCAAAGCATACGAGGGTTCCAAAGGCGCTCGGCACCAATTGCCAAGGAGCGATCCCCAACGTATTGAAGATATCGCGGAAAGCATCACAGAAGGGGAGGATCCATCCTCGATCCAAGCTAAGGCAGTGAACGGCCATGTACCCCGGAGGAGCGTTATAAAAGTCTGATCCTCTTTGGGCACGAGGATGTCAAACTTATTCTCGGGGAGAGAATACTTCCACCTCAGTGTGGGCACCTCGTCGAGCTTTACGGTAGAGGAGGTGGTCGGTATAATCCCGTCCTCGTTCTTCTCCCCATTAGGATCGGGCAGGTCGACCGTTCGAGCACTCTTAGTGAACTTCTTCTCAGCAGCCTTAGTAGTTTTTGGCTCTGGCTCTACGGTAACCTTGGCCCTCTTCGATTTGGCAGCACGGGAGCGAGAAGGCCTGCTCGCTTTGCGCTCAGCCTTTTTCTTATCGGCAGCCATCTGAGCGAGGCGCATCTCATACTCCTGCTCCTCGAGTGGGTTGGGTCCTAGAGTCCCACTCGGATATGTAAAGTCTATGGCAGTCGGGTCTATGGTGTGGTAACTAGTCTCCTCCTCGCGCTCAAACCTCTTCGCGTCCCTTATCGCGCGCCTTTGCCCCTCCGAGAAGGAAGGAGACCTAGTACTCGGACCAGCTTCACTCCTATGAGTGTCTCCAATTGGTAGAGGAACTTCATCCTCCTCCTCATCCGTTATTACAGCTCTCCTAGCTGTTTGTGGAGGGAATCTAACCCTCTTTACAGGGGAACTAGTACGAGGAGACGTCGCCTCATCGTCCTCCTCGCTCTCATCATCCGTATCATCACTATCGATGATTTGAACGGGTATTGAAGCCTTCCCGGCTTCGCCGAGTGCTCGCCCTCTTCGTACAATGCTAAGGCCAACTCCGGCCTCTCCGTGTCATCCATCTCCTCGACACGGATCTCAGGAACGACCACGTTCACGGCCGTCCCGTAATTTCGCCCATGGACTTGGGCAGCGCGAGTTATCAACTCCGCGGATACACCGGTGTCGCGGGGACCACCTTCCTCCTCAGTACGGTCGTCGATGAAATCGTCGTCCTCGGTACGACGCCTCTTTCTACTCACCAACTCGTAGAGGTCCTCCTCACTCTCGGTCTCCTCGTTTTCTTCGGCAGCCTGCTCGCCACCCTGCTCGAGCTGAGGCTCCTCGACAGCCTCCTCTATCGTTTCGTCAAGAAAGGTCGCCGATACGTCTGACGTATCGGGCGACGTAGTATGGTCGCTCCCATACTCACCGGCGGCCGAGACGTTCTGGCTATCGTCGCTCCTCTCGGACATCCTAAAGGTGGGCAAAGAAAGAAGTTAGGATGGTTTGTTATGGTCCGAGAGGTCCTTTTAGGTATGTTCATTAAGGATTCGACCTCCCGAACGGAGAAAAATCTCAAAAAGGAGAGGCAAGTAAAGTAAAGAAGTTATTCTACATCAAAGGAAAAGTAGAGCGAGGAGCATACCAAGGAGCGACCAACCACTCAAAAAACGAGTAAAAAATCGGGCAGCATAACAACATGCATATACAGCAAAATCGGAGCGAGCACGTGTAGATAAAACTCGAACAGCATGCTTAAGGCGACCAACCGCCAAAGAGACTTCCTACAGCTACTTCTACAGCCTTACGCTAATGAGGAGGCTACAAGGGGCATACAGTGAATCAAGGGGATCTACTTCTACGGCTACTCAAGCCAAATCGGTCCGAATTAATTCCGGTAAAGTCCGTTTACAGGTCCGTTTAACAATTTTTAGGTCCAAGGCCGTTCTTAGGCCGTCATACAACATTCCGGGAGGCAAAAATCAAAGAAAAGAGCTAACATGCAAAAACCGAAAAGAGAAAAAGCAAGAAGGCAGGAACTTCAAGGCAATTTGAAGCAAAAACAAGCGATTAAAGGCAAGAAAGAACAATGCAAGGCCGGAATCTTACTTGGTATTGACTAGATTGAAGTTTGAAACCGGAAAGGAAGCCGGAAACGTCAAAAACTTGTCTGAAACTCGCCTGAAACTCACCGGAGATGCTCCTCGAACACTGCTTGGCGCGATCACTAACACTCGTCGATCTCACAAAAGTTGCTCGCTCTCTCGTATTTGCTCTGAAAGTTCGGATTGCGAAAAGTGTGGAATGACCGAGTGTTGACCTATTTATAGAAGGGTATCCCGGGGATACGAAACGACGCATGTCCTCGCGCCATCCGGACCGACCACGTGTCCCAGATCGACGGTCAAGATTTCAGCCGCCTGGCGAATTACCATTTTTGCCCTCCACGCTCCCGCTCCGGCCCGAAGACGCTCCCGAATCCGGGACGAATTACCTAACCACGGCAATAAATCCGCGGCGCGAGCATCAGTCTACTCGACACAAGCGGAGACAGATCGAGGACCATGATCTGTCCTCCTCGGATCAACACCGCGAAAAATCTCAGAACCACGGAAACTCGACGGCCACGTGTCAGGGGACCGAGGAGCCGACCATGCAGCTACCCTCCTCGACACTCCTCCTACTTTTTACACAAGTATCTCTCCGCGAGATTCTTTGCTAGCAAAAAAGCGGCAGGAAGTCATTCCATTCCTTTTACACAAGTATCTCTCCGCGAGATACTTTGCTAGCAAAAACATGAATACATCTCTCCTCGAGATTCCTCCTACACAAGTATCTCTCCGCGAGATACTTTGCTAGCAAAAACATGAATACATCTCTCCTCGAGATTCCTCCTACACAAGTATCTCTCCGCGAGATACTTTGCTAGCAAAAACATGAATACATCTCTCCTCGAGATTCCTCCTACACAAGTATCTCTCCGCGAGATACTTCGCGAGCAAAAAAGCGGCAGGAAGTCATTCCATTCCACTAAGGAATACTTACCCGGATCCAATCTTTTCCCAGCAAAAATACCTCTTTTCATAAGGTCCGAGCAACGTCTGCTCGCACCCTATAAAAAGGGGGGGGGAGGGAGAGATAGGAGGAGGGAAAGGTACCAAGGTGCGAATACGGAAATCTTTTTTCGCCCACTACTAGTCGAGGCTCTGCTCGACCTCTACTTCAACATAGTTCCTCAACTATCTTCTACAAAGATACTTGGAAACTAGGGGGACATATGTTAGGGTTGAAATATGTCCAGTCCGCATGTACGAACTGGAGCGGTCTAAGAGCGCGACAAAGCATCATAGGCCGTCCCTCAAGGGGCACAACCACACCCAAGTATGTCACTAAGGTGTGGATCGACCAACATAGGGTCCGACCATCACTGGGAGGACAACCCTCAAAATAAGCTCCTCTCAAGGACAAACCTGCCAGTGGGCTCGAGGAGCATCTCTCTCGGGCTCGAGGAGGCCTTACGTCAAGGTAACGCTCCTTGACAGAAACTGAGCAGGACACTACTCGCATCACCCACGCACAAGGAAGGCACGAGGACCCCAGAGCGACCAGCCATGGTTGCTCTCTTGGGCCAAGGCCCACGGACCTCCTTAATGGGCCTGGGCCGAGGAAGGCCTCAATCCTGGCCGTACACGTGGCGTGATCCTACATGACCTGAAGATGAAGGGTCGCAAGTATAAAAAGCCCTCATTTACTCTCCAACAGTAAGCATTAACTACGTCACCCGAGCACCACTTTCACTACTCTTACTAGGGAAGCCTCACAACTCCCTACTCGTAAAGTCGCCTCTCCGGTCTGATACCTTACAGACCGGGCAAGAGACACTAACCCCCCCCCTCTAGTCTATTTCAGGTACGAGGAAGCTACAAGAAGGCTCATTTCCTACCTTAGAGGGACACTGCAAGAAGAAGAACTAGAAAGACTTAGAATAACGACTCATTGCGAACTTAGAAAGAAACACGAATTACCCTTCAACACCTATATATATTTTTAACTGACGAAGAAGAAATGGTAAGCAATATAAAAAGCAGATAAGTAAATTCATAGATGGAAGGTGGCTTAAGGTCAAAGTTTGGAGGCAACCAAGGAAGTTTGGCTAGGACAAGACACCAGAGTTTCGCGTCTGAATCGACACGTTGACCAACCATGTGACTGGACCGACAGTGGACCGGGCTGATCTATCCAATAAAGAAGGGTGTGATGGCTACCGTACACGACTGCCGCAGGAATACCTGAGAGCTAGGAAGAAGAGAACAATTGTGCATCAAATACCCATGGAGTTTGTCTGGAATTTTCCAAGTTCGCTGGAGAAGACGTGTTGAATTTGGTGGACAAGGCCGAGCAGTATCTAAGTGGCATTGACTGGGAAGGTCAAGTGCAACTAGCTTCATACTACTTGGAAGGAGAAGCACGTGATTGGTGGCTGATGACGACAAATTAGTTACCGTCATCATGAGTCTTTTTAGATATTTTTCTATTCTCTTACTTTATATTTTCATTAGAATAGTTTACTTTTGGTACGTTTTGCTCTCTCAGGTGTTTTGAAGGACATCTCGCGTTTTGAGTAAAAACCGGTGCATTTTGGTGCATGTAAGGGTGTTTTGGAGCTCTAAGTAATTCAAGGGTTGAGCATGGATTCTAGGTGTCAATGATAACAAAGAAGATGTTTAGAATAGCTTGTACGAGGAGAAGACGGTGGTGAATTCGGAGTTTGGGTGAACATGTCGTAGTCATTCAAGTGTGCGAGGTTGCGCAGTCTAGCCATTTTGATCACCTGTCCTTCATATGACATCCTATTGATCATAAACCAACTTTCACGCGTAGCCAACTCAAAGAGCTTTCCAACGATATGTCGCACGCCCTGATCCAATAAGAGATGCGCCCAAATTACATGTTTTAGTGAAGACCATGATCTACAAAACTCTCTGGAGCACATTCGTGCCCCGCCGGTGAAGAGTGGTGCCCCTCCAACGAGGAGTGGTGCCCCACCAGTGTATCTGGTGCCCCGCGTGTTACGATATCGCAGAATCCAGATTGTTACTTAAAAGGCCATATCTCCTTCATTATACATTGGATTTCACTTCCGTAAAAACCCTATGACTCGTTCATTTTGCCTCCTTTTCAGTACTCTACTTTTGGAGACTTGATTTTGATTAGGAGAAACGTGATTTGATTTATATTCATCTTCTCTACATATTGATTTGTGAGATTTAGACATTCTACCGATTAGTGACATAATAGATAGTTGTTTCTACTCTTCAAATCTGATATTTGATTATGTTTATTGATTATTGATTTTCGATTACGTTGTTTTTTGATTCAATATTCATTATGCGTAGCTAATTCACGTGTGTTGGTGGTAGAATGTAGAATTGATAGCTTGGATTATGATTTTGCTTGTTGTTCATGAATTATTACGTAAGATCTAAAGTAGCTTATTCTATATCTTCGAAGTACAAGGTGGTGACAACCCTTATGGTCTCCCCATACTATTAGATTCGTACAATTAGGAGTATTAACACCGTATCTTCGAATGTAAAAGTAGTGACAACTTTTGTGGTCAACTCATGCTCCTAAGTTGTATGGTTAATGTTCATAAAAGCTTGCAAGTTGTAATCCATAGCTTATCAATTCTACTAAGCTACCCCCAACATCTTTCTCTTATTGATTATATCTTGTTTCTTCGTATATTCAGATTTACATGCTCTTGATAGTTCTAGTTTGCATGAACGTTATATCTATTCACTCCTATTACTTGCTTCTGATTGATTGTAATTGATTGACATTGAACCTCAGCCTAGTTAAGTCCTTAGAGACAGACACTCGAGTTAGCTTGCCATTACAATGAGTTTCTGTGTGATTAGAGATAGCTTGGCATAAATATAAATATTTTTTGGTGAGTGCTCAACGATCGTTCATCAGTGGCGAGTCAACGAACACCCGTACAATTTCTGGAGACAATTCAAGAAACGAAACATGTTACGTTTACGTTCGTCTTGGCTTGAACATGCAAACGAGGCAATGATCTGGCTGGAAGCATGATGATGGTGTATTTAGCCCCGCCATCTTGTCTTTTTTCGGTCTTATTGCTATTCTTTAGCTTCACTTTCCGTTAGCTTCGTAGAATAGAATATCGTTTTGTGTCTTTTGCATATGTTAGTTACTTAGATACGAAATTAGAAATTAGAGTATTTGCAGTACGCAAGTACGAATTGGTATTGCATTGTCATTCCAATCTTTTGGTGGCGATTTTGTAGTAATATGCTATTGTAACATGTCACATATCTCGTTTGTTTCAATGCTTATGATACATTATTCGTTACTTACTTTCCAGTATAACCTCATGCGTCAATATGAATGCTTCATAACAGCATCATATAGTTAAGCATCAATATTTGTTAATAGTTCCTCTATTGGTTATGGTGCTTCAGTAAAAAACGATGATGTTTATAAAAAATATGTAATCTTGTGTTTTGGTACTTGATTCAGATATAATACTTGTTTTGGTTCATGATATTTGGAATAATGATGCTTAAAACTGTGATGTTTAGGATTATGATTATTTTGATGTGGGGAAATGAAAAACAAGTATGGTTGAATCCCCACAAAAACAAGTCTCTAATGTATGAAGAAGTATCATAATCATGAAAAAAAATAAAAAATCAAGTTTCGGGATTAGATTGTTTTACTAAAAAAATTTATAGTAGTTGCCTTATATAAATAGGGATATTGTTTCTTCAATGTTTACTTGCTGGAAATTTATGGACTACCTTTCCGATCATTTGATAAAAAATTATTTAACTTTTTTTTCCATAATACGTGTTATATCATATTATGTTTTGTCTAATGCATGGTAGAAAGTGAATTTTGTTAATTACTCGTAGGTGTGAGCGTGGGCGGGTTTCTAACAAAAAGTTAGTCGACCCACCATATGCGGGTGAATTTAATTACAAGCCGCGACGGGTGAGAAAAACATTCAAACCGTGGCGGGTTGGGTTACCAAATGTACGGGCGGGTGGTTAATAATATCCAAACTCGATAGAAATCAAAGTCGATTAACAAAAAATTTAGAAAAAACATAGTTCAAATGCAACCGACCGATACAATATTCATCAATGATACATGTCCGGAGGTTTGAGGTGTGACTAGGTGTGACTATGAAGTTGATAGGTGTGACTATGAAGTTGTGTGTTGAGGTTTGAGGTTTGTGAGAGCTTGTTAGCCGGAGCCTGTTCCGTGTATTTCAGTTGTAGTATGTTCTGGAGCAATTTCCTTGCTCTTTTATTAATAACTTTTTTTGTCGCTTCAAAAAAAAAATCAATGGTACATGTCCAAAATGAAACTAAGTTTTAAATATACAGATTACAATAGTCTTTGAATTGGAATCAATTCAAATAATGGCATTATATATAACAAATTGCATCTAGAACTCTAGAAGATTGAATTTTCCAATTTGGTGATCGAAGATGAAGATTGAATTTGCCGCCATTGGAGAAAATGAGTTTTGACGGCTAGGGTTCGGGTGACTTAGTTAACCTAGACTATCTAGTTTACATAATATACACACACAAACACAAACACACACACACACACATTGGTGGGTTGGGGCGGGTGGGTGCGATTTGCCACCGCCAACCCGCCACCCACCCAACCCGTGTGGGTAAACAATTTTCAACCGCGGAAGGGAATAACACGAAGTAAACTGTCACGGGTGGGTTAAAGACGGGCATTTTTTCTTTTTGCGGGTGGGTTAGGCGGGTGATTTTTATGCTCACCCCAAATCATTTACTCATACGTCACCTTGAAAATACGTACATTATACCTATTTCAACTTATTAACTTGTTTCTAAATCGATTTGACTATTTATCTAGTCAAATATCTATTTATTTGGTTGTTTAGTATTCATAGGTTCATCATAAGCTTATAAATACTACTTCACATATTAACTATGTAACGTTTGGACTAGGAAGCACACGACTTTATTAAGTCGATGCTACATTGAGAAGAAACTAGAATCGAAACCAGTAGCATGAAAGGGATTGAAAGGAGAATAACTAACAAACTAATTTACATACATATCACAAGTGAAATTAAGTTTATTTTACAAGCCCAAAACTTTAGGAATTTCAAACACCAGATGCACGACTGCTTAGGATAAAAAAATAAGATAGGAACCTATGTCGACCGCCGCCGGTGTTTCACACACCCATGATGTGCTTATTTATAGATAGGGCAAAGGTTCAAACTATAGTAGCGATACTAGTATACACATGCTAGGCTTTTCTA
Source organism: Plantago ovata (assembly GCA_028274465.1). Classification (NCBI taxonomy): domain Eukaryota; kingdom Viridiplantae; phylum Streptophyta; class Magnoliopsida; order Lamiales; family Plantaginaceae; genus Plantago; species Plantago ovata. Next base: position 99,346,969 of record CM051456.1, on the reverse strand, counting down.
CGAACTCAACTTGTTGGAAATTGGGAAGAAAAATGATAAATAAATAATACCTTTTGTGGTTTTTTTATTTGGAGACCATTTCTTAATTATTTAGTAATTAAGATAAAGTAATATATATCCGAAAGCTACTTCGTATGAGCTTCGAGTGGATATATTGGATTCCCATAACGGACTTTGGGTTAGTGAGAAATAAGTACTTAAAGTTAGAAGGTTGAGTGGTGTCCCACATTGCTTGAGATAAAGTGAAGTCTCTAGTTTATAACTTACTAGTTACTACTTGATGTTCACGTTGTGTAGCTAGATAAGTTGAGTGCAAGTCTCTGGCCAGATTTGTACACGAAACTAGAGGACTTGTGTACGAGTGGATGTGCGTGACCCTCGAACATGGAACGTGAACCGAACCAAGGTTTTTGCTAGTTCCACATCTCAAGACCTTCTAGAAGGATGTTGACCCATGTTAGCATTTGTAACTCATGGGATTTACAAATATTTAACATGACACTTGTTGTCATTTAACATGGAATTTGTTGTCATCCATAAGTGCCAAATATTTTGTATTGATGGACACTTATGATATGACATGAAAAGGCACTTATGGACATGAGAGTTACAAACTCTATTCTCATGATATATATATATATATATATATATATATATATATATATATATATATATATATATATATATATATATATATATATATATATATATATATATATATATATATATAAGAATGAAGAAGAGTATGAAGAAGTATGGAGAAACATGTAGAACATACACAACATACAAGACAAGAGAGAAACATGCAAGAAAGAAACACAAAGAAAAAGATGAGAGAAAAACCCTCCCTATTCTATTCTCTCATCTTCTCCCCTTTTGCATAATCCAAGCAACAGTTCTTGCTCGTTGGGGGTGCTAGCTTGTGCGGCTAGTAATCCTGAAATCGTAATATCCTGGAAAGCAGACGCTCAACGTATCAAGCACCATAGTGAGAGGGCGTATTTTGCTTTAAGGAAACTTCCTCGATTCACCTCGTGTGTCTACAAGTTCATAGAAGACGAAACAGCAAACAGGATGCTGGACAGCACTCCAAGCGACCCGCTTCAAGTCGACCAAGCGGCCCACTTCCCAAGCGACGAGCTTCTCCTGAGCCAAGCGGTCCACTTCAGTTTTCCAGAAACCAACACGCGTGCTCAAGCGGCCCGCTTCATCCCGGCCAAGCGGCCCGCTTCGTTGCTGGATGAAGACAGTTTCATCATACTTTATTTATTTGTATTACCTATTTTGTACAAGCTATTAATATGTATTTTCGATCCACTATGTCCAACAATTTTAAAGCAAAATATTGTTAATCTTCTCTCATCCTTGGATTACATACTAACTTGCTGATTTTTCTTTGATAGGAAATGGCGAAAGAATCATTGCCGTTATACATTTGGAGTATTCTCGGAATGATTCATGGAAGATTGATTTGATCCATGGTGCAAGGATCAATATGGAGATTGAGAAGGTTGGTTGATCGATGGTTCAAGGATCATTGTCATGATCACTCTAATCTCAAAAGGCAAACACAAGGTTGGGGAAAAGTCTTAAGTGTCTGTCAAGTAAGTATTTCTTGATTTGGATATTTGTTTGAGTTCGTTTACAAGTCTTGTTGATATGGCTGATTGGTTTGAGCATGATTCATTTGTTATAATGCGTTTAAAAGTTTTATGAAATGTAATCTTGTAGATGTGGTTTCTTGTGAAACTAAGAATGTCTAGTATGCATGTTGTAATTGCCATGTAATTGAATTTTGGTACTGTTTTGTTGTTTGTTGTTGTTGCAAAATCCTTTTGGAATTACAAGGCATGAGATTACATTTTAGCTTTTGTTGTTGTCACTATTTGGAAAAGTTTTTGTTGAACTTTTGTTCATGTTGTGGAATTCTTGTTAAAGTATTCTTGTGAGGTCCAAATGAGAAGTGACAATATGGTTATGTTGTTTATTATACCATTTGAGAATGTGTTTCATACATCAAGATGGCTTGTGAATTCTCAACAAATTATGGGCACTTGATCATGTTGGATCTTGCGAGTTATCTCATCTTAGAATCTTGTGTAGCTCTTGTGGATGAGTTTAACAAATGATGAACATTTGACCATGTTGGGTCTTATGTGTTATCTCACCATAAGATGCTTGTGTAGCTCTTGAGTGAGTTTAACATTGAATTGGCAAAGGCCATGGATTGTAAAACCTATGTATTGTTTTATATTAGGTGAACCTTGTGAGGTTGAACACCAAGAGGTGGTTCATTGACACTAGTGCTACTAGTCATGTGTAGTTTGACAAGAACTATGTTTACTCAATTGAACGAAATTGAGATTGTTGAAAAACATGGTGCATAGAGAATTGAGATTCTTATGGCATCAAGGTCATGAGAAAATGATTTTGAAATGACATCTTGGATCAAGTTGGTTTTGACAAAGTATTGTGTGTCTATAAGGTTATGAAGAATATATTCTCTCCTAATCAAGTATGACATATGTATTTTGTTTGGATCTCCTTTTTCTGAACAGATTGCTTTTCAGCAATTTGTTTTCCTTTTGAAGTCTTGTTACTTTTATTAGCAACATCGGGCTTCTTGGTCGTAGGTACTTGATTGCTTATTTCAGCAACCTTAGATTGACCAATTTGATAGAGTTCTGGTTGACCACTATCAGTAGCACAAACAAAGATAATTGGTGATTTGTCTTTACTCAAGAGTATCACATCATCACCTTCATAAGTGGCACCTAAACCTTCTTTCTCAGATGGATCTCTCAGATAAGAGTTTAGTTCAGTTAGCGTGTTACTAGCATTCGCATAAGATTTGAAATTGACTTTCATCTTTTTCATCTCTTGTATTTCAGCAAGTAACTTTAGAATTGAGGACTGATATTCTTCCAATTCTATTGTCATTTGAGCATTTTTCTCTGTAGCTTCAGCAATTAGCTTTTTGAGATGCAATATTTCAGCATCTTTCTTTTCTGACGACTAAACACTCAGCACAACGTACTTTTCAGTAGTTTGCTTAGTCAAAAGTTCAGCATTCTGTAATTTCTCTTGCTGTTTGCTCAGAGTTTTCTCAAATCTTTCGATTTCTCCTTGAATTCTATCAAGGTCAATATCATCTTCACTTTCTGAATCAGAGTCAGAGGTAGGAGAATTTACTTGATCGGCCATGAGGCAGAACTCGTAGTTTGACACATCTGGGTAGGCTTCCATGGAAATTCCACATACTTCTTTGCCTATCTCTACGTCCAGAGTAGTTTCGTCTTCTTCAGTGTCTGAACTTTCTTCAGAACTTGTTTCAATGCAAAGAGCATCTATTTTTGCTTGAAGCTTTTTCTTTTCTTCAGCAATCAAAGCCTTCTTGAACTTCTTCTTCTTTTCAGGAAATTTCCCTTTCAGTAAGGGACAATTTGCTTTGAAGTGTCCGGGCTTTTTGCAATAAAAGCAAAGATCATTGCCAACTGCTGGTTCTTCAGAAGAGTTTGCTTGCTGAGCTTGCTTGTTCAGTGAGCTAGCTTCATTTTTGTACTTATGGTAGTTGTAACCAAGATGCTTTTTCAGCTTCTCTTTGATTTTCGCCTTTCATGTTCCTTACTGATGAATTTCTTCATGTTTCTAACTGCAAGAGCATTTTCATCAGCATGCTCTTTATCACTCTTCTTTTCAGAAGATGACGGCTTAGCAACAAGAGCAATGTTTTGCGATTTTAAGCAAACACACTTTCTCTTTGCTTTGTCTCATAGTTGACAGTAGCAAGGTGAGAGAATAACTCGGTTGGAGTGATGTTTGGCATTCGTTGATTGTAGTAGAAGTTCTGAGTGTGGATCCATTCTTGATTCAAACTTCTGATAATGGTTTTCACCTTTTCAGAATCTGAATAGAAGTTTCCAACACCTAAGGCTGCCATTTCACTCACAAGAGTTGTGAATCTGAAATCCAGGTCCTTCCAGTGACTCATTGGCACATTGTTTGAAGTTTTGAAACTTCAATTTTAGGACTTCGAGTTTGTTTTCCTTGGTTTTGTTAGATCCAACACAAAGATCTTGAACCATTTTCTAAGCTTCCTTAGCAGTTTTAGCACCCCACAGTTTGCACTGTATAGTATCTGGAGTAGATCAAATAATGATGTTTCTTGCTTGGCTATCAAGACGGAATCTTTTGGCTTCAACTGAAGTCCATTCCTCTCTTGGTTTTGGTACGACAGTGTCAACCGGTTCTCCTAAGATAGTTTCCTTTCCACCAGTATCTGTGGTCATGTGAGGAAAGCTTCTTTCAACTTTAGTGATCTTGATTGGGCCATCATTTATGACAGTCACCATCTCATCACTAATGGCCTCAAGATGTAGCATCATGTTGTTTCGCCATTTCTCATAGTTTTCCAGCTTCAGCAAAGGAGCGTCTCCTAAAGACATCATGTCAGCAAATAACTACCAAACTGATCAAGTGAGAGTGATTTACGGAAAGCACCTAAGGGGATCTAGGTTCAGTGCTGAAGGTTACCGAACCTCCAACTCTGATACCACTTGTTGGTCCCTTTAAACAACAAGAAAAGATTAGAAGGGGGGGTGAATAGTCTTTTCAAACTTTTCGTCGTTTAAAACTTTCTCAGCAAGTACTTATTACTTTTAAGTAATGAGTTTGCTGGTACTTAAGAACAGAGTGCGAAAGTCTTTTACAATAAGTGCTTTCAGAAAACTAGTTTCAGCAAGTAAACAGAATGACAGTGTAAAACAATGTAGCTTGCTGAAGAATAAGTGCAGGAATGTAAATCACACAAACACGTTTATAGTGGTATCTGAGAGTGGCGTAATCTCTCAACTAATTCACTTTGTCCTTTCTATGACTGAATCCACTATGATATTCCTTACAAATCATATCACTAATGATTCTCAGAAACCAACGCACACTTGCCTTGTTTCCAACCTAAACTAGAGAACTAAACCTTGTTCTCCATCAAACTTAGGACACTTAATCAACAAGACTATGCTTGATTAATTCCCCTTGAATTTCACACCTGAATAAGGGTGTTTTATCAGTTAGAGAGGTTTGGGATGAGATGACTTGAATATAACTTTGCAGCTATAACAAGTAATCTAAAGAAACACAACTTGTAATACTTTGCAGTAAGCAAGTTTGTTGTTTCTGGTGTCAAGACTTGTTCTTGTTTAAAAGAAATAACACTTAACTAATTTCTTAGCTTTCAATGTTCTACTTCTTCACAAGTAGCTTTTGTTTCAAGCTTAAGTCTTGGAACGGATCAATAGGCAGTAAGAGTAGAGAATGATTTGAGTGTTTAAAGCACAAGTGAGAGTTTGATCACGTTGTTGACACACCCTTCTACTCAGCGTAAGGTCTTCTATTTATAGTGTCTCAAGGGAGCCGTTTGAATTTCAAATTCTGAGGCTTGTACCTTAAGATGTCACTATCTTGCTTTTGTACTTTCAGCAGCGCTCTACATTTGTCTTCTTGTCTTCATGTTCTTCGCGTGCTAACTCTGCATTTAATGTTCTTTTGAATCAAATTCAAATATGAACGTTGGAGCCAAAATGCAAGTACTCTTCAGCAAGGAGGTCACATATGTTGTCAGCAAATGATCAGTCTCAGTTTTAGCAAGCACAACCTACTCTGTCATATAGATTTTCACTTATGCAAGCTGTTGATGAAATTCTCACTTTCTGAAGCAACATGTGCCTTTGCAGATACCTTACTCAGAATTCTTCTAAGTCTTCAGTCTTCGAATTTTCACTTTCTGAGCGGTTCTAGGTCTTCAATAGTTTGTTTGTGAAAACAAAGTTCATCATCAGCAAGCTTAAGAACCTAACTAGTAACTACACTTAAGTCTTTCACCAAACGTTCCTCTTTTACAATGTCCTTAAAATTCTAAATTCCTATAGACCTTAATTAAGAGTACTAGTTACTGAACTTTACTTAATTTAGCATGGTTAATTGCTCATCAAAATTACAAGTTTCCTAACAAAAACGTAGTACTAATACTAGTACTACTAATTATAGTTACAATATGGAGCAACTACTACTACAACTAGTTTCAAGAGATCATAGAGTGAAGTGATATTATAAATGGTGAGTGATGCTTTCAAACTTAAGCTCCATCTTAAACTTGTACAAATTATGGTCAAGAGAATGAGTAAATGTTAAAATGCTCTCCAGCATTAGGGAAAAATAACAAGACTGAGAGGGTTTAGTAGGTGCGATTTTCACGCATTCGACGTGTAATCAAACTCTGCCACCATGACGCGGCCCCTCTGCCACCATGACGCAACCTGTTGGTCGGCCTCCGAAGAAAAAGCAGGTGGTGCGGGTTCCTCTAGCGGTGGTAGTGCCATACTAACCCAACTAATTTATACTTGGGTGTCACAAACTATATATTTAAATATATAAAGAATTAAACGTTTCCTACATGTTTCCGTTTCATTTTTTTTTTAATTTTAGCGTTTCCATGTATTCGTTTATGTGTTTGCTAGCTAAACTGAATTAAAGTTTTCTCAAAACGGCAAAATTTTATGAATAAATCAAACCATACACAAAGAATTGTGCATACAAATTGCACAAAACCGGAAAAAAAAAACATCGAAAACCCAAAAGATTGCTCCCCATTATGCTTTACCCGGCAATAGTTATGGTCGGGATTAAAACTTGACCACCAATTTTGTTTAGTATGTATCTCCACGAGTAGGCCTGGGTACGGGTCGGATTTCCCTGGGTTTTGGGTAATCGGGTTCAGGTTTCAGGTAGTTCGGGTTTGGATTTTCGGGTTTTTTCTAAAATCGGGTATCGATTTCGAATTTTTGGGTACCCGAATTTTATTCTTTTTTATTTTCTTCATGTCTTTGAAAGAGGTTGAGTGGGTCACAAACTTATACTACCCCATAATTTCTAAAAAAACAGAGAGTGCTAAATGATTATCTTCTCTCTTTGCCTCCATTCCCAACAAAACCCTCCATCACCATTTTCATATCTAAAACTTATACCCACAGTAAGTATACTTCTCTACAGATCTTGCAAAATCTCCAGCACCATTTGCAGGAAATATTCACAAATTCAAATTCGAACAGGCAAGATGGTTTCTCACGACTGCAATTACATTCATTCAGACAAAGATCGGTAGAGAGAGAAGTTGCAGATAAGATCGATCATGAATGGACGTAATTTGTCTGACTTGTGTCATAATTCATCTGGTCGATGGAGAAAGTTATAGAGTTCTCAATTATGTTCGTGTTTGTATCTGAGAAAGAGAGAAAAATCATTTTTTTTGTTATACCCAATGGGTACCCAAAACCCGATCGGGTACCCAATACCCAAAGTCTGTCTTAATACCCAACCTGAAATACCCAAACCCGGCCGGGTACGTCCAGTCTTATCCATGAGCGAAAAGCTAAGAGTGGTGATGAGTTTATATACAAACTCTAGCCAAGAGTCCGAAGACAAAGACGGCAAAATATCAAATGAATCCAGTTTAGGTAACTAAGTAAAGCAAAGCGCTCGATGATCGATATTTCTTCACCGACCTAGATAACGATCACTATAGTTAAGGTATAAGCAAAAACAGAGATGACAAGTGATGGTTTCATTTTGTCTTATTATGTAAAAAAAAGCTGAAGTAAAGTGCTGTTGTTGAAATGAAAATAACAAATTCTAACTAATGAAACTAAAGTAGAGTATTACTGTACATCTATATTATTACGAATGCGGAATCAGAAGTAGCTTAGGCGGATAATCTTGGAAAACGCGGCGAGTTGTCTGTAGTATTCATAGATGACATCACATAGGCAAAACAGCTGTTCCACACACGTTCTATTTCTGCTCTAAACCATAGGACGACCAACAGTGGAAGCAAGACAGATGTTAATGATATAAACGCGATGAGAGATTGTTTAGGCGGGAGTAGCAGCGTAACCAAGGAGGTCGAAACAACGATGAGACAAACGTGAAGAACTATCTCAAGATACTCATGGTTTGGGGATTGATAACGATCTGGATTCACATTCTCCACCATTTCTATTAATGCACAGTACACGAATCCTGCTACAACCAAGCAACAAACCTGAACAGCGTACTCAGAAGTTAGGGAAGGGGACTGAAGTTTTATGGCAGCAAGTGGAATGAGTAGTGTAAAAACCAAACGTATCATGAACCTTCTTCCCGTTACACCTTTGATCCTGCAATAACCAAGATATATGTATATAAATAAATTATATACTTCGTAATACATAAATGCATGACTAATAAATAAATGAAAGAGAAACAGTTCAAAATGAAAGAAACCAGTAGCGATACTTGTACTATATATAGAGAAACAAAAAAGACGGAAAATTGAGGGGCAAAATTATACATATAGAATTAATTATTTGAGACGCTTGGGGAGAATTTTGAGGGAAATTATTTTATACCCCACCTGGTCTATTTTAGGTGTAGGTAGACCTCGTATCTCAAAATTAAGTGCATCAGAGAACTAGAGGTCTATAAACTTAAAATTATCTACCTGTTTTTGGAAAGAATTTTCTGAATGTTAAACTTTCGAAAATGTACATTTAAATTAAATTATGTGTATGAACTTCCGAAAATGCACATTAATATTGGTTCTGGGCGAACTGTGCATATAAAATTATTAGAGAATAAGTTTTAGAGAAATGTCGATCGGTTACATAGTAATTAAAAATGAACTACCTGTAGTTGGTCAAGGTAGTGGAAGCTCCATCAGGGATGCCGATAATATGTTCTGTTGGCTGCTGTGGTGGAGGTGTGATCGGCTGAGATGTTGGAGTCGTCATTACTGGGGAATTGATGAAAAGAGACCCAGGAGTCGAACGGATTTGAGGAATTTATAGTAAAAAGTTTTGCATTCACTCCCGCACTTTTTGCAATCACTTATAACAAAGTGCACAAAGAGGGATCTCTGAGGGTTGCATGTCAATGTTGTCAGAAGCTACTATGAAATTTACAACTAATCATAATGTTTCTTCCGGACCGAAACTGTAACAGACGTTCAATACTCCTTTTTTATTTTTTATATCTACATGTTAAAACAAATAAAAAAGAAACTCCAATCGGATCTGCAATGGCAACTCTGATCTGGGAGCTGCCATTTGTAGGTCCTTGCCGGAATCCGGTACCGGATTTATTCCGGTACCAAAATTTGAAGAAGAAGGCAGAAAATTGAAGAAAAAATAAAAATAAAATTGATACTCTTTTTTAAAAAATATATAGGGACCTGTTTTTAAGTATTAATTTTATTGGGGTTTAATTTACAATAATGTTTTATTCCAATTTGATATTTAGAGAAATTATGTCACTTAATTGTATAATATTTACTGTCAATTTTGTAAAATAGAAAATAATTGGGACAAATGTATAATAATCAAGAGTTAATGTTGTTTGGTCCAAAGAAAAATTTGATTTTTTACCAGGGGCAAAAATGTACTTTAGTCAAACTCGTGGGAATAAATGTAATTAAAGATATCTAACAAGTAGTTTTTGTGATTGAAAATCTAATGATCACTCATCATATATAATAACGAAATCTAAGAGGGGTGATAGATGTAATGGACCGTAATATATATATATATATATATATATATATATATATATATATATATATATATATATATATATATATATATATATATATATATATATATATATATATATAGTTATAGTTTTGTTGAAATACTAAACTAAGGTAATTAATAAGTAATTAATATTATAGAAAAGTAGAAACATATACTTCTTTAATGAAAATATAATTACTTTGTCACTAAAATTTGTGCTTTTGATATATATCAAAGACCTTATAATTTACGTAGATAATTTCAAATTATCAAATGAATCAATATTGAAGTAAAATCAGTACTACTTCAATGATTGATAAAGCAAGATTGCTAGATTAGTAGTAGAAGAAGAAGTCATCAACGAGCCATGACCGAAGAGGTGGCAAAGCCAGGAAAATGTATAATAATCAAAAGGTAATGTTGTTTGGTCCAAAGAAAAATCTGATTTTTTATCACGAGTAAAAATATAATTTTTACGTTTTAATTCGTCAAAAGTCAAATTCGTGGACTAGATGTAATTAAAGAAATCTAACAAGTAATTTTTGTGATTGAAAATTAAATGGTTACTCGTATGTAATAACAAAATCTAACAGGGGTGGTAAGTGTATATATATATAGAAAAGTAATTAATTAGAAATACAAATACTAAACTAAACTAAAATAGAAAAGTAGAAACATATGTTTTTAATGAAAATACAATTGCTTTGTCACTAACATTTGTGATTTTGATATATATCAATGACCTTATAATTTATGTATATAATTTCAAATTATCATATGAATCAATATTGAAGTAAAATCAGTATTACTTCAATACTTGATAAGCAAGAACCAGGATAGTGTTGGAGCTACATTTTCTTTCTTTCCGTTTTTTTATGCTGTCTTGTTTCCGGTTTCTGTCATTCCTTTAGTTGAGTTAAGACTTTTGTTGGTCTATTATTTTGCTGCCTATCCCTGTACTTTCATTGAGCATTTGGCTCTTTTGGTTAATACAACCTCTTTTATTCTCAAAAAAAAAGATTAGTAGCTAGTAGAAGAAGAAGTCATTAACGAGCCATCACTGAAGAGGGGAAAACCAGGAAAATTTGTTAGACCATCTTCAACCATGAGTCTTATGAGGGTCTTATGTATAAGACTCACAAAACTCAAGGTTGGAGAAGTAAAAAGTTTGTCTTATCATCTTATACATAAGATGAGTCTTCCCACATAAGACCCATCTAATGAGGTCTTATGTAATTTTTTATTATTATTAATTTCATTTTCTCTTTCTTCCCACTTTGTTTGTTTGTTACTTGTTTGTTAAATGAAAAAAGAAACAATAAAAAAATGTGTTGTGGAGTCTTATGGTTGGAGTTGAAGATAGATTTGAGTCTTATATTCTTATAATAAAATAATGACATTATGAGTCTTATCACCTCATGGTTGGAGATAGGCCCCCATTATACCGTTGTTAGAAGGGTACAATTTATTAATATTAGTTTAATGTATGTGTCGGCAGGCCGGGCTGGCCCTATACTGTTCAGCCACATAGGCCCCCGAACAGTTAGGGCCCAAAAAAAGAACTACCTACTAGATTATATGGGTATGTATAAGTGTTTTCATGAAAAGTTAACCAACTGAATCTGTTTCCCAGTGGTTAAGTCGTTGCTTTTCTTGTTAACCTGCCCGGTTCAAATCCCATATTTGTTAATTATTTTTTTTTCATAATATACCGTTGTTATTGTAGTTTTTTTTTAGTTTTACTTTTTGTTTATTCCGTGTTCATTTAAAGTTTTTTTTTTTTTTGTTCATTGTTCATTTTAAGTGTATTTTTTTGTTTCTTCCTTGTTCTTTTTAAAATTTGTTTTTCCACTACGAAAACTTATGACATTTTTATTATTAACTTTTTTACTTTACTTTTCCATTTTAACTTTATTTTGTACTGGGAATCTATGTCAATTTTAGTTTTAGTTCTATTAATTTTTCAATTTAATTTTTTATTTCTCGTTTCCATTTAATTTTATCAGTTTCATTGTATTTCTTTAACTTTTGAAAATAAGCCTCTTATTGTTTTTCCTTTTTGTATTCTAATTTTTTATTTCTATTTTTATTTGCACTCAGCTTCTATGTTGATTTTTTTTCCAACTCAAATTTTAGTACATCCATCAACTTTTAATTACTTTGGAAGTTGTACGGTTGTTTTTTTTTCCTTTTCTCGAATATCAATTTTGGCATTATATGATTTTGCATAGGGCCTCCAAATTCTTGAGTCGGCCCTTTTTGCCGGCTTAAATTTTAAATATTACTAAATATATAGTTATGTTGAGATGTATCAATTTTTAAGTTTAAATCTACAAACAATCCAAAGTCTAAGAAATTATTTGTAATTTTAGATTCGAAGAAGGGGAAAAATAAAAATTTAGAGGGAACAAAGTTAAAAAAATCACATATACTCAAGGGTAAAATTAAAAATTGTGCGAGGACAATTGCCCCACTGGAGTGATGGTGATTTCGCCCCTGACTGGAGCTCAGGTCAGTAGAACCAGAATGTGTTCTCAAATGGATACATATCATATGGTACCCCTACTCGCAAGTCTTTTCATCCATCCCTCTTAGTCCCATAATTACATCCAGGTCTACGAGTCTATGTTTAGTTGACCAAATAACCAGACACTATTCATTGTGCTCAAGCCAAACGCGGCCTTAACTCTTTTTCTTTTCTTTTTTTCTTTTTCTTTTTCTTTTTTTTTTCTCATCTTCTTCCTCATCTCCTGTACCGGAACAATTCCGGTACCGGACTCCTATAAGTTACAAGCTCCAATTCTGGATCATTGTAGCCCCAGACCGGTGTTGTAAAGCTCCAGAATCAGAGCTTTACAACTGCGGCGTCAGAGTCGTAACAACTCCGATTATGGAGATGTTTACAGCTCCGATTTGGAGCTGTAAAGTTTTACAGCTTTAAATTTGGAGCTGTAATAACTCCAGATCGGAGCTGTTTACAACTCAGAATTGGAGTTGTATACAGCTCCGGCACTGGAGCTATTTGCCCCGTGGACTTTTTGTTTTTTTTTAAATTATAAAAAAAATCTTAAGAAATATTTAGGACTTATATTGAAATATAATTTTTGAAGGGGTTTGCTTTTAAATAATTTTTAGACCATCTTGAATTATTGTAAAATTATGTGGGTTAGTTTTTAAATATATAGTGTTAATTTTGTAAGAATGGAAATATTTGGGTTAAAATTGTAATAAACAAAAGTTCAAGTTATTTAGTCAACACTAAAATTTGATATTTGACCAAGGGTAAAAATGAACTTTCCAGCAATTAATTCGCCAAAAGTTAAGATCATGGATCCAGATGTAATTAATATCATCTAATAAGGGTGGTAGATGTAAACTTCGAACTAAAAGATGGTTATATGTACTCATCTGTCCCCCTCATTTCTTTACGTATTCCTTTTTGGACCGTCCCAATCAATTTTTTACGTTTCTATTTTTGGAACATACCCCATATATCATTTATATTAATTTAATCCTTATTCCCACCTTCACACTTTACTTTAATCCTTTTTCCCACCACATATCATTTATATATTGGTCTACATTCAATTCTATATTAATAAATCACTATCAAACAAAACCTCTCATTAAAAACCGTGTAACAAGCAAATGTATAATTCTCACTGAGACGGAGGGAGTAATTAAAAGCTCTAACTGGTGTACCATATTTAAATAAATGATCCGTTCTCTAATTTTGAAGTTTTGTAACGGAGTTTAGTGAGCTGTGGTGCTGGAAAACATAAAACGAAAATGTGGGTGTCTTATCTTATGAAACAAATCCGTTCTCAAATGTGAAATGTGGAGGTGCCAGCACATATGTTGCAGCACATGCTCCGACAAATGTCCTAGGCCCAACTATTTGTTTCAAATTGAGTCAAAAAAGTAGTACTAGGCAGTAAAAAGTGGTATGGATGGTTGAAGAATTTGTGCATCTGGTAATAAATTGAAGGGTCATTTATTTTATATACCTTCTTAGCTTCCAACAATTAGTTTAACAATTACTTCCTTCTGAACTGAATATAATATAAGATAGAGATCATTTCACTTTAGTACCCTCTTAGAGCACTCATTCTCAAATTAAGTCCTCTTAGATCAACGATTACAAATTTGGACAAAATCCACTTTTTGACTTGACCAAATTTAAGATCTGAAATTTTGATTTCCAAACCAAACATGTCCTAACCTTATGAGTTTTAAAAATAAATAATTAAGCTAAAATATAGAAAAACTAAAAAAAATAAAAATTAATTCATTGAAAAAATAAAACTTGGTGGAGCTTTACCTCCACCATCAATGGCGGAGCTACGCTCCATCAACTTTTCCGTCTGCTCCACCGGAAAACAGTGGAGCTAAAGCTCCAAAACCGTGGCGGAGCTCTCAGACGGAGTCTGCTCCTCCATTGATGTCGGAGCTTGCTCCGCCTAGATCTGGCGGAGCAGATCGCCATTGATCTGGCGGAGAGAGCTCCGCCTATAGATCTAGGCGGAGCAAAGCTCCACCATTTACAAGTGGAGCAAAAAGCTCCGCCGAGATCTGGCGGAGCAGAGAGCTACGCTATCATGGCAGAGCTTCAACTCCACCATTAATGGTGGAGTTGAAGCTCCACTTTTTTTTTAATTTTTATTTATTTATTTATTTATAATTATTTTTATTTTTAAAAATTTTAATGAATTTTTTGATGATTTTTTAGTTTATTTAAAACTTTTTATTAGTTTCTCTCTTTTTAAAGCTAAAGTTGTTTGGTTTGAAAATAAAAATTTCAAAAATTGGATTTGGTCAACTCAAAATGTCCTAATATGTAATTGGAATGTTGTAAGAAGCCCTTTGTCGATATTGTTGATCTATGGGGGATTAATCCGTGATTATAAGATATTTTGGTTATTTTATCATTTGCAAAATATAAAATGTTTGAAGTTGGTGTCATGTAATTCTGTTTTTTACAACTTTTTATGCATTCAAACCCATTTTTATATATTTTGTCTACAAAAGTTATGCAAGGTTTTCATCTCTCATTAATCATTTTATTTTTACAAGATACAAACATGTTTTTTTGTAACCTTTTCAACAACAAAATTGATGAAAATCACATTTTCTTAATGTGTGAAAATGCTAAAACATCTTATATTCAGTTTAGGAGGGAGTACATTTTAGTTCAAAATGTTGATCAGCCTACTATTCTAATAATAGATTTCTCATCCGCTAAACACTCCTTAGGATTAAAAACAAAACTTTAAAATTTTAAAAAATCTATATAAAATGATAAAGTAAAAATAAAAATAAAATAAATATTAAAATAAAAGAAAATATCATCTTCTTCTCCAAAAGCTCTGGACTGGAATTTTTTTCAGTATCGGAGCTTCGGCCGAGCTTCACGTCGGAGCTCAGCCATCTCCGATTTGAAGCTCAGCTTCGATCTGGAGTTGTTGAATCTCCAAATTGGAGCTTCTGTTAGGCTCTGTTTTCTTCGTCTGAATAGAACTAAACTGATCTGAACTGAACTAAATTTATTTGTAGTACAAAATACTATTAGGCTAATATGAACTGAACTGAACTGAACTGAATCTAAAATAATTGTTGGTTCCTTTAAACAACAAGAAAAGACTAGGGGGGGGGGGCGTGAATAGTCTTTTCAAACTTTTCGTCGTTTAAAACTTTCTCAGCAAGTACTTATACTTTTCAGTAATGAGTTTGCTGATATTTAACTTTCTCAGCAAGTGCTTGTTACTTTTCAGTGACAAGTTTGATGATACTTAAAAACATAGTGCGGAAGTCTTTTACAATAAATGCTTTTGTAGGAAAGCTAGTTTCAGCAAGTAAACAGATTGACAGTGTAAAACAATGTAGCTTGCTGAAAGATAACTGCAGAAATGTAAATCACACAAACACTTTTATAGTGGTATCTGAGAGTGGCGTAATCTCTCAACTAATCCACTTTGTCCTTTCTAGGACTGAATCCACTATGATAAGATATGAGGTTCCTTACAAATTCTATCACTAATGATTCTCAGAAAGCAAAGCACACTTGTCTTGTTTCCAACCTAAACTAGAGAACTTAAACCTTATTCTCCACCAAACTTGGGACATTTAATCAGCAAAACTATGCTTGATTAATTCCCCCTGAATTCCACGCCTGAATAAGGGTGTTTATCAGTTAGAGAGGTTTGGGATGAGATGACTTGAGTATAACTTTGCAGCTATAACAAGTAATCTAAAGAAACACAACTTGTAATACTTTGCAGTAAGCAAGTTTGTTGTTTCTGGTGTCAAGACTTGTTCATGTTTAGAAGAAAGAACACTTAACTAATTTGTTAGCTTTCGATGTTCTACTTCTTCACAAGTAGCTTTTGTTTCAAGCTTAAGTCTTGGAACGGATCAATAGGCTGTAAAGAGTAGAGAAGGATTTGAGTGTTTAAAGCACAAGTGAGAGTTTGATCACGTTGTTGACACACCCTTCTACTCACCCTAAGGTCTTCTATTTATAGTGTCTCAAGGGAGCCGTTTGAATTTCAAATTCTAAGGCTTGTACCTTAAGATGTCACTATCTTGCTTTTGTACTTTCAGCAGCGCTCTTCATTTGTCTTCTTGTCTTCATGTTCTTCGCGTGCTAACTTTTTATTTAATGTTCGTTTGAATCAAATTCAAATATGAACGTTGGAGCCAAAATGCAAGTACTTCTTCAACAAGGAGGTCACATATGTTGTCAGCAAGTGGTCAATCTCAGTTTCAGCAAACACAACCTACTCTGTCATATAGATTTTCACTTATGCTAGCTGTTGCTGAAAATCTCACTTTCTGAAGCAACATGTGCCTTTGTAGATACCTTTCTCAGAATTCTTCTAAGTCTTCAGTCTTCGAATTTTCCATTTTCTGAGCGGTTCTAGGTCTCCAATAGATTGTTTGTAAAAACAAAGTACATCATCAGCAAACAAAAGAACCTATCTAGTACCTACACTAAGTCTTTCAGCAAACGTTCCTCTTTTACAATGTCCTTAAAATTCTAAATTTCTATGAATCTTAAGAGTACTAGTTACTGGACTTTACTTAATTTAGCATGGTTATTGCTCATCAAAATTACAAGGTTCCTAACAAATTTCCCCCTTTTTGATGTTAGCAATCCATGGCTAAATTAATTGTTACCCTTTTAGAGGTTCCTGATGTTGAATAAATCAATTGATTAATGCAAACATACTTGAATAATAAATCAATAAGCATAGATAATTTGCATAATCAAGAACCAATAAGAGTAAAAAAGTTGATTGCAGATAGTTATCTTTCAGAAGTAAGTTTACAAGAAAGTTCACAGATAACTATTACAATCAGTAAGCAAAACAAAGCTTCTCAAGGGACTTTATTCTATTCCAGCAGAGGATTCTCTAAGAATCTCTTTTACACTTTTCTTAGCAAGAGCAGTAAATTCAACGCAGTCTTTCTCGTAATCTTCAAGTAGTTTACAGACTTCAAGTTGAATTAATCTTGCATTCTAACAGGCAGTATAGAGATGTTTTTCACCATTCATGTCTTTGTAGTGTATTATGATGAACGTGTATTTTACACTTTCATTCGAGTCTTTTTCACCAATTTAGCTATCCTCTAGGTTAATTTAGCTTATATTTTAGTGCATTTTATTAGAATAGTGTCACGTTTCCCTTTTCTTTGCATTTTTCTGGTTTTAGGTAAAAAAACGTATTTTTATGGGCAATATTGATGAAGAGGACGAAGTTTGGTGTTTCGAGGACATTCGTGGTGTATCTAGAAGGTTCCGGATGAGATTTGAGGCCTAGGGGACGAGTTTCAAGGCTTAAAGGTCACAAGAAGGCAAAATCCGAGTCCGAAAAGGAAAAGAAGACCAAAATCTCGCTCCCACAGACCTGGATGTCCCAGGTGAACCGCCTGGTTCACCTTATTTTGAGAGACAAATTCTCCAGAATCTGTTCTGGGAATTATTAGCATAGAAGACTCTTTTTCTTATTGATTTGGAAGCTTTAGCATAGAGATTGGACATCTTTGATTTTCGATTCTTGCTTGTGAGTTAGCAATTCATCGGAGATTGACAACCTTCGTTGGTAACTTGTATCTCACGATTTTTCTGCTTTTATTTATTTCATTCAACATGTTTTCATTCAACCTTGCTTTGATTCTTGTTGATTGCAATTTATCTATGAGTAGCTAAATCTATCGTTGGTGATAGTATGTGATTTCTTAGCTAGGGTTCTTGATTATGCATGAGTGGCTTCGCGCGTTTAAGACTTGATTTATTGTTTTATTTCTTTGATCTATCCAAGCCATCTATCTTCGTAGTGTTGAATTGAAAGGAACACATAGGACAATTCACTATCATAGATTTATATACAAACTTCAAGTACTTCATGCATGATTATTACCCGTTGCTTTGATTGATCATAGTATCACTAACTTCCATCATATTGATAAGAAAAATCTGTGCTTTGCTTGATTCCTGATTTATAGTTTAAGTTAAATTAGATAAAGCTAGTTATAGTCCTTAGAGATCGACACTCGAGGTTATTTTACTTCTACACTACGTGCCTTGATTTTCGTTGTAGTTGTGAATTGCCTTTGGCTAAAAACAAATTTATTTGATTAATTGAGTCTGACAATCTCGTTCATCAAATTGGCGCGTTGCCGGGGACTATACTCCTTTTTTCTCTTTAACTTATTTATATTTTCAGCATTCAATTCTCAGACATAGTAGTTAATTTGTTTCCAGAATTTTGCGACATCTAACAGGACTAATTTTCAGTTTTGAGTTACTCCTGTTACAGATATTCAGGTTCCGTGATGGCTCGTCCACTATTGAAATCATGGGTTCAACCCAACAAGGAACGAATGAAGGGTCCAGCGATTGTCCTTTCGTCTGCGACTCGTGACTTGGAAATCAAAAACCACATGTTCCAGCAACTCCCGAGGTTCTATGGCTTGGCTAGGGAAGACGTGATAGGGTATTTGCATGATATCAATGACTTCGTCAACCAACTCCCAAGACCGGGCACGGAGGTGACGGATGACGAGCTGAGAATGAAGGTTTTTGCAATGAAGCTTGACGATAAAGCCAAGGCATGGTTAGGCTTTCTGGAAGCCGGATCACTAGACACCTGGGCCAAGGTGTTTTCTACTTTTATGGAGAAATACTTTCCCCATACTTTGACTACTGCGCTGAAGGCGCAAATCAGTGGTTTCAAGTAATACTATGATGAGACCATCTACACAGCTCTCGAGAGGTTCAAGGACCTCATGAATAAGTGCCCTCACCATGGGATGGAGCTTTCTGATCTCGTCCAGCACTTCTATAATGGGCTTACTTATGAGAACCGATAGGTGGTGGATTTCCAGTGCCGAGGAAATATTTGGGAGGAGACCGTCGAGGATGTATGGGCATGTTTTGAGAGGCTTGCTAAGGGATTTCAGTTCAAGGATCCAAGGGCCATGTTCAAAAGGCGTGGAACTGAAGCTCCAACAAAACTAGAGGTGCAGTTGAACGGTGTGAGTGGGGATAGGTTTGATGGCTTCACCCATGAGATGAAGCAGGCCCTTAAGAGCTCGATGGGGCAGCCTCTTTCCAATGAAGTTTGCAGGGTGTGCAAGAATTATGGGCATGGGGCTCATATGTGTAGGTCTGATTTGACCAATGATAGTGTTTACTGGGTAGACCGTAGTAATCGCAACTACGGAGATGACCATTGTGGAAATCCTGCTGAAGCATCTCAATCCAAGTCTGCTACTCTCTTTGATAAATTACAGAAATTGGTCGATTCCACCCAAGGTTTTCTTAAGCGTTATGAAGAAGATTCGGAGAAGACAAGGGCGAGACTTGATCAGTTGGAGGCAAGCACTAGGCTTGCTCATCAAAAGATGCAAGAATTGATAGACCGTGGAGCAAGTAGGGAGCAAGGGAAGTTGCCTAGCAACACTGAGAAGTCGATGTCTATTACCTTGGTGGGTGATCTTCCTGTTGAAATCACCATCAAGAAGGTTGCTAATTGTGAGTGTTTCAAGGATGGGGAGCCCCCACTAGCCAAGGAAGAAGAGAAGGACCTTGGTTTTGATGTTAGCGATGAGGAGCAAGAAGATACCGAGCCAATTCCTGATAGTTTCGATGTGAAGGTTGGGATTGGTGAACTTGAAGATATCCGTGCTACACTTGATACGGGTTCTTACTCGAATGTGCTCCCTATGAATGTGTTTGAGAAGAGTGGCCTTGAAGAGCTTTTGGAGCATAAGGCTATTGTGCAACTTGCGGATGGATCCTTTGTACGACCCGAAGGCATTGTGAAGAACGTATTGGTTAAGATTGGTGAAGCTTCTGTATACACCAACTTTGTTGTGATGCCGGCGTCTACTCCTGGGATGGGTGATGTTGTTCTCTTGGGGCGAACATTCTTGACTAAGCTACGCTCCGTAATCGACATCTACCGAAGAACTTGCACCATCGAGGTGGATGGCAAGCAACATGTGTTGCGAGCCATATTTGATCCTAGTCCTCACTTCAATGCTTCTTATTCTATTAACTACTTTGGTCTTGCTGTATATGTACATTCTCATTCTCAGGTACTAGGTGTGAGGAAGAGATCAATGAAGGGGAAGTCTAGTACCCGTAAGTACAAGAACTAAAGAGCGAGAAGAAGTCGAGTCAGAGACTCTTTAAACAATGGCGCTATCCGGGAGGCAACCCGGAGTTTTATTGCTTTTTGCATTGCACGCATATTTATTTTGAGCATGTCATTGTGTTTTATTTTATGTTTCGTATGTTTTTGGTGTTAAAATAAGTTTTAAGATGGTAATTTGGCGTTTTTGGGAGAAAAAGGACATCTCCAGGAGTTTGGAGATGCCAGGCGAACCGCCCCCCAAATGGGGCGATTCGCCTGGCAAGTCCAGAACGCCTGGGGTGTTCTGGACACCCCAGGCGAATCGCCCCCCACCTAGGGCGGTTCGCCCCGGGTGTCCAGAAACCCGGGTATTCGGATTTTCGTCCGGACACCCGATTTTCTTCCTCTATGCTAAATTATTAATCTTTTTTGCTTCTTTTATCACCTGTTTTGGTTTCTCACGAGTTTCCTTGAGTCATATAGGTTACAGGTACAATTTAGCTCTCACCTTAAATCCACTTTCGACGTTCGGGACGAGCGACGACGTTCAGGTTGGGGGGGGGGGGGGGGTTATCGCTGGCTATCTCTATACTTGTTTTGCTTATGATAAACTCGTGAAACCTTTTGTTTACGATTTGCATTTGCACGTTTACCGCTTTCCGATTATTTAGTTGCATACACTACATTCATCCTAGTATAGTTTTGCATGTTTTTATGTGGAGTTTATTGCTACATTGTTTGAACTTTTTTATTGGGTAGATTAACTAGTTATGACCTTTGACCATGCGTTTCATCTCTATGAATTTGTTTGAGGTTTTTCTCGCTTGTCCTGTCACATTTATATATGCACTTAGTTAAGCTTGGTAGTCTCGACATCACTTAGTGGTGTTTTCTCTACTGCGGTTCACGAAGGCCTTTATAATAAGATGATGCATGTTAGAGTCTTGTAGTTGTTCTCCCGTGTAAATATGTACCTAAGAGGCAACAAGTCTTCACCTTGCTTTGAGATTGCTAAATGCCTAGGAAGGAGGTAGTGTGAGATTGTGTGATACTATGTTTGAAACCTATTCTAACGAATAGGTTTGGGAAGGGGGTTATGCTGTCATTATGACTTGTTTTTCGATTTTGAGTGTTGTGAGTTTGTTTTCCTTTTTTGTAAAGTTTGTGCTCCAACCTATTCTTTCGAATAGGTTTGGGGAGGTCGTTTGTGAGTCATTGTAATTTCTTTTTCGTTGTGCTACTACTGGCTATATACAAAAAAAGAAAGAAAAAAATCGAAAAAAAAGGAAAAAAAAAAAATTCCAGAAAAAAGAAAAAAATCTGGAAAAGAAAAAAGAAAAAAGAAAAGACCCCAAAAAAGCAAAGAAGGGTCCAAAGAAAGCCAAAAAGCAGTTTAACAAAGTGTTTGTCTCGTTTTTCAATTCTTGTAATGTTCGTAATCGAGTTGTAAAGTGTGTCTTTTGTTTGTTTGAGTGTCATCTGTTCTAGACCACCCTCGTCCTACCATTCAAGAAGTGGTGATAGTTTATGACTTTGCTTGAGAGATGGGTAGAATAGGGGAGTGTGAACTTTTAGGGAACCCTCCTTCGTTTGATGAGAGCCAGTATTGGTTCGACCTCTTTGAGGGAAAGTCTTAACTTGGTGAACAGTAGTAAGTCCTCAGTTTCATAGGCACGGGACAACCATTCGTATTTTAACATGTTTCATTACGTCGTCACTGACTAGGTCTAGGTAGAGAATGTTACGAGAGACTATCTTGTTTAACATAGTGCATATGTGAATGTGTATGAGTCAATCGAGGCATTCTTCAACCAATATCCATGTTATGATTTGTATGGTCATTGTTCATAAGTTTTTGATAGACTCAATAGATTAGTTCATTTCATTTGGCATGAGACTCCATTTTGTGTGTTGCATTGGTTTTTTGCATTAGAGTCTAGCTTAGTTGCTTGAGGACAAGCAAAGGTTCGGTTTGGGAAGTTTGATGAACGTGTATTTTACACTTTCATTCGAGTCTTTTCACCAATTTAGCTATCCTCTAGGTTAATTTAGCTTATATTTTAGTGCATTTTATTAGAATAGTGTCACGTTTCCCTTTTCTTTGCATTTTTCAGGTTTTAGGTAAAAAACGTATTTTTATGGGCAATATTGATGAAGAGGACGAAATTTTAGTCTTTCAAGGACATTCGTGGTGTATCTAGAAGGTTCCGGATGAGATTTGAAGCCTAGGGGACGATTTTCAAGGCTTAAAGGTCACTAGAAGGCAAAATCCGAGTCCGAAAAGGAAAAGAAGACCAAAATCTCGCTCCCACCGACCTGGATGTCCCAGGTGAACCGCCTGGGACGTGGGGCGAATCGCCCCACACCAAGCGAACCGCCTGGCGTCTGGGGCGGTTCGCCCCGTGCTTATCGTAGCTTATATATATGTTTCGCCTGTTTAGTCGTTTTTCATACCTTTTCACCTTATTTTGAGAGACAGATTCTCCAGAGCCTGTTCTGGGAATTATTAGCATTGAAGACTCTTTTTCTTATTGATTTGGAAGCTTTAGCATAGAGATTGGACATCTTTGGTTTTCGATTCTTGCTTGTGAGTTAGCAATTCATCGGAGATTGACAACCTTCGTTGGTAACTTGTATCTCACGATTTTTCTGCTTTTATTTATTTCATTCAACATGTTTTCATTCAATCTTGCTTTGATTCTTGTTGATTGCAATTTATCTATGAGTAGCTAAATCTATCGTTGGTGATAGTATGTGATTACTTAGCTAGGGTTCTTGATTATGCATGAGTGGCTTCGCGCGTTTAAGTCTTGATTTATTGTTTTATTTCTTTGATCTATCTAAGCCATCTATCTTCGTAGTGTTGAATTGAAAGGAACACATAGGACAATTCACGATCATAGATTTCTATACAAACTTCAAGTACTTCATGCATGATTATTACCCGTTGCTTTGATTGATCATACTATCACTAACTTCCATCATATTGATAAGAAAAATCTGTGCTTTGCTTGATTCCTGATTTATAGTTTAAGTTAAATTAGATAAAGCTAGTTATAGTCCTTAGAGATCGACACTCGAGGTTATTTTACTTCTACACTACGTGCCTTGGTTTTCGTTGTAGTTGTGAATTGCCTTTGGCTAAAAACAAATTTATTTGATTAATTGAGTCTGACAATGTCGTTCATCATATTACCCATAAGTGCATTCCCCAATTGCTAGCATGAACTAGCTGAGTGTCTGAAATTTCCTTGTTGGCATAAATCTTCCTTAACCAACGGAGGTCTTCATCTTGATCCTTTGTAGTAAGATAGAAATATTCATAAGCAATCAAGTGATATTTATTTTTGGACTTGTTGGTTATAGGATCATTATAGTAAGCAACATCCACCGGCTTGATGAGGTCAGGTTCTTGCCTCAATTTCTTGCTGATGGAGCTTCTTCTCACTAAAATTTTAATGTTCAGCCACTTTAAAGCTATGTTCCTTGGATAGGGAGGAGGATCCCTTTCTTTCTTTGCAACCTTTAGATCAATCCATGTGTAAAGCTGGTTCAGCACAGAAGTTGGAAAGAAGTCATTTTCCATTAGGTCTTCTAGATTAATGATCCAGCAACCATGAATGTTTCTGATTACATTTTGAGTAGTTTTCTCATTGCTGGTCTTTGTGTAATCAATGACAGCGCCTATAGCAATGTTAGCTAGCCTTATTTCTTCTTCTCTTTGCTTTCTTCTTCGTGACTTAGCATTTCCTTGACGCTTTGCTGAAGATCTGGAGTCAGAAGAGAAATGCTTGGATTATCCAGATGGAGTTAGGGCAGACACATGCTTAGCCCTTATAGCTTGAGATATTGTTTGGTCATCATCATTGTCATCATCATTATCAAACTCTTGATGACTTTCAGTGTGACAGAATTCTGGAGTATCAGCAGATGTTTTTCACCTTTTAGGATTTGCTGAATCTCTCACGGAATCTGTTTCAGCTTTTCTTTTGGAACTTTGCTCTGTTTCAGAAAGAGGTTCACTAGGCTATCCTTGTAGTTTCATCAGCGAGGGGGAGGGAGCAATTGGAGGCATGTCCCTTGAGCTCTTCTTCTTCTTAGAATGAGGTGTATCTTCCCCCTTAAACATGGATTGCAATACATCAAAGATTTGAGTTGAGAAAAACTCATTGCAATTTTCAGCAAGCTTGTGTAAGCTGTGATAGTGTTCAACCATGTCTTGCTAAAATTGGTTGGTCTTGGCCAATTCCGCCTTAATCATTTTTAGATTTTCTTCAGCTTTTTGTGTATCAGCAACCTTTAGTTCCATGAATACTTGAGCCTTTTTCAAGGCAATCTTGCCGATTTTAGAGATTGTCCTGCTTCTTTCTCATAGCTTCTATGTTGTAAGCTGACATCAACTTGAGCTAGAGTGAGACTTGTTGTTCGTCTCAGCAAGACAGTCAGGATCTTTTCCATGTTGAAAGGCTTTTCAGCCAATAACTCCTCATCCTCAGCTTTGCATTCATGGTGCACTTGCAATAAATCTTGCATTCTTGGTGTCCATTCATCCACACAAGGAAATGACACTAGTGAGGGAGTTACGTTGTGGGCCTTTAGCTCAGTGATGAACTAATCTTCTATGCCTGTAAGATTGCTGATGACAATGTTTTTTACACTATCATTCGAGTCTTTTTTCACCAATTTAGCTATCCTCTTGCATGCATTTTAGTGCATTTTGTTAGAATAGTGTCACGTTTTTATTTCTTTTGTTCTTTTCAGGTTTTAGGTGGAAATCGCGTTTTTAGATGTAATTCATGGTGAAACAATGATGTTTTGGTGCAACGAGATCACCCGTGGTGTGTCAAGGAGTGCCGAGACGAGTTTCAAGGCCAAGAGATCAAGTTCGGAGCTCAAAATCGTGCAAGGGGCCGAATTCGAGGATCCAAAGGAGGAATTCCGCACGGGCCGCGTTCTGCCCGTGCGGGGCGCACCGCCGCGTGCGCGGCGGACCGCCGTGTGGAGGGCGCACCGCCGCGTACGGGGTGGTGCGCCGCGGAGCTTTCCGTCAGCTCTATATATATATCCCAAAATCTGCGATTTTAGATATCTCTTTTCATATTTTTCCAGACATAAACCTAGAGCTTGTTCTGGGGATATTTTCTCTTAGATTCTTTGTAACATAGCGATTTTGGAGCTAGAGGAGAGATTTGGACACCGTTTAATCTCACCTTGCTAGATCTTTGTGAGTTTTAGCCATTCACCGGAGACTGACAACCTTTGGTGGTAACCTTGTATCTCACAATTCTGCTATTTATCTTTCAATTAAACATGTTTTCTTTCATTATTGCGTCGATTATGATTGTTATCGTGTTATTGATATGAGTAGCTAAGCATCTAGTTGGTGATAGTATGTGAATTCGTAGCTAGGGTTCGTATTATGCATGATTGAGTTTCTGAATCTTTTACTTGTTTAATTATCTTAATTTGATTCTTTGATCCGACTAAGCCATATATCTTCGTAGAAAGGTGTTAGAAACACTAGGACAATTCAAGATCATCGATTCGATTATACATAATTTGCAAGTACTGCTTGAACTAAGTATTAGTATAGATAGGAAGCTTTCAAAATACACGTCTACAAACCTGTCTTTCGTGTTTGTAAATCGAATTGCTTTTAAGACAGTAAGCGTTGCACTTTCATGCATAATTAGAACTTGATGCTTAGAACGAGCATACTATCACCAGCTCTCTCCATATCTTGTTACGTTAGAGTTAATATAAATTTGTTTTCTGAAATTATATATAGTTATTTAGTTAAAGCTAGTTTAGTCCCTAGAGATCGACACTCGAGGTCATCTTACCTCTGCACTACGTGTTTTGTGTAGTTTTGAGTTGTCCTTTGGCTTAAAAAAAATTTATTTAATTGTTCGAGTCTGACAATCTCGTTCATCAAATTGGCGCCGTTGCCGGGGACTATAACTCCTTTTTACTCTTTAGCTTGTTTATTTTCAGCATTCAATTTCCAGAATTTAGTAGTTTAAGTTTGTTTCCCTTTGATACTCACTTGACTCGTTTCAGGTAGTTTATGCGGAGCATGAGATCTAGTGGAATTCCTCTTGTTGAACCTATTGCGGAGATTGATAGGGTATATCAACAAAGGAAGCGAGTGAGTGCTAGAGTTGAGGTAGTGGAGGAAGATTTCTCTGATTCTCCGCAGGAGATTTTTAAGCAACCGGATTCTTGGGAAGGTTTTGCGATGTCTCGCCCACTCTTGAAATCATGGGTTCAACCCAACCAGGAACGGATGAAGGGTCCGGCTATTGTTCTCTCTGCTGCAACTCGTGATTTAGAGATCAAGAACCACATGTTCCAGCAACTTCCGAGGTTCTATGGTTTGCCAATGGAGGATGTTATGGGGTACCTGAATGATATTGGGGATTTCATCAACAACCTTCCAAGGCCTGGAGCTGGGATTACGGATGATGATCTAAGGATGAAGGTCTTTGCTATGGGTCTTGGAGATAAGGCAAAGGCATGGTTAGGCTCTCTGGAAGCCGGATCACTTGACACCTGGGCTAAGGTGTTTTCAGCTTTTATGGAGAAGTATTTTCCCCATACTCTTACTACCGCGCTGAAGGCGCAAATCAGTGGTTTCAGGCAAGACTACGATGAAACCATCTATACTGCTCTCGAGAGGTACAAGGACCTCATGAATAAGTGCCCACACCATGGGATGGAACTCTCCGACTTTGTCCAGCACTTCTACAATGGGCTCACATATGAGATCCAACAGGTTGTGGATTTCCAATGCCGAGGTAATATCTGGGAGGAAACCACCGAAGATGTGTGGGCGTGTTTCGAAAGGCTCGCGAAGGGATCTCAGTTCAAGGACCCTAGGGGTATGAATATGAGGTGTGTAGTTGAAGCTCCAACGAAACCCGAGGTGCAGTTGAACGGTGTGAGTGGGGATAGGTTTGATGGCTTCGCCCATGAGATAAGGCAGGCTCTTAAGAGCTCGATGGGGCAGCCTCTTTCCAATGAAGTTTGTAGGGTGTGCAAGAACTATGGGCATGGGGCTCATATGTGTAGGTCCGATTTGGCCAATGAGGGGGTTTATTGGGTGGAAGCAGGAGAAGGAGAGGTGTTTGCTGCTGAACTTGGCGAAGCTAGATATGGGCAAGATGGTAGGAATCCTCGAGGTGGTTATTGGAAGAAGGGGTTCCGAAGCAACCAAGGGCATGCACCTCAAAGCCAGACCTATGGACCCAACCAAGACCGTAGTAATCTCAACTGCGGTAATGATCATTGTGACAACCCTCAACCTAGGACCGAAGCACCCAAGTCCAAATCAGCTGCTCTCTTGGACACTTTGCAAAAGATGGTTGATAATACTCAGGGGTTTATGAAGAGGTTTGAGGAAGATTCGGAGAAGACGAGGAGTCGGCTCGACCAATTGGAGGCAAAAGTACTAGGCTTGCTCACCAAAAACTGCAAGAGCTAATACTGAGAAGTCGATGTCCATCACTTTGGTGGGAGATCTCCCTGTGGAGGTTACTATTAGGAAGGTTGCAGCGTGCAAGTGTTGCGAAAACGGTGAGCCTCCACTCGCTAAGGAGGAAGATAAGGGCCTCGGTTTTGATGTGAGTGATGAGGAGCAAGAGGATCCTGAGCCAATTCCAGACAGCTTCGATGTTAAGATCGGGGTTGGTAGTCTCGATGATGTCCGGGCTACCCTAGATACGGGGTCATACTCTAATGTGCTCCCCATGAATGTGTTTGAGAAGAGTGGCCTAGGAGAGCTTGAAAAGCACAAAGCCATTGTGCAACTAGCGGATGGATCTTTTGTACGACCAGAGGGCATTGTGAAGAATGTATTGGTCAAGATTGGTGAAGCTTCTGTCTATACCAATTTCGTTGTGATGACGGCGTCTACGCCTGGGATTAATGATGTTGTTCTCTTGGGGCGAACATTCTTAACCAAATTACGCTCCGTAATCGACATCTACAGGAGAACTTTCACCATCGAGGTGGATGGCAAGCAACATGTGTTGCAAGCCATATCTGATCCTAGTCCTCGCTTTAATGTTTCTCATACTATTAACTTTTTTGGTCCTGCTGTGTATGTTATCTCTCATTCTCAGGTACTAGGTATGAGGAAGAGATCGATGAAGGGGAAGTCTAGTACCCGTAAGGACAAGAACTAAAGAGCGAGAAGAAGTCGAGTCAGAGACTATTTAAATAATGGCGCTATCCGGGAGGCAACCCGGAGTTTTATTGCTTTCTTGCATTGCATACATACATCGAACACTTGTCTTTTTATAAGTTTTTGTGGTTTGTGTTTTGTTTTGTGCTCATTGTATGTGTTTAAGTGAAGTTTTTCGAGTGTTTAAGTGAGGAAAATATTTCGGAGTGAAAATTTTATGCAGGGGCTGAAAAATTCGCCCCCCAGCCTCTGCAAGTGGGAGGCGCACTGCCCCACATGGGGGGCGGTCCGCCCCCCAGCACCAGAGAACTGCGGTTCTCTGGTGCTGGGGGGCGGACCGCCCCCCATGTGGGGCAGTGCGCCTCCCACTTGCAGAGGCTGGGGGGGCGAAAATGCGGTTCTCTGGAGCTGTGGGGCGCACCGCCCCACACCTGGGGCGGTCCGCCCCACATGACCTGAGAAGTCAAAAACGTTTTCACCCTCTATTTTCCTCACTTTTCTTCCTTCTTCTCCCTTTCACTCCCAAAAAAAAAAATTAGTCCAAAATCTTCACTCATCCATAACTCAACCAATTCTCCACCAAATTTTGTGTTCTTTAGCTTAAATCGAAGCCCATTACGTGCTCTTCATCTTCATCCGAACAAATTTCTTCATACTTCATCTGATTTACAGATCTGAGGTAACCCATCAAGAACCCTAATTTTCGAAATTTGGGGTTTCTTGATTTTTGCTTCAATTAAGCTTATATGATGTATGGGTTACTTGTTTGTGTGATTATTACATGATTTCTCTATCAATTGCATGCTCAATTTCGTTGGAATGATTGAATTGGGGCTTTTGCTCAAATTAGGATTTCTAAGTCTTGATTGCATTGTTTTGATTCATTCATGCCTATTTAAATACGAGCAATTTGATATGATGACTATAGACTATGGGTAGAACACTTGATTTGGGTAGATTGTGAGATATACTATGGTATGCATGTTGCCTTATGAATTGAGGCTATTCGCTGTCTAGCATGAGCTTTGATTATGATATAGTACATGATTGTGATGAATTGCATGATTGTTCTTAGCATAGGTAGCTAGACTAGAACATGGGGTAATGGAGTAGAGTTGGTCGAAGTTGAGACTCGTTTGCTTGCACACACTTGCATTTGCATAGCATATCGTTTTTTGTTAAGTACAAGGTACTAATTGCTGCGTTTCAGGCACCATGGTTCGAGACAAGAAGAAAGCAGGCTTATCTAAGAGAAAGAAGGGCAAGGGAGCAGCCTCGAGCTCCCGCGCTAGTCGAGCCTATGAACCATCGCTCCATGCACTCTCTATTAAGCTGGGCCTTGAGGAGGAAGCTGCCTCAGCTAAGCCCCGATCTATAGTCCGAGACCGAAAGATCCAAATCCCAGCAAGCCATGCCAACACACCGGCGTGCCGGATGCTCTACAGCTTGGAAGGACGTAGGAACTGGAAATGGTACACCTCTAACCGTTTTCAAGGGTATGATGTATCGCTCCTCCAAGAATTCTATGTGGGATACACTGACCGCAGGGACATGGGGGGTATTCCGGTATGGGGCACACTAGTGCCGTGGAATCCGTAGGCAATTTCAAACTTCATCCATTTGGAGGAACGAGAGTTCACCGGGAGCGCACATGCCTACAGGTACTCGAGAGCTAGCCGGGTCATTGATGACAGTGTTACACAGGTGATTTGCCACCGGGACTATGTGTACCCTGTGGCAACAGACCGGAGCGACTGAACAGAAGGGACCTCAACCTTGAGGCTAGGACTGCTATGAAATTCATCATAGCCAATCTCATTCCTCGGTCCAATGACACTTCGATTCAGCCATGGTATGCAGAGCTTATCTACTGTCTTTTAGGTCGGCATAACATAGACATCGAGACCATCATCTACGAGGAGTATGAGAGGCATTGGGACAAAAAGCGGAAGAACTTTGTCTTTCCCTGCTTGATCACCGCCTACTGCAGATACCACGGGGTAGAGGGTATTGACGAGACCGGCTTAGTCGTCTCGACCTTGACTCCAACATCTATCACCGAGCAGGAGCATAGGTTCCGACAGACCGTACCTTCAGCCGCCGATGACTCACCACCGCCTTCCTCACCGAATGATGAGGATGACATGGAGACAGACGATCGGGACCGTATTCCGGACCCTATTCCAGACACCGCCGCGCCTAGTGGGTCACTACATCCACCTCGGGCCACAGGTGGCTCCCGTGGGTTTGATTTTTCTGAGCTCAGGACTTACCTAGATGACAGATTCTGTGGGTTCGATGCCAATGTTGCAAACCTGACCTCCACTGTACAAGGTTTGCAACATACACTTGATGGATATGTTGCCCAGCGCAACAGTGATTGGGAGCTCGTGGAGGAGAATCGCCGGGACGATAGGCAACTCATACTGCAGCAGCAACAACTCTTGGACCGACAACAAGAGACCCTACAGCAGTCCCAGGATCTTCTCTCTGACATGTGGAATGACTATTGATGAACGTGTCAGATTCAGTCAAATAAATTTGTAATTAGCCAAAGGCAATCCACAACTACAACGAAAACCGTAGTGTAGCAGTAGAATGACTCGAGTGTCGTTCTCTCAGGACTATACTAGCTTTATCAAATCTAATTAAGAATATAAAAACAGCAAACAGAAAGCAATAGGGGGTTTCTAGCAGATAATGGAGATTGGTGATAGTATGGTCCTTCTTAACATAATGGGTCGATAATCATGCATAAATTCCTCGGTCTTGCATAGAGATCTTTGAATCAATCTAGTGTCCTGTTGCAAGTATTAAGCACTACGAAGATAATTTGGTCTGACTAGTCAACAACGATTGTCCTAATGTGTTCCGTAATTATTCAACACTACGAAGATAATTGGTCTGATGGTCGACTAGTGTGCAATTGTGCATAATGATCAATACAACATACGAGAATTTTGGTTACAACTGATCAACGAAATAAAGCAATGACACGGAGTATAATGCGCGATATAGCCATTAGCATGATTATCTTCCCTCGCTAAGAATTCACATACTACCACCAACGATAAGTTTAGCTACTTATAATAGGCATGCAATCAATAGAAATCATAGAAGAAAACATATTGAAAGAAGATAAAATAAGTAGATAAAAACTGTAAGATACAAAGTTACCGAAGGTTGTCAATCTCCGGATGATTGCGATCCTACGCGCTCCAATCTTCTATGAAAAAGTATTCCCTAAGCTATGGAACTCCCAGGACAGGCCCCGGGAAGTTCCTACCTAAAACTATAGAGAAAGGTGAGAAAGTAGGCTTGGAAAGATATGATTTTCGGAGAGAAAACTGAGCACTATATATAGGCCCCGAATTAACTCTGGGGAGGTTCGCCTCTGGCTGGGGCGGTTCGCCCCCCAGTTATTTCGCGGAATTTCCGCGTTTTCGACGCGGTTTTGGATTTCTTCACCTTTTCGGACTCGGTTTCTGACTTCTAGTGGCCTTCTAACCTCCAGATTCGACCCCTAGACTCCAAATCCTATCCGGAAACCTTCAGATACTCCAAATAGGCTTCTGGAACACCAATTCCTTGTAGACTTCAATATAATTGCCCCGGAAATCTCCGAATTTCAACCAAAACCTGTAAAATAAAATATAAAGGGAAACGTGACACTATTCTAATAAAATGTACTAAAATATAGCTAAATTAGCATAGAGGATAGCTAAAATAGGTGAAAAAGACTCGAATGAAAGTGTAAAATGCACATTCATCAAACTCCCCAAACCGAACCTTTGCTTGTCCTCAAGCAACTAAGCTAGACTCTAATACAAAAAAACATGCAAGACTCAAAAATGGAGTTTCATGCCAAATAAAACGAACTAATCTACTGAATCTACCAAATAACATATGAACAAAAACCATATAAATCAAAGCAGGAATATAGGTTGAAGAATACCTCGATTGACTTATACACATCCACATAAGCACTTATGTCAAGACAAGATAGTCTCTCGTAACATTCTCTACCTGGACCTAGTCTGTGACGACGTAATGAAGCATGCTAAGATACGAATGGTTGCCCCGTGCCTATGAAACTGAGGGCTTACTGCTGTTCTACCATGTTAAGACTTTTCTTCAAAAGAGGTCGAACCAGTATTGGCTCTCATCAAACGAAGGAGGGTTCCTTATAAAAGATAACACTCCCCTATTCTACCCATATCTCAAGTAAAGTCTTAAGCTATTCACCACTTCCTGAATGGCAGGACGAGGGTGGTCTAGAACAGATGACACTCGAGACAAAAAGATAAAATATAAAAACACGATTACGAACAATACGAAAAATGGAAAAGACTCAATACATTGCTAAACTGCTATTTGGCTTTCTTTTTTTTTTTTTGGACCCTTCTTTGCTTTTTTGGGGTCTTTTTTCTTTCCAGATTCTTTTTTCTTTTTCTCTTTTTTTTCCTGGAATTTTTCTACCTTTTTTTTTCGATTTTTTTTCTAGCCAGCAGTAGCATAACAAAGAAAGAAAAAAAGACTCACACGACTTCCCCAAACCTATTCAAAAGAATAGGTTGGAGTACAAAATTCATGAAAAATGAAAAATAAACTCACGATACGAAAATGGAAAATAGAAACAAGTCTATGACGGTGTAACCCCCTCCCCAAACCTATTCGGAAGAATAGGTTATAAACAAAGGATCACACAACCTCACACTACCTCCTTCCTAGGCATTTAGCAATCTCAAAGCATGGTGAAGACTTGTTGCCTCTTAGGTACATAATTACTCGGGAAACAACCAAAAGACCCTAACATGCATCATCCTATTATAAAGGCCTTCGTGAACCGCAGTAGAGAAAACACCACTAAGTGATGTCGAGACTACCATGCTTAACTAAGTGCAATACATAAATGTGGCAAGCCAAGCGAGATAAACCTCAATCAAATTCATAGAGATGAAGCATACGATTAATGACATAGCTAGTTGATCTACCCAATAAAAAAGTTCAAAAAATTCGGCAATAAACTCCATATAAAACATGAAAAACTATCCTAGGAAAGCAGTAAACGTGCAAACCTGAACGTCGTTGCTCGTCCCGAACGCCGAAAGTGGATCCAAGGTGAGAGCTAATGCTTGTATGAGTTACCTATAATACTCAATCAAACTCGTGAGAAAACAAAACAAAACACACTAACCTTTAGTGGAGGTGGTAAGGGTAAGCTCAAGGTGATCAACCTCCCTTTGATCACTAGATATCTCGAAGTACGGCTTCACTCGCTGGCCATTCACCTTGAAGGTATTGCCCGTCTTAGGATCGAAGAGTTTAACAGCTCCATGGGGAGCAACTTCGAGAATTTCATACGGTCCATCCCAACGAGTACGGAGCTTTCCAGGAAATAGTCGAAGGCGAGAATTAAACACCAAAGCTTTTTGTCCAGGAATCAATTCCTTACGTACTATACCACGATCATGATACTTCTTAGTACGTTCCTTGTAGATCTTGGCATTCTGATAAGCACCTAGTCGTAATTCATCAAGCTCATCTATTTGCAACAATCGTTCCTCGCCAGCCTTTCCCATATCAAGATTGAGTGTTTTAATGGCCCAATATGCTTTGTGTTCTAGTTCTACGGGAAGATGACATGCTTTTCCATACACAAGTCGGTACGGAGTGGTCCCGATCACCGTTTTGTAGCTAGTCCTGTATGCCCAAAGTGCATCATTCAATTTTCCTGCCCAATCCTTTCTACTAGGCTTCACTACTCGCTCCAGGATCTTCTTGATTTGACGGTTGCTGACTTCGACTTGCCCCGATGTTTGCGGGTGATAAGGTGTAGCGACACTATGGTGGACACTGTATCTCTTAAGAAGGGAAGCAAACGTTCTATTGACGAAGTGGGACCCTCCATCGCTGATGATTGTCCTAGGGCACCCAAATCTCGAGAATATTACTTCCTTCAAGAACTTCATAACTACTGCACTGTCATTCATTTTCGTAGGAATTGCCTCTACCCATTTAGTCACATAGTCCACTGCAACAAGAATGTATTCATAGCCTCCGCTGTTTGGAAATGGTCCCATAAAATCAATGCCCCATACATCGAAAGGTTCTACCACTAGATTCCCTTGAAGGGGCATTTCATCTTTCTTGCCAATACCACCACCTCGTTGACATGGGTCACAATTCTTCACAAAACTTCGAGCATCTTTGTATATTGTTTGCCAGAAAAATCCTGCCTGCAGTACCTTGCCCGCTGTCTTTAATCCACTGTAGTGCCCCCCACAGTTAAGCTCATGGCAATGGCTCAGTACACTTTGCTGCTCTTCTTGTGGCACGCATCTCCTTAGAATCCCATCAGCTCCTTCCTTGAATAGATGTGGATCATCCCATATCTAAGTCCTGCATTGCTTGGCAAGAGCTCTCTTGTCTGAAGCTGAAAAGTTAGTAGGGCAAATATTCATAGCCAAATAGTTTACAATATCAGCATACCATGGCTCCTCATTAGCCTTCATTAGATGCTCATCGGGGAGGTCTTCATTAATGGGTATCGGATCAACAGGGATATTAGGTATTCCAGATAAATGATCTGCTACTAAATTCTCCCTACCAGCTCTATCTACTATGGTCAAATCAAAGTCTTGCAGCAAAAGGACCCAACGGATTAATCTAGGCTTAGAATCCTGTTTAGCTATCAAATGTCTCAATGCAGCATGATCAGTATGGATATTCACTGGATGTCCAATTAAATAAGACCTAAACTTTTGTAAAGCAAAGACAACAGCTAAAAATTCCTTTTCAGTTGTTGTATAATTAACCTGCGCGGAGTCAAGAGTCTTACTAACATAATAAATCACACGATACTGCTTATCAACTTTTTGGCATAAAACAACACCCATAGCAAAATTTGAAGCATCACACATAATTTCGAAGGGAAGATTCCAGTCAGGCGGCACAACAATGGGGGCAGAAACAAGCTTTTCCTTAAGTGTATTAAAAGCAACTAGGCAATCATTAGAGAAATGGAAAACCACATCTTTAGCAAGCAAGCTACTTAAAGGTATAGCAATTTTCGAAAAATCTTTAATAAACCTCCTATGAAAACCTACATGGCCAAGAAAAGATTGCAATTCTTTCACGCAAGTAGGCGGGGGAAGTTTTTCAATGATTTCTATCTTAGCCTTATCTACCTCAATACCTCTTTCAGATACTACATGTCCTAGAACAATGCCTTCTCTAACCATATAATGACTCTTCTCCCAGCTTAAGGTCAAGTTGCATTCAATGCACCTTTTCAAAACTAGATCTAATCTTTGCAAGCATTCATCAAATGAATCACCAAAAAGAGAAAAATCGTCCATGAAAACTTCAACAAATTTAGTTACCATGTCAGAGAAAACACAAAGCATGCACCTTTGAAAAGTGGCGGGAGCATTGCATAGTCCAAATGGCATCCTCCTATAGGCAAATGTTCCGAATGGGCAAGTGAATGTCGTCTTCTCCTGATCCTCCGGTGCAATTGGAATCTGGTAGAAACCTGATAAACCATCAAGAAAACAATAGAACTTCCGCCCCGCAAGGCGGTTTAGCATGTCATCTATAAATGGTAAAGGGAAGTGGTCTTTTTAGTGGCGGCATTTAATCTTCTGTAGTCAATGCACATCCGCCATCCAGTGGTCTTCCTAACCGGTACCAATTCTCCCTTCTCATTTTCTTCCACCGTGACTCCTGATTTCTTAGGAACTACATGTACCGGGCTCACCCATCGACTATCTGGAATGGGGTAAATCATATCAGCATCTAGCAACTTGATCACTTCCTTTTTTACCACCTCTTGCATTGCTGGATTTATCCTTCGCTGAGGTTGCCTAACAGGTTTGGCATCTTGTTCTAGAGTGATGTTGTGCACGCATCTTGTAGGGCTAATTCCTTTGATATCGCTGATCCCCCATCCTATAGCTGCGGAATTTTCCTTCAATACCTCAATCAGCTTACTTTCTTCATTGTCGGAGAGATGTGAGGAGACAATCACAGTTTTTTTATGATTTTCTCCCAAGTACACATACTTGAGGTGCGCAGGGAGAGGTTTCAATTCTAAGCTAGGTTCTTCAGGAAACCCAGTTTCTTCTTCTTCTTCATCTAAAGGTTCAAGTACCTCTTCTCCTGCGAGAATTTCTGGGGTGCTATCCATTATTTCGACTAGTTCTCTTGCCTCTTCGGTCATGTAGCACTTCTCAGCTTGCATTGTTAGTGCTTCCTCAAGTGGTTCGCGATTGCCATGGCTACGATGAAATTCGGAAATTACGGATTCGTAGCAATCGACAAATTTTAGCTCTTCCGTAACTTCCTTATCTCCGATGCTACATCCTACCAACTCAATTTTTTCGCCCATTACCTCCATGGCTATCTTCTTGCCCTTAAGTTCAAGGCATGTGTTGGTAGTTGCCATGAATGGTCTCCCAAGTAGTACTACGTGCTCACGGATATGGCTCTTTCCCTCGTCTGCGGACTTCATTACCACAAAATCAGCTGGGATTATCAATTTGTCTACCTTCACAAGGATGTCTTCTATTATCCCGACTGGCCTCTTCACACTTTGGTCTGCCATTTGGACCACCATATCAGTTGGTGTTAATTCTCCGAGTTCCAGGGCCTTGTATACTGAATACGGCATTAAGTTAATGCTAGCTCCTAAGTCAAGCATTGCCTGCGTAGTTCGTCCATTCCCTAAGGCGATGTCGATGATGAAGCTGCCAGGATCCTTTTTCTTCATGGGCAATCCGGCAAGCAAATTGACTGTTTCAACTCATTCACTTCCCTCCCTGAAGTAATCCTTTTGTTCTTGATCTCACGAAAGAATTTCGTATAAGCTGGAATGTTCTGGATTAACTCCAAGAGAGGTACATTGATTTCCACTTTTGACATGCGTTGGAATAAGGGTGAATCTTGAATATCCTTCTTGGCTGGTTTGATCCGACTCGGGTATGGCACATGTGGCTTCGGAGGTACATATGGATTGGAAGATTTGTGAAGTTCTCTTGGTATACTAGTTCCAACTTCGACTTCGTCATCATCTATGTGTATTACAGATGGTCTTGGTTCATCATTCCTTCCTGGAACTTCTTGAGGTTCGTTGGATCTTCCGCCATCTTCTTGTTCTGTGCTTGACCCTCTATTATCGACCTCAGTAGGCTCCACCCGCTTAGGACGTATGAAGTTGGGAATTTTGGTCATCTTACCTCCTCGGAGCAGTAGAATCACTTCTTCGCACTCATTCTGCTCAGTAGCAACAGCTGGAGATTGCTCGGGATCAGCTTCAGATGTCTCATCAGTAAGACTCGGACTGTTGGGTTCCCTGGAGTTGGGGGGTGATTCCCTCCTCACCTCGGGTGGTTTGTTCACTACTTCTTGTGCGGTGTCCTCGACTTCTTCACCGCACCTTCCACACTTCAGTAGGCTAAGTTCTTTGATAAGTTGCTCAGTTACTTCGATCGCTTCAAAAGCCTTCTCGATGCGAAGATTGTTCTCAGCTTGCCCTGCGTGTGCTACCTCGAAGACACTCTCAATGGCCTTAATCCCTGCGTAAAACGCAAGTTCCTCCTCCTCACTGATGTCCTCGTCCTCAGAATAGTCTTCGTATAACCCGTCAGTTTCGACTTGATTCGAGTATATGTTGGCGACTTCATTCGACATTATTTTCTCAGATTGTGCGGATCCATTGGCGTATGTTTGAAAGACCTTCACTACCTCTTCAACTGTACATTCTTCCAATCCTCCACATATCCCATCTATTTGAAACCTAACTTCATCTCGTA
The DNA here is from genome assembly GCA_028274465.1 of Plantago ovata. Classification (NCBI taxonomy): domain Eukaryota; kingdom Viridiplantae; phylum Streptophyta; class Magnoliopsida; order Lamiales; family Plantaginaceae; genus Plantago; species Plantago ovata. The sequence goes on along the minus strand of CM051456.1, from coordinate 99,308,730 downwards.
GTCCTCCAACAAAGAACCAAATCAGCTCCCCATCATCGAAACGGTGGTGGGGGCACTCACGTTTATACAGCTCAAAATGTTCATAGGTGTCACAGAACCGCTCGTATTCTCCTTGCTTGAAGTATTCGATCCGATTCCGTAGTGCCATCGTCTCATGGTAAGGCATGAAACGTGCCAAGAAATCCTCTACTACTTGGCTCCAGGTCTTTAGTGATCCTGGTGCTAACCTTGCTATCCATATCCTCGGTTCATATCCCAAAGCAAAAGGAAACAACTTCCTGCATAATTGATCCTCGGTGAACCCCTTTGCTGGAACTTTTGCTACTTCCTCTTCATAGGACCTGATGAAGCTTATTGGATTCATATCCTCTCCTTCTTCGAACCTTGGTATCCTTCTCACTATGGTGCTTGTTACCTCGTACCCCGATAACTCTTCTTCCAAGTATATAGCTGACCCCCTCCTGACTTGCGAGAACGTCGGTGTCAAGCGAGCTTTTAAGGTCGTCATACCTGGAAATCTGTATCAGGAGTAACTCAAAACTAAAAATTAGCCTCGTTAGAAATTTCGAAAATCGAGAAAATTTCTAGATATCGAATACTACTAAAGCTAGGAAAGGTGAATTAGAAACAGACTAGGAAAGCAGTATCAGAGAGAGATTAAAAACGAAAACTAAAACTAAAAGAATTAGGAATCTAAAGCTGTAAATATAAATAAATTAAATAGAAAAAAGGAGTATAGTCCCCGGCAACGGCGCCAATTTGATGAACGTGTCAGATTCAGTCAAATAAATTTGTAATTAGCCAAAGGCAATCCACAACTACAACGAAAACCGTAGTGTAGCAGTAGAATGACTCGAGTGTCGTTCTCTCAGGACTATACTAGCTTTATCAAATCTAATTAAGAATATAAAAACAGCAAACAGAAAGCAATAGGGGGTTTCTAGCAGATAATGGAGATTGGTGATAGTATGGTCCTTCTTAACATAATGGGTCGATAATCATGCATAAATTCCTCGGTCTTGCATAGAGATCTTTGAATCAATCTAGTGTCCTGTTGCAAGTATTAAGCACTACGAAGATAATTTGGTCTGACTAGTCAACAACGATTGTCCTAATGTGTTCCGTAATTATTCAACACTACGAAGATAATTGGTCTGATGGTCGACTAGTGTGCAATTGTGCATAATGATCAATACAACATACGAGAATTTTGGTTACAACTGATCAACGAAATAAAGCAATGACACGGAGTATAATGCGCGATATAGCCATTAGCATGATTATCTTCCCTCGCTAAGAATTCACATACTACCACCAACGATAAGTTTAGCTACTCATAATAGGCATGCAATCAATAGAAATCATACAAGAAAACATATTGAAAGAAGATAAAATAAGTCGATAAAAACTGTAAGATACAAAGTTACCGAAGGTTGTCAATCTCCGGATGATTGCGATCCTACGCGCTCCAATCTGCTATGAAAAAGTATCCCCTAAGCTATGGAACTCCCAGGACAGGCCCCGGGAAGTTCCTACCTAAAACTATAGAGAGAGGTGAGAAAGTAGGCTTGAAAAGATATGATTTTCGGAGAGAAAACTGAGCACTATATATAGGCCCCGAATTAACTCTGGGGCGGTTCGCCTCTGGCTGGGGCGGTTCGCCCCCCAGTTATTTCGCGGAATTTCCGAGTTTTCGACGCGGTTTTGGATTTCTTCACCTTTTCGGACTCGGTTTCTGACTTCTAGTGGCCTTCTAACCTCCAGATTCGACCCCTAGACTCCAAATCCTATCCGGAAACCTTCAGATACTCCAAATAGGCTTCTGGAACACCAATTCCTTGTAGACTTCAATATAATTGCCCGGAAATCTCCGAATTTCAATCAAAACCTGTAAAATAAAATCTAAAGGGAAACGTGACACTATTCTAATAAAATGTACTAAAATATAGCTAAATTAGCATAGAGGATAGCTAAAATAGGTGAAAAAGAATCGAATGAAAGTGTAAAATACACATTCATCAACTATTACGGGGATTATGACCCGGATTACTAGTCTTTTCACATGTCCATTCTGGTATACTCAGCCGACCGAGGCCACACATTCGGTAACATCTAGTATCACTTTGTATTCCTCATTCTCTTTTGCTGGGGACCAGCTTGAGCTTCATGTGGGGGGTGTGTTGTGTGAACTATGATGTTAGTATTGTATGACTTATGTCGTTGAGTATGGTATCTTGTACCTTTGCATTGCACGTTTATTGCTTTCCTAGGATTTAGTTTGCATTCATCCTTAGTATAGTTTTGCATGATTTTTGTGTGGAGTTTATTGCCAAATTTTTTGAAATTTTTTATTGTATAGACTAAGTGTTTATGACCATTTCCCATGCATTGCATCTCTATGGAATAGTTTGAGGTTTGTCTCGCTTGTCTTGTCATATTTGTATTTGCACTAGTTAAACTTGGTAGTCTCGACATCACTACGTGGTGTTTTCTCTACTGTGGTTCGCGAAGGCCTTATAAAATGTTGCATGTTAGAGTCTTTGGTTGTATTCCCGTGTAATTATGTACGTAAGAGGCAACAAGTCTTCACCTTGCTTATTGAGATTGCTAAATGCCTAGGAAGGAGGTAGAGTGAGGTGTGTGATCCTTTGTTTGAAACCTATTCGTTGGTTTGGGGAGGGGGTTACTATCATTATGACTTGTTCTTCGTCTTTGTGAGTCAAGTTGAGTTCGTTCTATTTTTTCTTTGAGTTTGTGCTCCAACCTATTCTTTCGAATAGGTTTGGGGAGGTCGTTGTTAGTGTCGTTGTTATTTACTTTCATTGTACTTTCATTGTGCTACTGCTGGCTATATACAAAAAAAGAAAAAAAAAGAAAAAAAATTGGAAAAGAAAAAAAAAAGAAAAAAGAAAAAAAAGAAGGAAAAAATGAATAAGACCCAAAAAAACAAAAGAAGGGTCCAAGCAAGCCAAAAGCAGTTTTAGCAAGTGTTGCATTATTTTTTCAGCTTTTGTCATAGTTCATAATCGAGTTGTATATTCTATCTTTTGTTTTGTATCTTATGTTCTCGACCACCCTCGTCCTGCCATTCAGGAAGTGGTGAATAGTCTTTGCTTTGAGAGTTGGATAGAATAGGGGAGTGTTGTCTATTAGGTAACCCTCCTTCGTTTGATGAGAGCTAGTATTGGTTCGACCTCTCTTGAGGGAAAGTCTCAACTTGGTGAACAGTAGTAAGCCCTCGGTTTCATAGGCACGGGGCAACCATTTGTATTCTAACATGTTTCATTGTTTCGTTACTGACCAGGTCCAGGTAGAGAATGTTACGAGAGACTCTCTTGTTTAACAAAGTGCATATGTGGATATGTATAGGTTAAATCGAGACATTCTTCAACCTACTTCCATGTTATGTTTTGTATGGTCTTTGTTCATGAGTACTTGGTAGATACAATCGATTATTTCTTCTTGTTTGGCATGAGACTCCTCTTTGTGTTGCATGTAGGTTGCATAGAGTCTAGTTAGTTGCTTGAGGACAAGCAAAGGTTCGGTTTGGGGAGTTTGATGACAGTGTTTTTTACACTATCATTCGAGTCTTTTTTCACCAATTTAGCTATCCTCTTGCATGCATTTTAGTGCATTTTGTTGGAATAGTGTCACGTTTCTATTTCTTTTGTTCATTTCAGGTTTTAGGTGGAAATCGCGTTTTTAGATGTAATTCATGGTGAAACAATGATGTTTTGGTGCAACGAGATCACCCGTGGTGTGTCAAGGAGTGCCGAGACGAGTTTCAAGGCCAACAGATCAAGTTCGGAGCTCAAAACCATGCAAGGGGCCGAATTCGAGGATCCAAAGGAGGAATTCCGCACGGGCCGCGTTCTGCCCGTGCGCGGCGGACTGCCGCGTACGGGGCAGTGCGCCGCGGAGCTTTCCGACAACTCTATATATATATCCCAAAATCTGCGATTTTAGATATCTCTTTTCATATTTTTCCAGACATAAACCCTAGAGCTTGTTCTGGGGATATTTTCTCTTAGATTCTTTGTAACATAGCGATTTTGGAGCTAGAGGAGAGATTTGGACACCGTTTAATCTCACCTTGCTAGATCTTTGTGAGTTTTAGCCATTCACCGGAGATTGACAACCTTTGGTGGTAACCTTGTATCTCACAATTCTGCTATTTATCTTTCAATTAAACATGTTTTCTTTCATTATTGCGTCGATTATGATTGTTTATCGTGTTATTGATATGAGTAGCTAAGCATCTAGTTGGTGATAGTATGTGAATTCGTAGCTAGGGTTCGTATTATGTATGATTGAGTTTCTGAATCTTTTACTTGTTTAATTATCTTAATTCGATTCTTTGATACGACTAAGTCATATATCTTCGTAGAAAGGTGTTAGAAACACTAGGACAATTCAAGATCATCGATTCAATTATATATAATTTGCAAGTACTGCTTGAACTAAGTATTATTATAGATCGGAAGCTTTCAAAATACACGTCTGCAAACCTGTCTTTGGTGTTTGTAAATCGAATTGCTTTAAAGACAGTACACGTTGCACTTTCATGCATAATTAGAACTTGATGCTTAGAACGAGCATACTATCACCAGCTCTCTCCATATCTTGTTACGTTAGAGTTAATATAAATTTGTTTTCTGAAATTATATATAGTTATTTAGTTAAAGCTAGTTTAGTCCCTAGAGATCGACACTCGAGGTCATCTTACCTCTGCACTACGTGTTTTGTGTAGTTGTGAGTTGCCCTTTGGCTTAAAACAAATTTATTTGATTGTTCGAGTCTGTCAATCTCGTTCATCAATTGCTTCTTGCATAATCATTTCCAGAGGAAGCAGAAAAGTTTGAATTCTGAGACTTAGTATCACCAGTTTTGTCATTCTTGGCAACATTCTCTTCTTCTTCATCAGAAAATCCTGATATGCTTTCAGCATCTTCTTTGTCGAAGTCAGCAACCTTTTCTCCAAGGTTTTCAGTCACAGTTTGGTCAAGTTGAGTGGTTGCTGAGGGCAACTTTTGAGACTCAACAATTGGAGTTTCACCAGTAGTAGGGGGTGGAAGGGAGGATTCTTCCGATCTTTTCACTCCTAAAGACTGAGCAACATACAAATGTTGTGTTCCAGGTACATTGATGACCATGCTGTTTGCCACAGCTATCTGGAAGTCTTCATCATGTTCTTCATCTTCATCAAGGTTTGAGTCAGCAACCTTGGCATCAAGTTTAGCTTTTTCAGCTAACTCGGCATCAGAAAGTTTTGCTTTGCCTTTAGCAATTTCAGCAAACTTCCTGGCTTGTTCTTCACTCATCTCAGCAACTTCTTCAGTTACTGGATATTCAGTAGGAGGAGCAGTAGTAGATTCATTTTGGTTGCTGGGAGGTGTTTGTTCAGCAACTTGTTCTTGTTCAGTTGCTTGATCAACAACTTGAGCTTCTCCACCAGCACCGGGACTTGGACCTTGGGAATCATCATCATCATCCTTTTTTTCCTTTGAGTCCTTAGAATCGTTTCCTTCATCATCATCACTAGAATCTTCTATTACATTCTCATCTTCTTTTTCTTCTTCATCATCAATAAGTATAACCAATGGAAGATGCATGTACTTGGCTTGACTTGTCACTTCTCCCTCCTCATTGATTTTGTGGGGATCAGCCACCACAGGTACAAAGGAACCTTTGAGCATCTCAGCTTGTTCAGCTGGAGAGGCACTCATAAATTGATTCTTCATATTCTCTCTGATTGTGTAAACTAGATCAGAGATCAACTGGGAGGATGGAGTGGACAAATGTCTCAAGCTTCAACAGTGAAGTTCTTTTCTTTTCAGAAGAGAGATGTAGAAATATGTCTGAGAAGTCCATTCTTCTATACCTTTGTCAGTTGCTGACAGACTTTGCAACATTGGTCAAAGTATTCTTCTTGAAGTTGGAATAAAGCTCTTCTGAGCTGACTTCTTGGACTTCAGTGATGAGATTTGTTTCTTTACTCTCCTTTTGAGCCTGAATAAGAACAATGTTAGTTTCAAGAATATTTTGGAAAGTAGTTTTAGAGTCTAAAACTGTATCATGAAATAGCTGCTGGTTTTCAGCAAGCTCATGTTGCACACTTGGTTATGCAGGAAATATTTCCAATTCAACAGGAGCTGTAGTAGCTTCCTTGTTTTGTTTATCCGAAAATAACACTTGGTTAGATACAAGTACTAAGTTTTTGAACTTAGTAAAATTACCAAAATTTGCATCTACCTGTTGAGCAGGAGTTGTAGATTCTGGTGCAAAAGTTTCAACAACCTTCTGGCTTGTATCTTGAGAAGTCAGTAAAGAAACAATAGTATTAGCTAAAGATAAAGTTTCAGATAGAGATGTTTTGCCTATTTATGAGTTAACTACCTGCTGAAGAATGACAGGTGGTGTCTCAGTCCTTTCAGCATTGTTGGCTTCTTCGGTATCTGGGACCAAATCTTCAGCAGACTTCTTTTCGTGCTCTATTTGAGAAAGATGTGTAGTGTCAGCAATCTCCCTTGTCTCTGAATGGACAGGTTGAGCAGAAGTATCTTGGCCTCTCAGTTCACTACTTGTCATGAATAGATCCACTGATTTATTGGAGTTGTCATCAATCTCCATGTCCATTTTCTGGCTTAGATCAGTAAGTACCAGTTGGATCTTGTCTACAGAAGTGACTCATGAGCTGGGCCTTTCATTCTCAACATCTGTGATGCGTCGTCGAACGATACTTCATTTTGAGTTTCAGCAAACTCAACGTTTTGAACAGTTGCTGTCTCAGCAACTGTTTCTTCAGCAACTTGTCTTTGTGGACTAGTTGCTTGTTCATCAACTATTTCTTTCTCACCTGTTGCTTTGTTAGCAACATCTTCAGCAAGTGCAACCTTTCTTAGGTCTGCAACAATATCACTTGCTGGTTCAAGTGTTGTATCATCTAGATTATCTACCACGTAGATATCATCGGTTCTTTCTAAGGCAGGATTTTCATTTCCACTGCCTTGTGATCTTTCTTCAGTAGATATATCCAAGTAAAATGGATTTGTAGAAGCTTCAGCAGGTGCTTCTACATTAACTACTTGAGTGGTTTGCTTTGCAGCAACCACTGCTGCATCGTCATCCGGAATTTCGTGAATGACAGGAACTGACTTCTTAGCCGTTGTTGTCTTCCTTGGGAAGGTCTTTGTCCAGGCTTTCTTGGGGACGGGAGCAGCTTATGAAGCTGCAGTTTGAGTATCATCATCAGCTTTCCTTTTCTTGGATCTTTTGTTGGGTACCTTTGTATCAACAACCACAACAGTGTCAGCAACATTTGAGTTTGTTGCTTTCTTGGACTATTTGTCAGCATCCTTGGGTCCATTCAGTTTGTAGAATACTCTTCCCATATTGCATACTGGCTTTTTGATTGGCAATGGGTTTCTTAGCTTGATCTGGAAATGTTCCTAGATGTAACAAATCTTCAGTCCATACATCACTGCGAAGATTGGCAAGACAGTATTGTCTTCCACCTTGACTTTGAACTATACAATACAATCAACTAACTTGTTGAAGATGTATTTAGCCCAGCTGATGTCGTTTTTGTTCTCATAAATGTGCATCGGTAATGGCCATCTTTTCAGGCCAACTTGGTCTATTCCTCCGACTTGGGAGTCTACGACTTTTATGAGTAGCAAGGCTACTAGTCCAAGAGAGTGACAAAGATGTTTTCTCTTTGTGAACTTGTTCTATGTAATAGGAGCAATTTCTCATTTCTTCATTCTTTCATTTCTGACATCACTGTAGAAGGTTTCAATCTCCTCAACAGTGGCAGTGATGTCACCTTCAGTTCCACTGGTTGGAATCTGAAAGATATTTTCCAAATCAATCCATTTCAGGATGATTTTCTTTCCCTGTACTGTTGTAGAAATCACTTTTTCAGTGATTCCTTGTTCATCAGTATGGGTTTGGATTTCTGCATTGTTGTAGAATTCCATTGTGTCCACCATACTCACTTTCTTTGTGCGAGCAGTGATAAATTAAAGTAGGCCTTGTTGATTGATGTAATTCAACGCCTCAACGTTTTCTTCGTCAAGTTCTTGTTCATAGAAGTTTGGATATACTTCTCTTTTGCAAATCCTCCCCATTGCATCATCTGCTCACACTTTTCAGTGTTGATATATGCGGGAGGCATGGGTCTTTCTGTAATGCGGTTGTTAGCTAACACGATTTTCACCGTGTTCTTTGCCGGAGATGCGACCGGAGTAGGAGCAGTGCTTTTTCCAGCACTGTCTGCCTTTGAGGACTTGGTGTTCTTAGATTGTTGTCTCTTGGGAGCCATCTCTTTATATAGTAAGAGAAATAAGGGTTAAGATTTACGAAAAAGAGATGCTTTTCTTTTTTACCGGAGGTACAGTGTTTCAGAGCACAGGCTGGAGAATAATTTGCAGAGAAAGGAAATGTGGAGTTAAAGAATTTTGTCTTTCTCTAACTCTTCATTTATATAGTATCTCTGTTGTGTGAGAAATTCAATGGTTTTGAGTTTCCATCAAGGGTAAAACAGAGATACAATGAGTTAGTGGAGCCTTTGCATTAAATGCGTTGTGGTCCACTAACCCGAAATCGTCAGAGCTTGTTTTCACTTTATAACATTAACCGTTGGATCATCAACTGCTTTTAAATCAATGGCCACGATTGCATTTCATGTCATGATTAATAGCGAGTTTATCTGTGCCATGATTAACGTCGCATTATATATTACCTTGCATTAAGGGATTTTATCTCTTTTACTTAGAAGCTAATAGCCTGCTGAAGTATTAGAGAATTTTTTCAGCGATTCTAATCGTTCTAACTTTAGAAATTACTTTATAAGTAACAAGCCTTGTAATTGCTGAAAGTTCCCCCTTAATCAAAGATCTCAATTTTCTTTGAGTCGAAGAGGTTTCTGAGTTCCCGTCTCAGCAAATCCCTTTTATAGTGAGATATTTTAGATAAGTTCTTCTTTAGTGAAAACAATCTTGCTCTTTGCTGAGTTCCCTTCTCAGATTTTTCCTTTGATACTTGAATACCTGTTTCAGTATCCTTGATTGTCTGAATACTCGTTTCAGCAAGTGACCAAGTTTTCTAACAAATACCCAGTTTGAAGGATTTACTTGCTGAATGCCTGTTTCAGCAAACACTTTGTGTACAACCATCTCTTAGTAGAACCAAACAATAAAAGGGGACTTTCAAGGGATGATTAAATCTTTAAGCAACTGTTGGCTTGCTGAATGCTCGTTTCAGCAACCAATCAAATGTACCATTTTTATTGAGTTAGTTCAATCAATCCAAGGTTATACCTTAGCATTGCGAATCTATTATCTGGAAGGGGCTTGGTAAAGATATCAGCAAGTTGATCATCAGTACCTATCTTTACAACCTCAATGTCTCTCTTTTCCACATGATCTCAAATGAAATGGTGTCTAATATCAATGTGCTTTGTCCTTGAGTGAAACTTAGGATTTTGCGTGATAGCAATAGCGCTTGTATTATCACAAAAGATTGGTGTTTTCTTTGCAGAAATACCGTAATCTCTTAGTTGTTACTGAATCCATAGGATTTGAACAGTACAACAACCAGCCGCAATGTATTCAGATTAAGTGGATGAATTGGCCACACAGGTTTGCTTCTTGCTGAACCATGAAATTAATCTTGTACCTAGAAACTGACAAGTTCCAGAGGTACTTTTTCGATCAAGGGTTGATCCACCATGGTCAGCATCTGAATAACCAACCAATTCTAACCCAGAATCTTTTGGATACCATAATCCAACATTGATTGTGCCTTTGACATATTTTAGTATTTTGAGTGCTTTCTTGTAGTGTGATTCTCTAGGATCATATTGAAATCTTGCACACACACAAACATCATATTGAATGTCAGGCCTACTTCCTGTTAAATACAACAAGGAAGCAATGAGCAATGTTTTGAGATAACTCGTCAGTGGACACAGGGGGTTGCATAGTTTCAGCAACATCTGGAGCAACTACATCTTTAGCCGGAAATTCCTTATCATGAACTACATTTATCTTGACATGACTTGGTGTTGGAGTGTCATTGTCAGAATCATCATTAAGTTCAATAAGTTTGACTTTTCCAGCATTGGATTCAATTCTTTGCTCGTGTATGAATAGTTTCATCATACATTCTGATATTTCTTCTTCAGCAGGAACTCCTTGTGTCTTTTCATAGAATACAACATGCACTGATTCTTTAATCTTTTGTGCCTTTTTATTGTAAACAAGGCAAGTGTGCTTTGGTTTCTGAGAATCAATAGTGATAGGATTTGTAAGTCAAGTTTCTTAACAGTAAGGGGCAGTCTGCTTTGAAGTGTCCAGGCTTTTTGCAATAAAAGCAAATATCATTGCCAACTGCTGGTTCTTCGGAGGAGTTTGCTTGTTTAGCGAGCTAGCTTCATTTTTGTACTTATGGTAGTTGTTACCAAGATGTTTTTTCAGCTTCTCTTTTGCTTTTCGTCTTTCAAGTTCCTTACTGATGAATTTCTTCATGTTTCTAACTACAAGAGCATTTTCATCAGCAGGCTCTTTATCATTCTTTTTTTCAGAAGATGACGGCTTGGCAGCAAGAGCAATGTTTTGCAATTTTCCAGCAAACACACTTTCTCTTTGCTTTGTCTCATAGTTGACAGTAGCAAGATGAGAGAACAACTCGGTTGGAGTGATGTTTGGAATTCCTTGATTGTAGTAGATATTCTGAGTGTGAGTCCATTCTTGGTTCAGACTTCTGATAATGGTTTTCACCTTCTTAGAATCTGAATAGAAGTTTCCAACACCTAAGGCAGCCATTTCAATCAAAAGAGTTGTGAATCTGAAATCCAAGTCTTCCAGTGACTCATTGGCACCTTGTTTGAAGTTTTGAAACTTCAACGTTAGTACTTCGAGTTTTTCTTTCTTGGTTTTATCAGATCCGACACAAAGATCTTGAACCATTTTCCAAGCTTCCTTAACAGTTTTAGCACCCCACAGTTTGCACTGTATAGTATCTGGAGTAGATCGAATAATGATGTTTCTTTCTTGGCCATCAAGACGGAATCTTTTGGCTTCATCTGAAGTCCATTGCTCTTTTGGTTTTGGTACAACAGTGTCGACCGGTTCTCCCAAGATAGTTTCCTTTCCACCAGTATCTGTGGTCATGTGAGGAAAGCTTCTTTCAACTTTAGTGATCTTGATTGGGCCATCGTTTATGACAGTCACCATCTCATCACTAATGGCCTCAAGATGTAGCATCATGTTGTTTCGCCATTTCTCATAGTTTTCCATCTTCAGCAAACGAGCGTCTCCTAAAGACATCCTGTCAGCAAATAACTACCAAACTGATCAAGCGAAAGTGATTTACGGAAATCACTTAAGGGGATCTAGGTTCAGTGCTGAAGGTTAAAGAATCTCTAGCTCTGATACCACTTGTTGGTCCCTTTAAACAACAAGAAAAGACTAGGGGGGGTGTGAATAGTCTTTTCAAACTTTTCGTTGTTTAAAAACTTTCTCAGCAAGTACTTATTACTTTTCAGTAATGAGTTTGCTGATACTTAACTTTCTCAGCAAGTGCTTATTACTTTTCAGTAATGAGTTTGCTGATACTTAAGAACAGAGTGCGGAAGTCTTTTACAATAAGTGCTTTTGTCAGAAAACTAGTTTCAGCAAGTAAACAGAATAACAGTGTAAAATAAGGTAGCTTGCTGAAAACTAAGTGCAGGAAAGTAAATCACACAAACACTTTTATAGTGGTATCTAAGAGTGGCCTAATCTCTCAACTAATCCACTTTGTCCTTTCTAGAACTGAATCCACTATGATAAGATATGAGGTTCCTTACAAATCCTATCACTATTGATTCTCAGAAACCAAAGCACACTTGCCTTGTTTCGAACCTAAACTAGAGGACTAAACCTTGTTTTCCACCAAGTAGTTGCTGATGAACCTATTTCAATAGAGACAAAGTCAGATACCAGTAGTACTGAACGAGTACATGCTGAAGAGTCACATGCTGAAACGCACACATATCCAGATCCAAAGAGTAGAAAACCTATTAACAAATGGATTATAGATCATTCCTCTAAGGATATGGTCGGTGATATTGACAAACGCCAAGTGACTAGATCCAAAGTATCTACCAATCAAGAACTTGTTGAAGAAGCAATTGTTGTTGATGTAGAAGCTTTGTTCTCTTGCTTAAAGCATAGAAGAAGCTTTAAAGCATTCTGAATGGATCAAGGCAATGCAAGAAGAATTGGATCAATTTGAAAGGAACAAAGTCTGGAAACTTGTACCCCTTGCTGAAGGAAAGAAAGCAATTGGTACAAAGTGGGTGTTCAGAAACAAGCTGAGTGAGTCTGGTGATGTAACAAGGAACAAAGCAGGTTTAGTTGCTCAAGGTTATTGCCAGACTGAAGGATTGGATTATGATGAGTCTTATGCACCAGTTGCAAGATTGGATGCTATTAGACTTTTCTTAGCCTTTGCTGCTTATAATGACTTCATAGTTTATCAAATGGATGTTAAAAGTGCATTCCTAAATGGTGAACTTGCTGAAGAAGTCTATCTATAAAAACCCCTGGCTTTGAACTTCCCTCAGAAACCAAGATGGTATATAAGCTTCAAAAAGTTGTATATGGTCTAAAGGAAGCACCTAGAGCTTGGTATGACACCTTAGCTAAGTTCTTGCTAGATAATGGTTTCAAGAAGGGTGAAGTTGATAAAACCTTATTTACAATGAATCATGATGGTAAAATGCTCTTACTCCAGATTTATGTGGATGGCATAATTTTTGGTTCTAAGGACAAGCAACTTTGTGATGATTTTGCCAAACTCATGACAAACAAGTTTGAAATGAGTATGATGGGCAAATTGAATTATTTCCTAGGTTTGCAAGTCAAGCAACGCAAGGATGGAATATTCATAAATCAAGCAAAGTATGCAAAGGAAATGCTCATAAAGTTCAGGATCAAAGAGGAAGAGAAACCTGAAAAGATCCCTATGAGTGTTGGTACCAAATTGGCTATACTAAACAAATTAAAACAAAAGTGTGGATGAACAGAAGTATAGGAAGCTCATTGGTTCCTTGCTGTATTTAACAACAAATAGGCCTGACACTTAGTATGTTATTTGTGTGTGTGCAAGATTTCAATCTGATCCTAGAGAATCACACTACAAGAAAGCACTCAAAATACTGAAATATGTCAAAGGCACAGTCAATGTTGGATTATGGTATCCAAAAGATTCTGGATTAGAATTGGTTGGTTATTTAGATGCTGACCATGGTGGATCAACTCTTGATCGAAAAAGTACCTCTGGAACTTGTTAGTTTCTAGGTACAAGATTAATTTCATGGTTCAGTAAGAAGCAAACTTGTGTGGCCAATTCATCCACTGAATCTGAATACATTGCGGCTGGTTGTTGTACTGCTCAAATCCTATGGATTCAACAACAACTAAGAGATTATGGTATTTCTGCAAAGAAAACACCAATCTTTTGTGATAATACAAGTGGTATTGCTATCACGCAAAATCTTAAGTTTCACTCAAGGATAAAGCACATTGATATTAAACATCATTTCATTAGAGATCATTTGGAAAAAGGAGACATTGAGGTTGTAAAGATAGGTACTGATGATCAACTTGCTGACATCTTTACCAAACCCCTTCCAGATAATAGGTTCGCAATGCTAAGGTATAACCTTGGATTGATTGAACTACCTCAATAAAAAGGGTACATTTGATTGGATTGCTGAAATGGTCATTCACCAAGCCAACAGTTGCTTAAAAGATTTAATTATCCCTTGAAAGTTCTTTTTCTTACTTGGTTCTACTAAGAGATGGTTGTACACAAAGTGTTTGCTGAAACAGGCATTCAGCAAGTAAATCCTTCAAACCGGGTATTTGTTAGGAAACTTGGTCACTTGCTGAAACAGGTATTCAGTAAGAAATATCTTAGGATTACTGAAACATGTATTCAAGTATCGAAGGATAAATCTGAGACGGGAACTCAGCAAAGAGCAAGATTGTTTTCACTAAAGAAGAACTTACCTAAAATATCCCACTATAAACGGGATTTGTTGAGACGGGAACTCAGAAACATCTTCGACCTAAAGAAAATGAGATATTTGATTAAGGGGGAACTTTCAGCAATTACAGGGCTTGTTACTAATAAAGTAATTGCTAAAGTTAGATCGATTAAAATTGCTGAAAAGATTCTCTAATACTTCAGCAAGCTATTAGCTTCTAAGTAAAAGGGGTAAAATCCCTTGATTCAAGGTAAAATCTAATTTGACGTTAATCTTGGCACAGATAAACTCGCTATTAATCATGACATGAAATGCAATCGTGGCCATTGATTTTAAAGTAGTTGATGATCCAACGGTTAATGTTATAAAGTGAAAACAAGCTCTGACGGTTTCGGGTTAGTGGACCACTACGCATTTAATGCAAAGGCTCCACTAACTCATTGTATCTCTGTTTTACCCTTGCTGAAGACTCAAAACCATTGAGTTTCTCACACAACATAGATACTATATAAATGAAGAGTTAGAGAAAGACAAAATTCTTTAACTCCACATTTCCTTTCTCTGCAAAATTTCTCTAGCCTGTGCTCTGAAAGACTATACCTCCGGTCAAAAAGAAAAGCATCTCTTTTTCGTACTCTTATCCCCTATCCTACCCTGCTATATAAAGAGATGGCTCCCAAGTGACAACAAACCAAGAACACCAAGTCCTCAAAGGCAGACAGTGCTGGAAAAAGTACTGCTCCCACTACGGCCGCATCTCCGGCAAAGAACACAGTGAAAATTGTGTTAGCAAACAACCGGATTACTGAAAGACCCATGCCTCCCGCATATCTCAACACCAAAAAGTGTGAGCAGATGATGCAATGGGGTGGATTTGCAAAAGAGAAGTATATTCGATACTCTATGAACAAGAAATTGACGAATAAAATGTTGAGGCGTTGAATTACATCAATCAACAAGGCCTACTTCCCTTTATCACTGCTCATCCTAAAAAGAGACTGAGTATGGTCGACACAATGGAATTCTACAACAATGAAGAAATCCAAACCCTTACTGATGAACAAGGAATCACTGAAAACGTGATTTCTACAACAGTACAGGGAAATAAAATCATCCTGAAATGGATTGATTTGGCGAATATATTTCAGATTCCAACCACTGGAACTGAAGATGACATCACTGCCACTGTTGAGGAGATTGAAGCCTTCTACAATGATGTCAAAAATGAAAGAATAACGAAAGGATAAATTGCTCCTATTACTTGGAACAAGTTCACAAAGAGAAAACATCTTTGTCACTCTCTTGGACTAGTAGCCTTGCTAGTCATAAAAGTCCTAGACTCCCAAGTCGGAGGAATAGACCAAGTTAGCCTGAAAAGATGGCCATTGTTGATGCACATTTATGAGAACAAAAACGACATCAACTGGGCTAAATACCTCTTCAACAGATTTGTTGATTGTATTGCAAAGTTCAAAGTCAAGGTGGAAGACAATACTGTCTTGCCAATTTTCCCGGTGATGTATGGACTGAAGATTTGTTACATCTTGGAACATTTCCAAATCAAGCTAAGAAACCCATTGCAAATCAAAAAGTCAGTATGCAATGTGGGAAAGCTTTCTATAAACTAAATGGACCCAAGGATGCTGACAAACAGTCCAAGAAAGCAACAGAATCAAATGTTGTTGATACTACTGCGGTTGCTGACACTAAGGCACCCAGCAAGAGATCAAAGAAGAGAAAAGCTGATGATGATACTCAAACTGCAGCTTCATCAGTTGATCCTGTTCCCAAGAAGGCCAGAACAAAAACCTTCCCAAGGAAGAAAACGACAGCGAGGAAGTCAGTTCCGGTCGTTCATGAGATACAGGACGATGACACAACAGTGGTTGCTGAAAAGCAAGCCACTCTAGTAGTTGTTGTAGAGGCACTTGCTGAAGCTTCTACAAATCCAATTAATTTGGATACATCTACTGAAGAAAGACCACAAGGCAGTGGAAATGAAATTCCTGCCTTAGAAAGAATTGACGATTTCTACATTGTAGATAATCTTGAGGATACAACACTTGAGCCAGCAAGTGATATTGCTGCAGACCTCAGAAAGGCTGCACTTGCTGAAGATGTTGCTAACAAAGCAACAAAAGAAAAAGAGACAGTTGTTGAGACTGTAACTGTTCAAAATCAAGAGTTTACTGAAACTCACCAAAAAGCATCATTCGACGACACATCTCATGATGTTGAGAATGCAAGACCTAGTTCACTGGTCCAAGCAACTACTTCAATAGAAAAGATCCAACTGGTACTGACTGATCTATGCAAGCAAATGGATATGGAGATTGATGATAACTCCAACAAGTCAGTAGATCTTTTCATGACAAGTAGTGAACTAAGAGGTCTAGATGCTTCTGCTCAACCTGTCATCTCAGTGACAAGGGAGATTGCTGATACTACACAGCTTTCTCATTTAGAGCAAGAAAAGAAGTCTACTGAAGATTTGGTCCCAGATAATGAAGAAGCAAACAATGCTGAAAGGACTGAGTCACCACCTGTCATTCTTCAGCAGGTAGTTAACTCAGAACTAGGCAAAACTTCTTTATCTGATACTTTATCATTAGCTAATACTTTTATTTCTTTACAGACTTCTCAAGATACAAGGCAGAAGAGTACTGAAACTTCTGCACCAGAATCTACAACTCCTGCTCAGCAGGTAGATGCAAATTTTGGTAATTTTACTAAGTTAAAAAACTTAGTACTTGTATCTAATAAAGTTTTATTTTAGGATGAACAAAACAAGGATACTGCTACAACTCCTGTTGAATTGGAAGTAGTACGTGCACAAGCAAGTGTGCAACATGAGCTTGCTGAGAACCAGCAGGTATTTCATGATACAATTTTAGACTCGAAAACTACTTTCCAAAACATTCCTGAAACTAACATTGTTATTATTCAGGCTCAAAAGGAGATAAAAGAAGCAGTTCTCATCACAGATTTCCTTGAAGTTAGTTCAGATGAACTTTACTCAAACTTCAAAAGAAACACTTTGACCAGAGTTGTTATGTTTGTCAGCAACTGGCAAAGATACAGAAGAATGGACTTCTCAGATCTTCACATCCATCTCTCCACTGAAAAGAAGAGACACTCTCTCATCAAGCTTGAGACTCATACACTTTATCCTTCCTGAAGAGCTATCTTATTCTCAGCAAATGAATGCTAATCTAGTTGTCACAATCAGAGAGAATTTGAAAGCTAAGTTTAAGAGTGCCTGTCCAGCTGAACAAGCTTTGATGCTCAAATGCTCCTTTGTGCCAGTGGTGGCTGATCCCCACAAAAATCAATGAGGAAGAAGAGGTGACAAGTCAGGCTATGTACAAACATCTCGAGTTAGTTATTCTAACTGATGATGATGAAGAAGAGGAGGATGAGAATGTCCCAGAAGATTCTAGTGATGATGAATCAAAAGATTCAAAGGACAGCAAGGACGAAGATGATGATAATCAAGGTCCTGGTCCAGATGCTGGTGGAGAGAAATTGTCAGTTGCTGATCAAGAAGATCAAACACTTGTTGAAACCCAAGAAGCTGAACAACCTCCCAGCAAGCAACAGGAATCTCCTTCAACTACTGCTGACCAATCCACTCCAGCAACTAAACAAGTTGCTGAGACTGAAGAAGAATATGCCTGAGAGCGAGCTGAAATGCCTAAAGGAAAAGCAAAGCTTTCTGATGCCGAGATAATTTTACTCGAAGCTCAGGTCACTGATCCAAACCAAGAGGAAGATGAAATCTTCGATGAAGATTATGAAAGCCCAATGAAGAATAGTCTACAGAGTCATGTAGCTAGCAGTCAACACTTAGATATTGCTCAATCTTCATGAGTGAATAACTTAGAAGAATCCTCCCTTCCACCTACTACTGGTGAAACTCCAGTTGTTGAGTCTCAAGAGTTGCTCTCAGCAACCACTCAACTCAAAGAATCTGAGGCAAAAGACCTAGGCGTGAAGGTTGTTGGCCTTGATGAACCTGATGAGGAAGAAGACTTATCAGATTTCTCAGCACATGAGGAAGAAAAAGAAAAAGAAAAAGTGGTAGAAATTCCTCCAGCATCCATCAATTCTGATGAAGGAGATGAGGAAAGAAGTCGGTTGCTGAGAAATGATGAACAATTTGCCACATATCTCAAAGCTCATTCACTTACTCCCTTTATAGTTCCTTTCCCAAACGTTGAGGAATTCACTCCAAGAATCAAGGCACTAATGATTTTTCACAAAGCATGCCAAGAAGAGGATGATGCACTGCTTGCTGAGAGTCCACTCAACATCGAAAAATACTGACTACTGTTCTAAAACGCACTACTACTCTTACAAAACCTAAGGTTTCCTCTTCGGCCAATTACAGGCTTGAAGATAGAGTACCAGAGTCAATTCACAGACTTTTCGTCGGCAATGAATTCTCCGATTTCAATTCAATATATCTTAGGTCAATCTATCTACTATAGCTCAGAAAGACATAAGTCTACATCACAAGAGCTATGAAGATGATGTCACCAAAGCACTCAAGCTTGCCAAAAGTGCATTAACAAAGGCTCAGGAAATTATGGAAGAAAAGGTTAACAATGAGCGACGACATGAAGAGAATTTGGCTTTTATCAAAGAAGAACTGTCTAAGCTTACAACTGATCAGCAAGACATGATTCTTAAGTACAACAACCTTCATACTCTTGCTGAAAATTGCAACGAGTTTTCTCTGCTCACATCAAACCGATGATGCAATCCATGTCTAAGGAGGAAGATACACAGAAAAAGTCATCAAAAGAAAAATCATCTACTACTCCCTCTTCAGCTCTACTGAAACTTCCTGGACCGCCCCCCAAAGAAGCTCTTGCTGACACTGAGCAAAGTTCTAAGAGAAAAGCTGAAATAGATTCTGAAAGGAGTTCAGCAAATCCAAAAAGGAGAAGAACTGTTGTTGTTACTTCATAAGACTGTCAACCAGAGAGTCATCAAGGAAATAATGATGATGAAGATGATGATGACAGAACTATTGCTCAGGTTATCAAAGCAAATCCATCACTGCCTTAACTCAATCTGGTAACACAAAATTGCTATCCTCTGGTTCTTCAGCAAAGAACATAGATAGCAATTCAAAGCAAAGAAGAAGGCAAAGAAGAGCCACTGAACAAGAGGCTAACAGAAGAAAAGCTCGAGAAGCTGTTGGCTTGGGTGTACAATACACCAAAACAAGCAACAAAGACACTGCTCAAAGTATAACAAGAAAAAGACAAGGCTTTTTCATTCTAAAGATTGAAGATCTCCTTGCAAATGATCACTTCCCAAGACCAGTCCTTGAACAAATGGATAAATGGAATGTGATTAAGGTTTCATCCAAAGAAAGAGATCCTTGTCCACTGGATACCTTTGATGACAGAAAACTTTGGCTTGATGTTGAGGTTAAAACAACAAGGATGGCTTTGTCAAAGAACTTAAGAGACACGCCACCTTATTTCAAGCCAATTGAAGTCACCCATTACTATGATGATTGGCTTAAAAAGGCAAAACCAAAGATGATGGTGACTCCATATGAGCTCTTCTATCTGACAAAAGAAGATGCTGATGAAGACTTTAGATATCTTGAGAAAATCTATAAGAAGTACAATCTAAGTGATCTCCGAATCGAACATGCGAGGTGCTGGGGACTTCACATTTGGTCTGAAGTTTTGAAAAGACAAGATTCCTCAGCAGACCACAAGCTAATTTGCAGACTTGCAAGGGATATGCAACTTCAAGTCATAAAGCGTCTTGAAGATTATGAAGCTGACTGTGAAGAATTCCCTAAGTTTGCTGATGAAAGCTTGAAGGATGTTTACCAAGATTGCTTTTAGATTTCTCTCAGATTGTCTAGTCTTTACTTTTGATTGTTGTTTGCTAAGTTATCTTATGCTTTCATGTAAACCTACTTTGAAAGATAACTTTCAGCAATCAATTGCTTTTGGTCAACTTTATTCGTTTTTCTGATTATGTAAGTTATATATGCTTACTGATTGATTACTTCAAGTATAATTTGCATTACTCAACTGATATATTCAACATCAGAAACTTATAAAAAGTTGTAAGTAATTTAGCCATGGATTGCTAACATCAAAAAGGGGAAATTTGTTAGGAAACTTGTAATTTTGATGAGCAATTAACCATGCTAAATTAAGTAAAGTCCAGTAACTAGTACTCTTAAGGTCCATAGGAATTTAGAATTTTAAGGACATTGTACAACGTTTGCTGAAAGACTTAGTGTAGGTACTAGTTAGGTTCTTAAACTTGCTGATGATGTACTTTGTTTTTACAAACAAACTATTGAAGACCTAGAACCGCTCAAAAGTGGAAAATTCGAAGATAGAAGACTTAGAAGAATTCTGAGAAAGGTATCTACACAGGGACATGTTGCCTCAGAAAGTGAAAATTTCAGCAACAGCTTGCTTAAGTGAAAATCTATATGACAGAGTAGGTTGTGCTTGTTGAAAATAAGATCGACCACTTGCTGACAACATATGTTACCTCCTTGATGAAGAGTACTTGCATTTTGGCTCCAACGTTCATATTTGAATTGGATTCAAAAGAACATTAAATGCAAAGTTAAGCACGCGAAGAACATGAAGACAAGAAGACAAATGAAGAGCGCCGCTGAAAGTACAAAAGCAAGATACTGACATCTTAAGGTACAAAGCCTTAGAATTTGAAATAAAACAGATCCCTTGAGACACTATAAATAGAAGACCTTAGGCTGATTAGAAGGGTGTGTCAACAACGTGATCAAACTGTCACTTGTGCTTTAAACACTCAAATCCTTCTCTACTCTTTACTACCTATTGATCCGTTCCAAGACTTAAGCTTGAAACAAAAGCTACTTGTGAAGAAGTAGAACATTGAAAGCTAAGAAATTAGTTAAGTGTTCTTTCTTTTAAACAAGAACAAGTCTTGACACCAGAAATAACAAACTTGCTTACTGCAAAGTATTACAAGTTGTGTTTCTTTAGATTACTTGTTATAGCTGCAAAGTTATAGTCAAGTCATCTCATCCCAAACCTCTCTAACTGATAAACACCCTTATTCAGGCGTGAAATTCAGGGGGAATTAATCAAGCATAGTTTTCCTGATTAAGTATCCCAAGTTTGGTGGAGTACAAGGTTTAGTTCTCTAGTTTAGGTTGGAAACAAGGATGGTGTGCTTTGGTTTCTGAGAATCATTAGTGATAGGATTTGTAAGGAACCTCATATCTTATCGTAGTGGATTCAGTCCTAGAAAGAACAAAGTGGATTAGCTGAGAGATTACGCCACTCTCAGATACCACTATAAAAGTGTTTGTGTCGTTTACTTTCCTGCACTTAGTTTTCAGCAAACTACTTTGTTTTACACTGTTATTCTGTTTACTTGCTGAAACTAGTTGTCTGACAAAAGCACTTATTGTAAAAGACTTCCGCACTCTGTTCTTAAGTATCAGCAAACTCATTATTGAAAAGTAATATGCACTTGCTGAGAAAGTTAAGTATCAACAAACTCATTACTGAAAAGTAATAAGTACTTGCTGAGAAAGTTTTTAAACGACGAAAAATTTGAAAATACTATTCACCCCCCCCCCCTCTAGTCTTTTCTTGTTGTTTAAAGGGACCAACAATAACTTTGCAGCTATAACAAGTAATCTAAACAAACACAACTTGTAATACTTTGCAGTAAGCAAGTTTGTTGTTTCTGGTGTCAAGACTTATTCTTGTTTAGAAGAAAGAACACTTAACTAATTTCTTAGCTTTCAATGGTCTACTTCTTCACAAGTAGCTTTTGTTTCAAGCGTAAGTCTTGGAACGGATCAATAGGCAGTAAATAGTAGAGAAGGATTTGAGTGTTTAAAGCACAAGTGAGAGTTTGATCACGTTGTTGACACACCATTCTACTCAGCCTAAGGTCATCTATTTATAGTGTCTCAAGGGAGCCGTTTGAATTTCAAATTCTAAGGCTTGTACCTTAATATGTCACTATCTTGCTTTTGTACTTTCAGCAGTGCTCTTCATTTGTCTTCTTGTCTTCATGTTCTTCACGTGCTAACTTTGAATTTAATGTTCTTTTGAATCAAATTCAAATATGAACGTTGGAGCCAAAATGCAAGTACTTCTTCAGCAAGGAGGTCACATATGTTGTCAGCAAGTGGTCAATCTCAGTTTTAGCAAACATGTTAGGAAACTTGTAAATTTTGATGAGCAATTAACCATGCTAAATTAAGGAAAGTCCAGTAACTAGTACTCTTAAGGTCCATAGGAATTTAGAATTTTAAGGACATTGTAAAATAGGAACGTTTGCTGAAGACTTAGTGTAGGTACTAGTTAGGTACTTTAGTTTTGCTGATGATGTACTTTGTTTCTACAAACGAACTATTGAAGCACTAGAACCGTTCAGAAACTTGAAGAATTCGAAGACTGAAGACTAAAGAAGATTTCTGAAGATGGTATCTACAAAGGCAAATGTTGCTCAGAAAGTGGAAATTTCAGCAACAGCTTGCATAAGTGAAAATCTATATGAAAGAGTAGGTTGTGCTTGCTGAAACTGAGACTAACCGCTTGCTGAAATACATATGTGACCTTCTTGCTGAAAGTACTTGCATTTGCGCTCCAACGTTCATATTTGAATTTCATTCAAATGAACATTAAATGCAAAAGTAAGCATGCGAAGAACATGAAGACTAGAAGACAAATGAAGGACGCTGCTGAAAGTACAAAAGCAAGATAGTGACATCTTAAGGAACAAAGCCTTAGAATTTGAAATTCAAACGGCTCCCTTGATTCACTATAAATAGAGGTCATCCGGCAAAGACTAGAAGTGTGTCAACAACGTGATCAAACTCTCACTTGTGCTTAAACACTCATCTTTCACACTCTTTACTGCCCATTGATCCGTTCCAAGACTTAAAGCTTGAAACAAAAGCTACTTGTGAAGAAGTAGAACATTCACGGCTAAGAAATTAGTTAAGTGTTCTTTCTTTCGAACAAGAACAAGTCTGGACACCAGAAACAACTTAACTTGTTTACTGCAAAGTATTCAAAGTTTTGTTTCTTAGATTACTTGTTATAGCTGAATAAGTTATACTCAAGTCATCTCATCCCAAACCTCTCTAACTGATAAACACCCTTTTTCAGGCGTGAAATTCAGGGGGAAATTAATCAAGCATCGTGTTGCTGATTATAAGTCCCAAGTTTGGTGGAGAACAAGGTTTCATTCTCTAGTTAGGTTGGAAACGAAGCAAGTGTGCTTTGGTTTCTGAAGAATCGCTCTAGATAGGTGTTGTAAGGAACCTCAAACTTATCTTAGTGGATTCAGTCCTAGAAAGGACAAAGTGGATTAGTTGAGAGATTACGCCACTCTAAGATACCACTATAAAAAGTGTTTGTGTGATTTACTTTAATGCATTTAGTTTTCAGCAAGCTTATCTGTACACTATCACTCTGCTCACTTGCTGAAACTAGCACTTATTGTATAAAGACTTCCGCACTCTGTTTTTAAGTATCAGTAAAACTCGTTACTGAAAAGTAACTAGTACTTGCTGAGAAAGTTATGTATCAACAAACTCATTACTGAAAAGTAATAAGCCCTTGATGAGAAAGTTTTTAAACGACGAAAGTTTGAAAAGACTATTCACCCCCCCCCCCTCTAGTCTTTTCTTGTTGTTTAAAGGGACCAACAAGTGGTATCAGAGCTGGAGGTTCTTTAACCTTCAGCACTGAACCTAGATCCCCTTAGGTGCTTTCCGTAAATCACTCTCACTTCATCAGTTTGGTAGTCTTTTGCTGACAGGATGTCTTTAGGAGACGCTCCCTTGCTGAAGCTGGAAAACTATGAAAAATGGCGAAACAACATGATGCTACATCTTGAGGCCATTAGTGATGAAATGGTCACTGTCATAAATGATGGACCTATCAAGATCACTAAACTTGAGAGAAGCTTTCCTCACAAAACCACGGATCCCGCTGGTAAGGAAACTATCTTAGGAGAACCGGTTGACACCGCCGTTCCAAAACCAAGAGAGGAATGGACTTCCGACGAAGCCAAAAGATTCCGTCTTGATGGTCAAGCAAGAAACATCATCATTCGATCAACTCCGGATACTATACAGTGCAAACTGTGGGGTGCCATAACTGCTAAGGAAGCTTGGAAAATGGTTCAAGATCTTTGCGCTGGATCTAATAAAACCAAGGAAAACAAACTCGAAGTGCTGAAGTTAAAGTTCCAGAACTTTAAACAAGGTACAAATGAGTCACTGGAAGACTTGGACTTCAGATTCACAACTCTAGTAAGTGAGATGGCTGCCTTAGGAGTTGGAAATCTTTACTCAGATTCTGAGAAGGTGAAAACCATTATCAGAAGTCTGAACCAAGAATGGATCCATACTCAGAATTTCTACTATAATCAAGGAATTCCAAACATCACACCTACAGAGTTGTTCTCTCATCTTACTACTGTCAACTACGAAACAAAGCAAAGAGAAAATCTGTTTGCTGAAAAATCTCAAAACATTGCTCTTGCTGCAAAGCCGTCATCTTCTGAAAAGAAGAATGATAAAGAGCCTGCTGATGAAAATGCTTTAGTTGTTAAAAACATGAAGAAATTCATCAGTAAGGAACTTGAAAGGCGAAAAGCAAAAGAGAAGCTGAAAAAGCATCTTGGTAACAACTACCATAAATACAAGAATGAGGCTAGCTCGCTAAACAAGCAGGCTTAGCAAGAAAATTCCTCTGAAGAACCAGCAGTTGGAAATGATCTCTGCTTTTACTGCAAAAAGCCTGGACACTTCAAAGCAAATTGTCCTTTGCTGAAAGGTAAATCTGCTGAAAAGAAGAAGTTCAAAAGGGCTTTTATTGCTGAAGAAAAGAAGAAGCTTCAAGCAAAAATCGTTGCATTGTGCATTGATACCAACTCCGAAGAGAGTGAGGTAGAAAGCTCAGAAACTGAAGAAGAAGAAGCCACTCTTGACGTAGAGATCGGCAAGGAAGTTTGTGGAATAGCTATGGAAGCTTATCCAGATGTGTCAAACTACGAATTCTGCCTCATGGCCGGTCAGGTAAACAGTCCTACCTCTGACTCTGACTCAGAAAGTGAAGATGATATTGACCTTGATAGAATTCAAGGAGAAATCGAAAGGTTTGAGAAAACTCTGAGCAAACAGCAAGAGAAACTACAGAATGCTGAAACTCTGACCAAGCAAACTACTGAAAAGTATGTCTTGCTGAAAGAAGAGTCAGAAAAGAAAGATGCTGAAATATTGCATCTCAAGAAGTTGATTGCTGAAGCTACAGAGAAGAATTCTCAAATGGCAATAGAATTGGAAGAGTATCAGTCCTCAATTCTAAAGTTACTTGCTGAAATACAAGAAATGAAAAAGATGAAAATCAATTTCAAATCTTACGCTGATGCAAGTAATACTCTGACTGAACTAAACTCGTATCTGAGAGATCCATCTCAGAAAGAAGGTTTAGGTGCAACGTATGAAGGTGATGACGTAATAATCTTGAGTAAAGATAAATCACCAATTACCTTTATACGCGCAACTGATAGTGGTCAACCAGAACTCTATCAGATTGGTCAATCTAAGGTTGCTGAAAAATACAATCAAGTATCTATGACCGTAAAGCCCGCTGTTGCTACTCAAAGTAACAAGACTTTAAAAGGAAAACAGGTTGCTGAAAAGCAAACTGTAAAGTATTCCGCCAAACAAGTTGCTGAAAAGCAATTTGTTAAGTCAAAAGGCAAGATTACTAAAAGTAATCAGAAGACCTTTGCTGACAAACCTGAATCAAGTAAGGTTGCTGAGACAAAACCTCAGCATTCTCCGAAAAGTGGACTCGGTTTCAAAACCAAGCAAAGTCAAATTTTTCATGAGTATAAGCAAAGTCAGCAAAGATACTTCAAAGAGATGAATAAAACCAAGCCTAAGAGTTCTGACAAAACTCAAAATGCTAGGACTAGAAGGAACCTTGCCAGAAAAGAACTTACTGAAAAGTATGTTCACCAAAAAGGTCAACCAAGCAAGACACCACATCAGAAAGTGGATTTGATCAGCACGAATCAAATGTCTTTCGGTTCAAAACCTCCTAGTTCCTCAGCAAATAGAAAACAAGTCAAAGTTGAAAAACTTAAGACTTGAGTTTCCACTGGACGCATTCTTGAACATGTTAATGGACATCCAATATTGGATAATTAACTTGTTTGCTCTTGATTGTGCAAACTTCAGCCACGGAGACAAACAATGCAATCTGGCACTTTGACAGTGGTTGTGGAAAGCACATGACGGGCAACAAGAATAACCTTATAAACTATAGACGGTGGTCTAAAGGTCCAACAATAAGGTTTGCTGGTGGAGGCTTTGGTTCTACAAAAGGTTATGGTGACGTGAAGTTAGGATGCATTACCATTTCGGGAGTTCTTTATGTCAAAAATCTTAAGTTTAACCTTTTCAGCATGAGTCAATTCATTGATAAAGGATATTTCATCCAAATCAAAAGTGATGAATGTAAACTTATAGACTTTGAGACAAAGAAGGTTATTATGGTTGCTAGAAGATCAGGAGGTTTGTACACTGTAGATTGGTCTCCAGCAATCGTTGAAAAATGCCTTGTCTGAGATCATGATTGCCTTGCTGAAAAAGCATGGTTATGGCATAAACGAACAAGTCACCTAAACATCAAGACGCTGAATAAGCTGTCTAAAAAGGCACTTGTAGTTGGATTACCTAAGGTCACTTTCAAGAAGGATGGTGTTTGCAATGCATGTCAGCAAGGAAAGCAAACCAAATCTTCTTTTAAGAACAAGGCAGTACCGTCAACTACACAACCTTTACAACTCTTGCACATGGACTTGTTTGAATCTTCTTCAACAAGCTATGCTGGTAAGAAGTATGGTCTGGTGGTGGTAGATGACTATTCAAGATTCACTTGGGTAGTATTTATCAAGCACAAGTCTGAAACAAGGACTGAAATACCTAACTTGCTGAATAAGCTTGAAGTCATGAAAAATGACAAGGTAATAGTCATAAGAACACACCATGGTACTGAGTTTGTGAATCAATACATAACTAAGTATTGCACCTCAAAAGGCATACAACATCAGTTATCCTCAGTAAGGACACCACAACAAAATGGTGTTGCTGATAGGAAGAATCGCACCCTAAAAGAAGCTGCAAGAACAATGCTTGCTGATGAACTGGAATTTGTCAGATTCAATTAATCAAATAAATTTGTTTTTAGCCAAAGGCAATTCACAACTACAACTAAAACCGTAGTGTAGCAGTAAAATAACCTCGAGTGTCGATCTCTAAGGACTATAATTAGCTTTATCTAATTTAACTTAAACTATAAACTCAATAAACGACTTAGCACAGATTTTTCTTATCAAAGATAATGGAAGTTAGTGATAGTATGATCATTCAAAGCATAGCAGGTTAATAATCATGCATGAAGTACCCGATCGTTTTGCATAGAAATCTAAGATCATGAATTGTCCAATGTGTTCCGTTCAATTCAACATTACGAAGATAGAGGGCTTAGATAGATCAAAGAAATAAAGCAATAACTCAAAGTCTGATTCGCATTACCGCCATCATGCATAATTAAGAACCCTAGCTAAGAAATCACATATTATCACCAACGATAGATTTAGCTACTCATAGATGTCATGCAATCAACAGAAATCGAAGCAAGATTGAATGAAAACATGTTGAAAGATATAAATATAAATAGAAAAATCGTGAGATACAATGTTACCGACGAAGGTTGTCAATCTCCGAAGAATTGCGAACTCACAAGCCTCCAATTGATATGAAAAATAGTCTCCTATGCTAAGAATCCCAGAACAGGCTCTGGAGAATTCCTATCTAAAACTATGTGAAAAGGTATGAAAAAAGGTCTGAGAAAGTATGAAAAATGTAGAAACAGAAGCAACTATATATAGGAGTTCGGCACTCCTGGGGCGAGTCGCCCCAGACACCGGGCGAACCGCCTGGTGTGGGGCGAACCGCCCCACATACCGGGCGAACCGCCCGGGAGCTCCAGTCGGTGAGAAACGCGTTTTAGGTCTTATTTTCATTTTCAGAATCGGTTTTTGCCTTCTAGTGACCTTTAAGCCTTGAAACTCGATCCCTAGACCTCAAATCTCATCCGGAACCTTCTAGATACTCCACGAATGCCTTCGGAACACCGATTCTTCCTTCTCTTCAATATAATTGCTCGGAAAATCATGTTTTTCACCCAAAACCTGAAAAATGCAAACTAAAGGGAAACGTGACACTATTCTAATAAAATGCACTATAATATAGCTAAATTAACATATAGGATAGCAAAATAGGTGAAAAAAGACTCGAATGAAGGTGTAAATACACGTTCATCAAACTCCCCAAACCGAACCTTTGCTTGTCCTCAAGCAACTAAGCTAGACTCTAATGCAAAAAAAAAAAATGCAACACAAAAAATGGAGTCTCATGCCAAATGAAATGAACTAATCTATTGAATCTATAAAAAACTTATGAACAAAAACCTTACAAATCATAACAAGGATATTGGTTGAAGAATGCCTCGATTGACTCATACACATTCACATATGCACTA
This sequence comes from Plantago ovata, assembly GCA_028274465.1. Lineage (NCBI taxonomy): Eukaryota > Viridiplantae > Streptophyta > Magnoliopsida > Lamiales > Plantaginaceae > Plantago > Plantago ovata. The sequence goes on along the minus strand of CM051456.1, from coordinate 99,280,068 downwards.
CGTTAAACAAGATAGTCTCTCGTAACATTCTCTACCTGGACCTAGTCAGTGACGACGTAATGTAACATGTTAAAATACTAATGGTTGTCCCGTGCCTATGAAACTGAGGACTTACTGTTGTTCACCAAGTTAAGACTTTTCCTCAAAGAGGTCGAACCACTACTGGCTCTCATCAAACGAAGGAGGGTTCCCTGAAAAAGATAACACTCCCCTATTCTACCCATCTCTCAAGCAAAGCCTTAAGCTATTCACCACTTCCTGAATGGCAGGACGAGGGTGGTCTAGAACAGATGACACTCAAACAAATAAAAGACAAAAAATTACAACTCGATTACGAACATTACAAGAATTGAAAGACGAGACAAACACTTCGCTAAACTGCTTTTTGACTTCTTTTTTTGGACCCTTCTTTGCTTTTTTGGGGTCTTTTCTTTTTTTCTTTTTTTTTTTCAGATTTTTTCTTTTTCCTGGTCCTTTTTTTTCGATTTTTTTTTTTTTACATATAGCCAGCAGTAGCACAACGAAAAAGAAATTACAATGACACACAAACGACCTCCCCAAACCTATTCGAAAGAATAGGTTGAAGCACAAACTTTACGAAAAAGGAAAACAAACTCACAACACTCAAAAATCGAAAAACAAGTCTAATGATAGCGTAATCCCCTCCCCAAACCTATTCGAAAGAATAGGTTGCAAACAAAGGATCACACAATCTCACACTACCTCCTTCCTAGGCATTTAGCAATCTTAAAGCAAGGTGAAGACTTGTTGCCTCTTAGGTACATAATTACTCGGGAAACAACCATAAGATCCTAACATGCATCATCCTATTATAAAGGCCTTCGTGAACCGCAGTAGAGAAAACACCACTAAGTGATGTCGAGACTACCAAGCTTAACTAAGTGCAAACATAAATGTGACAAGCCAAGCGAGGAAAACCTCAAACAAATTCATAGAGATGAAGCATATGATTAATGTCATAACTAGTTAATCTACCCAATAAAAAGTTCAAAAAATTTGGCAATAAACTCCACACAAAAACATGCAAAACTATATTAGGATGAATGTAGTGTATGTAGTGTATGCAACTAAATTACTGGGAAAGCGATAAACGTGCAAATGCTAATGCAAACGAATTTTAACAACATGCAAGGTACTATACTCATCCTACCAATGCCAAGCTCCAAACCAACAACAATAGTTCACTTAAATCCCATCCCCCCTCATGAAACTAAAGCTAGTCCCTAGCAATAAGAGAATGAGGAAATAAGAAGTGATACTAGATGTTACCGCGTGGTTTGGCCTCGGTCGGCTGAGTACACTAGATATAAGGTATTGATTTGCTCGAGGGCCCTTGTTGGTGATCATCGGAGCTCGTGGTGGTGGTGGTAGTTCCACTAATAGATCGAATAGGACCAACTCCTCCATCAGTATTCATGGCATCCTCATTGTCCCTATTGTCTTCATTGTCACCATCATCACCATTAGAAGAATTGCATTGTCGAAGAGAATCCTCAAGATTAGCCGCTGCAGTTATGGGGTTTTCCATCCGGTATCTCTCTAATAGCCTATGAACTGTTGAAGGGGAAAGAGCTGTGCTCTTAGAGTCTCCCTCACCAACGTCCTCTACCCCATGGAACTTACAGTAAGCTGCGATGAAACTCGGAAACTCAGAGGTTCTCTTCTTCTTTGCCCAATGTCGCCTACATTCTCTACGGTTGATGCTCTCGATGTCTATATGGTGCTCCCTCAATAAGCAGTCGAGGGGCACCCCAATGAAGGGCTGGGTGTCCATGTCATTATGTTTTGGAATCAAGTTAGCGATACGGAATTTAATCACCACTGTCGACTCAAGACTGAATCTGTTGTGATGAGGCCGCCCCGGTTGCTTCCTAGTCTCTCGGACCTTGCAGTCCTTGTGGCAGATTTCTGCTGTAATATTGGTTTCAAACCCTTTAGTGGTACGTGAATAGACATAAGAGTGCTCACTCCTGGTGAATTCTCGTTTCTCCTTACGGATAAACCGCGAAATTGTTGCAAAAGTCCATGGCTCGAACGCACCTCTAACGAGATCACTCTCCTTCTCTTGAAGATTAGTAGACCCAACATAGAACTCATGGAGAACGTCCTTATCAAACCCTTTGACCTGGATGGAATCGAACCACCTCCGATACCTCATTGTAGCCAAACGGAAGTGCTCCTCTCCCTTTGTGGCATGGTTCCTACAAACATCCATTAGTACCTCGTACAACAAAAAGCTTCATGCATATGCAAATGCAAGAGTGAAACAAACGAGTAACTTCATTATCACGCCTAATCTTCAAACCACCAAGTTTAATCTAGCTACCACAATGCAATGTATCAACATATCATAGTATGTAACATATCATAACATGCTTTTATGCTAGATAACTAGTAACCTTAAATCACAAGATTCATTCAAACCATAGTACTCAAAAAACTTCACCAAAAAGTCTCAAACCCCACCAATCAAGTGTTCTACCATGATGTCTACCTTTATCATACCAATAACCTCATCATAAAACATGGAGTGAAGAAAAAGGAGCAATGCAAAACGAGACATAGATATCAAGTAAGCAAAAATTCCCAATTTACCAAACCAAGCAAAATTGAGCAAGCAATTGGTAATGAAAATTGATTCTAATCACATAAACAATCAACCCATACATTATATAAGCTCAATTGAAGCATAAATCAAAAAACCCCAAATTTGAAAAATTAGGGTTCATGTGAAGTTACCTCAGATCTGAAAAACAAATGCACTAGGACGAAAGTTGTTCGGATAGAATTAAAGAGCATGTAATGGGCTTCGATTGAAGCTAAAGAACACAAAATTTGATGGAGAATTGAAGACATTATGGTTGAAAGAAGTTTTTGGGTGTTTTGGAGAGAGAGAGGTGAAGAAGATGAGAGAATGAGGGTTTGGGGGAAGAATCTCGCTTTTCACCTTGCCTGAAGACGGGGGGAGATTTGCCCCGTATGTGGAGCGATTCGCCCCCCACCTCCAGAGGTGGGGAGACGAAATTTTTCGAAAAAATTCAGTTTTTATCCCCGAAAACCATTCTCCTCATAAAAACACTCGAAAAAGTTTACTCAAACATAAACATAAGCACAAAGCAACACATAAACGAACAAATTCACATAAAGAGAGACAAATTGTTAAATGTATGAACGCATGCAATGCAATAAAGCGATAAAAACTCCGGGTTGCCTCCCGGATAGCGCCATTGTTTATAGTCTTTGACTCGACTTCTTCTTGCTCCTAGTTCTTCTTTTTGACGGTACTAGACTTCCCCTTCATGGATCTTTTCCTCATGCCACGAACCTGTGAATGAGAATGAACATAGACAGCAAGACCAAAGTAGTTAATTGTGTGAGAAGCATTGAAGTGAATATTTGGATCAGATATGGCTCGCAACACATGTCGCTTTCCATCCACCTCAATGGTGCAAGTTCTTCGGTAGATGTCTATCACGGAGCGTAGTTTAGTCAAGAACGTTCGCCCCAAGAGAACAACATCCCCCATCCCAGGTGTAGACGCTGGCATAACTACAAAGTTGGTGTACACAGAAGCTTCACCAATCTTAACCAATACGTTCTTCACAACGCCTTCGGGTCTCACAAAGGATCCATCCGCCAATTGCACAATATCCTTATGCTCAGATAGTTTTCCAAGGCTACTCTTCTCAAACACATTCATTGGGAGCACATTAGAGTAAGATCCCGTATCTAGTGTAGCACGAACATCTTCAAGTTCACCAATCGCAACCTTAACATCGAAACTCTGAGGAATTGGCTCGGGATCCTCTTGCTCCTCATCACTCACATCAGAACCAAGGTCCTTCTCTTCTTCCTTGGCTAGTGGGGGTTCTTCATCCTTGCAACGCTCACATTTAGCAACCTTCTTGATGGTGATTTCAACAAGAATATCACCCACCAAGGTAATGGACATCGACTTCTCAGTGTTGCTAGGCAACTTCCCTTGCTCCCTACTTGCTCCACGGTCAATCAACTCTTGCATCTTTTGATGGGCAAGCCTAGTGCTCTCTTCCAAACGATCAAGCCTCGCCCTAATCTTCTCAGAATCTTCTTCATAATGCTTAAGAAAACTTTGGGTGTGATCAACCATCTTTTGCAAGTTTTCCATGAGTAGAGCTGTCTTCGACTTCGGTTGCTCTTTGGGAGCGGGATTTTCACAGTGATCATTACCATAGCTAAGCTTACGGTCTTGGTTAGGGCCATAAGTTTGGCTAGCCGGTGCGTATCCTTGATTGTTCCGGAACCCTCTTCTCCAAACTCCACCTCGAGGATTCCTACCATCTTGTCCGTAGCTAGCTTCTTGAGTACCAAATTCCGTAGCAAAAGCTTCCTCTTCGCTTCCTTGAACCCAATTGCCATCATCATATGCAAGCTCCGATCTACACATATGAGCTCCATGCCCATAGTTCTTGCATATTCGACAAACTTCATTCGACATAGCTGTTCCAGCGGAGCTCTTGAGGACTTATTTCAACTCATTGGTAAAGCACTCGAATCGATCCCCATTCCCCCCATACATAGGGGCCTCCTGAGTAGGTGGAGCTTCAGGTCCACGTCTCCTAACCATTGCTCTTGGATCCTTGAATTGCGAACCCTTATCAAGCCTTTCGAAAACCGCCCAGACGGCTTCCGCGGTTTCCTCCCAAATATTGCCACGGCATTGGAAATCCACCACCTGCTGGTTCTCAAAGGTCAGTCCATTGTAGAAGTGTTGGACAAGATCCGAAAGCTCAAAACCATGGTGAGGGCACTTGTTCATGAGGTCTTGGAACCTCTCAAACGCAGTGTAGATGGTCTCATCATAGTCTTGTTTGAACCCAGTGATTTGCGCCTTAAGCGCGGTAGTCAAGGTGTGAGGAAAGTATTTTTTCATGAATGCTGAAAAAACCTTTTCCCAAGTGTCAAGCGATCCCGCCGGTAGAGAACTCAACCATGACTTGGCCCTGTCGCCAAGTCCCATAGAAAAAACCTTCATTCTCAACTCATCCGCTGTTATTTCAGCTCCGGGTCGTGGGAGTTGGTTGACGAAATCATCGATATCGTGCAAGTACCCCATCACATCTTCCCTTGCTAAGCCATAGAACCTCGGAAGTTGTTGGAACGCGTGGTTTTTTATTTCCAGATCTCGAGTTGCAGGCGAAAGAACAATCGCCGGTCCCCTCATACGATCCTTGGTGGGTTGAACCCATGCTTTCAGTGGTCTAGCTTCTTCCATTCCGACGATTTCCTTAAAAAGACTGTGTAGAGATTCCGAGAAATCGGTATCCTCTATTTCCTCTAGTTCACGTCGTCGAAGTAGTCGCCTTCTTTGGTGATAGACTCTGTTGATTTCAGCGATTGGTTCAGAAAGCGGTGTTCCCCTAGATCGTGTACTTCGCATACACTATCTGTAACAAGCTAAGAAAGGAGTATCAAAGAGATCAAATTAAAGAAAACTACTAAAACTAGGAATTGACTGCTGCAAATATATATAAGCTAAATAGAAAAAAGGAGTATAGTCCCCGGCAGCGGCGCCAATTTGATGAACTGGAATTTGTCAGATTCAATTAATCAAATAAATTTATTTTTAGCCAAAGGCAATTCACAACTACAACGAAAACCGTAGTGTAGCAGTAAAATAAGCTCGAGTGTCGATCTCTAAGGACTATAACTAGCTTTATCTAATTTAACTTAAACTATAAACTCAACAAACGACTTAGCACAGATTTTTCTTATCAAAGATAATGGAAGTTAGTGATAGTATGATCATTCAAAGCATAGCAGGTTAATAATCATGCATGAAGTACCCGATCATTTTGCATAGAAATCTAAGATCATGAATTGTCCAATGTGTTTCGTTCAATTCAACACTACGAAGATAGAGGGCTTAGATAGATCAAAGAAATAAAGCAATAACTCAAAGTCTGATTCGCATTACCGCCATCATGCATAATTAAGAACCCTAGCTAAGAAATCACATACTATCACCAACGATAGATTTAGCTACTCATAGATGTCATGCAATCAACAGAAATCAAAGCAAGATTGAATGAAAACATATTGAAAGATATAAATATAAATAGAAAAATCGTGAGATACAATGTTACCGACGAAGGTTCTCAATCTCTCCAATTGATAAGAAAAATAGTCTCTGTGCTAAGAATTCCCAGAACAGGCTCTGGAGAATTCCTATCTAAAACTATGTGAAAAGGTATGAAAAAGGTCTGAGAAAGTATGAGAAACGTAGAAACAGAAGCAACTATATATAGGAGTTCGGCACGCGTGGGGCGAGTTGCCCAAGACACCGGGTGAACCGCCCCACATCCCGGGCGAACCGCCCGGGAGCTCCATTCGGCAAGAAACGCGTTTTTGACGCGTTTTAGGTCTTCTTTTCTTTTCGGACTCGGTTTTTGCCTTCTAGTGACCTTTAAGCCTTGAAACTCAACCCCTAGACCTCAAATCTCATCCGGAACCTTCTAGATACTCCACGAATGCCCTCGGAACACCGATTCTTCGTTCTCTTCAATATAATTGCTCGGAAAATCACGTTTTCACCTAAAACTTGAAAAATGCAAACTAAAGGGAAACGTGACACTATTCTAATAAAATGCACTATAATATAGCTAAATTAACATAGAGGATAGCAAAATAGGTGAACAAAGACTCGAATGAAGGTGTAAAATACACGTTCATCACTTGCTGACACTGAAATAAGTGAAACTTACTGGGTTGAAGCGATTAATACCGCCTGTTATACTCAAAAACAGATGTCTGATTACTAAGGAATACAACAAAACTCCCTATGAGTTATTTGTTGGAAGACCTCCTAACATCACCCATCTAAGAGTATTTGGTTGTAAGTGTTTCGTTCTTAACAATGGTAGAGAATACCTAAGAACATTTCAACCAAAGGCAGATGAAGCGATATTTTTTGGTTACTCCTTGCATAGTAAAGCTTATAGAGTTTACAACAAAAAGGCACAAAAGATCAAAGAATCAGTGCATGTTGTACTCTACGAAAAGTCACAAGGAGTGCCTGCTGAAGAAGAAATATCAGATTGTATGAAGAAGTTACTCATACACGAGCAAAGAACTGAATCTGATGCTAGGCAAGTCAAGTCAATTGAACTAAATGATGATTCTGACAATGACTCTCCTTCCCCGAGTCATGACAAGATAAATATAGTTCATGACAAAGAATTTCCAGCAAAAGACGCAGTTGCTTCGGATGTTGCTGAAACTATGCAACTTCTTGTACCTGCTGACGAGTTACCACAATCTAGCAATGCTGAACAAGCAGTTGCTGATGAACCAATCTCAGCAGAGACACAACAAAATACCAGTAGTACTGAGCAAGTACATACTGAAGAGTCACATGCTGATGAGCAAACTTATCCAGATCCAAAGAGCAGAAAACCGGTTAATAAATGGATTAGAGATCATCCCTCTACGGATATGATTGGTGATATTGACAAACACCAAGTGACTAGATCCAAAGTATCTGCTACTCATGGACTTGTTGAAGAAGCAAATGTCGTAGAAGTAGAAGCTTTGTTCTCTTGCTTTGTTTCAGAAATTGAACCCAAGACCATAGAAGAAGTTTTAAAGCATTCTGAATGGATCAAGGCAATGCAAGAAGAACTGGATCAATTTGAAAGGAACAAAGTCTGGAAACTTGTACCCCTTGCTGAAGGCAAGAACACAATTGGTACAAAGTGGGTGTTTAGAAACAAGCTGAGTAAGTCTGGTGAAGTAACAAGGAACAAAGCACGTTTAGTTGCTCAAGGTTACTGCCAGACTGAAGGATTGGACTATGATGAGTCTTCTGCACCAGTTGCAAGATTGGATGCAATTAGACTTTTTTTGGCCTTTGCTGCTCACAATGACTTCATTGTTTATCAAATGGATGTTAAAAGTGCATTCTTAAATGGTGAACTTGCTGAAGAAGTCTATTTGGAACAACCCCCTGGCTTTGAACTTCCCTCAGAAACCAAGATGGTATACAAGCTTCAGAAAGCTGTATATGGTCTAAAGCAAGCACCAAGAGCTTGGTATGATACTTTAGCTAAGTTCTTGCTGGATAATGGTTTCATGAAAGGTGAAGTTGACAAAACTTTGTTTACCATGAACCATGATGGTAAAATACTCTTAGTTCATATTTATGTGGATGACATAATATTTGGATCTAAGGACAAGCAACTTTGTGATGATTTTGCCAAACTCATGACAAACAAGTTTGAAATGATTATGATGGGTAAATTGAATTATTTCCTAGGATTGCAAGTCAAGCAACTCAAGGATGGAATATTCATTAATCAAACAAAGTATGCAAAGGAAATGCTCATAAAGTTTAGGATCAAAGAGGAAGAAAAACCTGAAAAGATCCCTATGAGTGTTGGTACCAAATTGGGCTATACTAAAGAAGATAAGTGTGTTGAAGAACACAAGTATAGGAAGCTCATTGGTTCCTTGTTGTATTTAACAGCAAGTAGACCTGACATTCAGTATGCTGTTTGTGTGTGTGCAAGATTCCAATCTGATCCAAGAGAATCACACTACAAAAAAGGCACTTAAGATACTGAAATATGTCAAAGGTACAGTCAATGTTGGATTATGGTATCCTAAAGATTCTGGACTAGAATTGGTTGGTTATTCTGATGCTGAACATGGAGGATCAACTCTTGATAGAAAAAGTACTTTTGGAACTTTTCAGTTTCTAGGTACTAGATTAATATCATGGTTCAGCAAGAAGCAAACCTGTGTTGCCAATTCATCTACTGAATCTGAGTACATTGCGGCTGGTTGTTGCACAGCTCAAATCCTATGGATTCAGCAACAATTAAGAGATTATGGTATTTCTGCAAAGAAAACACCAATCTTTTGAGATAATACAAGTGCTATTGCTATCACGCAAAATCCTAAGTTCCACTCAAGGACAAAGCACATTGATATTAGACATCATTTCATTAGAGATCATGTGGAAAAAGGAGACATTGAGGTTGTGAAAGTAGGTACCGATGATCAACTTGATGACATCTTTACCAAGCCCCTACTAGATAATAGATTCGCAACGCTAAGGTATAACCTTGGATTGATTGAACTACCACAATAGTAAGGGATACAATTGGCAGATTGCTGACACAAGCATTCAGCAAGCCAAAGTATGCTTACATGTATAAAGCTCCTTCCACTGATTTCCTCTAAAAGAAATGACATTTCACTACATGATTGCTGAAACAGGCATTCAGCAAGTAATTCCTTCAAAACGGGTATTTGTTAGAAAACTTGATCACTTGCTGAGACGGGCACTCAGTAAGAGAAAAACTTTAAGGATTGCTGAAACGGGCATTCAGACAATCAAAGATACTGAAACAGGTATTCAAGTATCAAAGGAAAAACCTGAGACGGGAACTCAACAAAGAGCAAGAACACTTCTCGGATTTTACCAAAGGATATCTCAATATAAAAAGAATTTGTTGAGACGGGAACTCAGAAATGTCTTTTAACTTAAAGAAGTATGAGATATTTGATTAAGGGGGAACTTTCAGCAAATACAAGGCTTGTTACCTAAAAAGGTAAGTGCCAATTTGTCCAAAATCGCTGAAAAGATTCTCATTTGCTTCAGCAAGCAATTAGCGCTGTGGTAAAAAGGATCAAATCCCGTGAATCAAGGTAAAATCAATTTGTGAAGTTAATCGTGGCACATATAAACTCGTTGTTAATCATGACATGAAATACTATCGTGGTCATTGATTTAAAGTAGTTTTTGATCTAACGGTTAATATCACAAAGAGAAAGTGTGCTCTGGCGGTTTTTGTTAGTGGACCACTACGCATTTAATGCAAAGGCTCCACTAAAGCAGTTGAATCTCTGTTTTACCCTTGCTGAGAACTCAAAACCGTTGAGCTTCTTGCACAACAGAGATACTATATAAACAAAGAGTTAGAGAAAGACAAAATTCTTTAACTCACATTTCCTTTCTCTGCAAATTTTATAGCCTGTGCCCTGAATTCACTGTACCTCCGGTCAAAAAGCAAGTTAATCTTTTTCGTACATTTCTCCTTCTATATAAGAAATGGCTCCAAAGAGACAGTCCTCTAAGACCTCAAAATCGTCCAAAGCTAATAGTGCTGGGAAAAGCACTACTCCGGTTGAAACTCCGGCAACCAACACAGTGAAAATTGTGTTGAAAAACGACCGAATAACAGAGAGACCCATGCCGCCTGCATATCTTGACACTGCAAAGTGTGAACAGATGATGCAATGGGGCGGATTCGCCAAGGAAAAGTATATAAGATACTTTTATGAACAAGAATTAGATGAAGAAAATGAAGAGGCGGTAAATTTGATAAATCAACAAGGCCTTCTTTTCTTCATAACTGCTCGCCCTAAGAAAGTGAGTATGTTAGATGCTATGGAATTCTACAATAATGCAGAAATCCAAACTCTCACTGATGGACAAGGAGTACTGAAAAAGTGATTTCTACCACAGTTCAAGGTGTGCAAATCATCCTGAAATGGATCGATTTAGCCAACATCTTTCAGATTCCAACTACTGGAACTGAAGATGACATCACTGCCACTGATGAAGAAATAGAAGCCTTCTACAGTGATGTCAGAAATGAAAAGATGAAAAAAGGAGAGATTGCTCCCGTGACTTGGACTTCAAAGCACGTAAAAAGAAAGCATCTCTGCCATTCGCTTGGTCTAGTAGCTCTGCTACTAATCAAAGTCTTAGACTCCCAAGTTGGAGGAATAGACCAAGTTGGCTTGAGAAGGTGGACATTGCTGATGCATATCCATGAGAACAGAACAGAGCTCAACTAGGCTAAGAACAGAACAGACTTGTTGATTGTGTTACTAAGTTCAAGGTAAAGGTTGAAGACAACACAGTCTTACCTACCTTCCCAGTAATGTATGGACTGAAACTATGCTATATCCTTGAATACTTCAGGATTCAGCTGAGAAACCCATTGCCGATTAAGAAATCAGTATGCAATGTGGGAAGAGCCTTCTACAAGCAGAATGGACCTAAGCTTGCTGACAAGAAGTCAAAGAAGACAACAGCTGCAAATGTTGTCAGTGTTGGTCAGCAAGACAGGTATCCAACAGCTGCAAATGATGCTGAGACTGAAAATCAGTCCATGAATGCAACTGCTGCAGATGGTGATCAACAAGGTAAGTGTACAACAGCCGTTGCTGAAAATGCAACAGCTGCAGAGCTGGAGCCACTATGGAAAAATCTAAGAAGAAAAAGAGGAAAGATGATGATGACACTCAAACTGCAGCGTCATCAGCTGACGCCATTCCTAAGAAGAAACGGGCAAAGACTTACCCAAGAAAGAAAACAATGGCTCGTAAGACCATTCCAATTGTCCATGATCTTTCAGATGATGCTCCAGGAGTTGCTAAAACACAAGCCCCTCCAGTAGATGTTGTTGAAGTGTTTGCAGAAGCCTTCAGCAATGTTGAAGTGTTTGCAGAAGCCTTCAACAATCAACCCAACATTGATACATCTGCTGAAATAAGACCACAAGGCAGTGGAAATGAAATTCCTGCCCCAGTCCCCGATATCTACATTGTAGATAATCCCAATGACTATACTCTGGAACCAGCAAGTGATATTGCTGCTGATCTGAGAAACGCGGCACTTGCTGATAATGCTTCTGAAAAGATGGTTGCTGAACAAGCAACTCATCAAGTCACTGAAGCTTCAATTGCTGAGGAACCAGTTGTTGAGACTGCAATGGTTCAAGTCCTAGAGGTTGCTGAAACACCACAAGAGACACTATTCGACGACGCATCTCGTGATGCTGAGAATATTGGACTTAGTTCACCAAAAACATCCATTGACAAAGTTCAGCTGGTGCTGACAAAACTAAGCCAGCAAATGGATTTGGAGATTGATGACACCTCCAACAAGTCAGTAGATGTGTTCATGACTAGCAGTGAACTTAAAGGTCAAGATGTCTCTGCTCAACTTGTCAATTCAGAGACAAGGGAGATTGCTGAATCTGCACAGCCTTCTCAAATAGAGCAAGAAAAGAAGTCTGCTGAAGAACAAGTCCCAGATAATGAAGATGCTGTCATTGCTGAAAGGACTGAGTCACCACCTGCCCTTCTTCCGCAGGTAGTTAACTCAGACATAAGCAAAACTTCAATATCTAAAACTATATCTTTTGCTGATATTATTGTTTCCTTACAGACTTCCCAAGATACAAGTCAGAAGATTGCTGAAACTTCTGCACCAGATTCCACAACTCCTGTTCAGCAGGTAGATGAAGTTTTTGGTAAATCTACTAAGTTTGACAACTTAGTACTTGTATCTAACTTAAAATTATTTCAGGATAAACAATTCAAGGATGCTTCTCAAGCTCCTGAAGCAATGGAAATAGTGCCAGCACAACGAAGTGTGCAACATGAGCTTGCTGAACTTCAGCAGGTAAATCATATTCCAGTTTTAGACTCTAAAACTATTTTCCAAAACCTTCCTGAACTTAATTTTATTCTTTTTCAAGCTCAAAAGGAGACCACTGAAGTGGTTCACATCACTGAAGATTTGGAAGTAAGTTCAGAAGAACTTTACTCGAACTTCATAAGAACTACCTTGACCAGAGTTGCTAAATCTGTCAGCAACTGGCAAAGGTACAGAAGGATGGATTTCTCTGATCTTCACCTTCATCTGTCCAACGAGAAAAAGAGACTTTCTCTACTGAGACTCGAGACCTTTGTACATTCCATACTTCCAGAAGAGCTGACATATTCTCAGCTAATGAGCTCCAGTCTGATTGCTCTAATCAGAGAGAATATGAAAGCTAAATTCAAGAGTGCCTCTCCAGCTGAACAAGATATGATGCTCAAGGGTTCTTTTGTACCCGTGGTGGCTGATCCCCACAAAATCAATGAAGAAGAGGAAGTAACTACCGCAGCTATGTACAAACATCTTGAGTTAGTTATACTAACGGACGATGATGAAGAAGAAGAGGATGAAAATATTCCAAAATATCCAAGTGATGATGAAGGAAAAGATTCCACGGACAAAAAGGATGATGATGATGATAATCAAGGTCCTAGTCCTGATGCTGGTGGAGTTAAGCTGACAGTTGCTGAGACTGAACATCAAGTTACTGAAAATCAGCAAGCTGACCAAACTCCTAGTTAGCATCAAGAATTCACTCCTGCTCCTGCTGAAACAAGTACTCAAGTAACTGAACAAGTTGCTGAAACTGAAGAAGAGTACGCCAGAAAGCGTGCTGAAATGAAATTAGGCAAAAACAAGCTTTCTGATGCCGAGTTAACTTTACTCGATGCGAAGGTCACTGAACCAAACCTTGATGATGAAGATATGGATGAAGATTATCAAAGAACACTTCAAAACAGTCTACAGATTCATGCTAGGCATACGCAGAATCTAGACATTGCTCAATCTTCAAGAGTGAAGAACACGGAAGTCCCCTCCCTTCCACTTACTGCTGGTGAAACTCCAGTTGTTGAGTCTAAAGAGTTGCCCTCTGCAACCACTCAACCACAAGTGATTGAAGCTAAAGATTTAGGAACCAAGGTTGCTGGGCTTGATGAATCTGATGACGAAGAAGATCTCTTCAACTTCTCAGCAAATGAAGAAGAACTGACAAAAAAAGTTGAACCCATAGTGGTTACAATTCCTCCTCCATCTCTTGATCATGATGAAGGAGATGTTGAAAGAAGCCGTTTGCTGATAAGTGATGATCAATTCGCTACTGGGATCAAAGTTCATTCACTCACTCCCTCTTTAGTGTCGTTCCCTAATGTTGAGGATTTTACTCCCAGAATTAAGGCACTCATGGCTGTTCACAAAGCATGCCAAGAAGAGGATGATGCACTGCTTGCTGAGAGTCCGCTTGATATTGGCAAGATACTGGCTACTGTGCTGAAACGCACTAATTCTCTTACAATAGCTCAGAAAGACATTAGTCTACATCATAAAAGCTATGAAGAAGATGTCAGTCAAGCACTCAAACTGGCTAAAACTGCATTGAAAAAAGCTCAGACTTTCATTGAAGAAAAAGTCGACAATGAGCGCAGACATGAGGAGAACTTGGTGAGTATTAAAGAAGACCTGTCCAAGCTGACTGCTGATCAACAAGGAATAATTCTTAAGTACAATAGTCTAAGTAAACTTGCTGAAAATTGCAATGAATTTTTCTCTCTGCACATTCACCCAATGATGCAATCCATGTCTAAGGGGAAAGATAAACAAAGAAAATCTTCAAGAGCAAAGAAAACCCCTGCTGAAGCGCGATTGATACTGCCTAGTCCATCTCCCAGAGAACCTTTCTGAAAGAGAGCAAAGTTCAAAGAGACGAGTTGAAACAGATTCTGAGAGAAATTCAGCAAATCCGAAAAGGAGAAGAACATCTGCTGAAACTCAAGAATACTGTCACACTGAGAGTCATCAAGATCTGAATGAAGATGATGATAATGATGATGACCAAACAATAGCTCAAGCACTAAGAGCTAGATCAATTACAACCCTAACTCCTTCTAGCCATTCCAAACATTTCTCTTCTGACTCAAGATCTTCAGCAAGAGATCAAGAAAATGCTAAGTCAAGAAGAAGAAGGCAAAGACAGGAAGAAAAGAGGCTAGCCAGCATTGCCACTGGCTCTGACATTGAATACACAAAGACCAGCAATGAACAAACAACTCAAAATGTGATCAGAAACCTACATGGTTGCTGGGTCTTAAAGCTGGTAGATTTGTTGGTCAATGATTTCTTTCCAACTGTTGTACTGAATCAAATGTACACTTGGATTGAATTAAAAGTGCAAAGAAAATAAAGGGATCCGCCTCCCTACCCAAGAAACATTGCTGCCAAATGGCTGAATCTGGAAGTCTTAGTAAGAAGAACTTCTATCAGCAAGCTAATGAAGCAAGAGCCTGATTTAATCAAAATGATTAATGTTGCTTACTACAGTGATCCTTTAACAAAGAAGTCAAAGAAGAAATATGGCTTGATTCCTTATGAGTATTTTTATCTCACTGCCAAGGATCAAGAAGAAGATCTTCTCTGGTTAAGAAAGATTCATGCCAACAAGGAAAATTCAGATACACAACTTCTCCATGCCAGCAATTGGGGCATGCACTTGTGGGTACTTCACTACAAAGAAATGAATGGTGAAAACCATCATTATACTGCCTGCAAGAATGCAAGGATCATTCAACTTGAAGTCCGTAAGCTACTTGAAGATTACGAGAAGGATTGTGTTGAATTTTCTGCGCTTGCTGAGAAGAGTGTAAGGGAGATTCTAAGGAAATCTTCTGCTGGAATAGCTTAAGTCCCTTGTAAAAGCTTTGTTTGTTTTTGTTTGCTGATTTTTGTAGTTATCTCTGAACTTTCTTGTAAACTTACTGAAAGATAACTATTAGCAATAAGCTTTTGACTCTTATTGGATTTTGATTAGGCAATCTACTTATGATTACTGTTTTATTATTCAAGTATGTTTGCATTATTCAACTGATTTATTCAACATCAGAAACCTCTAAAAGGGTAACAATTAATTTAGTCATGGATTGCTAACATCAAAAAGGGGGAAATTTGTTAGGAAACTTGTAAATTTTGATGAGCAATTAACCATGCTAAATTAAGAAAAGTCCAGTAACTAGTACTCTTAAGGTCCATAGAAATTTAGAATTTTAAGGACATTGTAAAAGAGGAACGTTTGCTGAAGACTTAGTGTAGGTAGTAGTTAGGTGCTTTAGTTTTGTTGATGATGTACTTTGTTTCTACAAACGAACTATTGAAGCACTAGAACCGTTCAGAAACTTGAAGAATTCGAAGACTGAAGACTAAAGAAGATTTCTGAAGATGGTATCTACAAAGGCACATGTTGCTCAGAAAGTGGAAATTTCAGCAACAACTTGCATAAGTGAAAATCTATATGACAAAGTAGGTTGTGCTTGCTGAAACTGAGACTAACCGCTTGCTGAAATACATATGTGACCTTCTTGCTGAAAGTACTTGCATTTGCGCTCCAACGTTCATATTTGAATTTCATTCAAATGAACATTAAATGCAAAAGTAAGCATGCGAAGAACATGAAGACTAGAAGACAATTAAAGGACGCTGCTGAAAGTACAAATGTAAGATAGTGACCTCTTAAGGAACAAAGCCTTAGAATTTGAAATTCAAACGGCTCCCTTGATTCACTATAAATAGAGGTCATCCGGCAAAGACTAGAAGTGTGTCAACAACGTGATCAAACTCTCACTTGTGCTTAAACACTCATCTTTCACACTCTTTACTGCCTATTGATCCGTTCCAAGACTTAAAGCTTGAAACAAAAGCTACTTATGAAGAAGTAGAACATTCACGGCTAAGAAATTAGTTAAGTGTTCTTTCTTTCGAACAAGAACAAGTCTTGACACCAGAAACAACTTAACTTGTTTACTGCAAAGTATTCAAAGTTTTGTTTCTTAGATTACTTGTTATAGCTGAATAAGTTATACTCAAGTCATCTCATCCCAAACCTCTCTAACTGATAAACACCCTTTTTAAGGCGTGAAATTCAGGGGGAAATTAATCAAGCATAGTGTTGCTGATTATAAGTCCCAAGTTTGGTGGAGAACAAGGTTTCGTTTTCTAGTTAGGTTGGAAAAGAAGCAAGTGTGTTTTGGTTTCTGAATAATCGCTCTAGATAGGTGTTGTAAGGAACCTCAAACTTATCTTAGTGGATTCAGTCCTAGAAAGGACAAAGTTGATTAGTTGAGAGATTACGCCACTCTCAGATACCACTATAAAAAGTGTTTGTGTGATTTACTTTACTGCATTTAGTTTTCAGCAAGCTTATCTGTACATTGTCACTCTGCTCACTTGCTGAAACTAGCACTTACTGAAAAAGCACTTATTGTATAAAGACTTCCGCACTCTGTTTTTTAAGTATGAGTAAAACTCGTTACTGAAAAGTAACTAGTACTTGCTGAGAAAGTTAAGTATCAGCAAACTCATTACTGAAAAGTAATAAGCCCTTGCTGAGAAAGTTTTTGAACGACGAAAGTTTGAAAAGACTATTCACCCCCCCCCCCCCCCCCAGTCTTTTCTTGTTGTTTAAAGGGACCAACAAAACACAACCTACTCTGTCATATACATTTTCAGTTATGCAAGTTGTTGCTGAAAATCTCACTTTCTGAAGCAACATGTGCCTTTGTAGATACCTTTCTCAGAATTCTTCTAAGTCTTCAGTCTTCGAATTTTCCATTTTCTGAGCGGTTCTAGGTCTTCAATAGATTGTTTGTAAAAACAAAATACATCATCAGCAAACAAAAGAACCTATCTAGTACCTACACTAAATCTTTCAGCAAACGTTCCTCTTTTACAATGTCCTTAAAATTTTAAATTCCTATGGACCTTAAGAGTACTAGTTACTGGACTTTACTTAATTTAGCATGGTTCATTGCTCATCAAAATTACGAGTTTTCTAACAATAATCATTCGTCAGACGAAGAGAACAAAGCTTTAGCTCCGCTATGGTATTGAAATAGAAGTAGTACCATCAAATGTTTAGCATCATTGTATTTTCAAGATAAATTTTTATGCAGTCTACTTTTTTATTCTGTTTGCTTGATAAAAACTTGGAAAAATTACATATATTAGAAAACTCCTTATGTAGGCATTTTTGGGGCTTAAAGTACTAATTAAGCCTCAAAGAAGCTAAAACAACACCTTCAATGAAGGTTTTTTTTTGTCTACTATTTAGTAGCCCTTGGAAAATGGATACTAAATAGTAGACTTCAATTAAGCCCTCCATATTAATATTTTATGATTTTTTATTTGTTTGATTAGTTAATGGAGTAATAATGTGGTACATGAGTCCACAAAAAAGCCCCAATTAAACCCCAAATCATTTGAGTCTCCAATTTGAAAGAGGCTTATTTTGGGGTTTTTATATTTATAGCCGCATTTAAGCCACAAACCATAATAAATGATCGTGCTCAAAATACATATGCATTACAAAAAGAGATAATTACATATTAGTATAGTATTAGTATAGTATTGATTCAATTAAATTCACTTACCTAACAATAAGTCCGATCTATTTTCACTTCCAGGGAAAAGAAAGCCGAAGAAAGACAAAGTCTCTAAACTCTCCTATGTCATTGTTCTTATCAATCGATCTACATCCCGCAGATCTGAGTTTTCTCGTCAAACAACCGCAATCAATCAACTATGGCAGCTCAAAAGTAAGAGAAAGAAAGAAAACAAAAGAGATTTACGTTTCATTCTTCGATTGGGGATTGAATAGGAACGGGTTGGTGTTGATTCTAGACTGAGAATTGACTTTTGATTGGTTATGGAATTGAAACAAGAGAAAAGAGTACGAAACGCGACTTTCGATCCGTATTGTTTGATCATTTCTCGATTGTTTTTGGGTTATTTTTAATGAAGGCCGATGTTTAGGGGCGAATGATGAACCTTGATTCTCATTTTGGATGGTCTGAAATCGACTTCCCAAAAGTTTGTTATTTTGGAGGGACTATTTTGAGCTTTTGCAGGAAATTAAGGGACGTGTGTTTGTTGTGTAACCTAAGGTGCTGGTATGCAAATTGCTGACATAAACGAGTTCAATGATTTTCTGTTAAACTATAGTAGTCCAAATTCATGTAGCCCAGTTGGATTGGTTGTGTTGTTCAAGCTTAATGGTCTCGGTTCAATTCCTCTCATCAGGCGCACCATTTCTTGTTCATTTTCAATTTTTTAGTTAGTTTCTTGTCTTGTCTACTAATAGTAATATTATTATTTTTAAACTAACTTTCTTCCGAAGCTAACATGTAAAATTATTTTTTTTCTTCCTGAAACTAACATTTTTCTTCTCTTCTGAAACTAAGTTTGGACTTTCTATTCTCAGGTCGCTTTAATTTTGTACCGACCTGAGAGCAGGTCTCCACTAGATTGCTACCACGTGACACTTGATTTAATTTGGACCTTTCTTTTAGGTTCAAAGCTATTTTCCGGTACGATCTATTTAAAATTATTTATTTAATAATAAAAAATATTCACCGAAAATATAACTTGACTATAATGTCCCTTTTTTTTTGTAAAACCAACTTTTTTCTCAAACTAAGTCGTAAAACAAACTTTTTTGTGAAACCAACTTTTTTGTGTAACCAAGTCGTGAAATTAACTTTTTTTGTGAAACCAACTTTTTTTTAAAACTAAGTCGTGAAACTAACTTTTTTGTGAAACCAATGTTTTTAAAAACTAAGTCGTGAAAATAACTTTTTTGTGAAACCAACTTTTTTCTGAAATTAAGTCGCGAAACTAACTTTTTTTGTGAAATCAACTTTTTTCTGAAACTAAGTCGTGAAACTAACTTTTTTTCTGAAACTAAGTCGTGAAACTAACTCTTTTGTGAAACCAATGTTTTTCTGAAACTAAGTCGTGAAACTAACTTTTTTTGTGAAACCAATTTTTTTTTCTGAAACTATGTCGTGAAACTAACTTTTTTTCGGAAATTAAATTTTCATCATAAAAATATAATGGACTAATATGGAATAATGTTAGAGGGTTGGATTTAGTTTTTAGATTGTTAGAAAAATAGAATGAACTAATATGTAATGATGTTAGAGAGATGAATTTGGTTGATATACTATTAGAAAAATAGAATGGACTAATATGTAATGATGTTAGAGAGTAAGATTTAGTTGATATATTGTTAGAGAGTTGTCCTTAGTTGTTATGTTTTGTTGTTTTTAGCACCTATGTGTTTAGCACCTATGTGTAATTTTTCCTTACAAAAAAGACATATAAATAACATCATTATAACTAAATTCAACTCTTTAACATCATTACATATTAGTCCATTCTATTTTATTTATGTGCATCCTTATCTCCTCAAACTTCTCTCCTCTTACTCTTCCTATCTCTGAAAAAATATAATCCCATGCCTTTCTCATTCACATAACGTATATTTATATACAACTACGTTAGCCCTATCTTAGCCTATAAACGAGAACTAATTATAACAGAATATTTCCTATTCTATTATTTACAGATATTGCTAACTAATACTACGTATTCTAACACACCCCCCTCAGTCGAACGAGAGGAGAACGAATGTTGAGACTGGATTGAAAATCTTCAAACAGAACAAGTGGCAGCCCCTTGGTGAAGATATCCGCAATCTGGTACCGAGAAGGGACATGCCGCACACGTACTTCGCCCGTGCGACCTTTTCACGTACAAAGTGAATATCCATCTCAATGTGCTTCGTACGCTGGTGTTGAACAGGATTCCCGGAGAGGTAAATAGCACTCACATTGTCACAGTAAACAAGGGTAGCCTTACTGATCGGAGAATGAAGTTCCATCAGAAGATTCCAGAGCCAACATGATTTGGACACGACATTAGCAACACCACGGTATTCAGCCTCAGCACTGGAACGGGAGAGTGTGGGCTGTCTCTTAGCCGACCAAGAGATGAGATTATCACCGAGAAAGACGCAGTAGCCTGAAGTAGAGCGTCTTGTATCTGGGCAACCCCCCCCCAATCGGCATCAGTATACGCGACCAGAGTACTGAGTGAAGAAGGAGAAAGGTGAAGACCAAGCTCCAACGTGACTTGAACATAACGCAGGACCCGCTTTAGTGCATTCATGTGTTCATCTGTCGGAGAATGCACGTGTAAACAAATTTGTTGAACAACATAAGAGAGATCCGGACGAGTGAATGTAAGATATTGAAGGGCCCCCGCAAGGCTGCGGTATAAGGTGTGATCAGTAAATGGTTTGCCAACAATCCCGCCAAGTTTGGCCTTTGTATCGACAGGGGTAGGACTTGAGTTACAGGAACTCATCTCTGTGCGCTCCTGAATGCTGGCGGCATAGGTGCGCTGAGACAAAAATAGGCCACCAGACTGATGTAGAACCCGGATTCCAAGAAAGTCGTTCAACAAGCCCAAATCCATCATTGCAAATTCGGCATGGAGTTGTGCCATCAAGTGTTGTCAAAGGAAAGGGGTGGAGGCTGTCAAAATGATATCATCAACATAGAGAAGAAGATATGCCATGGCGTCTCAATCTTTGTAAATAAAGAGAGATGTATCTGATTTACTGTTGGTAAAACCTAAGAAGCACGGGGACGGGGACGGATACGGATACGTGGAAACGTCAAAATTCAAAATAATAGGATACGGGGACGTGCATGATACATTTAAATTATATATTATATTTAATATATAAACTAATATTTATCAAATTTATAGACAAAATAAGGAAAATATTAATAATTAACTAAAGCGAACTAAAGCACCTAACTAGTACCTACACTAAGTCTTCAGCAAACGTTCCTCTTTTACAATGTCATTAAAATTCTAAATTCCTATGGACCTTAAGAGTACTAGTTACTGGACTTTCCTTAATTTAGCATGGTTAATTGTTCATCAAAATTTACAAGTTTCCTAACACTAGACTTTCTTTTTTGTTACAAGGTCTATCATGGTTCATACTTAACTTTTATACATACATACTTAACTTTTATACATACATCCACAATGAACGGGGATGGTCAAGCACAGCCCCAGGGCAACCCTTGGATGCACAACGGGATTCCAGTACTATACATTGTGGAGGGGTCTAAGTACGTTCTTAATAAGTTGGTATTTAATTTTTGATATATATAGTTGTTGGTACTCCATCTTTTAATCTTCCAAAATGTGTGACAGGTTTCACCCGCGTTTAGCTACTAGAAGGTTGTCAAGCATGATGAGAAGAGATTTTTTACGCCTCCTGGGAGTGGCGGAGAAAGGTGGACTACGGTTCCTCTTCTTGTTAAGGAGCACTATTTCGAAGAATTCAAGGTACTTTACTATCTTTACTTGAATATTTATAGTTTGGATTTCTGGGGCATTGCCTTTATATATATGTGTACATTATCTATTCTTGGGGCATTACCTTTACTATATATGTGTACGTACATTATCTGTTCTTGGGGCATTGCCTTTACTATACATATGTGTACGTACATTATATGTTCTTGGGGCATTGCCTTTACTATATCTGTTTGGAATGCACGTAGTTGGCATGGCTTGTAACTGATGTTGGATTGTTGCAGTGTTGCAGAAATACTACTATGTCCCTCCTGCCAATACGGAGGCGATATGGAATGTATTCAACATCCGAGCGGAACAAATTCACAGGCATTTGATTTATCATGCCAAGGAGAAGCACTTTCGGGACCATGAATGGGTTTCGTACCTTAATCCGGACCATCCGGAGCTGTGGGTGGAATCGTGGCAGAACCACGTGACCCGTGAGCAGGCACATAATGATGGGGCGTTGCAGGCTGAAGGTGTCGGTTGGATAGTGGAGAGCCCGTAGGACTAGTACTTTATTAGTTTTTTTAGGATTGTTATTCGATCTCCGTACATTTTACGATTATCATTTATTTTAATGCTTATCTTCGTACCTTTAAGTTTGTTTGTACGTACACTTTAAGTTCTTTTATTGAAACTTAGTTCTCGTAAAACGAATCAATCATATATATTTTGTTGGGCGTACTCAATTTTGAGCCGAAATAACAAATATAAATTAAATAAAAATAAAAAGAATTAAAAAAATTACGTTAGCGACGGATTATTTTATCCGTCGCCAAATTCCCTTCACACGGGGAATGACACGTGTCCCTTTATTTTAATGACGGACTATATTATCCGTCGCAATATATAGATACATATAAAGTCATTCGTCTCTATTTTGGTTAACGACAAAACTGGCGACGGATACGGTAATTCGTCGCTATCGTTAGCGACGGGTAATATAAATTGTCTCTTTATTTCTTAGTGACGCCACTTTTCGCGACGTCCTATTTAGCGACGGGCCATCCGTCGCTATTGGTGTATAGCGACGGATCGCTACGGTATAGAGACGGATGGTATCTGTCGCTAAACTTTGTTTTTCTTGTAGTGATTGTTGATGGAGCGAATTTTGCGTTCAGCTTTTCCATTTTGTGAGGATGTGTATGGGCAGGAAAAGCGAAAAGTGATACCATTAGAGGAGCAAAATTGGCGAAACCGTTCATTGTTAAATTCTCCCCCATTATCACATTAAAAGGTTTTAATAGTTCGTTCAAACTGAGTTGTTATGTAAGAATGAAATTTTGAAAAAATAGTGAACACTTCGGATTTGTGAGCTAGAGGAAAAACCCAAAGAAAATTCGTAAAATCATCCAAGAATAAGACATAAAAACGATGGCCAGAAGAACTTATCATAGGAGATGTCCAAACATTACTATGAATAATATCAAAAGGCATACATGTTTGAGATGAAGAGGAAACAAACGACAATTTTATATGTTTTCCAAGAACACAAGATTGACAAAGTGTTGAACTAGTAGTACTTTTACAATCAATCAATTTATTTTGCCTAAGAATTGGTAAAATAGAATCACCGGGATGTCCTAAACGATCATGCTAAACTGAGGAAGCAAGACATGCGGCTGGAGGCTGACCCGGGAGTGAACTGGAAGGAAAAAAGGATAGAGTGGGCTGGTACTATTAAATCGCACGATACATTTCCCCGTCTGTAAGTCAATCACAAAAAAGCCATATGGATCAAAATTGACAGACACATGATTATCAGTGGTAAACGTACGCACAGAAACTAAATTCTTAATAATGTCAGGGTTGTGCAATATATTATTAAGTGATAAAGGCTTGGTAGTGGTGGGGATAGAAGCATTTCCATAACCACGAATTGGAATAGACTAACCACTACCAAGAGTAACACCAGATAAATTACTCGTATTAAAATAATTTGTAAGCGTATCTTTAGAGTTCGTCATATGAGACGTGGCCCCGGTATCCATGTACCAGTGTGGATCAGGCTGAGAGAACGACATTATGTTCATGGCCACCTCAATGTCCGTAGGAGTCCAGGCCTGGGCAGAATGTGCTTGGGGCTATTGCGGGCGAGGGTCTAAGATTCCGGGTTGGCGAGAGCCACCGGAATGATCCCAAGGCTGAGACGCGTAAGGGCAAGGATGAACGGTCCATTGAGGTGACGGTATCCAGGCCCAGAGTGGTGGTTGCATCCACGATTGCTGACCCTAAGATGAGAAACCTGATGAATGTGTATTTTACACTTTCATTTGAGTCTATTTCACCTATTTTAGCTATCCTCTATGTTAATTTAGCTATATTTTAGTGCATTTTATTAGAATAGTGTCACGTTTCCCTTTAGTTTTTATTTTACAGGTTTTGGTTGAAAAACGAGGTTTTCTGGGCAATTATATTAAAGTTGACAAGGAATTGGTGTTCCAGAAGCCTATTTGGAGTATCTGAAGGTTTCCGGATAGGATTTGAAGTCTAGGGGTCGAATCTGGAGGTTAGAAGGCCACTAGAAGTCAGAAACCGAGTCCGAAAAGGAAAAGAAATCCAAAAACGCGTCGAAAACGCGTAAATTCCCGAAAAATACTCCCGGGCGAATCGCCCGGGATGTGGGGCGAATCGCCCCACACCAGGCGACTCGCCCGGTGTGTGGGGCCCTTCGCCCCACACTATTTTGAGGCCTATATATAGTTGCTCATTTTTTCTCCGTTTTTCATACTTTTCCAGACCTATTCTCTCACCTTTCTCTGTAGTTTTAGGTAGGAACTTCCCAGAGCCTGTTCTGGGGGTTCATAGCTTAGGAGATACTTTTTCATAGCAGTTTGGAGCTTGTAAGATCGCGATTTTTCGGAGACTGACAACCTTCGGTAACATTGTATCTTATAGTTTTTCTACTTATTTTTATATATCTTTCAACATGTTTTCTTCTATGATTTCTGTTGATTGCATGACAACTATGAGTAGCTAAACTTCTCGTTGGTGATAGTATGTGAATTCTTAGCGAAGGGTTGATAATTATGCTAATGGCTATATCGCGCATTATACTCCGTGTTATTGCTTTATTTCTTTGATCTATCCAAATCTCTATCTTCGTATTGTTGATTAATTATTGCACACAATTGGACAATTCATTGGTCTTTGACCTATCTAAATCTTTATCTTCGTAGTGTTTTGATAATTACAACAGGACAATTCATTGATCAAAGATCTCCATGCAAAACCGAGGAATTTACGCATGATTATTAACCCGTTATGCTTTGAAGGACCATACTATCACCAATCTCCATTATCTGTTAAGAAAACCTTTGCTAAACCGCATGC
Organism: Plantago ovata; assembly: GCA_028274465.1. Taxonomy (NCBI): domain Eukaryota; kingdom Viridiplantae; phylum Streptophyta; class Magnoliopsida; order Lamiales; family Plantaginaceae; genus Plantago; species Plantago ovata. The sequence continues at coordinate 99,254,849 of CM051456.1, read as the reverse complement.
TGTTTTTATATTCTAAATTAGATTAGATAAAGGTAGTTATAGTCCTTAGAGATCGACACTCGAGGTTATTCTACTGCTACACTACGGTTTTCGTTGTAGTTGTGAATTGCCTTTGGCTAAATAACAAATTTATTTGATTCGGGTTGAAACACGACATCCCGCGCACTCATCAAATTGGCGCCGCTGCCGGGGACTATACTCCTTTTTTATGTTTAATTTTGTTTATATTTTCAGCATTCAATTCCTAGTTCTAGTAGTTGTAGTTTTCCTATATAATCTCTCTCTGATACTCCTTTCCTAGCTTGTCACAGATATTCAGGTCATGTGATGGCTCGCCCACTTTTGAAATCATGGGTTCAACCCAACAGAGCACTGATGAGAGGTCCGGCTATTGTTCTTTCTGCTGCAACTCGTGATTTGGAAATCAAAAGTTGCATGTTCCAGCAACTCCCGAGGTTCTATGGGGTGGCTAGGGAAGATGTTATGGGATACCTGAATGATATTGACGATTTTATCAATAATCTTCCAAGGCCCGGAGCAGGGATAACGGACGATGAGCTGAGGATGAAGGTTTTTGCTATGGGGCTTGGTGATAAAGCCAAGGCATGGTTAGGCTCTCTGGAAGCCGGATCACTAGACACCTGGGACAAGGTGTATTCTGCTTTTATGGAGAAATACTTTCCTCACACATTGACTACCGCGCTTAAGGCGCAAATCACTGGATTCAAACAGGACTATGATGAGACCATCTACACCGCTTTCGAGAGGTTCAAGGACCTCATGCACAAGTGTCCACACCATGGTTTTGAGCTTCCTGATCTTGTCCAGCACTTCTACAATGGACTCACATATGAGAGTCAACAGGTGGTGGATTTCCAATGCCGTGGTACTATCTGGGAAGAGACCGCCGAGGATGTATGGGCGTGTTTCGAAAGGCTTGCTAAAGGATCTCAGTCCAAGGATCCAAGAGCAATGGTTAGGAGGCGTGGACCTGAGGCTCCACCAAACCAGGAGATCCCAATGCATGAAGTGAATGGTGTGATTGGCAATAGGTTCGAAGGTTTCGCCAATCAGATGAGGCAAGCTCTAAGTGGCCTAATCGGAACATCTCTCTCCAACGAGGTATGTAGGGTGTGCAAGAATTATGGGCATGGGGCTCATATGTGTAGATCAGATCTAGCACGAGATAATGTTCACTGGGGAAACCGTAGTAATCCTACCCCTAAGGTCGAAGCATCTACATCCAAGTCAGCAGCTCTCTTGGATAATTTACAGAAATTGGTGGATTTCACCCAAGTGTTTTTGAAGAGATACGAGGAGGATTCGGCAAAGATCAAAGCTCGTCTGGATCAATTGGAAGCTAGAGCTAGTAGAGAGCAAGGGAAGTTACATAGCAGCACTGAGAGGTCCATGTCGATCAACTTGGTGGGAGATCTTCCAGTGGAAATCACCATTAAGCAAGTTGTTGCGTGCGAGTGTGGTGCAAAAGACGAGCCTCCATTGGCCAAGGAGGAATATAAAGATCTGGGACTCAACGTAAGTAATGAAGAACCTAAGGACCCTGAACCAATTCCTGATAGCTTTGATGTTAAGGTTGGGATTGGTAGTCTCGATGATGTCCGTGCTACACTAGATACGGGATCTTACTCGAATGTGCTGCCCATGAATGTGTTTGAGAAGAGTGGCCTTGGAGAGCTTTCGAAGCATAAGGCCATTGTGCAACTAGCGGATGGATCCTTTGTGAGACCCGAAGGCGTTGTGAAGAACGTATTGGTTAAGATTGGTGAAGCTTCTGTGTACACCAATTTTGTAGTTATGCCGGCGTCTACACCTGGGATGGGGGATGTTGTTCTCTTGGGGCGAACGTTCTTGACCAAACTACGCTCCGTGATAGACATCTACCGATCGCAACATTGAGGTGGATGGCAAGCGACATGTGTTGCGAGCCATATCTGATCCACCTGATCACTTCAATGCTTCTCACACTCAAGAAGTTGCTGTCTATGTTCATTCTTATTCACAGGTTCGTGGCATGAGGAGAAGATCCATGAAGGGGAAGTCTAGTACCCTCAAGAAGAAGAGCTAGGTGCAAGAAGGAGTCGAGTCAAAGACTATAAACAATGGCGCTATCTGGGAGGCAACCCGGAGTTTTTATCGCTTTTTTTACCGCTTTATTGCATGCATATCATTGTGTTTTATTTTATATTTTTGATGATGTCGTTTTTCACCAATTAAATTTGTTTAAAAGCCTAAGAACACTTATCACGACATAAACTAGAGTGCAATGGCAAGTTGTCCCCGAGTGTCGTTCTCTCGGGACCTAACGTGGCTTTGCTTGAGGTTTTTGCTAGTAATTTCAGTCAACGAGTTCAAATGTTTATAGAATCGTTTCCTTTGAACAAAGCAACGAGAAATCAGATTGTTGTAATCAAGTTTGGAAAACGGTTGGTGGTAGAAATCAAATACACATGCATGGGTTACGAATATGCTCACAAGTTCAGTGCGTAAAACCTTCGATCAAGTCTGCTAAGCAACTCGTCTAGGTAACTTTAAGACACACATCATAAAGACCACTATCAATACTTTAGAGGTGCTTGTCACTAACACCATTTATCTAGCATGCTGCAAATCCCTAACATACAATCCTATAGCTTTCATTGACCAAGAGTTTGTCACTATACTCAATTCGAATATATTTTATAGGCAACTAAGAATCATATGAAGGAATTTGCAGCAAGATTGAATCACAATCTCATGTAAGCATAAACATAACCCATAGCATGCATATTCTACATTCTACCACCAACACAAAAGATTTAGCTACTCATATTCATCAACATAGATATCAATTCATATGAATAATAATCAGAATACATCATATCAAACTACAAGACAAGAGAGTGATACAAGTTACCACCAAAGCTGTCACTAATCGGTGGAAATCAAAGAAAACCTCTCCGTAGATGATTACAAAGGATGAATTCCAATCAAAACCTTGAATCCCAAGCTAAAATACAATGTAATCTGAGTTTTCTCTGAGTTTTGGGGCTTAGGAGCTCTCCAAAACGAAGTTACAGTTCAAAAGATATTCAAAAAATGACCAAAGATCAGATCTAAGAAGGAAAATCCGAAAACGTTTGGCAAGCGAAGCGCTTTGGCACTCCAAGCGCTTCGCTTGGCTTCTGTGCCAAAGCTCCTGGAAAATGAAGCGGAGCGCTTCACTATTCCAGGCGCTTAGCTTGGCTCCTGGGCAGATTTTTGTCTTCAAACTCAATCTTTTTGCCCTCGCATGGCCCTCGGGTGCCTTGGACTCATCGTTCTCGATGCTTATTGATGCTCAAACACTTACGAACAAGCCACGGAGATTGGGGAACTTCAACGGGGCCATCTTTTCCATAAAAAAGGCTCGTTTTTAGCTCCAAAAACGTCGTTTCGTACCTAAGTGCCTGAAAATGCAGAAAACATAAAACGTGACACTATTCTACAGAACTAACCAAAAAACAAGGCTAGAAGATAGCAAAAGAAGGTAAAAAAAGACAAGATGAACGCGTCAAAAATACGTTCATCAAACTCCCCAAACCAAACCTTTGTTTGTCCTCAAGCAACAAACTATCCTAAATGCAACACAAAAGGAGTCTCATGCCAAGTAAAGTGAACTAATCTATTGAATCTACCAAATGCTTATGAACAAAACCAAATGAGCATGACATGCAAATAGGTTGAAGTATGCCTCGATTGCGAATATACACATTCTCAAGTGCACTTAGTTAAACAAAGGAGTCTCTCGAAACATCTTCTACCTGGACCTGGTCAGTGACGACACAATGATGCATGTTATCATACTACAATTGCCCCGTGCCTATGAAACCGAGGGCTTATTACTGTTCACCAAGCGAGACTTTTCCTCAAGAGAGGGCGAACCAATACTGGCTCTCATCAAACGAAGGAGGGTTCCCTTAGAAAGATAACACTCCCCTATTCTACCCAGACTCTCAAGAATGAGCCTCTTTCAACCACTTCTTGAATAGCAAGACGAGGGTGGTCAAGAACAGGCCTTGGACAAAGGCGACACGAAACGAAAGATAGAATTTACAACTCGATAACTTCAAGGACAAAATATTTACATGACACTTGACACTACGAGACTGCTTTTGGCTTGCAACGACCCTTCTTTTGCTTTTGGGTCTTATTCTTTATTTTCTTTCTTCTCTTTTTTTTTTTATTTTCTTTTCTCTTTTTTCCCCTTTTTTTCCTTTTTTTTCTTTTTCTCCCTTTTTTTTTCTTTTATATAGGGGCAAGCAGCAGTACTATGTGTCAAAAACACCTCCCCAAACCTATTCGAAAGAGTAGGTGACACAAAACAAAAAGAAAAAGAAAAAGGAAGCTTTACAACGACTCAAAGACGAAAGACAAGATCAACGAAGCAACCCCCTCCCCAAACCTATTCGATAGAATAGGTTTAATACAAGGAATCGCACACCTCACACTACCTCCTTCCTAGGCATTTGGCAATCTCTAATCGAGGTGAAGAACTTGTCGCCTCTTACGTACATAATTACACGGGTTACAACCATAGACTCTAACATGCATCATTTCATAAGGCCATCGTGAACCGCAGCAGAAGAAACACCACTCAAGGTGATGTCGAGACTACTAAGCTTAACTAGTGCACATGCGAATGTGACAAACCAAGCGAAACAAGCCTCAAACTACTTGCAAATTGATGCAGCATATGATCAATGGTCATAAACACTTAGTCTACTCAATAAAAAAGTTCAAAAGACTTGGCAATAAACTCCACACACAACAACGTGCAACAACTAATCTACGGATGATATGCATGCAAAAATTTGAAAAAACACGACAAAACACATGAACTTGAGTAAAATCAGGCATGTACGAACCACACAAGCATATAGTACTGCAAATCCAATACCCCCTCCCCAAACCTAAACTTTTGCTCGTCCTCGAGCAAAGAAAAGTTGAATGAAAAGGAAAAATTGGATTGAAAGTACACTTCCCTGAGATAAAGGTTCGTGTCCAATCTCCTATATAAGAGTAGTACCTTAAAAGACTCAAGAAACAAGTGTAAACGGGTGCGCAAAGGTGAGAAGAATGGAAAAAACGACGAAAATCTGGGTACAGGGTCCAGGCGGACCGCTTGGCGGGAGCCAAGCGGTTCGCTTGGTCAAGCGGAGCGCTTGGGAGGCTCCAGGCGCTCCGCTTGAATTTCCAGGTAGTTGCAAAACTTCCTGGAATTTCAAGCGGACCGCTTGGCCCTTCCAAGTGCTTCGCTTGGCCTTGTTTCCAGATTTTCGATGTTTTTTTCCTATCTTAATCACCTAAGGCACCAAGACAAAAACTAGACTAAACTAATCACGACAAAAGGCACACAGGCCACAACTACAAAAACAAATAAAGAGGTACAAGAGTCGTAAGTCATGACATCAATTAAGAGTATCAAAAAGGAGTACCGCGACCGCAAAATCACTCGGATACGAACCCTTGCTCTACTTCGAAGCGGTGGAGTATCAGATCGTGTGTCTCTATGTCGATTGGTTCCCTCGATGCCTCGGTGCGCCGGATGTTTGGCACATTTGCTTTCTCACACATAGCAGTGATCAGATGTGGGAAGACTAGTGGGTGGCCGGGTTCTCGTTTAATCTCGAATTGCTGGAAGATGATGTCCCCGGGAGTGATGGGCAAGTTCGCCATGAGGGAATAGACTAAGATCCCGACTTCTGGCGTTATCTCTTCGGTTATGAGTCCCGGGATCAGATTAGCTACCACGAAAGGTAGGATCATGCGGGCGTGCAAGTGCAAATCTTTATACTTCAAGGTGTTATCGAGACGCGTCTTCCTTGGCTTATAGTCCTTGGTTGTCAGAACCCCGGCTATCTTCCTCGGAAACTTCTCAATCGTTGGGTCATAGACATAGTGCACATAGGGATCACTCACATAGTATGCTACCTTATTCTTGTCTTCCCGCAAGGGTTCCTCTAGTCCCATAATGAAACTAGTGATACTCAATGGTGAGAAAGGGACCATCACACCACGAATAGGTACTGCTTCGGCCTTATAGTTATAGTCCTCGAAGGCAATGTGGAACTCCTCGACAAGGTCTCTATCCCATCCGGAGAGTTCTTTCCCATAGAAGATCCATCCTCTCGCCGTTATAAGCCTGGTAAGGTGAGCATAGGGTGCATAGGGTACATCAAAGAAAAGCCCCTTGTTCTCATATTTTGTCCCCTTTAGTACGTCCAAATCCTTTGAAGTAAAGGAGATGCTACGGTCCCAAATCACTGACCGTTCTCCTCCCCTATAGAAGTTGTATCGGAACCTCCGCAATGCGTCCGATTCTTTGTATGGGTCACGATCGCTTTCATCACGGGGAATCTCCTTGGAGGTTGAAGCTCCATCCTTCCTTGCTTTCTTCTTGGATCTTGTGTCCATGGTACCTAGGATAATCTTATTAGATAACCTCAAGAGACAACGAGACTTAGACTCTTACACTACTACCAAACAATCTACTTCTACTCTAAGACAAGTATACGTTCTTCGTTTAAAACAAGTCATAACGCAACAAGTCGACTCTTAGACGTCAAAACTCACTCAAGTGTCCTTTTTAACGAGTTTGAAGGCTTGCTAAAATTCAAACATAGCGAATCGAGAAGCTTTTACACTTCGATAAGATTAGCTAATTCGAATCAAACCAAGCAAACAAACTCGCCATTAGAACTACCCAACCAATCCAACACATTCTCATGCAATCACAACATCACCATAATCATAACATAACTCAAATTCAAGGCTAACAATCATTAAACAATTATATAGCAAAAATTCGAGCACTAGAGTTCATCATAAATCAAGAGGAGCAAAACACAATTGAAGCTAATTAAGATAAAATCCCAAATTCAAGAAAGTTACGATTCATGAGAGGTACCTTTGATTCCTTGTTATGGATGCTTCAAACGTGAAATTTGATCGGTTTAGATGATAGAGGGGGTGATGGGCTTTGTAAAATGCACAAGATTGCAAGAATTGGTGGAGAATTGAAAGAGATTGAGATTTTTGGGGTGCTAAATCGGCAATGGAGGAAGAAAAAAGAAGTGGGGGGCTTTGAAACACAAGTGCCCCGCTTAGCTTTCTTAAGGAAATCCAAGAGAAGCGCTTGGGCGTCCCAAGCGAAGCGCTTGGCAAGCGGTCCGCTTGGGAACTCCCAAGCGCTCCACTTGGATTTCCAGTAAGAATTTTCATTCTTACTGGAAATTCAAGCGGACCGCTTGGGCGTGCCAAGCGCTCCGCTTGGATTTTCAGTAAGAATGGAATTCTTACTGGAAATCCAAGCGGACCGCTTGGGCTTTCCAAGCGGTTCGCTTGGGACCTGAAGCTCCCAAATCCATTTTTTTTCGACTTTTGCTAAATTTTCACCCCAAAAACCTTGTCTAAACAACGAAACAAAATTTAAACGTGCTTCTAATCTATATGCAAGTACCTACAACCTCGGGTTGCCTCCCGAGAAGCGCCTTCGTTTAAAAGTCGTTGGCTCGACTCGTCTTAGCTCATGCGGGATCAATTTCGCATCGGGTACTAGACTTCCCCGTCCAAGTGCTCTTCAAAGCACCAAGTCCCTGCACATCTTGACGAACATAAAGAGGACCAAAGAATCCTACAAGTTCGTTAGTATCAACATAAGCACACGAATTAATTATGGCTCGCAACGTATGTTGCTTGCCATTTACCTCGAAGCTACATGTACGACGGTACATGTCTATCACCATATGTACTTTATTGATGAAGGCTCTACCCAAAAGAACCACATCCTTGAGCTTTGCGGAGGATGTAGGCATGACGATGAAGTTCGTCTTGACCTCTACACCGGCGACTCTTACCACTAGATTCTCGATCACACCCAATGGCTTCTTCATAGACCCATCTGCCAATTGCACCATGCACTTCATTGGTCTTAAGCCAGTCAAACCCGACTCTTCGTACACGTTCAAAGGTATGACATTCACACCCGCTCCCGTGTCTAGAGTTGCCACTATTCCATCCTTCTTACCCAAGCCGATTTCCACATCAAAGCTCTCTTGGATAGGCACTTCCACCATATCCACCAACTCATCCTCAGACGATGAGTTTTCATTCACTTCTTCCACTATCGCATCAGATTGTGCGACCACTTTTTCTTCCACAACTACCTTAGGAGTCTCAGGCTCCTTACTCACTTTACAAGTTTCAGTTATCTTGCAACTTGGCACCTCAACTAGTGCATTGTCTCTCACAACCGTGATCTCCACGGGCAAATCAGTCACCACGGTTATGGCCATAGCCTTCTCCGTGTTTCCGGGAAACTTCCCTTGCTCTCTACTAGCCCCCCGATCTATCAGCTCTTGCAACTTCTTATGGAGGTTGCTACTACTAGCCTCAAGATTCTCAAACCGCTGATTATTAGTAGCTTCATTACGATAGTAATGCTCCATAAACTTATTTGTTTTCAACACAAGATCGTTGAGAGAAGAGACAAGAGGTGAAGGAAGCACCCCTCCACCTTGTGGTCCCGAACTAGCAACTTGAGGCGGAGGTGTAGGATTAGAAGGCGGTGCTCCTTCATACCAATTGTTCCCATAGCTGAGACGACTTCTATCTTGATTAGGCCCATAGGCATTTTGATCCGGGTTATGAAGATAACCACGGTTGCGTTGATTCTGGTACCCACCTCGGGGTCCACGGTTTTGTGGCCTCACATTGCCATAACCTTGCCCGTAGTTCACATCTCCAACTACTTGCTCTCCCTCAGCAACATATACTTCTTGACGGACATCGTTCGTGATATATTGCTCTCTAGAAAATTCAGAACGGCATAAGTAGGCCGGGTGCCCATAGTTCTAGCACACACCACAAACTTCCGTAGAAGGAGAAGGAACGCTTTGCCTCAAAGCTTGCTTCACTTCATGGGCGAACCCATCGAAGGCATTTTGTTCCACTACTACCTTGGCCTCACCTCTTTGCTCCTTTTGGAGCACACGAACCCTCACATTCCGGTTTTGGGAATTCCGGTACATCATGTCCAGCTTCACTTGGGCTTGAGAAGAAAGCAACTCCCCCATACTACCTCCACAAATACTATCCACTTGAGATTGAATCTCAGGATGTAAACCATTGTAAAAGAATTGAAGAAGCTGACCTTTATCATACCCGTTATGTGGGCATCGATGATGCAACCCCATGAATCGATCATAGGCCTCGTGGAAGGGCTCATCGTATCTCTGCTCGAAGGAGCTAATTTGGCTCTTCATAGCCATTGTCTTGGAAGCGGGGTAGTAACGCTCCATGAACTTATCAAAGCAAAGGTCCCATGTTGTCAAAGACCCGGCCTCCAAAGTATTAAGCCAAGCCTTTGCACGATCACCTAGCCCCATAGAAAAGACCTTCATGCGGAGATCGTCATCCGTAACACCAGCTCCTGGTCACCCAAGATGGAGAACAAAGTTCTCGAGCTCATTCAAGTACCCTATCACGTCCTCATTAGCCATCCCATAGAATTTGGGTAGTTGTTGGAACATGTGATTCTTGATCTCCAAGTTCCTTGTGGCATCATTGAGGACAATTGCTGGTCCTCTAGCCCCAACCGTAGGCTTAGTAAGTGTACGTATGGGCCGCTCCGCCATTTCACCTTCCAAGTAAACAGATTCAAGAATTGGCTCCAAAAGATAAGAAGAAGACTCTTCCCGAATACAAGAAGTGGAAGCTCTAGATGCTACTCCTTCAAACTCGAGATTCAAATTCCTCCTTCTCCTTTGAAACAAACGATCGATCTCGTCTACAAAAGGTTCGATGTTAGGTCCACCCGTTCGGGTTCTAGGCATGCACTCACCTGAAATACAAGATAGTGAGTATCTCAAGCAAAAAGAAACAAAAACAGAAATGAGACAAAGAAGAGATGTTGGCTGAAAAAACAAAAACAAAAACAAAAACACCAACCAAAGGAGTTAAGTCCCCGGCAGCGGCTTTGCTTGAGGTTTTTGCTAGTAATTTCAGTCAACGAGTTCAAATGTTTATAGAATCGTTTCCTTTGAACAAAGCAAAGAGAAATCAGATTGTTGTAATCAAGTTTGGAAAACGGTTGGTGGTAGAAATCAAATACACATGCATGGGTTACGAATATGCTCACAAGTTCAGTGCGTAAAACCTTCGATCAAGTCTGCTAAGCAACTCGTCTAGGTAACTTTAAGACACACATCATAAAAGACCACTATCAATACTTTAGAGGTGCTTGTCACTAACACCATTTATCTAGCATGCTGCAAATCCCTAACATACAATCCTATAGCTTTCATTGACCAAGAGTTTATCACTATACTCAATTCGAATATATTTTATAGATAACTAAGAATCATATGAAGGAATTTGCAGCAAGATTGAATCACAATCTCATGTAAGCATAAACATAACCCATAGCATGCATATTCTACATTCTACCACCAACAGAAAAGATTTAGCTACTCATATTCATCAACATAGATATCAATTCATATGAATAATAATCAGAATACATCATATCAAACTACAAGACAAGAGAGTGATACAAGTTACCACCAAAGTTGTCACTAATCGGTGGAAATCAAAGAAAACCTCTCCGTAGATGATTACAAAGGATGAATTCCAATCAAAACCTTGAATCTCAAGCTAAAATACAATGTAATCTGAGTTTTCTCTGAGTTTTGGGGCTTAGGAGCTCTCCAAAACGAAGTTACAGTTCAAAAGATATTCAAAAAATGACCAAAGATCAGATCTAAGAAGGAAAATCCAAAAACGTAACCGCTGCCAAGCGGACCGCTTGGTTTCTGTGCCAAAGCTCCTGGAAAATGAAGCGGAGCGCTTCACTATTCCAGGCGCTTAGCTTGGCTCCTGGGCAGATTTTTGTCTTCAAACTCAATCTTTTTGCCCTCGCATGGCCCTCGGGTGCCTTGGACTCATCCTTCTCGATGCTTATTGATGCTCAAACACTTACGAACAAGCCACGGAGATTGGAGAACTTCAACGGGGCCATCTTTTCCATCGAAAAGGCTCGTTTTTAGCTCCAAAAACGCCGTTTCGTAGCTAAGTGCCTGAAAATGCAGAAAACATAAAACGTGACACTATTCTACAGAACTAACCAAAAAACAAGGCTAGAAGATAGCAAAAGAAGGTAAAAAAGACAAGATGAACGCGTCAAAAATACGTTCATCAATTTTCGTATGTTTTTGGTTTCTCACGAGTTTCTTTGAGTACTATAGGTTACAGGTACAAGTTTAGCTCTCACCTTAAATCCACTTTCGACGTTCGGGACGAGCGATGACGTTCAGGTTTGGAGGGGGGGGGATTATCGCTGGGTATTCGTATACTTGTTTTGCTTATGACTACTCGTGAAACCTTTTGTTTGCATTTGCATTTGCACGTTTACCGCTTTCTTAGTATTTAGTTGCATACACTACATTCATCCTAGGATAGTCTTGCATGTTTTATGTGGAGTTTATTGCCAATTTTTTTGAACTTTTTTATTGGGTAGATTAACTAATTATGACATTAATCATATGCTTCATCTCTATGAATTTGTTTGAGGTTTTTCTCGCTTGGCTTGTCACATTTATGTATTGCACTTAGTTAAGCTTGGTAGTCCCGACATCACTTAGTGGTGTTTTCTCTACTGCGGTTCACGAAGGCCTTTATAATAGGATGATGCATGTTAGGGTCTTATGGTTGGTTTCCCGAGTAATTATGTACCTAAGAGGCAACAAGTCTTCGCCATGCTTTGAGATTGCTAAATGCCTAGGAAGGAGGTAGTGTGAGATTGTGTGATCCTTTGTTTGCAACCTATTCTTCCGAATAGGTTTGGGGAGGGGGTTACACTATCATTAGACTTGTTTTTCGTTTTTCAATTTTGTGTTGTGAGTTTATTTTTCCTTTCTCGTAAATATTATACTCCAACCTATTCTTTCGAATAGGTTAGGGGAAGTCGTTCGTGTGTCATTTTTGTTTCATTTTCGTTGTGCTACTGTTGGCTAAAAGAATCGAAAAAAAAAGAAAAGAAAAAAAAATTCCAGAAAAAAGAAAAAAAAACTGGAAAAGAAAAAAAAAAGAAAAAAAGAAGAGACCCCAAAAGAGCAAAGAAGGGTCCAAAAATAGGAAGCCAAAAAGCAGTTTAGCAAAGTGTTGTGTCTCATTTTCCAATTCTTGTAATGTTCGTAATCATGTTGTAATTTTCTATTTTTTGTCTTTTGTTTTTGAGTATCATCTGTTCTAGACCACCCTCGTCCTGCCATTCAGGAAGTGGTGAATAGCTTAAGAATTTGCTTGAGAGATGGGTAGAATAGGGGAGTGTTATCTTTTATAGGGAACCCTCATTCGTTTGATGAGAGCCAGTACTGGTTCGACCTCTTTGAGGGAAAGTCTTAAACTTGGTGAACAGTAGTAAGTCCTCAGTTTCATAGGCACGGGACGACCATTCGTATCTTAACATGTTTCATTACGTCGTCACTGACTAGGTCCAGGTAGAGAATGTTACGAGAGACTATCTTGTCTTGACATAAGTGCTTATGTGGATATGTATGAGTCAATCGAGGCATTCTTCAACCTATATTCATGTTTTGATTAATATGGTTTTTGTTCATATGTTATTTGATAGATTCAGTAGATTAGTTCATTATATTTGGCATGAGACTCCATTTTATGTGTTGCATTGTTTTTTGCATTAGAGTCTAGCTTAGTTGCTTGAGGACAAGCAAAGGTTCGGTTTGGGGAGTTTGATGAATGTGTATTTTACACTTTCATTTGAGTCTTTTTCACCTATTTTAGCTATCCTCTATGTTAATTTAGCTATATTTTAGTGCATTTTATTAGAATAGTGTCACGTTTCCCTTTAGTTTTTATTTTACAGGTTTTGGTTGAAAAACGAGGTTTTCTGGGCAATTATATTGAAGTTGACAAGGAATTGGTGTTCCAGAAGCCTATTTGGAGTATCTGAAGGTTTTCGGATAGGATTTGAAGTCTAGGGGTCAAATCTGGAGGTTAGAAGGCCACTAGAAGTCAGAAACCGAGTCCGAAAAGGGGAAGAAATCCAAAAACGTGTCGAAAATGCGTAAATTCCCGAAAAATACTCCCGGGCGAATCGCCCGGGATGTGGGGCGAATCGCTCCACACCAGGCGACTCGCCCGGTGTGTGGGGCCCTTCGCCCCACACTATTTTGAGGCCTATATATAGTTGCTCAGTTTTTCTTTTCTCCGTTTTTCATACTTTCCAGACCTATTCTCTCACCTTTCTCTGTAGTTTTAGGTAGGAACTTCCCAGAGCCTGTTCTGGGGGTTCATAGCTTAGGAGATACTTTTTCATAGCAGTTTGGAGCTTGTAAGATCGCGATTCTTCGGAGACTGACAACCTTCAGTAACATTGTATCTTATAGTTTTTCTACTTATTTTTATATATCTTTCAACATGTTTTCTTCTATGGTTTCTGTTGATTGCATGACAACTATGAGTAGCTAAACTTCTCGTTGGTGATAGTATGTGAATTCTTAGCGAAGGGTTGATAATTATGCTAATGGCTATATCGCGCATTATACTCCGTGTTATTGCTTTATTTCTTTGATCTATCCAAATCTCTATCTTCGTATTGTTGATTAATTATTTCACACAATTGGACAATTCATTGGTCTTTGACCTATCTAAATCTTTATCTTCGTAGTGTTTTGATAATTACAACAGGACAATTCATTGATCAAAGATCTCCATGCAAAACCGAGGAATTTACGCATGATTATTAACCCGTTATGCTTTGAAGGACCATACTATCACCAATCTCCATTATCTGTTAAGAAAACCTTTGCTAAACCGCCTGCTGTTTTTATATTCTAAATTAGATTAGAAAAGCTAGTTATAGTACTTAGAGATCGACACTCGAGGTTATTCTACTGCTACACTACGGTTTTCGTTGTAGTTGTGAATTGTCTTTGGCTAAATAACAAATTTATTTGATTCGCGTTGGAACACGACATCCCGCGCACTCATCAGAACCGGGAGGGCCAGAACGAGCTAGAACGGCCAGAAAACGAACCACCAGATTGACGGTGGTTGCGTTTGTTATTCTGGCGGCCTTTGGACTTTCCAGAACCTGAATCTCTTTTCGATCGACCCTCCTGTGGATTAGCAGGCTCACGAGCAACCACCAAGGCATCATCCGGAACAGCTTCTTTCAGAGCACTCTCCTCCAAAGTCAACATAGATCGGACCTCATAGAACAGAGGCAAAACCTTTTATGGCGAATCACATATATAACTCCCGCATACGTCGGTGTGAGGTTGCCAAGGATACGCAGAACAAGACGATTATTGGTAACGGGGGCACTAACGTTACTCAACTGATCAGAAAGCGACTTGAGACGACGTTGGCAGTATGCCGAAACCGAAGGAAAATCCTTCAAATAAGAGTTGTGAAACTCATGTTCAAGAGTGACCGCCTGAGAGTTTTCATTGTCTTGAAAACGGTCACGGAGACGATCCAAAGATCCTGAGCAGTGACATCGGGCTCAATGACAGTATGAAGCAGGTCTGTCGAAATTGTGGCATAAATCCAGCCAACAACGGCGGCATCCAAAGTATCCCAAAGCTCCTGCTCGTCATCAGATCGCTTTGGTTGGGGCTTAGGGTTGCCGTCGGCGTCCAGGGACGGGAGGATATGAGAGATAACTTTGTGAGAGCGACAATGGACCTTGAAGAGCTCTGCCCATGTCGCATATTGGACGTTCTTGATCTCGAGAGTGATAGGAACGTGACTCTTGATATTGGAAACAACAAGAGCAGGGCGATAGGTGGAGGTGGAGGTGGGGGTGGTTTCTTTGGAGGTGTAGCCTTCGACCATGGTGATCGATTAGCCGGGACGGAAAGGGGAAAGACTGACAGAAAAAAGAAGAAACGGCAGAGAAAAAGAAAGAGGTGGAAGCAAGGTTATATCGTAATCTAATTTGATACCATGAAAGAATGTAATCTCATGTCTTTCTCATTCACATAACGTATATTTATATACAACTACGTTAGCCCTACCTTAGCCAATAAACGAGGACTAATTTCCTATTATATTCTCTACTGATATTGCTAACTAAGTACTATGTATTCTAACAATCTCCTCTTCGGCAGATCTACCTCCAGAAAATCCGATCCCATAAAGTTGTTCTACGACATCTCGCCTGTCAATTTGAATGTCCACAATCTCACTCCTAATCACCTCCGTCTTCTTCTTGAACCTAATCCCAATCGCCTTCCTCAAGGATGAGTCAATTTAATTTGTACTTGGACGCAACATTAGTAAGTGTAGTAGAACCTCAAACCGAGTCAAGCCCATGAAGTGCGTGGCTGTCTTCTATCTATCCGCTAATGGTGATTTAGTATATGTGAGAGGGAGAAGAAGAGGAAGAAAAAGATGATGAGTAGAAAATGCAGTAAATGGAGGACCGGAGGAGAACGACATCATCTATCCGCCATTTTGAAGTTTTTTTTTTCTTTTTCTTTTTTTTTAGCACCGTAGGCTAGAGAGTTGTACAATACTGATTTTTTTTTTTTTTTAATTGGTTGTGCTTTTGTTCTCTCATGTTTGGATTTAGGACGTTTCATATTTTTGTATTTTGTTTCATCAAAAAGTTAAGATTTAGAAATTAGTTCTATAAAAGGGTTTGGTTTACAAGTTAGTTTTAAAAAAATTTGGTTTCACAAGTTATTTTTACAAAAAAACATAAAAGAGGTAGTTTCGGACCAAGTTAGTTGGACTTTTTACAACAAAGTTAGTTTCACACCGAATTTCAATTTCACACCAGAAGTTAATTTCAAAAAAAAAAAAAAAAGTTGGTTTCAGAAGTTAGATTCAAAAATTAGTTTAAGACCAAAGTTAGTTCAAGTTAGTTGGGGCTTTCTATTCTCAGGTCGGCTTCGTACCGACCTAAACGTAGGTCTTTATTATATATTTCATTATAATTATTAAATTTTGATAAAAATATATAAATGTGCCGTTATACCTCTACTTTCAAAACATTCATTTAAATAATTTAAATAAGTTCTTACTATTTTATAAGTATTAAATTATAAATAAAAATTTACTTTAACTAAAATTAAAATTAATCAATATATATCAAATTAATTTCAACGACAATTCAATGGATATTCGTTTTCCATAATCTAATTGCACTAGCTATCAACATTTGTAGAGGACAATAACAGAGGCTTATTTTTTTAGCTACGAAGTATATTATTTAGAAGTATTCGATAGTTTATGTATCATTAAAATGGATAAATTAATTGTGATCAATTAACTTTGGTTTGTGATTAAGATTAATTAATAAGGTTTACGTGTATATGTAATCATATAAATTGAAATTAAGGGCATTATAGTTAATTTGTATTTTTGTTGTGATTTTTAATGTTAAAGAAAATTAATTATAATTCATCGTACCAAAAATGACTTTGAACCGAAATGAATGGATGAGATTAAATTAAGCGCCACATGGCAACTATTGAATGAAGACCTGAGTTTAGGTCGGTACGGAGCAGACCTGAGAATAGAAAGCCCCAAGTTAGTTTGATAAAAAAAAGTTAGATTCATGAAGTAATTACTAATAAGTTACTTTTATTTGGACAAAACTACCATTTTCCATTAAAAATATTTAATAACTAATATTTGATTTAATAATTGGATTATTATATATATACGTGTATTTACTAATAATAATTACGTCTTTTAAGTCAACAAATTAAAATCCCATAATTGTAGCTCTTTTGAAAATTACCAATTTTGGTTCATGAGTTTATATCGTTCCACCGTCACCGTGCATGTGTGTTTCATCAGTATCCATGATTGTTGTAGTAAACATTAAAAATTACAGATATTAAATTTAGTCCCACCACATACTATATTTAGACCTCCATGAAGAACGGTACATTTTAGTAAAAGTCAAATTTTGTTATTTTTTTCCAATATGTCTACTATATACTATACTAACTAAAATTTTAAAAGTAGTTATTGTCCCATTTGTTAGTTTCTCCAGCTACTTTATATTTTTCTAAAATTAATTAACTTAATTTCATGACAAAATAACATGTAATAAAATATTAATTTTAAACAACATGTTTCGATCAGAGATTTGAGTTACTTCCATTCTCCACGTAACACTCTTGAAAAAACATGTGTCTCGTACGCAAATTTTTTACTTCCTGTTTATATTTTTCTAACAGTATTTCATCTCGTTAAATAGTCACATACATGGTACCAGAAATCATGCACAAACTATGTTTTAAAAGCCGGGTTGAGCCGGACGGTCGGACCGGCCGGACCGTGGAAACCGGAGCTTGACGGTCTGAAGCCGCTATTTAAACGCTAAAAAGCCGGAGGCCCTAAAACCGGAAAAAACGGGCGAAAAACGGCAAACCGGTGAACCGGAAAGCGGTTGAGCCGGAGGTTGAGCCGTTTTTGGGTAAAATTGCCAAAAAAAAAAAAAATCCAAAATAAAAATAAAAATAAAAATCTATTTTCATCTATATCTTGATTGAATATGGATCTTCACCAAGTCATTTTACTTGATTGGTGATCATTTAATATTGTTTAGTGTGATTTTGGACGAAAATATGAATAATAATATAGTATAAATATATTAGTATTAGTATATTATATATATATTCATATTATAGTGGTAAACCGGCTCAACCGGCTCATAAAACGGCTCAACAGGTCCGACCCCGGTTAAACCTTTTTTGGGGGGTGTCCGGCTCAACCTCCGGCTCCGTTTTTTAAAACATAGTGCACAAACGCTTACATGACATAATTCGAACACTCCATTTCGAACTCATGTACCACTTAAATGCTTCAAGCACTTTGATATGCATGAAACATAAAACATGGTGTTGCATGTACCTGATATCATTATTAACAATAATCAGATACCACGACATATAAAACATGTATAACAAATGTGTATGTAAAATTAATCATGTGCCATCTCTTGATGATGCAGGTACCTTAAATAACCAGTAACAACACACTAGTACCACAACACACAAATCACAAATCATGTATAAAATATGGTGTGTTCTATGTCTCTATCACTTGGACACCAAAAAGAAATCATGTACCATTTATGCAGTTCCATGTACCCAATTGTCAGGCAGTGGCGAACGCAGAAATTTTAGTCAGGGGGAGCAAAATTTTTAAAGTAAAAGACTACACCGTCCGCTATAAATATGTCGTATTTTCATAACCTAGTTTTACTTATAAAAAAAAACACTTTAATATAATTTAGAATTAATTTATGGTTAGAGTAAATATACAAAAGCCAAAAAGCCAATCGACAAATTAAAGGATTTTATAAAAAAGTTAATTATTACCTATAAAATAAAATGTAAATATATTAATACAGGAAAAAGTTAAATATACTATAATTATTTAAGTAAAATATGTTAATGTAGAATCATTATATTATCCTAAAAACAATGTTAGACATAAACAAAAGAAAACGCAAACAAAATTATTTTCACTATAGGAGTAAAATTATAAAGATTTAAATATTATTTAACTTAAGATGGGGAAGAATTACAAAAGAAAATTATCATAAAAGCCATAAATAAAATGCAATAAAAATATATGTTCATTATGAAAAGAGTAAAGATATAAAACTTAAGTATTAATTAGCGGAGGGATAGAGATTTGAACACTTGACCAATATGGAGACACAGGGCCTTCAGCGAGATAGCAAACCAATCGGGCTACGGCGATAAATGTTAAATTTGCACATGCAAAATAAATATATTTTACGCTTTCATTTCGTTACAAGGGGTATAATAGACATTTCACGTCACAAATCGAGGGGCAGCAACGGTTGCCCCTTGCGCCAACGTGGGCTCGCCCCTGTTGTCAGGCCAAATCACAAGTAAACTATTTCAGGTAACGCATCATACAATGATACAAATCATGCATGTATCACGATTGCGTACTCCATCACTTGAACACCTACTAGAATTCATTTGCCATATTTGGTGTTCCATGTACCGCTAGCTAGGCTAAATCACAAATAAACTCTCTCAAGTACCACATCATACATATCATGTATCACGATTGGGTACCCATCATATTGTCAATAATTGTATGATCCCAGAAATCTTGTACCGTGCTTCAGAAATCAAGTACTACGTACATAACAACATCGGTGTATATTTGAGTTAAATCATGTATCATTATTTATAAATTATATATAATCCAAAGAAATTAAATTTATACACCTATAAATCTAATAATATGATTCATAATCATATACCTAGTCAAATATAAAATTGTGTACTGTTGAAAATTATGTACCATGATGCACAAATCATGCACCTCATAACAAGTCATTACAAACTATTGACTAAGAGTACAAACAATAGTCCAGGAAACAAAATTAAAACAAAAGTCCAATTGAATCACTTTGTCCTCCAAACATTGAATTTTGTCTCATTGTTGTAACCATGAACGATGTTCGTGCCGCCGAACTCATACTTCTTCATGGAAACTCCACTCATGAGTTTTATATGAATCCATCGATTAGGCTCCAACAATGTATCATATAATTTTTTCCTCAAGCTTCACTAACTTCAACAAAGCCACAAAATCCATGGAAATAGTGTCATTGCCTTTCTTCTGTGCTCTTTTTATTATGAACGACGGAAACTCAATTGGTACTTGATTTGACAAGCAATCTTCCTTCAAAATGAGGGATTCAATTGACACCTAATTTTTGTTAAGCAATAGTCCTTCAAATACAGTCGAAACAGATATACGAAAGAGGAAGAAGAAATTAAATTGAGTACAAATACAAATCAAAATGAAAAACAAGAAAATCTCCACACAATAGGTACCCAATTTTGCTAAGAACTAATGGAGAATTAAACAAGAACTTAAATTGGTACCTAATTGGGGACGAGAAAGAAGAAATGAAATCCAATTTACAAGCCCACCAAAATGAGAAGCACCGCCATGTGACCGGTATCATGGTACACAATTTAGCAAAACTGAAGAATACGTGAGAAAGCTATTTAAATCAAATGGACGTGGGTTGAGCTTGAAATGAACATTTTATACATAAATTTAGTTGGTTTGACTTTGATTATGTAACTCATGGTACCATATTTTAGTTTGGGTATTCCCTTTAAAAAGATACTTTTTGGAAAATAAGATTTAGAGCATCATTAAACTGTAGATAAATTGTCAAAATGTAACCTATATGTAATTGACCCAAAATTTTAAGAATTTTTTTTTAGTTTCGAATTTTTTTATTTAACATTTTTATTTTATTTTATTATAATTAAGTATTTAAAATCATTATAATTATTTATCAAACAATTTCAAAATTTTAATTATAGTTACTAAAACACACATTGAATAGAATTGAACCACTGACCTCTCGTGTAAACACCTTTCAACTTAACCACTAGACCACTCACAACTTGATGTACAATTTATAGTTTTCTATATATTTATACATATATATTGTAGTAAATACTCTAAATTTAAAGTTAATAATACGCTCCTTATTATCCATGTATCTTCTTATATTTATTAGCATCGATTATTAGACGAAATCAAATCATCAGTGGCGGGATTCTGGAGCTTGGATTTAGAAAACTCGGTGAAAACACGCTAGGCATATCTTTTTTCCTTTCAAATTTTGCTGATGTATCTGTATCTGACCGTGTGTTTAGCTCTGGCCATGAGTTTAGGTCGGTGAAAAAAATAAAATCTAAAAATTAAAAATAAGTCAAATGATGTGAAAATAAAGGCGGCAATAATTAAAACTTAAAATTTAAAACTCGTTCAAAAAATGCACTGATCCAAAATTAATTTAAGACAATATATTAGGATTATAATAAGTGGGCGATTAATATCGTAATTTTGTTATAAAATTAGGGTATTATTCACAAATAGAAATTATTTAATTTCTTTAATTTTATATAAATGGGTATAACCTGTTAAAATTGATCTGCCAAAATTCGATTAAGTCCTAAATGATCAGAAATATATCGGTTAAATATCTAAACTTTAATTCGGAATTTGATATGACAACATAAAAATAAAATTGACAACAAGATAACCGATTCCAAATTACCCAAATTAACATTGACACAAATTCATCAGATCAAAAATATATTAATTTGTACTGAACTCATATGATAAAAAATAAACCGAATCAAATTTAACCCGAAATTATCTGAATTGAATTTGAGTGGGATACAACCGATCCTATTTAAATTTGGCTTGGATTCACCCGAACGAAAATAATCAGAATTGTGCATAAAGACGACTAAAATGGCCAACATACCACATGTCAAATTGAGGCTATTCACATATTTATTTTATATGTCTAAATTTAAAATCGATTTAATAGATTATATTAGGGTTATATTAAATGGGCTACATCTATCTTAATTTTATTATCCGATTAGGATATTATTCACAATATTAATAGAAATGTCTATTAGTTTTAATATGTGTGTGTGTGTGTGTGTGTGTATATATATATATAGGTGTAACCTTAATCCGACGACTCATCATAAATATACAAGTTACTATTTTGAGAGCCAATCCGACAAAACAAGAATAAACTTCACAAAAAGAGAACTGCTTCGAAATTTATTTTGACAAAAGTTCATTCGATGCGAATTATACTTGACCATAATTCATTTCATCCGATAACTCAAATAAAATTTAACATGCAACTACACGAATTGAGTTTGAGCTGGATTCAACTGATCCTATATAAATTTCACTCTAATTCACCGGATAAATAATGATCAATATTAAGAACACAGATGACTAAAAGGTCATCATAACGCAAGTATTGCCATAAAATGAATCAAAATACATTTGTATGGGTACAATATTGTTTTTTAATTGTTTTTGTTTTGTTTTATCTTTTTTGGCAAATTTAATGCATGTGATGGATTATAAACCTACAACTCAAATGTTGCATTTGTAATAAAAGCAATCCAGTTGTTCTGAAGCATAAAGAAGAGGATGCCCGTGGCTAAAACTTTCGTAGAGGACTTCTTTTAAAGTACTCGGTTGAAATTAGAGGATTTGTTGTGGAACCTAAAATGCGCTTTTGAAGTGAATCCCAAGAAGTCTTCTTCTGACCTTTCCTCTTCACGTTCTGAATTGTATTTATCGAAATACATTTGTTTTATAAAATAATGTGATGAATAAATGATGTATAACATTGATATATAGCGACCCTATCCGAACTGAATTAATCAAGAATAGCATGAAAATGTCAAGATATGAATAGAACATAAATTAATTATTAATTTTATTCCCACTTCGAACAAGTCCACAACAAATTCTAAAAGACAAATTAAACAAAGCTTATCTCATAGACTCATGACTCCAAAGTATCTTTAGGAGGTTGAGAAAGGACATAGTTTGAGCTCAAAATGGATACTCCTCAACAAATTAAACTAACAAATCATGACAATCACAAGATACGAGATATGGATAAGTGCGTTAATTTTCTCCAATGAAACATTCACTTTAAAGGGAGTCAAACATTCAGACTCATAGATAGCAATTTACATTGTATTAACTCTATCACAGTTATAGAAGCAACTTAGTAGCCTCATATATGTAACAAGCCATATATGTTGTTTTCTCCGTTCTTACTGTCAATTAGTTTATTATTTAATATAAATGTAGAAATCCATGAATAATAATTCAACTAGAGAACACGTCTACAAACTAGTCATCATGTGAGTCTTAGGTTAAGGATGGACAATGTTTAGGTTAGAATAATGAGTAATTTCGTTGATCAATCTACCATAGTATAAAAGCAATTCACATACAATGAGAAATAATTTATTGTAGCTTAAGATTAATAATATAAATGCAAATTTACAGTTAAAATTTTTTCATTGAACAAAATATATTACTTATATTTATGACATCATCAGTTCAACCAAATAGGAACTTTCTCCTATTGGTTAAATAAGCTAACTTCTATTGCGTTGGTTTGGGTTCAAATCCTACATCCAACATTCAACTTACTATTTTTTTAATTCGATGTAAGGATTGGATATGGATCCGGTCGGGCCGTACCCGATCCGATAATGGGCCCGTCCCGGCCCGTCAACAACCCAACCATGGGCCCAAAAATTAAAAATAATAATAATATGCGTAAATATTTTTATTTGAATATATTTTTTAATATTTTAATAATTGTGTTTATTATTTTAATTCAAGGTTATTTAAGTAAGTTTATGTTTAATTGAAAAATAAATAAAAATAATTATTTTAACTTTTTGGCGAAGGGCTGACGAATTCGAATGACGTGTCGCCTTTTCAATGGGTGCCTGTTGTTAGGCAAGGCGGAAGCCTGCCTGCCCGTAGAAAAGCCCAAATTAGTTTTCCCATAATTTTATTAGTTTAAAATTTTTAGTTTTAAACAAAAGTTAATTTAAAAAATTAGTTTCAAACCAAAGTTATTTTTTTTTAAACAACAAAATTTTTATTAATAAACAAGGATATTACAAGTACAAAGTTTTGGTGCATAAGAGATGCACAACAAATTGGTGCACTACACTAGTGTAGATTTCACATGCATGTACATCATGAAGAGTGGTTAGGTGAGAAGCAATATTGTGAAGTTTGTTTAGCATTAATAGATGCATGATTTACTTACCAGATTGAACATGCATGTAGTATTAATTCAAAGTATGTAGTTTATAAGCATGACTTGTAGGTATTACCTTTACTGTTGATAGGTAAAGTATTAACTCTTCTAAGTTCATTCTAGTTCTTGAATGTTCTCCGCTCTTGGGTATCTTGTAGGACCTGAAACATGCTTTTGAAGGGGGGGGGGGAGGGTTAGAAACGACTACCCGGTTTGTCTAGTGATCAAACCGGAGGAACGACTTTACGAGTAGAGGATTGTAAGTACCTCTGGTAAATAAGATAGAACTTAGAGTAAAGATTGATTACCTTTAAGCATGAATAGTGACTCCTATTTATAGTGTTTCAAATAGTGGTGAGACTCATGAGATCGTGCCAAGTGTAAGGCTATGATTGCATCTTCAAGAGGTTAAAGCCCATTAGTGCCTTAATGGGCCTGGTCCACATCCCAAATTAGGGTTTCCTCAAGGTTAAGATAGTAACTTTACCATGTAGAATGCTATAGTTATATATGTTGATAGGTAATTAGTGCTTTCCTCTGGAGCGTCGTACTTTCCTCTGGAGCGTGGTCGTAGGGCGAAGGTTCTAAAGCGTCCTTCGCACTTCAAGTGCCTTCCGTAATGTACCTAAGACCTAAGGTATAACTTAGCAAGAGGGGGGGGGGGTTAGTGCCACAAGCCCGGCTTGTCAATGATCAAGCCGGAGGGACGAATTTACGTGTAGGGAGTTGGTAGGCTTCACTAATAAATGTAGAGTGAGAAAGTAGTGTGATGGAATGTCTTAATGATTGAATGATTGATACCTTGATTTGAGTGAGCCCATATTTATACTAGCAATAGAATATTGTCTGGTCACTTAGGATCATGACAAGTGTCCGACCATGATTGAGTCTTTTATGGGCTTAGGCCCATTTGGAGTGACTCATGGGATTTGGCCCAGATCTCCCACTAGGGTTGGCAGGGGTAAAATGATCATCCTTAGTACCAGAGTGCTCCTAGGGCGGATGTCGCCCTAGTACCGTCTGAGGACGGGGTAGTAGGACGACCGCCGAGCTTCTAAGGTACGAGGACCACCTTTTCCTTGGGACATGTTGATTCTTCCTTGACGTAAGGAGTTATATCCGACCACCTGTGGTAGTAGGGCAGAAGGGCACCAGACTTGTTCCTCTCGGCGTGCTACTAGGGCGACCCTATGTAGCCGGAGGTTGTGGTGAAGCTCGAGGAGCTCTTCGCCTGGCTTGCCTTTCTCCTAGCAGGTGGCTACTAGGGCTTTGTCCTGCTAGTAGGGCAGCTCAATGGCTAGTAGGGCAGTTGTACTTCTAGGTTGAACATAAGGACTTAGGCTATTTTTCCTAGTCTCTTTTCTGGTCGGACCATGGTGATGGGTAACCGGACCTTTCTATCATGGTCAGCCCATGACGCCCTAGTACGCGCTTAGACGCCCTTGGGGGTCGGACATATTCCGACACCAACATATGTCCCCCTAGTTTCCAAGTATCTTAGTAGAAGATAGTTGTGGAACTATTAAGTTCAAGTCGGACGTTTTTTCAATTTTGAAGTGTGGTCCAATGTATGACTGGAAAACGTTTTTCCTTGCGACCCGTACGGTTTTCATAATCTTTCCCTCCTCCTATCTCTCCCTCCCCCCCCCCTTTTTTTATGGTCCGAATAGACGGTACTCGAACCACGAAAAAAAGGTATTTATATGAGAGAGATTGGATCCGGGTGAGGTCATGCAACTTCATTAGGCCCAGGAGTAGTCCTTGCGTCCGAGAAGCATGTGTTTGGAGACGTTCCAAAGTCCTTCAAGTTTTTTGATTCTCCCTTTTTTTTGCTCGAGGAGCCCGCCTGATAGGGCGACTCCTAACTCGTGCGCGCGCCAGATGATTTATCCTTAAGTCGGGGCGCTCCAAGGGTAAAACCGTCTCTTCACGATGTGGATCAATCTCGGTCGTCGACATCGTCGCGCATGTGGCCCAGATTCGTCGCCACGTATGCGACGGTTCGCCTTCCCGTACTACCCTCTTATAAATAGGGGTACTTACATTCATTTGCAACATTTTCGACAAATTCACTCAGAGCTCTTTGAACTGGCCGAGTAGCATCTTGCAAGGAACGAGTACCAGTCGTAGTCGAGTGAGCCAATTCGTGCGGAAGTGTCAGCTGTAGTCGAGCACCTTCCTTTCTTTTCCTGAATCAAGTAAGTCCGACTGCGTCTTTCTTTCTTTTATCTTTGATGCCTCGCTCCATGTTTTTCTTGTAGTTGCTTCTTTATCATTTTGGTATTCGCTCCCCTTTAATTTTTAGTCGTCCCCCTTTGCCTCCCTATGTGGTAGTCCTACGCTTAATGTTTCTATCGCCATCGCGCATCTCAATTATGAGATTTGGACTTAAAACATACTTAAACGGACCTCTCGGACTTTACATAACTGACATTGATTGATGCTTTCCCTCTTCCTTTGTTTGGGATGTCCGAGAGGAGAGATAGCGAGAACATGTCCGAGGGGCGTGGGTATGCGGACAACAGTAGTTCATTATCTGCAAGTTTTCTGGATAACGAGCTGCCCGTGGTTGAGTTGCCCGAGGAGGAAGAAGAGGTTGTGAGTACCCCTCCTGGGGATAGGCTAGTCGCTCGGTCACGGGGGCCAGGAAACGAGTATGATTTAGACGATTCTTTTATAAATGATGAGGTCGAGGAGGGCGCCGCGCATAACGTTTCGCCCGAGATGATGAACGTTGTTGCTGGAATTCTCGGGCATGATTACCGGGCAGGTGGTCGGCCTGACCCTTTAGAGCCCCGGGTCAACGTCTTGGAGGAGGACGTACTGATGAACCGGAATTTGTCAGGTTCTAATTAATCAAATAAATTTGTATTTAGCCAAAGGCAATTCACAACTACAACGAAAACCGTAGTGTAGCAGTAAAATAACCTCGAGTGTCGATCTCTAAGGACTATAACTAGCTTTATCTAATCTAACTTAAACTATAAAAACAACAAACGACTTAGCAAATGTTTTTCTTATCAGATAATGGAAGTTAGTGATAGTATGATCATTCAAAGCCTAGCAGGTAAATAATCATGCATGAAGTACCCGATCGTTTTGCATAGAGATCTTTGATCAATGAATTGTCCAATTGTGTTCAGTTATTATTCAACACTACGAGGATAGAGGTTTTAGATAGATCAAAGAAATAAAGCAATAACTCAAAGTCTGATTCGCTTTACCGCCATCAGCACAATTATTAACCCTTCGCTAAGAAATCACATACTATCACCAACGATAAATTTAGCTACTCATAGATGACATGCAATCAACAGAAACCATAGCAAGATTGAATGAAAACATGGTGAAAGATAAATAAATATGAATAGAAAAACTGTAAGATACAATGTTACCGAAGGTTGTCAATCTCCGAAGAATCACGATCTCACAAGCTCCGAAACGATAAGAAAAAGAGTCTCCTAAGCTAAGAATTCCCAGAACAGGCTCTGGGGAATTCTCCCCTAAAACTAATGAGAAAGGTATGAAAAAGGTCTGAGAAAGTATGAAAAACGGAGAAAACTGGGCAACTATATATAGGGGTTCGGCAGGTGTGGGGCGAGTCGCCCCACACACCGGGCGAATCGCCTGGTGTGGGGCGAACCGCCCCACGTCCCGGGCGAATCGCCCGGGAGGTGCAGTCGGCGATTTACGCGTTTTTGGATTTCTTTTCCTTTTCGGACTCGGTTTTTGCCTTCTAGTGACCTTTTAGCCTTCAGACTCGACCCCTAGACTTCAAATCCTATCCAGAATCTTCTAGATACTCCAAAAATGTCCCCGGAACACCAATTCTTCGTTCTCTTGAATATAATTGCCCAGAAAACCACGTTTTTCACTCAAAACCTGTAAAATACAAACTAAAGGGAAACGTGACACTATTCTAATAAAATGCACTAAAATATAGCTAAATTAACATAGAGGATAGCTAAATTGGTGAAAAAAGACTCGAATGAAAGTGTAAAATACACGTTCATCACGTACTCGCTGTCGAAAATCCTGAGATTCTCCAAATTGATGGAAAATCTTCTTCTGGTAAAGTTGGAAGTCCGAGCGACGTGAGGTATTTGCCTCAGGGTTACTATAAGAGGGTGGTAACCCTCTCGTCCGATGACGAGATTTGTCAGCCGCCTACAAATATTGACGAGGCCGGTCCGAGAAGGAGTAAGCCTGCACCTTACGTGCACAATGAAGATAGTGACTCTGTCTTTGGGGCCCAAGATGATCTTTCTCTGGAGGCGTCCGAGGGAAACTCTAAGAGGACTCGGGATTAAGAGGATGTGCCGCCTGAGACTGAAGAAGGCGAGGAAGAGGAAGAGCGCGAGGCCGCCAATTAGGTGTCAGCGTCCGAGGACGTTGGGACTTCACGTTCCGCTCCGAGGAGGAAAAGGAGAAGAAAAGGAGAACAAATCCCTCCTAAGTTTGCCAAGGATGGTAGTCCGAGGGGCGCTGCTTCCTCGGACGCCAAGTTTACTCGGCCGGTTTTGGATTGTCACCATTCGGATCCTAACGGCGAGCTGAACGAGGACGGTGCTATCCCCACTATGGCGACTACCATTATTGAGGAGGAAATTCCTCATCTTAGATGGATTTACTCTTTGCCCGAGTCCAAAATTGAGATACTCCTCCCGTCGCCCGACCAGACTTTTTACAACCCGCCGCCCGGGTACATGTCCGTTCACACGATGTCTTTCGAACGAGGGTGGTGGATGCCTTTTTGTGATGCTTTCCGCGATCTTTTCAACGACCTCAGCCTCGCCCCGTCTCAATAATTCCGAGCTCGCTCGGCACTTTAGTTTGCTACGGGGATTTCTGACATATCCGAGGAATCACCGTGAATTACTCGACGTTTATACAGATTTTCCGAGTGTCGGTTAGCCCGGGGAACTCACATTTTTACTTTTTCTCTACTAGGCCGGGCTTTGCGTTCCTCAAGGAGGCTCCGTCCTCGATCGGGTGTCGGTGGTGGTCGCGCTATTTTTACGTCCGCAAGGCGCGACAACCCGGCATGACCGACGAGCAGTTGGATTGGGGTGTCCCCAAAAAGTTCTTCCGAGGTGCTTGGGTTGGTAAGTCGACCGCCATCGAGATGGCTCCTTGGGCGGTCCGATACCAGAGAGAGAACTTGCTTTCGAACCCCAAAAGATACTTCTATTAGGCCTTGAATCTTCAGCCTTTGCCTTACTTGGAAAATTTGAGCGAGCCCGTGTACTGTGGTTTTAAAAAGGACATTCGTAAGTTAACTTTCTTTTCCTTCTGCCCCGAGTAGCGTGCTCTAGATGCCTTTTCATACTTAGTTAATTTTGCATTCCTTTGCTCGTCGCTCCTTTTGTGTTTTTATTTGGTCCTTGGACCTTGGTGTACTCGCGCGCTAATCTTCTTTTTCTTTGCAGACTATTGGCTTAAGTGGATCATGTCTGAGACGCTCGAGGCTGGGAGAAGGCAACGTGCCGCTCAACGCAAGCTTGTCCAACAGCAGAAGTTGGACAAAGTCATGAATTCTCCTTCCCAGCTTCCATGAGAGCCTCCTCGCAATGCTTCTGTCCACAAGGACGAAATGGCTCGTCGGGAGAGGGAGGGTGAGCCCCCTCTGGAGATGGCTCTTCCTCAGACTAAGAAGGCCGATGATAAGCCTAAGGACGATAAAAAGTCCAAGAAAAGCAAGAGGATCTCCGACGACGAGGGTGGTCGAGCAACCAAAAAGTCCCGCAAGAATAAGGGCAAAGGAAAAGAGATCACCACTGATGAGGATCTCACGGACGAGGTTAACTGGATCATGGCACTCGACGAGCTTGATCCGGAACACGAGCTGAGTCAGGTCTCGCGCAAGGTAAGGTTTAAATGCCTTGTTTTTCATTCCAAAAAGTTACTAAGTGTTGCTCCTCGCTCCGTTATTAATTCACGGCGGTCCTCGGACCTATGTTCTTATTTTTTGCAGCTCGCCGCCATTGTTGGTGCCATTGGAAACCTTGCGGCCGACAAGGGTGCCCCGGAGGAGGTTTCTAACTTGCACCTCCAAGTTCAGGAAGCAAACACCCGTGCTCGGGCGCTGGAGGACGAGCTGCGGGTCGAGAAGTCCAAGGTGGCGAGTATGGAGGCCGACAAAGCCAAGGTGCAGAGGCAGATGAAGGCATGGAAGGATGCTTGGACTTACCTTTCCAAAAAGATGGTCCGCTTCAAGGATGTTGTCCTCGAGTACCTCAAGGATACTAGGTACGAGGGTGCCAAGGCTCTCTCTGAGTCTGCCTCATACCGCTTGAAGATGCAGGAGACAAAGGAAGTCATGCGCGAGGAGGGATTCTACTCGGCCTTTGAACAACTTAAAGTTAATGGGTTATTGGCCGCGGACTTCGACAGTGATATCGCCGGCCTTCAGGACAACAAGAATGGTGACTTCTCCCCTGACCAAATAGTGTCCGATGACGAGCACAAGGCTTGTGAGTTTGGAGCTTTGGTGACTAATCCCGAGGTGCCTTACCCTGCGAAGTTCGGCCTGCTTCCTTCTTGGGTGCCCGAGGTGTTGCGTTTTGGTATACTCGAGCCGTTTGACAAGTGCAGTCATCGCAAAACTAGGTGGCTAGCCCTTCCTGGTCCCGTCCTCGACCGTGATTATACTTTGGAGGAGCCTGAGGTTATCAAGTTTCGACAGACCCTTGAGGTAGAAAGGCGCACGGCGGGATCGGGTTCTAGTCGAGCAGGAGGGGTGAGTCAAGGTTCTGGAGGCGGCAGTCAACTGGCCGAGGAGGGTCCTCGTGAGGGTGAAGGACAAGATGCTCAGAGATCTCCTCCCAAGTCGCTCGAGCAATCTCGTAGTCGTTCAGGTTGAAGGATGAGTATGCTCGGTAAAACTTGTAAAAAATGGACAAGTCTCTTGTTTTGCTAGTCGAACAATTTACTTTTTGCTTAACTCATTCGTCCCTTTGAGGCGTGCTCGGGAGAGCTCTTTTTGATGCCCCACTCAGTTGGGTGCATATCTTTTGTAAATCAATTATGCTCTTCCTTTTGCCCGAGGAGGCCTTATGCTAATCGCTCTTTTATGTCACCTTTTCCTTGCATTTTTCATCTTTAGCTTCGTCATGTCGCGATGCATTATGCATGTTTTCATAAGATGCTTCTGCAGGTACTTATTTCTCCCTCTTTGTACTTAGCAAGAACTCTAAGTATGGCTCGTCGGACGCATGCAATGTAGCTTTTACTTCACGTACTTGGATCATCTTAGTGGTTAGTCGGACCTTAAGGCTTCATGCGTAGTCGTACCAACTTAACATTTTTCGTGCTTCACGACGCTTAGAGGCTTGTTGTAGTCTCTTCTTCATTTTTGCAAAATTTCCTAAGTATAGAAATTCGCTAATCGAACGCCTTGCTGGTCAACTTCCTCTGCTAGTCCGCCGCTAGTCGGGCACATCGAGTTTGCGGAGAACTTGTCAAAAATTTCTCTAAGTATGGAATAATGCTAGTCGGGCTCATCAATCCCTTGATGCCTTTGGACGCTTTACAACGCCTGCTAGTCGAGCAAGGGTAATTGACACTATAGTCGGCCCTTAGGTAATTAAGTGTGCCGTCGAGCACACTTTTTCTACCTTCAAATTTCCCTCAAAAAATCCAAGGAAAAAACTTTTTGTGGTCGTTGGACTATTTATGGTCCTTGGACCACTTCAAGCTTGGTCGAGGAGCGGATCATCGGACCATTGTGCGTCCGGGAAACTCCGACTCGAAAGCTTCTCAAAAATGTTTCCCGACACATCTTTTTCTTGTCTTGAAAAACTGAGAAGATAAGAATTTTTTGCCTTTCGACCATTATTTCTTTCCTTCGGAACCCCTTATCTAGTTTCGCATCTTTGTGTTGCCTTCCGTGATCTTATATCTGCCTTTCGCGCAAGTAAGACAATACTTCAAACTGAAAGAGTTGCATTGATTTGACGGAAATTCAATTACAACGGTGGGCTTCGAGGCCATGCCAAAGGGCAAAACAAAAACTGAACTAGAAATCATAAACTAGCGAAAAGGGGGACTTCCATAGGAGCTCAACAAAACCTTGCATAATTCTCCAATGCCTTCTAGGCATAAAATCTATGGAGATTGGTGGTGTTCCAAGTGTTCTTCAACTCATTTCCTTCGGTATCCTCCAAGCAATAACTTCCATTGGAATTGGCTTCCACTATCTTGTAAGGGCCTTCCCACTTGGGTTCCATCTTGTGTGGATTTCCTAGGATTTCCTCCTTGCGAAGTACCAAGTCCCCAACATGAAAATCTTTGTCCTTCACATGCTTGTTGTAGGCCTTTGCGACAATGGCTTGGTAGCGCAAGATGTTTGCCAATGCTGTGGTCCTTGACTCTTCGAGCATTTCAAGGTCAAACATTCTTGCTTCGTGGTTGTCCTCCGGTTGGTAGCCTTGAATTCTTAACGTCTCTTGCACAATCTCGGCCGGGATTACTGCTTTCGAACCATAGACAAGGGAGAATGGAGTTTCCCTTGTAGCTGTTTTTGAAGTAGTGTGATAGGCCCAGAGGACGCCATCGAGTTGCTCGATCCAACTTCCTTGGTACGCTGAAAATCTTTTCTTCAAGCTCCTCACGAGCGTCTTGTTTGTGGACTTGGTTTGGCCATTAGCTTGGGGATATCCTACTGAAGTAAAGCGCCTTTCGGTCTTCATCCTCTCGCACCATGCGTCGAACTTGGCTCCGGAGAACTGAGAACCGTTGTCGGACACAAGGACCCTTGGTAGGCCAAACCTACACACAATATTCCTCCAGACAAAGTCCATGGCTTTCTTCTCGCTGATTACTGAAACCGCTTCCGACTCTGACCATTTGCTAAAATATTCTACGGCGACAATGATAAATTTCTTCTATCCGGTTCCTTTGGGCAATGGTCCGACTATGTCGATTCCCCATGTGTCGAAGGGGCATGTGATATTGGCGGGAATGAGTGGTCTTGCGGGCGCATGATCGGGGGTCGCAAAGTATTGGCATTCTTCACACTTGCGCACCATTGGCCAATAAAATCCTTGGCGGATAATTTTCTGAGCTAAGGCTCTTCCTCCCGAATGGTTTCCACAACTCCCTTGGTGCATTTCCTCCAGGATTGCTTGGACTTCGTTGTTGCTAACGCACCTAAGATGTGTGCCTCTAAAGGATCTCTTGTAAAGATATGTCCCTTGGACGAAGTATCTCACTGCTCTTCCTTTGACCCTTCTTGCTTCTGCACGGTCCCTCGGAAGGATTCCATGCATCAGATCCGCGATAGGTTGCATCCAACTTGGGGGTCGTATCAATAGTGAACATGCCTCACTTTTTTGAGAACTTGCAATGGACGAAAGCTCCATCCTCAGAAGTATCACGTTCCGAGTGTGTACGCCCCCGGACACATATGCGTATTTTGACAAGGCACCCGCCCTACCATTGAATTCTCTAGAAAATTTTTCCATTTGGCATTCTTCAAAGTGTGCCATTTCTTCCTTGATAGCATCCTTGTACTCCAACAAGGAACTTTTCTTTGCTTTGAATGCTCCGGACAGCTGCCTCTCGGCTAACTGTGAGTCGGTGAAAAGCTTAATTTTCTTCACTTGAAGTGACTTGGCCATCCGGAGACCAATTAGAATTGCTTCATATTCACTTCATTGTTTGAGATCGAGAAGCCTAAGGTCACATCATATTCCAACTCGGCTCCTTCGGGGCTCCTGAGGTAAATTCCAATTCCTCCGGACCTCCCGCAAGACGAACCATCTACTTGTAAAATCCAAACATCTCCATGATCGTTTGGTTCCTTTGGCTCGGGAAGCATGATTTCTTGGACCGGTTCCTCCGAACCCTTGGCTATTTCCTTCGGACCTTTTGATGTTTCCTCCGGACCCTTCGTCGCGGGGTTTGGTCCTTGGACGATGATCTAAGAATTTGCTTCTCCCATGGCCACATCGTTGAGAAGGAACATGTGACTGGGGGTATACTCTTCCCTTCGTCACTTCCATGGCCACATCGTTGAGAAGGAACATGTGACTGGGGGTATACTCTTCCCTTCGGTCACTTCCATGGCCACATCGTTGAGAAGGAACATGTGACTGGGGGTATACTATTTCCTTCGGTCATTGGTCTCAGGACGATAAAGCATAGCGTCTTCGGCGTTGGACATGTCAATTTCCCTACTAGCTTGGGCTAGTCCTTGAATCCTCTCAACGCCGCTTCTAGGGCCTTGAAATGTTCACTGACTTGTGATCCTTGGGAGTCGATCATCATAGCTGAATCAGATTGTGCTTCATTTGGGTCGACGTCCATAGGGTCTTTGGCGGGGTACTCAGCCAAGAAATTCGCTAGGACTTGAGCTTTTTTGGCTAATGGAGCTTGGTAGTCGATGTTGAACTCGCTAAGCTCGATTGCCATCTTGCTAGTCTTCCGCTCATTTCTGGTCGCCCTAGGAATTGCTTGAGAGGTTGGCTTGTTATGACAATCACCTTATGTGCACCAAAGTACGGTTTGAGCCTCCTTGCGGTGTAGACCAAGGCAAACGACAATCTCTCAATGTCCAAGTACCTCGTCTCCGCACCTGTAAGCGCCTTGCTCAAATAATAGATCGGTATATGATCGTTCCCTTTGATCCATACTACGACGGAACTTATTGCCTCCGGGGTGGTCGCAAGGGAGAGGTATAATGGTTCTCCGTCCACCGGCTTGGATAACAAAGGCGACGACAACAAGTATTGCTTCAGTTTCTCAAAAGCCTCTTCACATTCCTTTGTCCACTCGAACTGATTACTCTTCCTCAGGACCATGAAGAGGGGCAAGTTCTTCTCGGTCGATCTTGAGATGAAATGGCTTAGGACGATGGATTTTCCAACCAATTGTTGTACCTCATTGAGTGTCCTTGGTTGCGGAAGATCAAGGATGACTTTGATCTTTTCAGGATATGCTTCTATTCCCCTTTCGGTCACTACGTAACCAAGGAACTTGCCTCCTTTGACACCAAATGTGCACTTTTCCGGGTTAAGTTTCATACCATACTTCCTGAGGACCGCGAAGCACTTGTTGAGGTGATCGTTGTAATGGTCCTCCGTCTTGCTTTTCACTAGCATGTCATCAACATAAACTTCCATGGTTTTGCCTATCTCTTCCTTGAACATCTTGTTCACTAGGCGTTGGTAAGTTGCTCCCGCATTCTTGAGTCCGAAAGGCATGACGTTGAAGCAGTAGACGTTGCCATTGGCAAAGAAGGCTGTCTTGGGCACATCGTACCTCGCCAACTTGATTTGGTAAAAGCCTTGTAGGCGTCCATGAAGATGAGTAGTGCACATCCGGCGGTGGAATCCACGAGTTGGTCAATCCTATGAAGGGGATAAGGATCCTTCGGATAAAACTTGTTGAGGCGAGTGAAGTTGTTGCACATTCTCCATTTCCCTTCGCCCTTTTCTAATAGGACCACATTACAAACCCAATCGGAGTATCTTACTTCCTTGATGTGCCCTGCTTTCAATAGCCTCTGGACCTCGGCTTCAATAGTTGCGTTGTCCTCCGGACCAAAGTCTCTTCGCTTCTCGTGAATATGGGTGATCTTGGGTTCTAAGTTCAGATGGTGAACCGTGACCCTAGGGTCAATTCCTTTGAGATCCTCCGTGCTCCATGCAAAGACATCATTGTTGTCCCTGAGGCATTGGATGACCTTCATTCGTATCTTGGCGGTCATCTCTGTCCCTATCCTTGTGACCCTATCAGGGGACCCTTCTACCACTTGAATTTCTTCCAAAGCCTCTTTTGCTTCAATTTTGTTTTCTTCAAAAAATGCTTTTTTCTTCGAGGTCGGAGGGATGGGAGGAATTACTTTGTACTCTTCGAGCTCTTTTACCTTTGCCACTGCTAAACTTTGTTCTTTCCTCTGGACCGCTTTTCTCCACCTTACTGTCGGACTAGGCTTTTTAGACTTCCTTCGGATTCGGGTCGCTCGGATGGAGTAAAAAGTACTTGCTCCTGCTTCCGGATCCCTATCTCCTAGGGCGAAACGTGCGCTCGAGGTCACACTTACGGAAATAGTATAGCATTCCCACGCCTCTCTTATGTTTCCAATTTCTTGCCCTACGGCTCCGTCGTCGCAAGGAAATTTCATGCGGTTGTGGACGGTTGAGACAACAACCTTGAATTGAGACAATGCGGGTCGCCCTATTACCACATAGTAGTCGAAAGGAATATCGACTACCAAGAATGTAACCGACTTTGTTACTCTGCAAGGGTCCTTGCCCATGGACACCGATAGGACCATACTTCCAAGGGGCATTATCGGTTGTCCTCCGAACCCTACTAGGGCGCTCACCACTTCTTTCAATCCTTCCTTCGGGTGAATTTTCATCTTTTTGAGAGTGCTTGTAAAAATGAAATTGGCTGAGCTTCCGGTATCTACCAGTACCTTTGGGACATCAATGCTAGTAGGGCAGCTCAATGACAGCTCAATGGCTAGTAGGGCAGTTGTAGGGCAGCTCAATGGCTAGTAGGGAAGCTCAATGGCTAGTAGGGCAGTTGTACTTCTAGGTTGAACATAAGGACTTAAGTTATTTTGCCTAGTCTCTTGTCTGGTCTGACCATGGTGATGGGTAATCGGACCTTTCTATCATGGTCAGTCCATGACGCCCTAGTACGCTCTTAGACGTCCTTGGGGGTTGGACATATTCCGACACCAACAATACATCTATATATATATATATATATATATATATATATATATATATATATATATATATATATAGACACACACACACGCGAAGCGTTCTCCTTCTTAACCATTTGATATATTGCATCTATAATTCCTGTCAACATGTTTGTATTAATACAAAATGAATATAGTACGTATACTGGTTAGATATGTAATGTTCACATATTTAATTCAAACGTAACCAAATGAATATTTGCAAATAACTAATTGTGTAATAGAACTCAAAATAAACTGTGTCTTATAAATGTATATATTTTTGTAGTCATGCAATGAATTTCTTTGAATTGAACTGTATTAAACGTACATAAAGTATTTATCTGATGATTCAAGAACCATCCGATACATCTGTAGGCTATTGAAACATTCAACTTCGAAATCTGCAATGCAGCTTTTGCATGTCAATTATTGTTCTTCATCTATTGAATACATTATTTTGTGGTTCAATATCTCTTCCCATTTTGCTTCTTCGATGCTGCCGCAAAATGGTTGACTTTCTAATTCCAAGTGCTCTGATACCCCCAGGTTCTCTATCCTCAGGGTTAAATTGTGCCTGCATTTCTTCACATAATTGAGTCCTGACGGCGTACTTTTCATTTTGTTAAATGCTTCCCATCCTTGTCGTCTTTGTTTAGGATTCAGTGTTAGTATCTTAAAAACCATTGATGCATACCTGTACTCTAGATGGTTCGATATTTTGTGCACACCTCTTCAAAAAGATGTCCCCTTGCCAGGTGTTGGTGGTCTAAGTACTCGGCCTGTAATTTTATTAGATATTATTTTAACGTACTGACACATATGTATTGATTTGTGCATGCTTATTCCTTTTTACACCCGTAGTAATTGCTCCAATTTATGTGTAAAGGCGTAAATGACAAACATGTATTTCATGAGGTATAGTAGGGAAGTTAAGTAGATAGGAATATATGGATAACTTTTGGTACATTTTGGTAATAAAGATAATACAGTTTAGTGATTTGCTTTAGTTTCTTCAATCCAACAGGCATTTAATTTTTAATTATTTATTTTTTTGCCAATTCTTTTCAGCCTGATTCAGAACGGAAGGCTAAGGCTAAAATGAAATAAATAGTGTTGCTGCATCATTTCAAAATGCTGGAAATTTTGAGTTCACACACTAATTCATCATGCCAAGAGAATCAAACCTTGTCAAGAAAAATGCTGGCCCAAGCTGCATTCCTTTTGATACAACAAACCTCAAACGATTGAACATCAGCCACTTAGATAGAATTGGAAGTCCTTGATCTATTTGTAGATTAAACTACAACTAAAACGAATAAGAATATTCTACAAATTAGAACTTGAATTTATTGGTCTCAGATTTATTACAGCAAATTACACGAGTGAAGCTGTGATCATCTGCCTTTGCAAATCGAGATTCCTGTCTAAGTACTACCATACTGTCATGATTACCACCGCTGCAGAAGAATATCAACAC
Source organism: Plantago ovata (assembly GCA_028274465.1). Lineage (NCBI taxonomy): Eukaryota > Viridiplantae > Streptophyta > Magnoliopsida > Lamiales > Plantaginaceae > Plantago > Plantago ovata. The sequence continues at coordinate 99,216,956 of CM051456.1, read as the reverse complement.
CAGAAACTATTCATTAGCCACAAAATAGTGTGACAACAGGATCATTAGTAAACTCATCTACATGAAAACAGAAAATAAAGATTCATCCACCTGCAAGTCACTGGGAATCCATGGAAATCTCGGCTTATTGAGTGGCCATCATCGTCAACATAGAATATGATTTCTAAAATCGGATCTCTACGAACAGCTTCGTTGTATTGACTACATGACTTACCAGGTTCCTTATCCTATCCCTTTCATCATCCCACGAAGGCCTTTGGTCTACTGTAAGTGCTTCTACAACTCCACCTCGACTCATAACAGCACGACAGTCTCCAATGCTAGAGACAACAATATTTCCTTTATATATCAATGTTGTCACACAACAAGTCCCACCTCGAACATCGTCCTTGAGAAACTCCTGATCCGTATTCAAGTACCCCTTCTTAACTGCAGATTCTATCGGTTCACCAGTTCTCTTATGTACTTCATCCATAACATTCTTCGCTAAATGATTTGCCGCAAATTCTGCTGTTCCTGGTCCTCCACGACCATCAAACACACCGAAGAAAGCCTGACACAAGAATTATTTCATTCTTTTAGTTCTACTGATCAAGTTTTTTATTTCATTTTATTATTATTATTTTTAATGTGTACCTGTTTAGGATCTCCTTGAGGACTCAAAATAGCAGTGAACTGATCATCCATGACTCTGGTACCTCTTTTCCCGGACTTATAGTACACACAATACCCTTCCCTTGCAACCTCCACGAACTATTTCGGTGCAAATTACAAATATCAAGACTATCATGCACAACATTGAATACTTTCAAACATTGAAGGATCTAACAAGTTCTAGAATACCGAAAGGATTTAAAAGTCTTTTGAGGGGACTGAAGAGACGATCTTAACAGAACCTGAAGCTTCAAAAATACGAATATAGTGCAAATGCTTAATCTAACAGCCATATAGAATTACTCTCCAATATCAATGCAGCAGAACATATCAAGCAAGCAAACAAAAATGTGTGAATAAGAAAACTACCTGTATTTTGCAATTCATTACGTGCTTGCTCATTAGAGATCCATGTAGCTGCAATGATGCCAACATCCGTATCCAATACAAGACCACACAAATAAGGAACAGAAACACCACACTAAGCACAAATAAAAGCACTAAACAATGCAACATAACAACATAGATTTCAGGTTCTTAATGCCAAAAAAAAAAAAAAAAAAACAACAAAAAAAAAAAACAAAACTGAAATGTGTCCAAGACAAAGCTTAGACTCATTTACTGCTTTAACCACCCAATTTTCTTCTAGTCCATTCATTTTATGAAACATACTAATTATGCCACAACAGATCTTTGTCATTTGGGTCTGTTACTAAATTCACTTGTATTGAAACTGTACGCCATATACCATAAATAATTACCCACACGAAAAGTCTGAACAAACACCAAAATAGCAGGTCCTCTTGTTCATAAACAGCTGATATCTAACATATGTAAAACGGTATTAGAGTTAAAGATATAAAAGAAATCTTTACTCTTTGTCTATGACAATGTATTCTGCCACTGTCTGACATGCAAAAACTTGATGTGGAGCTTGTGCACTTTATAATCACCACACCATGCCTGTGAAAGTCTATCTACTGCACAATAGCAGCACGGCTTGATCCTCGAGGATCCTTCAACTTTCTTATAGCCTCCAGCACCACTTCATCAGGCCTGCATTGTTGATCACAAGTTCAATTAACAGGAAAATGGCAGGACCACTTCCAGAATAAAGCTTACTGATCTACATTTGTAGCCAAAATTTATAATTATGATGTTTATGCAACTGTATATCATGTTTTACAGGACGCATAAAAGTATAACATCAAGCAATAAAGAACAAATACCCAAATCCAACAATTAGAACAAAAACCATTCACAATATGAAGTCAGACAATACGACTCTAAGAGCTAGTTTTAATTGTGAATATGCTACGGTATGCATACCCTTTCAGCTATGCTGTGTGGATCAGTTGCTTGGCCTCTCCTAGCTCGTACCCTCGGGCGAATTGCAGGTGGATGTGGTGCTGCATGAACAACATTTCCAATCAAATTGGAATCGTCTCCGCCTCCGTACCCTGGAAAACCATCAAATACCCAATCCATGGTGACAACGCCCATTCTAACGCCGCCCTCAGCTCCCTCTTCGCCGCTCTGAGATGTGAAAAAAAAATTGAAATAGAAAGGGAAAGTTGCCGATAATGTCTCCAATCGGAAAGATGAAATAGAAAAGGGGAAAGTTGCCGATATTATATATATATATATATATATATATATATATATATATATATATATATATATATATATATATATATATATATATATATATATATATATTAGCATCGATTATTAGTCGAAATTAAATCATCAGTGGCGGGATTCTGGAGCTTGGATTTAGGAAACTCGGTGAAAACAGGCGGGGCATATCTTTTTTCCGTTCAAATTTTGCTGATGTATCTGTCTGACCGTGTGTTTAGGTCGGTGAAAAAAATAAAATCTAAAAATTAAAACTAAGTCAAATGATGTGAAAATAAAGGCGGCAATAATTAAAACTTAAAATTTAAAACTTGTTCAAAAAATGCAGTGATCCAAAATTAATTTAAGACAATATATTAGGATTATAATAAGTGGGCTATAAATACCGTAATTTTTCTATAAAGTTAGGGTATTATTCACAAATAGAAATTATTTAATTTCTTTAATTTTATATAAATGGGTGTAACCTGTTAAAATTGATCTGCCAAAATTCAATTTAGTCCTAAATGATCAGAAATATATCGGTTAAATATCTAAACTTTGATTCGGAATTTGATATGACAACATAAGAATAAAATTGACAACAAGATAACCGATTCCAAATTACCCAAATTAATATTGACACAAATTCATCAGATAAAAAAATATATTAATTTGTACTGAACTCATATGATAAAAAATAAATCGAATCAAATTTACCCCGAAATTATCTGAATTGAATTTGAGTGGGATACAACCGATCCTATTTAAATTTGGCTTGGATTCACCCGAACGAAAATAATCAGAATTGTGCATACAGACGACTAAAATGGCCAACATACCATATGTCAAATTTAGGCTATTCACATATTTATTTTATATGTCTAAATTTAAAATCGATTTAATAGATTATATTAGGGTTATATTAAATGGGCTACATCTATCTTAATTTTATTATCCGATTAGGATATTATTCACAATATTAATACAAATGTCTATTAGTTTTAATTGTATAAATATAGGTGTAACCTTAATTCGAAGACTCATCATAAATATACAAGTTACTAATCCGAGAGTCAATCCGACAAAACAAGAATAAAATTGACCAAAAGAGAAACAGATTCGAAATTTATTTTGACAGAAATTCATCGATCTGAATTATACTTGACCATAATTCATTTCATTCGATAACCCAAATAAAATTTAACATGGAACTACAGGAACTGAGTTTGAGCTGGATTCAACTAATCCTATATAAATTTCACTATAACTCACCCGATAAAGAATGATCAATATTAAGAACACAGGACTAAAAGGCCATCATAGCGCAAGTATGGCCATAAAATGAATCAAAACACATTTGTATGGTACAATATTGTTTTTTAATTGATTTTTTTTTCTTTAACTTTTTTTGGCAAATTTAATGCATGTGATGCATTATAAACCTACAACTCCAATGTTGCATTTGTAATAAAAAGGGAAATTTTCATAAAGAACCCCTGTTAGTGCATGCCATTTCAATTTTCCTCCTACTAGTTGAACTATTACATTTTACCCCATTTAAGTTGACCACATTCCAAAATTTCAAAAAACATACCTCCCCAAACAAGCCCTTATCATATTTTCCTCTTTTTCTTTCATCCTTTAATTTTATTTTATATTTCTTTTTTTTTTAAGCACCTTCTTCTTCTTCTTCAACAAGCTCCGACACCAGAAAAAACTTTCGGCCGCCTGAGCTATCACATAAATTCAATCAGAGCTTTTTTAAGCTCCGATATCGGAGCTTTTTAAAGCTCCGATTGGAGCTTGTTAGGAAACTTGTAATTTTGATGAGCAATTAACCATGCTAAATTAAGGAAAGTCCAGTAACTAGTACTCTTAAGATCCATAGGAATTTAGAATTTTAAAGGACATTGTAAAAGAGGAACGTTTGCTGAAGACTTAGTGTAAGTGCTAGATAGGTGTTTTTAATCCGCTTATGATGTATCTTGTTTTCTGAAAAGAAATACAACCTATTGAAGCATTTGCTGATGATGTACTTTGTTTACACAAACAAACTAATGAAGCATTAGAACCGTTCAGAAACTTGAAGAATTCGAAGACTGAAGACTGAAGAAGATTTCTGAAGATGGTATCTACAAAGGCACATGTTGCTCAGAAAGTGGAAACTTCAGCAACAGCTTGCATAAGTGAAAATCTAAACGACAGAGTAGGTTGTGCTTGCTGAAACTGAGACTGAACACTTGCTGAAAAACATATGTGACCTCCTTGCTGAAAGTACTTGCATTTACGCTCCAACGTTCATATTTGAATTTCATTCAAATGAACATTAAATGCAAAGTAAGCACGCGAAGATTATGAAGACTAGAAGACAAATAAAGGACGCTGCTGAAAGTACAAAAGCAAGATAGTGACATCTTAATGAACAAAGCCTTAGAATTTGAAATTCAAACGGCTCCCTTGATTCACTATAAATAGAGGTCATTCGGCAAAGAGTTGAAGTGTGTCAACAACGTGATCAAACTCTCACTTGTGCTTAAACTCACATACCCTTCAAATACTCTTTACTGTCATTGATCCGTTCCAAGACTTAAAGCTTGAAAAAGCTACGTGTGAAGAAGTAGAACATACACGGCTAAGAAATTAGTTAAGTGTTCTTTCTTTCGAACAAGAACAAGTCTTGACACCAGAAACAATCAAACTTGTTTACTGCAAAGTATTCAAAGTTTTGTTTCTTAGATTACTTGTTGTAGCTGAATAAGTTATAATCAAGTTATCTCATCCCAAACCTCTCTAACTGAAAAAAAACACCCTTTCAGGCGTGAAATTCAGGGGGAACTTAATCAAGCATAGTGTTGCTGATTATAAGTCCCAAGTTTGGTGGAGAACAAGGTTTCGTTCTCTAGTTAGGTTGGAAACGAAGCAAGTGTGCTTTGGTTTCTGTCGAATCGCTCTAGATAGGTGTTGTAAGGAACCTCAAACTTATCTTAGTGGATTCAGTCCTAGAAAGGACAAAGTGGATTAGTTGAGAGATTACGCCACTCTCAGATACCACTATAAAAGTGTTTGTGTGATTTACTTACTGCATTTAGTTTTCAGCAAAGCATATCTATCTGTACACTGTCACTCTGCTCACTTGCTGAAACTATCACTTACTGACAAAGCACTTATTGTACAAAGACTTCCGCTCTCTAATTTTAAGTATCAGTAAAACTCGTTACTGAAAAGTAACTAGTGCTTGCTGAGAAAGTTAAGTATCGGCAAACTCATTACTGAAAAGTAATAAGCCCTTGCTGAGAAAGCTTTTAAACGACGAAAGTTTGAAAAGACTATTCAACCCCCCCCCCCTCCTAGTCTTTTCTTGTTGTTTAAAGGGACCAACAAGTGGTATCAGAGCTGGAGGTTCTTTAACCTTCAGCACTGAACCTAGATCCCCTTAGGTGCTTTCCGTAAATCACTCTCACTTGATCAGTTTGGTAGTCTTTTGTTGACATGATGTCTTTAGGAGACTCTCCATTGCTGAAGCTGGAAAACTATGAAAAATGGCGAAACAACATGATGCTACATCTTGAGGCCATTAGTGATGAGATGGTTACTGTCATTAATGATGGACCTATCAAAATCACTAAGGTTGAGAGAAGTTTTCCTCACAAAACCACAGAAGCTGGAAAGGAAATTATCTTAGGTGAACCAGTGGATATTGTCGTTCCAAAACCAAGAGAGAAATGGACTTCCGACGAAGCCAAGAGATTCCGTCTTGATGGCCAAGCAAGAAACATCATCATTCAATCAACTCCGGATACTATACAGTGCAAACTGTGGGGTGCCAAAACTGCTAAGGAAGCTTGGAAAATGGTTCAAGATCTTTGTGCTGGATCTGACAAAACCAAGGAAAACAAACTCGAAGTGCTGAAGTTAAAGTTCCAGAACTTTAAACAAGGTACAAATGAGTCACTGGAAGACTTGGACTTCAGATTCACAACTTTAGTTAGTGAGATGGCCGCCTTGGGAGTTGGAAATCTTTACTCAGATTCTGAGAAGGTGAAAACCATTATCAAAAGTCTGAATCAAGAATGGATCCACACTCAGAATTTCTACTACAATCAAGGAAGGCCAAACATCACACCTACAGAGTTTTTCTCTCATCTTGCTACTGTCAACTACGAGACAAAGCAAAGAGAAAATGTGTTTGCTGAAAAATCGCAAAACATTGCTCTTGCTGCAAAGCCGTCATCTTCTGAAAAGAAGAATGATAAAGAGCCCGTTGATGAAAATGCTTTAGTTGTTAAAAACATGAAGAAATTCATCTGTAAGGAACTTGAAAGGCGAAAAGCAAAAGAGAAGCTGAAAAAGCATCTTGGTAACAACTACCATAAGTACAAGAATGAGGCTAGCTCGTTGAACAAGCAAATTCCCCTGAAGAACCAGCAGTTGGAAATGATCTCTGTTTTTACTGTAAAAATCCTGGACACTTCAAAGCAAATTGTCCTTTGCTGAAAGGCGAATCTGCTGAAAAGAAGAAGAAGTTCAAAAGAGCTTTTATTGCTGAAGAAAAGAAGAATCTTCAAGAAAAAATCGATGCGTTGTGCATTGATACTAGCTCCGAAGACAGTGAGGAAGAAAGGTCAGACACTGAAGATGAAGAAGCCACTCTTGACGTAGAGATTGGCAAGGAAGTTTGTGGAATAACTATGGAAGCTTATCCAGATGTGTCAAACTACGAATTCTGCCTGATGGCCGGTCAGGTAAACAGTCCTACCTCTGACTCTGACTCAGAAAGTGAAGACGAGATTGACCTTGACAAAATTCAAGGAGAAATCGAAAGATTTGAAAAAACTCTGAGCAAACAGCAAGAGAAACTGTAGAATGCTGAAACTCTGACCAAGCAGACTACTGAAAAGTACGTATTGCTGAAGGAAGAGACAGAAAAGAAAGATGCTGAAATAGTGCATATCAAGAAGTTGATTGCTGAAGCTACAGAGAAGAATTCTCAGATGGCAATAGAATTGGAAGAATATCAGTCCTCAATTCTAAAGTTACTTGCTGAAACACAAGAAATTAAAAAGATGAAAATCAATTTCAAGTCTTATGCTGATGTAAGTAATACGCTGACTGAACTAAACTCTTATCTGAGAGATCCATCTTAGAAAGAAGGTTTAGGTGCAACGTATGAAGGTGATGACGTAATAATCTTGAGTAAAGACAAATCACCAATTACCTTTGTACGTGCAACTGATAGTGGTCAACCAGAACTCTATCAGATTGGTCAATCTAAGGTTGCTGAAAAATGCAATCAAGTACTTACGACCGTAAAGCCCGCTGTTGGTACTCAAAGTAACAAGACTTTAAAAGGAAAACAGGTTGCTGAAAAGCAAACTGTAAAGAAACAGAATGATGTAAAGCATTCTGATGAACCGGAATTTGTCAGATTCTAATTCAGCAAATAATATTTGTAATTAAGCCAAAGGCAATCCACAACTACAACGAAAACCGTAGTGTAGAATGACTCGAGTGTCGTTCTCTCAGGACTATAACTAGCTTTATCTATTTAACAAGAGAATATAAAACAGCAGACAGATAGCAAGGGGTTTTTCTAACAGATAATGGAGATTGGTGATAGTATGATCCTTCTTAGCATAACGGGTCAATAATCATGCGTAAATTCCTCGGTCTTGCATAGAGATCTTTGAATCAATCTAGTGTCGTGTTGCAATTATTAAGCACTACGAAGATAACTGGTCTGACAAGTCAATCACTATTGTCCTATTGTGTTCCGTAATTATTCAACACTACGAAGATAAACTCGCACACAGGTCGACAAGTGTCCAATTGTGCATAATAATTAATACAACATACGAGAATTTAGGTTGTGCCTGATCAACGAAATAAAGCAATGACACGGAGTATAATGCGCGATATAGCCATTAGCAATGATTATCTTCCCTTCGCTAAGAATTCACATACTACCACCAACGATAAGTTTAGCTACTCATAATAGGCATGCAATCAACAGAAATCATAGAAGAAAACATATTGAAAGATATATAAAATAAGTAGATTAAACTGTAAGATACAAGTTACCGAAGGTTGTCAATCTCCGAAGAATTACGATCCTACGAGCTCCGCTATGACAAAGTGTCCCCTAAGCTATGAAACTCCCAGGACAGGCCCCGGGAAGTTCCTACCTAAAACTACAGAGAGAGGTGAGAAAGTAGGTCTGGAAAGATATGATTTTCGGAGAAAACTCAGCAACTATATATAGGCCCCGAAATACTGTGGGGCGGTTCGCCCCACACACCGGGCGGTTCGCCCCGGAGAGTTTTTCGTGGAATTCCGCATTTTCGACGCGTTTTTGGATTTCTTCCCCTTTTCGGACTCGGTTTCTGTCTTCTAGTAGCCTTCTAACCTCCAGATTCGGTCCCTAGACTCCAAATCCTATCCGGAAACCTTCAGATACTCCAAATTGGCTTCTGGAACACCAATTCCTTGTCAACTTCAATATAATTGCCCGGAAATCTTCGAATTTCAACCAAAACCTGTAAAATAAAATCTAAAGGAAAAGTGACACTATTCTAATAAAATGTACTAAAATATAGCTAAATTAACATAGAGGATAGCTAAAATAGGTGAAAAAGACTTGAATGAAAGTGTAAAATACACATTCATCACATTCCGCCAAACAAGCTGCTGAAAATCAATTTGTTAAGTTAAAAGGCAAGATTACTAAAAGTAATCAGAAGACCTTTGCTGACAAACCTGAATCAAGTAAGGTTGCTGAGACAAAAGCTCAGCATTCTCCAAAAAGTGGACTCGGTTTCAAAACCAAGCAAAGTCAACTTTTTCATGAGTATAAGCAAAGTCAACAAAGATACTTCAAAGAGATGAACAAAACCAAGCCTAAGAGTTCTGACAAGACTCAAAATGCTAGGGCTAGAAGGAACCTTGCTAGAAAAGAACTTACTGAAAAGTATGTTCAGCAAAAAGGTCAACCGAGCAAGACACCACATCAGAAAGTGGATTTGATCAGCACGAATCAAAAGTCTTTCGCTCAAAACCTCTTAGTTCCTCAGCAAGTAGAAAACAAGTCAAAGTTGAAAAACTTAAGACTTGGGTTTCCACTGGACGCATTCTTGAACATGTTAATGGACATCCAATATTGGATAATTAACTTGTTTGCTCTTGATTGTGCAGACTTCAGCCACGGAGACAAACGATGCAATCTGGCACTTTGACAGTGGTTGTGGAAAGCACATAACGGGCAACAAGAATAACCTTATAAACTATAGACGGTGGTCTAAATGTCCAACAATAAGGTTTGCTGGTGGAGGCTCTGGTACTACAAAAGGCTACGGTGACGTGAAGTTAGGATGCATTACCATTTCGGGAGTTCTTTATGTCAAAAATCTTAAGTTCAACCTTTTTAACATGAGTCAATTTGCTGATAAAGGATACTTCATCAAAATCAAAAGTGATGAATGTAAACTTATAGACTTTGAGACAAAGAAGGTTATTATGGTTGCTAGAAGATCAGGAGGCTTGTACACTGTAGATTGGTCTTCAGCAATCGTTGAAAAATGCCTTGTCTCAGATCACGATTGCCTTGCTGAAAAAACATGGTTATGGCATAAACGAACAAGTCACCTAAACTTCAAGACGCTGAATAAGCTGTCTAAAAAGGCAATTGTAGTTGGATTACCTAAGGTTACTTTCAAGAAGGATGGTGTTTGCAATGCATGTCAGCAAGGAAAGCAAACCAAATCTTCTTTTAAGAACAAGGCAGTACCGTCAACTACAAAACCTTTACAACTCTTGCACATGGACTTGTTTGAATCTTCTTGAACAAGCTATGCTGGTAAGAAGTATGGTCTGGTGGTGGTAGATGACTATTCAAGATTCACTTGGGTAGTATTTATCAAACACAAACCGGAAACAAAGACTGAAATACCTAACTTGCTGAATAAGCTTGAAGTCATGAAAAATGACAAGGTAAAAGTTATAAGGACAGACCATGGTACTGAGTTTGTAAACCAGTACATAACTGAGTATTGCACTTCAAAAGGCATACAACATCAGTTATCCTCAGTAAGGACACCACAACAAAACGGTGTTGCTGAAAGGAAGAATCGCACCCTAAAAGAAGCCGCAAGAACAATGCTCGCTGACACTGAAATAAGTGAGGCTTACTGGGTTGAAGCGATTAATACCGCCTGTTACACTCAAAATAGACGTCTGATTACTAAGGAATACAACAAAACTCCTTATGAGTTATTTGTTGGAAGACCTCCTAACATCACCCATCTAAGAGTATTTGGTTGTAAGTGTTTTGTTCTTAACAACGGTAGAGAATATCTAAGAACATTTCAACCAAAGGCAGACGAAGCGATATTTCTTGGTTACTCCTTGCATAGTAAAGCTTATAGAGTTTACAACAAAAAGGCACAAAAGATCGAAGAATCAGTGCATGTTGTATTCTACTAAAAGTCACAAGGAGTGCCTGCTGAAGAAGAAATATCAGATTGTATGAAGAAGCTACTCATACACGAACAAAGAACTGAATCTGATGCTGGGCAAATCAAGTCAATTGAACTAAATGATGATTCTGACAATGACTCTCCTCCCCCAAGTCATGACAAGATAAATATAGTTAATGACAAAGAATTTCCATCAAAAGACGCAGTTGCTCCGGATGTTGCTGAAACTATGCAACTTCCGGTGCCTGTTGATGAGTTACCACAATCTAGCAATGCTGAACAAGCAGTTGCTGATGAACCGATCTCAGCAGAGACACAACAAAATACCAGTAGTACTAAGCAAGTACATGCTGAAGAGTCACATGCTGATGAGCAAACTTATCCAGATCCAAAGAGCAGAAAACCTGTTAATAAATGGATTAGAGATCATCCCTCTACGGATATGATTGGTGATATTGACAAACGCCAAGTGACTAGATCCAAAGTATCTGCTACTCATGGACTTGCTGAAGAAGCAAATGTCGTAGAAGTAGAAGCTTTGTTCTCTTGCTTTGTTTCAGAAATTGAACCCAAGACCATAGAAGAAGCTCTAAATCATTCTGAATGGATCAAGGCAATGCAAGAAGAACTGGATCAATTTGAAAGGAACAAAGTCTGGAAACTTGTACCTCTTGCTGAAGGCAAGAAAGCTATTGGTACAAAGTGGGTGTTCAGAAACAAGCTGAGTGAGTCTGGTGAGGTAACAAGGAACAAAGCACGTTTGGTTTCTCAAGGTTACTGTCAGACTGAAGGATTGGACTATGATGAGTCTTATGCACCAGTTACAAGATTGGATGCAATTAGACTTTTCTTGGCCTTTGCTGCTCACAATGACTTCATTGTTTATCAAATGGATGTTAAAAGTGCATTCTTAAATGGTGAACTTGCTGAAGAAGTCTACTTGGAACAACCCCTGGCTTTGAACTTCCCTCAGAAACCAAGATGGTATACAAGCTTCAGAAAGCTGTATATGGTCTAAAGCAAGCACCTAGAGCTTGGTATGATACCTTAGCTAAGTTCTTGCTGGATAATGGTTTCAAGAAAGGTGAAGTTGACAAAACTTTGTTTACCATGAACCATGATGGTAAAATACTCTTAGTTCAGATTTATGTGGATGACATAATATTTGGATCTAAGGACAAACAACTTTGTGATGATTTTGCCAAACTCATGACAAACAAATTTGAAATGAGTATGATGGGAAAATTGAATTATTTCCTAGGATTGCAAGTCAAGCAACTCAAAGATGGAATATTCATAAATCAAGCAAAGTATGCGAAAGAAATGCTCATAAAGTTTAGGATCAAAGAGGAAGAAAAACCTGAAAAGATCCCTATGAGTTTTGGTACCAAATTGGGCTATACTAAAGAAGATAAAAGTGTTGAAGAACACAAGTATAGGAAGCTCATTGGTTCCTTGTTGTATTTAACAGCAAGTAGACCTTACATTCAGTATGTTGTTTGTGTGTGTGCAAGATTCCAATCTGATCCAAGAGAATCACACTACAAAAAGGTACTTAAGATACTGAAATATGTCAAAGGTACAGTCAATGTTGGATTATGGTATCCTAAAGATTCTGGACTTGAATTGGTTGGTTATCCTGATGCTGATCATGGAGGATCAACTCTTGATAGAAAAAGTACGTCTGGAACTTGTCAGTTTCTAGGTACTAGATTAATATCACGGTTCAGCAAGAAGCAAACTTGTGTTGCCAATTCATCTACTGAATCTGAGTACATTGCGGCTGGTTGTTGCACAGCTCAAATCGTATGGATTCAGCAACAATTAAGAGATTATGGTATTTCTGCAAAGAAAACACCAATCTTTTGCGATAATACAAGTGCTATTGCTATCACGCAAAATCCTAAGTTCCACTCAAGGACAATGCACATTGATATTAGACATCATTTCATTAGAGATCATGTGAAAAAAAGGAGACATTGAGGTTGTAAAAGTAGGGACTGATGATCAACTTGCTGACATCTTTACTAAGCCCCTACCAGATAATAGATTCGCAATGCTAAGGTATAACCTTGGATTGATTGAATTACCTCAATAGTAAGGGATACAATTGGCAGATTGCTGAAACAGGCATTCAGCAAGCCAAAGTATGCTTACTTGAATAAAAGCTCCTTCCACTGATTTCTTCTAAAAAGAAATGATAGGTCACTACATGATTGCTGAAACAGGCATTCAGCAAGTAATTCCTTCAAAACGGGCATTTGTTAGGAAACTTGATCACTTGCTGAGACGGGCACTCAGTAAGAGAAAAACCTTAAGGATTGCTGAAACGGGCATTCAGACAATCAAAGATACTGAAACAGGTATTCAAGTATCAAAGGAAAATTCTGAGACTGGAACTCAGCAAAGAGAAAACTCACTTCTCAGATTTTACCAAAAGATATCTCAAGACAAAAAGAATTTACTGAGACGGGAACTCAGAAATATCTTTTAATTTAAGGAAATATGAGATATTTGATTAAGGGGGAACTTTCAGCAAATAACAAGGCTTGTTACACAAATTCTTTGAAAAGATTCTTGTTTACTTCAGCAAGCAATCAAATCCCATAAATCTAGGTAAAATCAATTTGTGACGTTAATCGGGCACAAATAAACTCGCTAATAATCATGACATGAAATACAATCGTGGCCATTGATTTAAAGTCGTTTTTGATCTGACGGTTAATATTGCAAAGAGAAAGAGTGCTCTGACGGTTTTTGTTAGTGGACCACTACGCATTTATTGCAAAGGCTCCACTAACGTGTAAGAAAATACGGTCAGAGTTACCCCTAGGGTACGCAGCAGAATTTCAAAAAATTTCTTAACATACAAGTTAATTGATTATGTATATGTCGTATATATTTAAACACGTCAATTAGAAGACTAACCGTACTCCAAAAGCAAGCACAACTTCCAAGTCTTCGTAATAATCCGGCGAATCTTCTCCTTCGTCGAAGTCGAAGATATCTGCAATACTTTGATTATCTGCAAGACAATAAAAGTCAGTTTCCAGCTCCTAGAACCTCAACCTTGGTACCCACGGATGAACAGCCTATCGGAAAGAATGCTAGGATATTCTTTGTGTGACCAAGAAGATGGGGCGGCGGTTTTCCTCCGGCGAGGGTGGCGCGCGCGTGGGCTATGGAGAGGTAGGGGAGAGCTTTTTATTTTCGCTAAGAAAACTGGTAGAATAACTCTATGAAAGTCTATTCAACTGTATATCAAAAGCTCTCTAATAGTCTACTATATATAGTAGTCAATAGAAGCCTAAAACATAAGCAATTAGACTTCGTAAAGGAATAAGAATATAATTCTTATCAAACTAGGAAACCAATTTCAAGTCTAGATTCATTCCCAATCAAATTAAAACTCAATCAGGAAAATCTAACTTATCCCTTGGACTTCTAATAGAGGAAGGAGTCGAACTCCTTCCCCTACTCCATCTCGTGCGCGCGCGCGTGTCCCAAGGGAGATAGGTGGGTTCCGATTTTGGGACTCACTTATAGTTCTAAGGCAATTCAAACTCCAAGTAGATTTTGCCCATGTGCATATGTTAATTCTAAATTAACATATCCTTTCAAATCAAACCTCTATTATATTTCTAAAATATAATCTTTAATTGTATTTACATAAAATACAATTAATTAGCCAATTCAATTAATAGTTCCAAATTATTAATTGAGCCACTAAATATTATAATTAATTCCAAATCAATTATAATCCATCAATCACAATTAATTCCAAATCAATTGCGATTCCATCTACAAGGATATTCGGATAAGTTGACTCACCACATAGTGTGACCCATAGGGCCTCATTGTATTAAGCAAGTCCTAGACTAGGCAAAATGGAATTCCTAGACGGTTCCATTTGCAATATTAATACATGAGGACGTTTGAGAGGTTTATCAAAGCAAACCCTTTCGTTGCGAAGTTTGTTGCGCTCAACGCGGCGATGGTAACGTCCCTTCATCTGACTGACTCGAATGCATCTAGGATCGATGATGTGTCTATCCCAATAATACATCCACGGGCGTCTCAGGGAGTTGCTTGGTTACGAACATATACTTATGACTATCATAATATATCGATGCACTGGCCAGTGACTTTACCAACACAACTATGACGACTATGAGCAGTACTCTCATGTGCTACACATGAGAGATGAATCCTTCACAGAAACACTTATCATCCCCATTTGTATGTAGCCATAATCCTGGATCGTGTCTTAGGTCAACTGCTTATTCAGAGCTGATATCGACGGGTCCACCAAGGATATGGGGCAACAAATGTGATGATAAAGTCCTGTAAGTCCAAAGGACGACTGGCATCACTTCGACAACTTACCAGTTCCCATAGACACTTCGGTGTAGAGTATACATCGATGGGAGTGTCCGGTGGGTACTTCCATTGTTCGGTAATCATCCTTCGAACAACTATGCGCAATTATGGGAACGTTTCTTGATTGTCCAACAATCCGTTCCGTGGCCGTGGGATCGGCTCACACTTGCTCCAACAAGTATAACCTCCACGCATACTAGTCTCAGCTGGTTCATTCAGACCCCTACATCCGAGATGAACCTCGACTAGGGAGAGTTTGGGATAGATGATAACTCACATAGCTCCCACTATCTGTGTGATCGGTCATCTATGCGAGGGGACATGTTTAATATCAATACAGACAGAAATAGAGATATGACATGCTGCATGCCTGGTGTAATATAAATATGAAAGCGATACTCAATAGTCAAACAACAAACATATATTATATTACGTTGACCTGTGTAATAGTACATATATGCCCTCTATAAGGGTTGCATGCCCTTAATAAGGACTGTCTCTAGGACATATACACTATCATAACGCTGTTGAATCTCTGATTTACCCTTGTTGAGAACTCAAAAACGATTGAGCTTCTTGCACACCAGAGATACTATATAAACAAAGAGTTAGAGAAAGACAAAATTCTTTAACTCACATTTCCTTTCTTTGAAAATTTTTATAGCCTGTGCCTGAATTCACTGTACCTCCGGTAAAAAAGCAAGTTAATCTTTTTCGTACATTTCTCACACTATATAAGAAATGACCCCAAAGAGACAGTCCTCTAAGACCTCAAAGTCATCGAAAGTTGATAGTGCTGGAAAAAGCACTGCTCCGGTTATAACTCCGGCTACCAACACAGTGAAAATTGTGTTGAAGAACGACCACATAACAGAGAGACCCATGCCGCCTGCATATCTTGACACTGCAAAGTGTGAAATGATGATGCAATGGGGCGGATTTGTCAAAGAGAAGTATATAAGATACTTCTATGAACAAGAACTAGATGGAGAAAATGAAGAGGCACTTGAGTTGATAAAACAACAAGGCCTTACTTTCTTCATAACTGCTCGCCCTAAGAAAGTGAGTATGTTAGACACCATGGAATTCTACAACAATGCAGAAATCTAGACTCTAATTGATGGACAAGGAGTCATTGAAAATGTGATTTCTTCCACAGTTCAAGGTGTGCAAATCATCCTGAAATGGATTGATTTAGCCAACATCTTTCAGATTCCAACCACTGGAACTGAAGATGACATCACTGCCACTGATCAAGATATTGAAGCCTTCTACAGTGATGTCAGAAACGAGAAAATGAAGAAAGGAGAGATTTCTCCCGTGACTTGGACAAAGCACGTTAAGAGGAAGCATCTCTGCCATTCACTTGGTCTAGTAGCTCTGCTACTCATCAAAGTCTTAGACTCCTAAGTTGGAGGAATTGACCAAGTAGGCTTGAGAAGGTGGCCGTTGCTGATGCATATACATGAGAACAAAACTGAGCTCAACTGGGCAAAGTACATTTTCAACAGACTTGTTGATTGTGTTACTAAATTTAAGGTCAAGGTTGAAGACAACAAGGTCTCACCTACCTTCCCAGTCATGTATGGACTAAAAATATGCTATATCCTTGAACACTTCAGGATTCAGCTGAGAAACCCATTGCCGATTAAGAAATCAATATGCAATGTGGGAAGAGCCTTCTACAAGCAAAATGGACCTAAGCTTGCTGATAAGAAATCAAAGAAGACAACAGCTGCAAATGTTGTCAGCACAAGTCAGCAAGAAAGGTATACAACAACTGCAGATGTTGTCACCACTAGTCAGCAAGACAAGATTCCAACAGCTGAAAACGTTGTTGATGAAACGCTGTAGATGGTGATCAACAAGGTACATGTACAACAGCCGTTGCTGAAAATGCAACTACTGCAGATGCTGCTGCTAAAAAGCAACTTGAAAAATCAAAGAAGAAAAAGAGGAAAGCTGATGATGACACTGAAACTGCAGCGTCATCAGCTAACCCCATCCCTAAGAGGAAACGGACAAATAACCCAAGAAAGAAAACACTGGCTCGCAAGTCAGTTCCAATTGTCCATGATCTTTCGGATGATGCTCCAGGAGTTGCTGAAAGACAAGCTCCAGTAGATGTTGATGAAGTGCTTACGGAAGCCTACTTCAGCAATGTTGAAGTGTTTGCAGAAGCCAACACTTCAACAATCAACTTAATGTTGATACATCTGCTGAGTTAAGACCACAAGGCAGTCGAAACGAAATTCCTGCCCCAATGCCAGATATCTACATTGTAGATAATCTAGATGCTGAAAAGATGGTTGCTGAACAAGCAATTCATCAAGTTGCTGAAACCGCAGTTACTGAGACTGTGATTGTTGAAGAACCAGTTGCTGAGACTGCAATGGTTCAAGTCCCAGAAATTGCTGAAACACCACAAGAGACATTATTCGACGACGCATCTCGTGATGATGAGAATACTGGACCTAGTTCACCGAAAACATCCATTGACAAAGTTTAGCTGGTGCTGACAGAACTGAGCCAACAAATGGAATTGGAGATTGAAGACACCTCCAACAAATAAGTAGATGTTTTCATGACCAGCAGTGAACTCAAAGGTCAAGATGTCTCTACTCAACTTGTCATTTCAGAGACAAGGGAGATTGCTGAATCTGCACAGCCTTCTCAATTAGAGCAAGAAAAGAAGTCTGCTGAAGAACAAGTCCCAGATATTGAAGAAGATGTCGTTCCTGAAAGGACCGAGTCACCACCTGCCCTTCTTCAGAAGGTAGTTAACTCAACGATAAGCAAAACTTCACCATCTGAAACTCATTCTTTTGCTAATATAATGATTTCTTTACAGACTTCTCAAGATACAAGTCAGAAGATTGCTGAAACTTCTGCACCAGAATCCACAACTCCTGTTCAGCAGGTAGATAAAGTTTTTGGTAATTCAACTCAATTTGAAAACTTAGTGCTTGTATCTAACTTAAAATTATTTCAGGATGAACAATTCAAGGATGCTTCTCAAGCTCCTGAAGCAATGGAAATAGTACCAGCACAACAAAGTGTGCAACATGAGCTTGCTGAATCTCAGCAGGTAAATCATGTTCCAGCGTTTGACTCTAAAACTATTCTCCAAAACATTCCTCAACTTAATTTTATTCTTTTTCAGGCTCAAAAGGAGACTACTGAAGTGGTTCACATCACTGAAGATCTGAAAGTAAGTTCAGAGGAACTTTACTCGGACTTCAAGAGAAATACCTTGACCAGAGTTGCTAAATCTGTCAGCAACTGGCAAAGGTACAGAAGGATGGACTTTTCTTATCTTCACCTTCATCTGTCCAACGAGGAAAAGAGACTTTCTCTGCTGAAACTCGAGACGTTTGTGCACTCCATACTTCCAGAAGAGTTGACATATTCTCAGCTCATGAGCTCAAGTCTGATTGCTCTAATCAGAGAGAATATGAAAGCTAAATTCAAGAGTGCCTCTCCAGCTGAACAAGTTGTGATGCTCAAGGGTTCCTTTTTACCCGTGGTGGTTGATCCCCACAAAATCAATGAAGAAGAGGAAGTGACAAGTGTCGCAATGTATAAACATCTTGAGTTGGTCATACTGACGTACGATGATGAAGAAGAAGAGGATGAGAACATTCCCAAAGATCCAAGTGATGATGAAGGAAAAGATTCTAAGGACAAAAAGGATGACGATGATGATAATCAAGGTCCTAGTCCTGATGCTGGTGGAATTAAACTGACAGTTGCTGAGACTGAACGTCATGATACTAAAAATCAGCAAGGTGATCACACACCAAGTCAGCAACAAGAATCCAATCCTGCTCCTGCTGAGACAAGTACTCCAGCAACTGAACAAGTTGCTGAAACTGAAGAAGAGTACGCCAGAAAGCGTGATGAAATGAAATTAGGAAAAAATAAGCTTTCTGACGCCGAATTATCTTTACTCGATGCCAAGGTCACTGAACCAAACCTTGATGATGAAGAAATGGATGAAGATTATCAAAGAGCACTTCAAAACAGTCTACAGATTCATGCAAGGCATACGCAGAATCTTGACATTGCTCAATCTTCAGGAGTGAAGCACACGGAAGTCCCCTCCCTTCCACTTACTACTGGTGAAACTCCAGTGGTTGAGTCTCAAGAGTTGCCCTCAGCAACCACTCAATCAAAAGTTACTACTGGTGAAACTCCAGTTGTTGAGTCTCAAGAGTTTCCCTCAGCAACCACTCAATCGAAAGGGAATGAAGCTACAAATTTAGGAACCAAGGTTGCTGACCTTGATGAATCTGATGACGAAGAAGATCTCACAGCAAATGAAGAAGATCTAACAAAGAAAGTTGAACCCGCAGTGGTTACAATTCCTCCCCCTGATGATGAAAATGATGTAGGAGATGATATACGATGTCATTTGCTGACCAAAGATGATCAATTCGCTACTGAGCTTAAAGTTCATTCCATAACTCCTTCTTTAGTGCCGTTCCCTAGTGTGGAGGATTTTACTCCAAGAATTAAGGCACTAATGGAAGTCCACAAAGCCTGCAAAGAAGAGGACGATGCACTACTTGCTGAGAGTCCGCTTGACATAGGCAAAATACTGGCTACTGTGTTGAAACGCACTACTTCTCTTACCATAGCTCAACAAGACATAAGTCTACATCATAAACGCTATGAAGAAGATGTCAGTCAAGCACTCAAACTAGCAAAGACTACATTGAAAAAGGCTCAGACTTTCATTGAAGAAAAAGTCGAAAATGAGCGCAGACATGAGGAGAACTTGGTGAGTATAAAACAAGAATTGTCCAAACTGACCGCTGATCAGCAAGCGATTATTCTTAAGTACAATAGCCTAAGTACTCTTGCTGAAAATTGCAATGAGTTTTTGTCTCTGCACATTACACCAATGATGTAATCCATGTCTAAGGGGGAAGATAAACAAAGAAAATCTTCAAGAAAGAAAACCCCTGCTGAAACGCCATTGACAATAGAACCTCTTGCTGAAAGAGAGCAAAGTTCTAAAAGACAAGCTGAAACAGATTTTGAGTTAAATTCAGCAAATCCGAAAAGGAGAAGGACATCTGCTGAAACTCATGAATACTGTCATACTGAGAGTTATCAAGATCTGAATGAAGATGCTGATGATGATGACAATCAAACAATAGCTCAAGCTATAAGAGCTAGACCAATCACAACCCTAACTCCGTCTGGCCACTCAAAACATTTCTCTTCTGACTCAAGATCTTCAGCAAGAGATCAAGAAAATGCAAAGTCAAGAAGAAGAAGGCAAAGACAGGAAGAAAAGAGGCTAGCCAGCATTGCCATTGGCTCCGGCATTGATTATACAAAGACCAACAATGAGGAAACAACTCAAAATGTGATTAGAAATGTTCATGGTTGTTGGATCTTAAAGATGGAAGATGTATTGGCAAATGATTTCTTTCCAACTGCTGTACTGAATCAAATGGACACTTGGATTGAATTAAAGGTGAAAAGAAACGAAAGGGATCCTCCTCCCTACCCAAGAAACATTGCTGCAAGATGGCTGAATCTGGAAGTCTTGTGATGAACGTGTATTTTACACTTTCATTTGAGTTATTTTTCACCAATTTAGCTATCCTCTATGTTAATTTAGCTATATTTTAGTGCATTTTATTAGAATAGTGTCACGTTTCCCTTTAGTTTGTATTTTACAGGTTTTGGGTGAAAAACGAGGTTTTCCGGGCAATTATATTGAAGAGAACGAAGAATTGGTGTTCCGGAGACATTTTTGGAGTATCTAGAAGATTCCGGATAGGATTTGAAGTCTAGGGGTCGAGTCTGAAGGCTAAAAGGTCACTAGAAGGCAAAAACCGAGTCCGAAAAGGAAAAGAAATCCAAAAACGCGTCGAAAACGCGTATATTGCTGACAGCACCTCCCGGGCGATTCGCCCGGGACGTGGGGCGACTCGCCCCACACGTGCCGAACCTCTATATATAGTTGCTCAGTTTCTCCGTTTTTTCATACTTTCTCAGACCTTTTTTCCCACCTTTCTCATTAGTTTTAGGTAGGAATTCTCCAGAGCCTGTTCTGGGGATTCTTATTATAGGAGATACTTTTTCATATCAATTTGGAGCTTGTGAGATCGCGATTCTTCGGAGATTGACAACCTTCAGTAACATTGTATCTTACAGTTTTTCTATTTATATTTATTTATCTTTCAATATGTTTTCATTCAATCTTGCTATGATTTCTGTTGATTGCATGACATCTATGAGTAGCTAAACCTATTGTTGGTGATAGTATGTGATTTCTTAGCGAAGGGTTAATAATTATGCTGATGGCGGTAAAGCGAATCAGACTTTGAGTTATTGCTTTATTTCTTTGATCTATCTAAGCCCTCTATCTTCGTAGTGTTGAATAATAACGGAACACAATTGGACAATTCATTGATCAAAGATCTCTATGCAAAACGATCGGGTACTTCATGCATGATTATTAACCTGCTATGCTTTGAATGATCATACTATCACTAACTTCCATTATCTGATAAGAAAAACCTGTGCTAAGTCGTTTGTTGATTTTATAGTTTAAGTTAGATTAGATAAAGCTAGTTATAGTCCTTAGAGATCGACACTCGAGGTTATTTTACTGCTACACTACGGTTTTCGTTGTAGTTGTGAATTGCCTTTGGGTAAATACAAATTTATTTGATTAAGTAGAATCTGACAAATTCCGGTTCATCAAATTGGCGCCGTTGCCGGGGACTATACTCCTTTTTTCTTTTTAGCTTATTTATATTTTCAGCATTCAGTTCCCTACAGAAGAACAGGCTCTGGGGGTTTGCTCTCAAAAAATTTCACTTTCTTACCCTATTTCTTTCCCCCTATCTTTTTCAGTAAATCTGATCTTGGTTACCTTGCGTGCTTGTGCTCTCGAAGTTCTTAGTTACATTGTGTTTATTTGCACTCTTTGTGTTTTTCTTTGCAAATTTTTCTTTTTCTTTTGTGGATTCTGCTCCTTGGTTTCTTGTTTCCTCGTGTGCAGAAACTAGTCATATGAAAGGATGAGTCAACCTCCGTTACCCCGGTATGTGATGCCTCGAGGGCCTTGCATAACATTGGATGACGATTGCAGGAATTATGACTTTGATCCTTCGTACTACTCCATTCTCTCCACGTTTTCAATGGGTGACGATCCAAGAGGGTTCTTAGACACATACGAGGAAGGAGTGTTGAGGATACCTCGTGAGAATGAGGAGGGGGTTATTTTGTCACATGAGCAACTTTGTATGAGAGGATTTATGGGAGCCTTGAAAGGGTACGCTCGAAGATGGCTCAGAATCCCGCCGGAAAAATCGTTGCGCACTTGGGGTGAAGTAACCAGCAAGTTTCTGGAACATTGGGATAGGGACTCACCTCCCGGGTCAAGGGCATGGATGCCTCGCTTTAGTAGTCAGCCACCAAAAATCGACATTGCCGATGAAGAGGAATGTGTAGAAGAATCCATTGATGAAGTCTCCTCAGTGCTTAGCTTGGATTCCACGTCCTTACTTGCGGATGTCGAGGTTGTTGGTCAAGAGGAAGTCGTGGAGGAAGTGATAACTGAATCCATTGCTTCACTTGAGTCAGAAGGTGATGGCGCGAGTTGTGTTGAGGTCGAGGAGCCAATCTCTGAAGATTTTGGTGTCTTTGAATCAATTGCGGCAGATACTCTTGATCTTGACTCCTACGTTCTGGTCCATGCACCCACCTATGAGTCCCAAAGGAGTTTTGATCCTCTTTACTCTTTTTATTTTCCATCTGATTCCCTTAGTTATTTTTTAGATTTCGTTTTTCTTGGTTTTGTTAATTTTAGTTTTCAGGGAATCATGGACTTGCTTGAGCAGATACAGAGAGGAGCCAAGGATGGTTCCCAAGATGCGAGGAGTACAGGAACGGATGCACAAGATTCGTTCCCATTTGATAATGGATAACATTAGTGGCAATGGTAGCAAGTAGTTTAGTTTTATCGCTTTCTTGCATTGCATGCATATCATTCTGTTTTATTTTATATTTTCGTATGTTTTTGGTGATAAAATAGGTCTCTAGATGATAATTTAGCAATTTAGGAGGAAAACCGACACCTCCAGGAGTCTGGAGGTGCCGGGCGAACCTCCCCCCACAAGGGCGATTCGCCTGGCACTACCAGGTAACCTGAGGCTTACTGGAAGCCCCAGGCGAATCGCCCTCACGTGGGGCGGTTCGCCCTGGGAATCCAGTAAACCGGAGGTCCGGATTTTCGTTCGGAACTCCGATTTTCTCCTATTATGCTAAATTATTGATCTTTTTACCTCGTTTATAGCCCGTTTTGGTTTCTCACGAGTTTTCTTGAGTCCTATAGGTTACATGTACAAGTTAGCTCTCACCTTAAATCCACTTTCGACGTTCGGGACGAGCGACGACGTTCAGGTTTGGGGGGGGGGGTTATCGCTGGCTATCTCTATACTTGTTTTGCTTATGATAAACTCGTGAAACCTTTTGTTTGCATTTGCATTTGCACGTTTACCGCTTTCTTAGTATTTAGTTGCATTCACTACATTCATCCTAGTATAGATTTGCATGTTTTTATGTGGAGTTTATTGCCAAATTGTTTGAACTTTTTTATTGGGTAGATTAACTAATTATGACATTAATCATATGCTTCATCTCTATGAATTTGTTTGAGGTTTTTCACGCTTGGCTTGTCACATCTATGTTTGCACTTAGTTAAGCTTGGTAGTCTCGACATCACTTAGTGGTGTTTTCCCTACTGCGGTTCACGAAGGCCTTGTTAATAGGATGATGCATGTTAAGATCTTATGGTTGTTTTCCCGAGTAATTATGTACCTAAGAGGAAACAAGTCTTCACCTTGCTTTGAGATTGCTAAATGCCTAGGAAGGAGGTAGTGTGAGATTGTGTGATCCTTTGTTTGCAACCTATTCTTTCGAATAGGTTTGGGGAGGGGTTTACGCTATCATTAGACTTGTTTTTCGATTTTTGAGTGTGTGTTGTGAGTTTATTTTCCTTTTTCGTAAATTTTATACTCCAACCTATTCTTTCGAATAGGTTTGGGGAGGTCGTTTGTGTGTCATTGTTTCTTTTTCGTTGTGCTACTGCTGGCTAGAAAAAAAACCTGAAAGAATAAAATAAAAAAAAAAAAAAAGAAAAGACCCCAAAAAAGCAAGGATGGGTCCAAAAAAGAAGCCAAAAAGCAGTTTAGCAAAGTGTTTGTCTCATTTTTCAATTCTTGTAATGTTCGTAATCGAGTTGTAATTTTTGTCTTTTGTTTATTTGAGTGTCATCTGTTCTAGACCACCCTCGTCCTGCCATTCAGGAAGTGGTGAATAGTTTAAGGCTTTGCTTGAGAGATGGGTAGAATAGGGGAGTGTTATCTTTTTTAGGGAACCCTCCTTCGTTTGATGAGAGCCAGTATTGGTTCGACCTCTTTGAGGAAAAGTCTTAACTTGGTGAACAACAGTAAGTCCTCAGTTTCATAGGCACGGGAGAACCATTCGTATTTTAACATGTTTCATTACGTCGTCACTGACTAGGTCCAGGTAGAGAATGTTACGAGAGACTATCTTGCTTGACATAAGTGCTTATGTGAATGTGTATGAGTCAATCGAGGCATTCTTCAACCTATAATCATGTTATGATTTGTATGGTTTGTGTTCATATGTTTTTTGATAGATTCAATAGATTAGTTCATTTCATTTGGCATGAGACTCCATTTTTTGTGTTGCATTGTTTTTTGCATTAGAATCTAGCTTAGTTGCTTGAGGACAAGCAAAGGTTCGGTTTGGGGAGTTTGATGAACGTGTATTTTACACTTTCATTTGACTCTTTTTTCACCAATTTAGCTATCCTCTATGTTAATTTAGCTATATTTTAGTGCATTTTATTAGAATAGTGTCACGTTTCCCTTTAGTTTGTATTTTACAGGTTTTGGGTGAAAAACGAGGTTTTCCGGGCAATTATATTGAAGAGAACGAAGAATTGGTGTCCCGGAGATATTTTTGGAGTATCTAGAAGATTCTGGATAGGATTTGAAGTCTAGGGGTCGAGTCTGAAGGCTAAAAGGTCACTAGAAGGCAAAAACCGAGTCCGAAAAGGAAAAGAAATCCAAAAACGCATCGAAAACGCGTATATTGCCGACAGCACCTCCCGGGCAATTCGCCCGGGACGTGGGGCGATTCTCCCCACACCAGGCGGTTCGCCCGGTGTGTGGGGCGACTCGTCCCACACGTGCCGAACCTCTATGTATAGTTGCTCAGTTTCTCCGTTTTTTCATACTTTCTCAGACCTTTTTTCTCACCTTTCTCATTAGTTTTAGGTAGGAATTCTCCAGAGCCTGTTCTGGGGATTCTTAGCATAGGAGATACTTTTTCTTATCAATTTGGAGCTTGTGAGATCGCGATTCTTCGGAGATTGACAACCTTCGGTAACATTGTATCTTACATTTTTTCTATTTATATTTATTTATCTTTCAACATGTTTTCATTCAATCTTGCTATGATTTCTTTTGATTGCATGACATCTATGAGTAGCTAAACCTATTGTTGGTGATAGTATGTGATTTCTTAGCGAAGGGTTAATAATTATGCTGATGGCGGTAAAGCGAATCAGACTTTGAGTTATTGCTTTATTTCTTTGATCTATCTAAGCCCTCTATCTTCGTAGTGTTGAATAATAACGGAACACAATTGGACAATTCATTGATCAAAGATCTCTATGCAAAACGATCGGGTACTTCATGCATGATTATTAACCTGCTATGCTTTGAATGATCATACTATCACTAACTTCCATTATCTGATAAGAAAAACCTGTGCTAAGTCGTTTGTTGATTTTATAGTTTAAGTTAGATTAGATAAAGCTATTTATAGTCCTTAGAGATCGACACTCGAGGTTATTTTACTACTACACTATGGTTTTCGTTGTAGTTGTGAATTGCCTTTGGCTAAATACAAATTTATTTGATTAATTAGAATCTGACAAATTCCGGTTCATCATCTTGGTAAGAAGAACATCTATTGGCAAGCAAATGAAGCAAGAGTCTGATTTAATCAAACCAATTGTTGCTTACTATTCTGACCCTTTAACCAAGAAGTCAAAGAAGAAATATGGCTTGATTCCTTATGAGTATTTTTATCTCATTGCCAAGGATCAAGAAGAAGATCTTCTCTGGTTAAGGAAGATTCATGCTAACAAGGGAATTTCAGATACACAACTTCTCCATGCCAGCAATTGGGGCATGCACTTGTGGATGTTGCACTACAAAGAAATGAATGGTGAAAACCATCATTATACCGCCTGCAAGAACGCAAGGATCATTCAGCTCGAAGTCCGTAAGCTACTTGAAGATTAGGAAAAGGACTGTGTTGAATTTTCTGCGCTTGCTGAGAAAAGTGTAAGGGAGATTCTGAGGAAATTCTCTCCTGGAATAGCTTAAGTCCCTTGTAAAAGCTTTGTTTTGTTTTGTTTGCTGATTTGTGTAGTTATCTCTGAACTTTCTTGTAAACATACTGAAAGATAACTATCAGCAATAAAGCTTTCGACTCTTATTGGTTTTTGATTATGCAATCTACTTATACTTACTGTTTTATTATTCAAGTATGCTTGCATTATCAACTGATTTATTCAACATCAGAAACCTCTAAAAGGGTAACAATTAATTTAGCCATGGATTGCTAACATCAAAAAGGGGGAAATTTGTTAGGAAACTTGTAATTTTGATGAGCAATTAACCATGCTAAATTAAGGAAAGTCCAGTAACTAGTACTCTTAAAGTCCATAGGAATTTAGAATTTTAAAGGACATTGTAAAAGAGGAACGTTTGCTGAAGACTTAGTGTAGGTGCTAGATAGGTGTTTTTAATCCGCTTATGATGTATCTTGTTTTCTGAAAAGAAATACAACCTATTGAAGCATTTGCTGATGATGTACTTTGTTTACACAAACAAACTATTGAAGCATTAGAACCGTTCAGAAACTTGAAGAATTCGAAGACTGAAGACTGAAGAAGATTTCTGAAGATGGTATCTACAAAGGCACATGTTGCTCAGAAAGTGGAAACTTCAGCAACAACTTGCATAAGTGAAAATCTAAACGACAGAGTAGGTTGTGCTTGTTGAAACTGAGACTGACCACTTGCTGAAAAACATATGTGACCTCCTTGCTGAAAGTACTTGCATTTACGCTCCAACGTTCATATTTGAATTTCATTCAAATGAACATTAAATGCAAAGTAAGCACGCGAAGAACATGAAGACTAGAAGGCAAATAAAGGACGCTGCTGAAAGTACAAAAGCAAGATAGTGACATCTTAAGGAACAAAGCCTTAGAATTTGAAATTCAAACGGCTCCCTTGATTCACTATAAATAGAGGTCATTCGGCAAAGAGTTGAAGTGTGTCAACAACGTGATCAAACTCTCACTTGTGCTTAAACTCTCATACCCTTCAAATACTCTTTACTGCCATTGATCCGTTCCAAGACTTAAAGCTTGAAAAATCTACTTGTGAAGAAGTAGAACATACACGGCTAAGAAATTAGTTAAGTGTTCTTTCTTTCGAACAAGAACAAGTCTTGACACCAGAAACAATCAAACTTGTTTACTGCAAAGTATTCAAAGTTTTTTTTCTTATATTACTTGTTGTAGCTGAATAAGTTATAATCAAGTTATCTCATCCCAAACCTCTCTAACTGAAAAAAACACCCTTTCAGGCGTGAAATTCAGGGGGAACTTAATCAAGCATAGTGTTGCTGATTATAAGTCCCAAGTTTGGTGGAGAACAAGGTTTCGTTCTCTAGTTAGGTTGGAAACGAAGCAAGTGTGCTTTGGTTTCTGTCGAATCGCTCTTGATAGGTGTTGTAAGGAACCTCAAACTTATCTTAGTGGATTCAGTCCTAGAAAGGACAAAGTGGATTAGTTAAGAGATTACGCCACTCTCAGATACCACTATAAAAGTGTTTGTGTGATTTACTTACTGCATTTAGTTTTCAGCAAAGCATATCTATCTGTACACTGTCACTCTGTTCACTTGCTGAAACTATCACTTACTGACAAAGCATTTATTGTACAAAGACTTCCGCTCTCTGATTTTAAGTATCAGTAAAACTCGTTACTGAAAAGTAACTAGTGCTTGCTCAGAAAGTTAAGTATCAGCAAACTCATTACTGAAAAGTAATAAGCCCTTGCTGAGAAAGCTTTTAAACGACGAAAGTTTGAAAAGACTATTCACCCCCCCTAGTCTTTTCTTGTTGTTTAAAGGGACCAACAGAGCTTCAAATAGCTCCAAATCGGAGCTGTCAAAGCTCCGATCGGAGCTTTTTACAGCTCCGATGGGGCTTTTAATTTCAGTTTTTTTAATTTTTTTTTTTTTGCAATAATCAGTATTTAATTTTTTTTAAAAAAAGGTCTGAAAATGAATTAAAAATTTATATAGGATCTTTTTGCAATAAAATTTAAAATCATTTTGAGATTTAGATAAGTAATGTGGTTAATTTTGAATAATTTATAGTTAATTTTGTAAAATAGGAAATTTAGAGTCAATATGTAATAAAAGATAATTGAAGGTGTTGGTGTTTTTTGAAAACTAAAACTTTAATGAGGACAAAAAGGTACTTTCCAGCCCTTAATTCGCGAAAAGTCAATATCGTTGGCTAGAATGTAATTGATGTACACTAACAGGGGGTAATGTGTAGTTGTGGAACTAGTAGGGGCCAATGTGTAATTGATGAAACTAACAGGGGATCTTGATGAAAATTACCCTAATAAAACAATTCAGTTGTTCTGAAGTATAAGGAAGAGGATGCCCGTGGCTAAAACTTTCGCAGAGGACTTCTTTTAAAGTACTCGTGCGGTTGAACTGAGAGGACTTGTTGTGGAACATAAAATGCGCTTTTGAAGTGTCATGAAGTCTTCTTCTGAGCTTTCCTCTTCACGTTCTGGAATTAGTATTTATCGAAATACATTTGTTTATAAAATAATGTGACAGATAAATGATGTATAACATTGATATATAGCGACCCTATACGAACTGACTTAATCAAAAATAGTATGAAAATGTCAAGATATGAATAAAACATAAATTAATTATTAATTTTATTCCCACTTCGAACAAGTCCACAACATATTCTAAAAGACAAATTGAACAAAGCTCATCTCATAGACTCACGACTCCAAAGTATCTTTCGGAGGTTGAGAAAGGACATAGTTTGAGCTCCAAATGGATACTCCTCAACAAACTAACAAATGATGACAATCACAAGATACGAGATAATGGATAAGTGCGTTAATTTTCTTCAATGAAACATTCACTTTAAAAGGAGTCAAACCTTCAGACTCGTAGATAGCAACTTACAATGTCATAACTCTATCACAGTTATAGAAGCAACTTAGTAGCCTCATATACGTAACAAGCCATATATGTTGTTTTCTCCGTTTTTACTGTCAATTAGTTTATTATTTAATATAAATGTAGAAAAATCCATAAATAATAATTCAACTAGACAACACCGTTTACAAACTAGTCATCATGTGAGTCTTAGGTTAAGGATGGACATTGTTTAGGTTTGAATAATGAGTAATTTCGTTGATCAATCTACCATAGTATAAAAGCAATTCAAATGCAATGAGAAATAATTTATTGTAGCTTAAAATTAATAATATAAATGCAAATTCACAGTTAAAATGTTTTCATTGAACAAAATATATTACTTATATTTATAACATCATCAATTCAACCAAATTGGAACTTTCTCCTGTCGATAAAGTAAGCTAACTTCCATTGTGGTGGTTTGGATTCAAATCCTACATCCAATATTAAATTTACTGTTTTTTTAATTAGATGCAAGGTTTGGATATGGATTTGGGTCGGGCCTTACCCGGTCAAATTCTGGCTTCAACATATATTTGGGCCCGGCCCAACCCGTCAAATGCCCAACCATGGGCCCGAGAAATTAAAAAATAATAATAATATGTGTAAATATTTTTATTTTAATATATTTTTTTTAATATTTTAATAATTGTATTTATTATTTTAATTCAAGTTTATTTAAGTTATGTTTAATTGAAAAAATAAATAAAAATAATTATTTTAACTTCTTGGCGAAGGGTTGGCGAAGTCGAATGATGTGTCGCCTTTTCATTGGGTGTCTGTTGTCAGGCAAGGAAACCTGCCTGCTCGTAGAAAAGCCCAGATTAGTTTTCCCATAATTTTATTAGTTTAAAAATTTTAGTTTCAAACAAAAGTTAATTTAAACAATTAGTTTCAAACCAAAGTTTTTTTTTTTTCTTTAAACAATAAAATTTATATTAATAAACAAGGATATTACAAGTACAAAGTTTTGGTGCATAAGAGATGCACAACAAATTGGTGCACTACACTAGTGTAGTTTTCACATGCAGGTACATCATGAGGAGTGGTTAGGTGAGAAGCAATATTGTGAAGTTTTTTAGCATTAATAGATGCATGATTTACTTGCCACATCATGAGGAGTGGTTAGGTGAGAAGCAATATTGTGAAGTTTGTTAGCATTAATATATGCATGATTTACTTACCAGCTTGAACATGCATGTCGTATTAATTCAAAGTACGTAGTTTATAAACATGACTTGTAAGTATTACCTTTACTGTTGATAGGTAAAGTATTAGCTCTTCTAAGTTCGTTCTAGTTCTTGAATGTCCTCCGCTCTTGGGTATCTTGTAGGACCTGAAATATGCTTTTGAAGTGGGGGGGGGGGGGGGGTTAGAAACGACTACTCGGTTTCTCTAGTGATCAAACCGGAGGAACGACTTTACGAGTAGAGGATTATAAGTACCTCTTGTAAATAAGATAGAGTTTAGAGTAAAGATTTATTATCTTTAGGCATGAATAGTGACTCCTATTTATAGTGTTTCCCAAAGCGTGGTGAGACTCATGAGATCGCGCCAAGTGTAAGGCTATGATTGCATCTTCGAGGTTAAAGCCCATTAGTGCCTTAACGGGCCTGGTTCACATCCCAAATTAGGGTTTCCTCAAGGTTAAGATAGTAATTTTACCATGTAGAATGCTATAGAACTTCTAGCTTCATTGACTGTCCGACCTTAGGCCCGAGCCCTATGTCCGACCGTGGTGTCCGAGCTAACGTTCCAGGTACAAATTCTATAACCTTTCAACGCGTATCTATGAGTATATGTGGTCCGAGTTATGCATAACTCGGACGCTTAACGTTCTATCTCTGACGTAGAGTGCCACGTTGCTACTTCGTCCGACTTCGTGGGTAGTCGGACACTTACTTTCTCTAGCACCTTGGTAGGCTTTTATCTCTTGGTCCTCTAAGACCATCAACTCGGACCATGCTGATCGGACAGTATGTGAGTTGTAGGTCGGACCGTAGATTACCTCTTGGTTTAAGGCTAGAACCATGATACGGGTCGGACGGGGCCCAAGGTGCCGGACCCTGACACCTTGTAGATCGGACCCAGTAGTGTTAAAGTCGTACAATGAATCAGACATATTTCAACACTAACATATGTCCCCTAATTTCCAAGTATCTTGGTACGAGATAGTTGTGGAACTATAAGTGTTAATGTTAAATATGTCCACTTCGCTGTACGAATCAAGAGACGACTTAGAATAACACAGGTCCGACATATAGGGCACATATGTCTGACACATGTGCCCTTGTCCGACTAACAAAACCACCCTCAAGCGATTCTTATCGAGATCATGGTCCGACATACTGACCGAGTAGTATGATTCCAAGGACCACGATCAAAGTCTATGTTGGTCCCTTTAAACAACAAGAAAAGACTAGAGGGGGGGGGGGTGAATAGTCTTTTCAAACTTTCGTTGTTTAAAACTTTCTCAGCAAGTGCTTATTACTTTTCAGTAATGAGTTTGCTGGTACTTAACTTTCTCAGCAAGCGTAAGTTACTTTTCAGTAGCTTGGTTTGCTGATACTTAAAATCAGAGAGCGGAAGTCTTTGATACAATAAGTGCTTTTTCAGTAAGTAAAGGTTTCAGCAAGTGATGTGAGTGACTGTGTACAGACAGATATGATTTGCTGAAAACTAAGTACAGTAAGTAAATCACACAAACACTTTTATAGTGGTATCTGAGAGTGGCGTAATCTCTCAACTAATCCACTTTGTCCTTTCTAGGACTGAATCCACTAAGATATGATTGAGGTTCCTTACAATCTCCTATCTAGAGCGATTCAACAGAAACCAAAGCACACTTGCTTTGTCTCCAACCTAATCTAGAGAATGTAACCTTGTTCTCCACCAAACTTGGTACTTTTAATCAGCAAAATTATGCTCGATTAAGTTCCCCTGAATATCACGCCTGAAAGGGTGTATTTTCAGTTAGAGAGTTTTGGGGTCAGATGAATTAATTATAACTTATTCAGCAAAACGTAACTTTGCAGTAAACAGTTTGATTGTTTCTGGTGTCAAGACTTGTTCTTGTTCGAAAGAAAGAACACTTAACTAATTTCTTAGCCGAGTTTGTTCTACTTCTTCACAAGTAGCTTTTTCAAGCTTTAAGTCTTGGAACGGATCAATGGCAGTATAGAGAGTTTGAAGGTATGTGAGTTTAAGCACAAGTGAGAGTTTGATCACGTTGTTGACACACTTCAACTCTTTGCCGGATGACCTCTATTTATAGTGCAAGTAAGGAGCCGTTTGAATTTTAAATTCCAAGGCTTTTGATCCTTAAGATGTCACTATCTTGCTTTTGTACTTTCAACAGCGTCCTTGTTTGTCTTCTAGTCTTCATGTCCTTCGCGTGTAAGCTTTGCATTTAATGCATATTTGAATAGAATTCAAACAGTAACATTGGAGCGCAAATTCAAGTACTTTCAGCAAGAGGTCACATATGTTCCATCAGCAAGTGGTTAGTCTCAGTTTCAGCAAGCACAACCTACTCTGTCTTTCAGATTTTTACTTATGCAATGTTGTTGCTGAAGTTTCCACTTTCTGAGCAACACGTGCCTTTGTAGATACCAGTCTTCAGCAATCTTCAAATCTTCAGATCTTCGAATTCTTCGAGTCTTCAGATCTTCAATAATCTTCAAGATTCTGAGCGGTTTCTAAATGCTTCAATAGTTTGTTTGTAAAAACAAAGTACATCATCAGCAAATGCTTCAATAGGTTATTTTCTTTTCAGAAAATAAGATACATCATAAGCTAAAGCTTCAATAAGTTATTTTCTTTTCAGAAAATAAAATACATCGTAAGCGGTAAAAACCAACTTAACTAACACCTAATCTAAGTCTTCAGCAAACGTTCCTCTTTTACAATGTCCTTAAAATTCTAAATTCCTATGGACCTTAAGAGTACTAGTTACTGGACTTTCCTTAATTTAGCATGGTTAATTGCTCATCAAAATTACAAGTTTCCTAACAAATTTCCCCTTTTTGATGTTAGCAATCCATGGCTAAATTAATTGTTACCCTTTTAGAGGTTTCTGATGTTGAATAAATCAGTTGATTAATGCAAGCATACTTGAATAATTAAACAGTAAGCATAAGTAAATTGCATAATCAAAAACCAATAAGAGTCAAAATTTCATTGCTGATAGTTATCTTTCAGAAGTTTACATGAAAGCATAGATAACTTAAACAGAATCAGCAAACAAAACTTTAACAAAAACTATTACAAGGACTTAAGCTCTTTCAGAGGATTTTCTCAAAATCTCTCTTACACTCTTCTCAGCAAGTGCAGTAAATTCAACACAGTCCTTTCGTAGTTTTCCAGAAGCCTACGGACTTGTAGTTGAAGAATTCTTGCATTTTTGCAGGCAGTGTGATGATGTTTTTCAGCATTCATTTCCATGTAGCGAGTTACCCACAAATGCATGCCCCAATTGCTGGCATGGAGAAGCTGTGTATCTGAAATGCTTTTCGGATGAATCTTTCTTAGCCAGAGAAGATCTTCTTCTTGATCCTTAGCAGTGAGATAGAAGTACTCATAAGATCAATCCAAGTCTCTTCTTTGTTTTCTTTGTTACTGGGTCAGCGTAGTGCGATGCCAGGTGGTTTGATCAGATTTGGTTCTTGTTTATATGTCGTACCAATGGCAATTTTCTTACTTGGACCTCAAGATTCAACCATCTCCCAGCAATTTTCTTGGGAGGATTCTTCCTTTGATTCCTTGGACCTTGAGTTCAATCCATTTGAAACATTTATTCAATATGGCTGTAGGAAAGAACTCATTTACCAGCAAGTCTTCCAGCTTTTAAATATCCAGCAACCATGAATTCTGATTTCATCTCTGAGACATTCTGGAGTGTTTCTTCATTGCTGTTTTGTGTATCCTTGCCGGAGCCAATAGCAATGCTGGCCAGCCTCTTTTTCTTCTTGTCTTAGCATTGTCTTGATCTCTTGAC